>CM038680.1:1196358-1796358 GCA_021605205.1 Aegilops longissima | reverse complement strand
AGAGCCAAGCGCAGTAGTACGAGTAGTACTACTACTAGAACCTCATGGTGGAGCGTCTGTACTCTTTTTTTTATCTCTGATAAAGTACACATTAATTCCGGAGAAGGGCGGAAAACGGCAGCCCAACAGGTAATGAATGATATCGATCAACCAAGCATGCTCGAATATATCTTGGCCTCCATGCGAACCCGTCTGTGTGTTCTCGCTCCTCGTCTCTCTCAAGGAACGGCGGGTTGGCTCTTTGCCGTTAATTGAGATCGGTTTGCTCACACTCCTGTCCCACATGTCAGTGATATGCCAAGAGGAGGTGTGTTGACCGACTGGCCATACGCGTACTTGGTTTTGAACCTTCATACTACTCCTCCCTCCGTCATTGTTTACAGGGCACGCTTCATTATGATGCATTTCTCTCAATGCATTTCCAGCACCAGAGAGACTTTAGACGCGTTTGGTTTAATGCTCAATTAATTAGGGCGTGGTAACCGCAATCAAGTCCACAATTTTCTCTCCATGTACTCTGTACTACAGTACTATGGAGTGGAGTAAGTGCATGCATGTGTGTACCCGGGGTGGAAGCACTGCATGCATGTGTGTACTCATTATTCCCTCTAGTAATAGACGCCGTGCTATAACTACCAATGCTATTTTTCAGGCCGATCGCTATTCGCCTTGGTCCCACAGATCTTTTTTATTTTTTCTGAAGCGCGCTGTATAAACAGTGACGGATGGAGTATGAGCGGATTCAAAGAAGAGTGTATTGATGGTTGCTTCTTCAGAGCAACTTACAGTGGGAAAGTTGGGGCTTACGATTTGACTGCTCATTACTCACTATTAATGCGGCGCAACGAACGGGCTGAGTCTCCCATGCAGTTGTGCACTACCCCCTCGGTTCTTAAATATACTCCGGAGTATATTTTTCTTTCTAGAGATTTCAATGAGTGACTACTCAACTCTTTGTCTTTTTTGAGATTTCAAATTGACTCGCACATACGGATGTATATACATATTTTAGAGTGTAGATTCTCTCATTTTGCTCCGTATGTGGTCACTTGTTGAAATCTCTAGAAAGACGAATAGAATATTTAGGAACAGAGGGAGTACACATAGAAAGCAAAATGAGTGAATCTACACTCTAAAATATGCCCGTTTGAAATTTGTTAAAAGACAAATATTTAGGAATGAAGGAGTATAATTTTGTGGATGTTACATGGACCCGGATGATGAAGAGGCTTCTGGCAATGCTATTAAGCATCCATCATTTGTTTACATAATTGACGTACTATACAAATAATTTTCCAGCGAGACATGAAATTGTACAATGGTGTGAGCTTTCAGCTTCTGTTTCGCGTATCTTGCCATCGATGCTCTTTCGGAAACAATAAAAAACTAACTTCCTTGCTAATGCATGTCAATTATTAGCAGATCAGAGCTAATAATTACATCACAACTGAAGACAGAGTTGTGAGAAGGTGTTAAATTAAAATTGATCGATGCTTTCATTGGCAGCAACGTCCCCCCAGCTCTGTCTAAATCAACAAGGCATGTTGGAAAAAAGTAGTTGTCTGGAGCATGCAACATTCTGATCATTTTGTGCAGTTCCACTAAAATAGAGCTGAGCGTCCCTGTTCCAAAGATATTAAGTGTGATTACGATAATAGAGGACTGCTGATGAAACAATAAACACATAAAGAGAAGCCGGTCACCTTTGCAGTCTCTCTTAAGACTAACTAGCTGGAGAAGATTAGGCTTGGAGTTGGATGAGGAGGATAGAGCAAAACCAATCTCCCTTTGTGCAGTCGCACTGAAATGTAGAGACGTTGCCCATGTGACATTTTAGTACAACTGCACAAAACACTCTTAAGAAAAAAGTGATTTGTGCAGTTCACCAAAAGGTCGCAATAGCAACGAGGTGAAATGGATAGCCCTGTTTGCAAAAAAGAGGTAGAAAGGTAACAATTACTAGCCAATAACAGTTGATGACACATGCGACGACAAAAAAGAAGCATATTCCTTGCCCTAAGGGAAGATAACAACACGGTCGTGTTTGTCTAAAACGGTGTGAGGACGAGAATGCAATATGGAAAGTACGCTGGACGAGCTACGTTTTGGGCAAAGAACTATGGAAGATCCACATGCAGTGACGTGGGAAGACAGGCAGTGGAGCAAGGCCGGAGGGGATACCTGGAGGTCGTCGGGATGTAACAAGGTGAGCGGCGGCGGGTGGAATCTACAAGCAGGTGGTGTAGGCCCTGCCACGCCGGAGCTTGGTCAGAGAGAACGACGTGTACCGCAGATCAGGACGTGCTGCCTCGGCACCGTCGAACGGAGAAAAGATGCACTTCCTCCCTTTCCCTCGGTGGACGGGATGCGGCCGGATCAGTGACCAACGGTGAGAGAGAGAGAGACCACCGCACTCCCTTTCCCCCGGCGGACGGGATGCGGTCGGATCAGTGACCAACAGTGAGAGAGAGAGAGGCCACCGCAGCCTTGTGTGAGATACTCTGAAGAGCGACAAACCAGGCACGCAAGGCTCCATTGTATATAGTGAGCGGACTACCTTTTTCTCCATAAAAATCGTTTTATATTCTGTGTACGTGCCATTGAGCGCTATAACTTTATTTAAAAATAGAGCGACAACGCGTCAAGTCGAACTTCGTTGCGTGCAGGCATGGTACACGACCTCCCTAGGTAAACAACCGCTACAGGCGTTCAAATTAGCATGTGGGCTGCCATTTCGTAAAGAAATGAGCTCCACCGTGTACCCACGCGGGTGTGGCTGGGCACGAAGCATGAGTACGTCGCGTGCACCTATTCTCTTCTTGTATACGTACCCACCTCGTGGGGTTGTGTGAGAGAGATACAAACCTAGAGGGATATAGTGTGTGGGTTCTTGAGAGTTTTTGGGGGGGGGGGGGGTTCAATCAAAAATGTAACATATGCAATGTGTGTGAAATAGAGTCCTGGATATAACATATATAGAGAGGGGGCGATCCACAAGAAGAGAGTGGAGGTATCACTGGCTTGAGGTGTCCATAGAATCGAAAAGAGGGATGATGTGTGTGTGCGCACGCGCGATCAATAAAGAGTGCCATCGAATTTGTGTGTGCCCACGTCAATGATATAGAGTGGCCGACCTACTGGAACGTGAGAGGGGACATGTGCAGTTTGTCTCTGTGGCATGGATACCTACTTGCAGCGCTCGACTATTGGTGTGTGGTGGGGGAAGAGGGAGGCCCAATTAACTCTAGAGGTACAATGGCTGGTATATGTGTGGAGGAGGAGAGAGGCCTACCTCATGTATTAAGGAGATCGATCTGCCTCATGTATTAAGGGAGATCGATCGGCATCCATGCATATGTGCAGGAGAGGAATAAGGTTGGGAGAGAGACAGAGCTATAGTGTGGGAGGGAGTGGTAGTGGAGGTGCTTCTAACAAATGGTGGGATAGGCTTGCTAGACAAACGGAGGGCACGCCCGCAATATCAATAAGAGAGGAGATGGTTGCTTGTTTTCTGTGCACGTGCGTGTGAGAGACGGGTCAGGAGGCATGCACGAATGATGAGGGGGGACGATGTGGCCATGGTAAGCAGACATAACTACATAGGAAGATCAATCGCCCTTTGTTAGAGAAAGGAGAGACATAACTTGTGAGGTACGTCGATCAATGGGGGGGGGGGTAGTTAAAGTCGATCCAGGTATATGTTGGGAGATCGATGGATACGCATGCATGTGTGTGTTAGAAGCAAACGAGGCACGAGGAGAAGGATAGAGATAGAGGGATGCATGTAGGAGGTGGTACTAGAGGCATACTATATCGAGCCGGGAGGAGTGTGCGAGTATGAGAACGATGAAAAGACTGGTGGGAGTGAGGCATGGACGGTGACAAGAGAAGAGGGGAAGCTTGTGTTTGTGCTTGGCACACCTGGCTAGAGAGGCATATTGATTGATGTGTGCCGTAAAGAAGGAGCTGGGGGGCCTACACACACCGTGGGTGAACGACCTAAAGTGAAACGACGAATTTGCGCGATGGAGCTCGAGAATGCTGAGGGAGGGTGAGAGGGATGCGGGCGTGTGCATGCACAAGAGAAAGTTAGCGCTAGTTACAAAGATAAGAGGGTTGTGTGGGTGTAAAAGATGAATAGAGATCAGATATACTTCATTATAAAAAGTGAATTCGTATATTTGTAGAATTTATCATAGTGTTTTAAACTGACGCATGTGTGAATATATATAACGGTGATACACATGGTGTGTTTATGAACATGTTATACTACATTTAATATATTTTATCTCTACTCTTTTAAAAAAAACGGAGTTGTTGATGATGGTGTGCCTGCCATCCTGCATTATAGGCTGTCCGATTTATATCTGGCGGATAGCAAGGAAACTATGATGGTTGAAGTTGGCAACAATAATGATTGTAGATTCTTATTGAAATAGAGAAACAAATTCAAATTTAGTTCGAATTGCAGTGGTAGTATAGACATTGGGAATGCACTAAAATGTTGGTATGAGTAGGTTACATGCATTATACAGCAAGCGAAAAAAATTAATCGGACATAACATGGATTCATA
Source organism: Aegilops longissima (assembly GCA_021605205.1). NCBI lineage: Eukaryota > Viridiplantae > Streptophyta > Magnoliopsida > Poales > Poaceae > Aegilops > Aegilops longissima. The sequence goes on along the minus strand of CM038680.1, from coordinate 1,791,784 downwards.
CTCCCTCCTTCCATCTATATAGGGCGTAATGAGATTTTTAAGACCGCCTTTGACTATTGACAAGATTAATAGTACATGACATGCACAATGTGAAAATTATATCATTGAAAGAACCTATCACAGACGAAGCTAACGGTATGCTTTGTGTAAGTTGCATGTCATATATCATTGCTGTAATATTTGGTCAAAGTTAGCATCAAAAAACGCATTAGGCCCTATATAGATGGAAGGAGGGAGTAGCTTTGGATAGCATTTGTATAGTAAAACGTGGCAAGACTCTCTCTTTGTGTGGTGTGAATAGTTTTATTTTTTTCGTTTTCTTTTTGGTTGAGGGAAGTGCGAATTGATTTGGTACGTACAAGTACAATATTACTACACATTAGGCTTGTCCCTAAAATTCAACCCGCGTCTTGTTCTATCCCGAAAATTCAGATATCGTGCTCCCAAAACTGGCGCCTTCACAACCCGCGCCTTGCTATCCCGAAATTACAACGCCGCGCGAAAACTCTCTCCAGCTGCCAAATCCCGACACGCGGAATCCCCCTTCTAACCCTGAGCCGAAAGGGCCGCTAGTTCAAATCGGTGGGGGTTACTTTTGTTACACACCCTACATTTTGGACAAGCGCGTCCCTAAGTCATGCTTCACCCCCTTTTCGCCATTCGAAATCCCAGGCCACCATAACCTCTCCGCTCCAGCCACGAAACCCCACCCTCCTCCATCCGCCACGTCACCGCTGCCCAGCCGGAGCCTCTTCCCCGACGACGTCGTCCACCGCAACAGCTCGACGTCCCTCGTCCACCTCCCCGGATGAGGATCCGTCGTCCATCTCGCCGTCCCGCCGGTTCAGTCGCCCCGTCCTCCACCTCCAAGGAGCTGCTCCGACGATCGCCTCGTCTATCGCGGCTGCTCCATACCCACAGCGCCGCCTTAACCTGCTCCACTGGAACCACAGCATCCTCACCGACTCCTTAGACGAAGCCGAGGCCTACTCGGTGCCACCAACGAGGTTGTACACTCATCGCATCGCACCTTCTCCTTAACTCGACCTCCCGGCGCCGACGGTGCTCCATCCCGCACCCCCATGGAGCGGCTACCTTGAAGCCGGCTCCGTGGGCGACATCTCCATGGCGGTTCTCCCCCAGTGCGAGGCCCCTTCGGCGGCGGCGTCCATACCAGCCGGATCTGCTACTGCTGCTCCAGCTCTCGCTTGATCGCTCGCTCGCCCAGCTGCTGCTGCTGCTCTCCCCTCGCTCATGCTGCTGCTCTGCTCCGATTAAGTCACACTTCAGTCGACTGAATCGACTTTTGGGTCAGTCGATTTTCAGGGGTTGGGGGGGCGGGGCTCGCCGGAATTAAGGAAGAACCACCCGCAGCGGGGACGGAGGCTCGCCGGAGAGGTACCCCACTATCTATCTTAGGGTTCAGGGTAGGGGGTGGGGGGCCTAAAGGGCTGGCCGGGGCGGCGGTGGCTACTTGTTTCGGGGCGGCGAGGCGGCACTGGGGCCGGCGGTTCGGCCGGTGGTGGCTGGCGGCTCAGGGGGGTGCAGGTTGAAGATGAACTGCAGGCCCTCCCTAAACTACATGTCAAGTGCCTCTCTGCTACCATTGCGTTCAGTTTTGACACTAGCATTTAGATTCCACAGTAAATTTCAGTTTCAACAGTTAAGTTCAGAGTCAACAGTTTTTACCTCATCTGTTGTAGTCAGGTGGTTTTTGGTGATGTTAATTTTACATCCATTTTACATCATCTATTGGAGATGCTATTAGAATCCCACTTGAGATTGACGATGTCTGTCTTGTGCTGCTTCAGCCTTGACGTCTTACGGCTCATCGGAGCTGTTCCAACGACAGAACGATCCATCACAACAGCGAGTGCCACGACGCCGCCTCTGATTCCATGATCTTCCTCCACACCTCCGACAGCCACCTCTGCCTAAACTGCTTCAGCGACCAACCCAATGATGCTTAGGTCGACACAGCTACGACAAAGAGGTTGTACACTTCTTGCACCACTTATTACTATACATCACGTCGATCCATTACGGCTATTTTGGTTCAACGGAAAAACGTCGATCCATTGGTTTTTACCATCACTCTAAATTTCTGCATGCTCTCCTTACATAATCTCACCATATTTTTTTCGTATGCATGTCAGATATTGTACACAGTCATGCTGAACATGTAGAGAAAAAGAGAAGAGTTTTGCGCGGCAATACAATGTCATGCAGACATCGCTCCATGGTGGGTTCAATGGCAAACCCTCCCCACCCCTCTCCAGATAGTAATCCAGAGGAAGATATCTGTTCTGAGGCGTATTCAGACGCCGCTGACCACTCCTATTTACCCCCCAAGGTGTTTGCTCTACCTTGGCATGATGATGTTAGTCATATCATGCATATGTTGCCTTGAAGTGCCTACTTTTGACATCATATATGTCACCTGCTTAGTTTAGACATGTTCTGTAATGCCACCTGTTTAGTTTCTATATCATATATGGGAATTATGCAGTCTCATGCCTTTCAGCCAACCATAATATATGTGAAATGTGCAATGCCATCCTATTTAACTAGGCATCATATATTTGAATGATATCTTGCCCATCCTTTTCTTCATTACATTTCCATTTGTCGACAATGTTTGTACATTAAACTACTCTTCCTGTGAATCAGCCATTTGGGTGGGAGATGGAAAAATCTGGAGTGAAAAGAAGGCCTTTAGAGCAGACAGTGCTACCTGTCGAAGCAGATCTCTTGTTGGGTCCCGATAGCTCCTCAGAGATGGATTCAGTGACAGATGACCAGTCCTATTCCCCCACTGAGGTGTATGCTCTAACTTGGCACGGTTATACTGCTCATATCATGCATACGGTGTCTTGCATTGCATACTTTAGACATCATATACACAATATTCAACACCATGTTCTTAGTTCAGACATCATATCGAATGCCCTCTGTTTAGCATATAAATCGCATATGTGAATTAAATGATGCGATCCTGATTACTTAGATAACATGTAGGTGAATTATGTCATGCGAACCTGTTTAGTTATTCATCATATCTTTGAATTATGTTATGCTATGTTATCCAGTTTAGATAGACATCATATATGTGAAATTATGTCATGCTATCTGTTTTAGTTAAACAATATACATGTCAACTATTTCATGCCCTCTTTTTTCCACACTATCTATTGCATCTGTCTCTCATACAATGTCTGTACATTCAACTATGTTTCCTGTTTATCAGCCATTTGAATTGGAGCGGGTGATGCCAGTATCTAGCGGAATAAAAACACGGTCTTCAAATAAAACAGTACTACCTCTTGGTGGAGATAGCACCCCGGTTGTCCATACACAAGAACCAGCCCTACCACACATAACCCAAACTCTCGCAGATTGTAGCCCTACTGCGATGGACAGAGAACCAGCTTCACCCAATCTAACCCCAACCCCAGCCGATAGTAACCCATTTCCTGTTGACACAGCACCATCTCCACCATAGAGCTCCCAAACAAGAGCAGTTAGTAAGGCAGCTCCAGTGCCCAAAGGGCCAGTACTATCACGGCAAACCCCAACTCCACCAGTTAGTACGCCTATTCCTGTGGAGGAAGCACAACCAGCCAATCGTAGTTTAGCATCTATCGCATTTGATGTTGTTAAATCGTATGTGCGTATCTTCCCATCTTGGAAATATTATACTGAAGATGAAGGAAAATGCCAGTTGCAGGTGTTTGTCCAGGAGTTATGTGTAAGTAATATTATTCATGGCAATTACTTTGCTTCGTCCCATACATCCTACCTCCATGATGGTTATAATACAACAAATTTTCCCATTTTTCTCTATAGAGAAGGACCGATTTGGAAACTCAGGATGAGGTAACCTGTGCTAATACCTTTGCTATCTTCAAGAATGCTTGGTGGCAGTATCGGAATTACCTGAAGAAAACGTACTTCACCGGCAAAGAAACTCATCAAATTCCCTTACGTTCTCCTGAGACACATTTACTGGACAATGACTGGGAACGCCTTGTTTTGTACTGGTCCAGAACAAAGAATGTGGTAAGGTCTATGATCTCATTTTCTATTTTTAAGTATTTTATTCTTGCATCTTACTATACTCTGTTCATGTAGAACAACTATTCTAATTTAAGATTCCATTGCTATCATAGTTCAAAAAAGCGCTAGGCGTTAATTGTGCGTTTTGCCACTGCCTTGCGCTTTACTGACCAAAGCGCATGGTTATGCACAGATTATGCGTAGTTATGCACAATGCGTTTTGCCAATGCCTAGAGCCTAGGCGCGCTTAAGCGCTCGCTTAGGCGCGCCTTTTTTAACTATGATTGCTTTGCTCTTGTATCACTGTATTTACTCATACAAACTTATTTTTAAATTGAAGGATCCAATCAAAACTTCTATGGCACAACAAGTATGTTCACGCATGTTTCTTTAACAGGTTTGCTCTTATCAATAGCTCTGTTGATTTCAATTTCAATTGTGTATACAGTTGACTTTCATATCATGCACATTACTAGCATCACAACAGAGCCAATAGTGTTGTTGTACATGTAGACCCGTGGTACCCATTTGAAATCTTGTTGTGCCGTGTAGTTTCCCACGCTTTGTATTATTTCACTGCTGCTTTGTCTTGAACTGATATGATTTGAACCGTGTCTCTATTTTGATTTGGCAAGACAATGCAGTGACCATAGGACATAGATATATGTTTGTTTGATGCTTTTATTATATACTAGTACTTGGCAATAGAAGACTTGGTAGTTTAATCATGTACACCTTACTAATGAACTGGTTCACCGAAATGAGTTTCATATACTAGTACATGCTAAACTTGTTATGTGTCTGCTTGTTTCTTCTTTTAGAATGCTGACAGAATATTGGGGAAGAGTGCCTTATTAAGCAATGGTAAAGGAAGTAATGCAGATAAGGTTCAGGATAGATACACATCCTTGTTGGTCTCCAACAAAGCTGATAAAACAGCTAAGGAAGACTATATTGAAGACAGCGAGACAACCCCAAAGTCCTATCTTGGTTTAGTGTTCGAGTTACTGGCCACTACCGCATGCACAAGCTATTCAAACTCACTGTCTGAATCAGTTCAATTTCTTGAGTCTCAACTACAAGCTGAAAGACATCGATCAGCTGTGCTACGACAAGAAGCGGAAGGACTACGGAAGTCCCTAGAGCATTCAGATGCATTTATTCTGGTGCAACAGCAAGCGTTGGAGGATTTTAGCGCCAACAGGACAAAGCTAATCAGCTTGCTAAGCTTATTGCCAGCATGGTGGATACCGTGATAACATTTCTTGAGCTCTTCCGTTGTTTCAGTTATGCTCTTGTTTTGCTGCCGCTTATTTGCACTGGTGGCCAATTTTGACGGCCAGTGTATGTAATATGCTGCTTTGTTCCCTATATTTGCACTGGTGGCGAACTTTGATGCCCAGTGGAATAGCCGTAATAGGCTAGCCTTAATTGCTTGCTTATTTATTTCCTTATTGTCTTGTTTAGTTGTTTGCTTGTAGTCACTGCAGTTCTTTTTCTGTGTTTTTCTAGTGGCCACAATAGCCTATTTTTGGTAAGTAGGCTAAAATAATCATGGCAACACACGGACTGTTGTAACCATGGGCCTCCTGCAGGCCGTATGATCCATGGGCCTTCGTTCCGCCGTAGGACCATTGGCCTTCTATACGGGCCTTAGGATCTATCGGCCTTCTATATGGGCCTTAGGGATCAATGGGCCTTCTATGGGCCGTAGGGTCCATTGGCCTTCTACGGGCAGTACGATCCATGGGCCTTCTACGGGCCGTACTATCCATGGGCCTCATACGGGCCGTAGGATCCATGGGCCTTCTATGGGGCGTATCATCATTTCGCCAACCATGGGCCGTACTATTCGTGGACCATAACGGGCCATTGATAGGCCGTATCTGATAACTCTATGAAAACAGCCCAACGGGTTTCTTGACATGAAAATGGCCCAACGTATTAACGGTTCGCAAACGGGCCGACCGTAACGACAGGCTGAATTTGGCCCACAAGCAGAAAATGACAGTAACAGACCGTATGTAACCAAATGCTGAAAATGAGCCCAAGAATCAATGGGCCCTAAGAAGGCTGAAAGATAACTTGGGCTGGAAACGGCTCAATGGAATAACGGGCCGTTAATGGGTATAAATGATACACTGTTCATTACGGGCCAGTTTCACCACGGGTCGTTAATGGGCCAAGAGTTACAAAGTTTCTCATATGGGCCGAAAGAAGTCATGGGCCGCACATGGGCCGGAAGTTAAAACGGGCTGAATAATATTGGATGGCCCAGATGACGCTACTGGGCCTAATTCAGATAGGGCGTAACAGGCCCTGGGTTAGCGGGCTGTAAACGGGCTATATGCGAACAGGCCGTTAACAGGCTTTCCGTGGGCCGGCCCGCCACCTTTTGACCAAGTCAAACGGGCCGGCCTTTTCACAGGAATGGGCCTCTGTTGGGCCGTGCCACGTGTCGTCGTATTATAGGCGCCTTCGGTCCAATGAGCATGCATCTAGAGTATTAAGTTCATAAGAACAGAGTAATGCATTAGGCAAGATGACATGATGTAGAGGGATAAACTCATGTAATATGATATAAACCCCATCTTTTTATCCTCGATGGCAACAATACAATACGTGCCTTACTGCCCCTGCTGTTACTGGGAAAGGACACCACAAGATTGAACCCAAAGCTAAGCACTTCTCCCATTGCAAGAAAGATCAATCTAGTAGGCCAAACCAAACTGATAATTCGAAGAGACTTGCAAAGATATCAACTCATACATATAAGAATTCAGAGAAGAATCAAATATTGTTCATAGATAATCTGGATCATAAACCCACAATTCAACGAATCTCAACAAACATACCGCAAAAAGAATTACATCGAACCAAGAGAATTGAGGAGAACTTTGTATTGAGATCCAAAGAGAGAGAAGAAGCCATCTAGCTAATAACTATGGACCAGAAGGACTGTGGTAAACTACTCACACATCGTGGGAGAGGCTATGGTGTTGATGTAGAAGCCCTTCGTGATCGATTCCCCCTCCGCGGAGCGTCGAAAAAGGCCCCAAGATGGAATCTCATGGGTATAGAAGGTTGCGGCGGTGGAAATAGGGTTTCGTGGTGCTCCTGTAGGTTTTAGGTGTATATGAGTATATATTGGCGAAAGAAGTAGGTCAGTGGAGCCACGAGGGGCCCAAAAGGGTGGGCGGCTCGCCTACCCCTCTGGGCGTGTCTCCCTACCTCATGGCCACCTCGTTGCTTCCTTGACGTCTAATCCAAGTCTCCTGGATTGCGTTTGTTCCAAAAATAACTCTCCTAAAGGTTTCATTCCGTTTGGATTCCGTTTGATATTCATTTTCTACGAAATACTAAAATAGGCAAAAAAAACAAGAATTTGCACTGGGCCTTTGGTTAGTAGGTTAGTCCCAAAAATAATATAAAAGTGCATAATAATGCCCATTAAACATCCAAAACAGATAATATAATAGCACAGAACAATCAAAAATAATAGATACGTTGGAGACGTATCATAGAATATGTAGGAACCAATATGAGCATCCAGGTTTCGCTATTGGTTATTGATCGGAGATGAGTCTCGGTCATGTCTACATAGTTCTCGAATGCCTTGGGTCCGCACGCTTAATGTTTGGTGATGATCGGTATTATGAGTTTATGTGATTTCATGTACCGAAGGTTGTTCGGAGTCCCGGATGAGATCACAGACATGACGAGGAGTCTCGAAATGGTCGATACGTAAAGATCAATATATTGGAAGTCTATATTCGGACATCGGAAAGGTTCCTAGTGATTCGGGTATTTTTCGGAGTACCGGAGAGTTACGGGAATTTGCCCGGGAGGGGTGTCGGTGTCAAAACCGTGGATCTCGGGTAGGGGGTCCCGATCTATGCGTCTAGGCTGATGGTAACAGGAAGCAAGGGACACAGATGTTTACCCAGGTTCGGGCCCTCTCGATGGAGGTAAAACCCTACTTCCTGCTTGATTAATATTGAAGATATGGGTAGTACAAGAGTAGTTCTATCTCGAGATCGTAGAGGCTAAACCCTAGAAGCTAGCCTATGATGGTATGATTGTAATTGTGATCGGCCTTCTAAGGACCAACCTCTCCGATTTATATAGACACCGGAGAGGGCTAGGGTTTACATGGAGTCGGTTACAAGGAAGGAAATATAATATCCGGATCGCCAAGCTTGCCTTCCACGCCAAGGAAAGTCCTATTCGGACACGGGTCGAAGTCTTGTGTCTTGTATCTTCACGCTTCCATAGTCTGGACATTGTATACAGTCTGGCTGTCCGCATACCCCCTAATCCAGGACTCCCTCAGTAGCCCGTGAACCAGGCTTCAATGACGATGAGTCCGGTGCGCAGTCTTGTCTTCGTCATTGCAGGGCGAGTTCCTCCTCCGAATACTCACTTGAACTATGTCCTGATCCACAAAATGATCTTCATATGCCACCGTAGAGAGAATGATATTTCACAAATGCAACCTGCTGATATCTTTTTAGACAATGCGACATGTCATTACGGTCGGGTCATTATTCCAACCGTTTTTCCACAACCAGCCACAGCGCATATTGCGAGGCGGTTTCTTTGACACGTCTTGTCAAAGCAGAGATCGTATCCCCATATCACGGGATTCTCATCAATACGGGTACGGGTAATCCCACCACATCATCAATCGTGGCGCTTGGGAAGCAAGCGATTCCCAACGGGCAAGTGGGGAGGCACCGCTTTTGTCGCCTCTATAAAGGGATAAGATTTCCCCATTTTTAGCCACGCCTTCTTCCTCCATTGCCCACTCTTGCCCCCTCGAGCTCCAGCGCCCAAGCACAACTCTTCTCCGCACAGCTAAACATGTCCGAAGCAGGAGGCAAGTGGGTGGCTTCCACCGTCAAGGAGAAGCATATCGCGAATCTTCCGGCAGCCAGATACTTGGCCGCAGACATAGCTGATGACCCACAAGTATAGGGGATCTATCGTAGTCCTTTCCAAAGTAAGAGTGTCGAACCCAACGAGGAGCAGAAGGAAATGATAAGCGGTTTTCAGCAAGGTATTCTATGCAAGTACTGAAATAAGTGGTGACAGATAGTTTTGTGATAAGATAAATTGTAACGAGCAACAAGTAACAAAAGTAATTAAAGTGCAGCAAGGTGGCCCAATCCTTTTTTTAGCAAAGGACAAGCCGGAACAAACTCTTATAATAGGAAAAGCGTTCCCGAGGACACATGGGAATATCGTCAAGCTAGTATTCGTCACGTTCATATGATTCGCGTTCGGTACTTTGATAATTTGATATGTGGGTGGACCGATGCTTGGGTGCTGTTCTTACTTGAAAAAACATCCCACTTATCATTAACCTCTATTGCAAGCATCCGCAACTACAACAAAAGTATTAAGGTAAACCTAACCATAGCATGAAACATATGGATCCAAATCAGCCCCTTACGAAGCAACGCATAAACAAGGGTTTAAGCTTCTGTCACTCTAGCAACCCATCATCTACTTATTACTTCCCAATGCCTTCCTCTAGGACCAAATATGTGGCGACCGAATTCTCCGGGTGCTAATCCCAGGAAAAATGGTCCTTGTGCTTATCAACCCTAGGATAACTGTTAGCTGATAAGGCACTAACTTGATACAGAAAATCCAAGCAAAATACAATATATGTAGCACAAGACCATTCTGGCCTGTGAGTACAACAAAAGGTTTTACTAAAGGTTGATGGCGGAAGCGGGTTGTGAAATATCCTCGTCTATGGGACTCCATTTCCCACAGGAACAGCTGACCAGGATAACTCCTATCTTCACGTGGCTGTTATCTCCGTTGCCTAGGTTCTGGGACTATCACCGCAACGCTCCTCTCCAAGCATGAAATCTGGCCAAGAAAATAGCCAGGGACAAGCCAGTGAGTACTTTGAATGTACTCGCAAACACAATGAACATAGGCATGATTTAACAATGATGTACTGAAAATATATTATGCTTAAGACGTTAGTCACATGAGATAAGTAAAACTCTGATGCGTACAAGCATGTTATTTATGGATATACAATAATATGGTAGTATAAAAATCATGAAGTAAATAACACAAAAGAAATGCCACAATCGGGCGTCTGAGCGACACTGCATAGAGGGCTTATAAATAGACAAGAACAATGTCATAGATCGGGCGTCCGAGCGACACCGCATAAAGGGCTTTAAAAGAAATACACAGTCGAGCGCCTGAGCGACACCGCATAAAGGGCTTTAAAAGAAATGCCACAGTCGGGCGTCTGAGCGACACCGCATAAAGGGCTTTAACAGAAATGCCACAGTCGGGCGTCTGAGCGACACCGCATAAAGGGATTTAAAAGAAATGCCACAATCGGGCGTCTGAGCGACACCGCATAAAGGGCTTTAAAAGAAATGCCTCAGTCGGGCGTCTGAGCGACACCGCATAAAGGGCTTTAAAAGAAATGCCACAATGAATATCCAGGAGGTAGAACCATCCCAGGGATATTCGATAATACCAGAAAAATATCACGGGTTAGTTCACATCCAAAATAGTAATCATAATTTTTCACAAGTCACAATCGTGCTTCCAGGTTTAACAATTTCACCTCCGAAGACCGACACTAAGACCGACACTTGACCCATCCCAAAATGTAATCCTTAACCATGGACACGGCTATTCGAATAGGTTTAATCTCTGCAGAGGGTGTACTCTTTACCCACGAGTAACGGATTTCTTTAGTCCATCGACTAATTCCGCTTCACGGTCTTTTTGTTGAAAACACACCTAACTTGGACACACCAGCTTAACACACATGTGTCTGGAATCACCCACGACACCTGTTAAGCAAAACTCTAAGTGGGGAGGCCACAACCTCGACGTAACATGGGATCACAAAATTTATACCACAAGAACTGGGAGCTACCCCTTCGGCTACAACCAAACACCCATGCTCCCGGATCCGGTGGTATGACTACCGGATGCCTCCAGTATCTTCCACCACGGCCTCTCTGTACGGTGTGTGCTAGGAAAGGGTTGACAACTTACTGAGCCATACCCTACTTGGTGTAGGGATGAGTGGTAGTACGAAGCAAGTATGGGGGTTACTGGCACAAGACTCGATCTACGGTCGACTCAAGAGGTTGTAATATTTCCTGCATGATTAGCATAACAATGCATATATCTCAAACAACGGATGGAAACATCACGCGACATCCCCTCATGTCATACCGGACACGACCGTCTCGGCGGAGGACTAGGGGCAATCCCGTGTCTACCCAAGACAGAGGCCTTCCCGTCTTTCCTTCCGGTATGCATGGAAGACGTATGACGGTGATTTCCATCACAAATCATGTCAACTTCATTAGCATAAACTCATTAATATGCACCCATGAATAGGATCTCATCCTCACATAAAATGACGCATGTATGTGTCGGGGTGGTGTTGCCACCGTGCTATGCAACACACACAAAAAGTCTCCAGGGTTTAGAATGCTTGCCTTCAGGTCATGGGAAGGAAGGGTGCATCCAAATCATCATGAAATCTTCAAAAACCCTATTTAAAATAATATATTTGAATTAACACACAAAATAAAAACAGCACAGAAAGTTGTTTTGAATCTTTTTTAAATAAATCTTAAAATAAACTAGACAATATTTGAGAGAGGTAGCAAAAAGAATCAATTCATTTGGAGTTGTTTTCAAAAAGATACAGCCGGTCAAAGTTTGGTCAAAATCTGATATTTAAAAGAAAAACTGAAAGAAAACGTTTCGAAATATACATACACGTCGAAGGCGCATTTTGAAAATGCCCTTCCACTTATCCAGCGTGGACTGCGCCTGAGTCACTGCCAGTGGGTCAAGGGGGGGGGGCACTGGTCAGGTTTGACCAGTCTCCTTCCCTCTCCTTCCTCTGGCCGAACGGAGGCGGGGACTCCGGCGATCTTCGCCGGCGTTAGGCGGCTCCTCGAGGGCATCCGAGTGCAGGGATGGATCCGCCACTCCTAGGCGGTCCTTCCGGTGGTCGTAGGGTAGCCGGGGGTGGAGGGAGTCACCGGCGGCGAGCTCCGCGGCGGAGGGGGCATTCAGGTGGATAGCGAGTTTGGGGCTGCGGTGGTCTCCGGCCAAAATTGAGCGAGGGGTTGTGCTCGCGAGAGGAAGGAAGAGTTCTTGGTGGAGAGAGTGGAGAGGGAGAGGCATTGGTGGCGATGGCATCGGCCAGGGCTTGGCGGCGACCGAACCGGCCGGACTCGGGGAAGAAGGCCTTCCCTTGCTCGACTGCTGGCCAAGGCAACACTAGGAGGATCATATGAGGTTGCTCGAGGACTCGGTTGAGCTCCGGGGCCCTTATATACGCGGTAGAGGTTGGTTCTGGGGCGGCCGGCGATAAGGACGACGGCGAACCGCCTCCCTGTAGCTTGGGCGACGTGGCGGCGACGAGCGCTAGGGGACGAGGCTGCGGATGAGCTCGCACTGTTCCAGGAGGCAGGTGGCAAGCTGGGGTGGCTTTCGCGGCGCCGACCGTGGCAGAGGCGCGCTGCGGACGCCGGCGTGCCGCCAAAAGCTCTGTCGGCGGTGCTGTTGGCTGCCAGGGTGGCTTGGCGCGATGCTGAGAGGAGGTTAGTGCATGGCGTGGTGCTGCAGAGCGGGCCAAAACCAAGGGGGGCCAGAGTGTCGGCTCGGGCACGGTTCGTGCAATACGCGCGCTCTGGGCGCGTCCAGTGCATGCACGGAAGGTGTTCGATAAAATGCCGTGGCATGCTACAGGTCACAGGTGAGGTTGGCAGGCAACAGAGCTAGGTTGTTGATAGAGTGAAGCTCAGGGGACAGGGTGGTTTGGTCAGGAGACCAAGTTCACAATGCCAACAACAACTCATGTCAAATCTGATCATGCATTCCAGGTGTTTGACAAATTGCCACAGGCACTAGGCCATTCTCGGAGGGGCCAAATCTTCCAGATCAGTGTCTCCTTGGATGCACAAGAGGGTGGTGAAGTCAGTTTGCAAGAAGGAGAAACTTGCTAGTCCAAGTTTTGCAAAACTACACTTCTGGACAGGGAGTGAGTGGCATCATTACATGGACCAAAAGTGTTCCAAATAGAGTATGCTCCTGGACTTAGGGGTTTTGCAAGGTTGACTACAATCATGAGAAAACACAAGGTCATTAGAGCAAGAAATAATAGAGTTGTAGTGGAAAACACAAGTCTGGTCCAGAATGAAAAAGAGGCTGTTGCACTCAAATTTTCCAAAGAACATCACTATGTTTTTGCATAAAGTTGGATGGCATGCTACTACTGACATCCCAAAATTTTAGTGGAGGCTCTAGGGAAATATTTAAATGGGTTGTAGTGCAAAAATGCCCACTGGACCAGAGAAGCAAACCAGGTGAAAGAACCCAAAATAAGCAATGAAATAATTTTATTAGTGCACATAATTGATTTAGAGACATCTCAAGACATCTCCAAATTTTGGTTGAAATTTTAAGTGATTCTATCAAATGTTTGTAGTACAAATAGAGCTCCAAAATCTAAAACAATCCATTTTAATGAATAAAGCTCAGGATGAAATGATCTAATAAATAAATCCACTGATTAACAAAATGTTATAAAGAGTTGGCATAAAGTCCCATATATTTTGGAAAGCTCAACTTGGGAAAAGATGCAAAACTCCTTAACCATAAAAGAGGAGTTCTGAAAATCCACAGAAATAAAAATTTAAAACTCCTGGCAAAAATTTTAACATCAAAAACTTGGCCAGAGAATTTGGGGTGTTACAACTACTATCCCCCTTAGGAAAAATCTCGTCCTCGAGATTTGCAAAGAGTTAAAATTTAAACGAATAAGAATTAAAACGAAAGCGGCCACAGTGAGAGCAATAAGTGATGCAAAAATACAGTGTGGGATACTGGCGCGGTGTGGGGGAAAAATCCACGGTTGTGGGGAAAGAAACTAGCGATTTCTACACTGGACAAAAATTTAGAATAAATCCTAAATCCTAAAATACGCTGGTCGCACCAGAGAGCACAGTGCTCTCTCTGGCTGACTGGTGGACCCGGGCCCACGGTCAGCCTCTTCTCCTTCCTCCGACTCTTTCTTCTTCCTCTCTCCCGTGCGCTTCCCTGCGCTTTCTCCACCGGCGACGCCTAGCGCGTAGGGTACCAAGGCCGTGCATCATGTAGTGCGTGCGTGGCGCTTAGCTGCCGGTGCAGCGTGCACTCACCTCGCGGGCCAGTGTGATGTCGGCACTACTCGCGGATTCGCCTCCGAACATCGGCGGTCGGGCGACGAGCGGCGCTGGTGGACCTCGCCCACCGTACACCGAGCTCGAGCTTATAAAACGATCGCGGCGTTCTCCTCTTCTTCCTCACACGTGGCCTCGCTCCTCCTTCTCTCTTCTTCTCCTCTGTTTCCGATTGCCGGAGCTTGAGATGAGGCACTAATGGCGGAGGCGGCGCTGGACTGGTACGTGATCCTGCTGTGCGGAGGGCTGGCAGCGGTGCTGGGGCTCTTGGTGCTTCTGTGTGCGATGATCCTCGACGATCGTCGTGATGCCGCTGCTCGGCTGCTGGCTCTCCACGGTCGCGGTGGCCACGACGAGTAGGTGGGGTGTGTCGGGTGATAACTATTGTCCGGAGGTGCTTAGTTAGACGCAACACAGTTGAAAAATTTTGCAAGCAGTGTATGTGTTCGTGTAATTGTGGGGGTGAGTCTGCTGCCTTGGGGCTGTGTGAAATAAATGATCTATGTCGTGAGAAAACATACGATGCGGCAACTCAGGAAAAAGAAATCACGCTCTAGGATTTCTCGCGAGGGAGAACAGTAATACATTAAAGTCCAAAAGCGACAGAGCTGCTTATATTAATGATTCACTCGCTGCGAAACTCGGGGTACTAAGCATAAGTTACAACACATAAATAAAAAAGCGACAATAAATACAGCGGTGCATCTAAATTGAAGACGGTAATTGGACGGGGTCTTGAGAAAACGTTTCCGGTACTAGGATACACTCTTCTTCTATCGGAGGGAGTGGATTGACCAGTCGATGTATGTGTCTCTCCTGGTCGGGCCTCAGTGATCTGCCGATGGCGATCTGAGGATTTAAATCCGCGAGGCTCTGCACATAACCCATCACATGTTGGGTCAAACGTTCTTGCACGATGACGTATTGGACGAGGTTGGCCAAGACTGGGTCTCTCTCAATACGCCCACCGGAAAGGATGTTACTCCTCCGGTGCTGCACGGCTCGAAAATAATAATACCCTCGTTCATCGGCGTAGGGTACCGCGAATCGGCGAGCAAGCGCTTCATCACGCAGCAGCTTCTACGACCATGTGCGGGGTTGGCATAGATTTCCCCACGAAGGAGACTTCTGTGGGGTCTTGGTTTGGGTTTACGGGCGGGATGTGCACGGCTGCCCAATATCTCGAGGTGGAAGGGGTGATCCTTGATTTGAACAGCTCGTACTGGGGTGACTGGGTTGCGCCCATTGTACTGTGGGTAAAATCCCACAATATCTTGACAAAACTACCCGGGGTAGCATCTGGAGTCCTCAGATAAATACTAGGGCTCGGGATGGCAGGAAATGGTTGTGGGGATGGTGCACAAGGTGAAGGTGCTTGGCAAGGTCACTCGGTGGCCCTTTTATAGCACCGGGGCTGGGTCATTTACCGTGGTAAAAGGTAAAGAATCGGCCGGCTCAGCTCGGGGTCAAACGCAGGTACACACATCTTACTAAAGTGACGTATCACTGTGGATGTTGTCGGGGCGGTTCTGGGTAGCTGCGCCAAGGATAGAGAAATCACACTACATGCTAATACATCCATGCAAAACTACTATATAAAACGGATGCATGATGCCAGGCTGCGCTAATTAAAGGAATCACAGAATTACAAAGCGAGGATACACTGGGACTCGCCACTACTCGAGTGTCTCAGTCTACTTCGTTTACATCCAAGCGGGCGTCCCTTGTGGACGTCGAGGCTTCTCCACGGTTCTCACCGTCGGAATTTGCTGGAGAGGGCTGAGGGGCTGCAGGCTCGGGGTAGTGATGATGACCGTCACGGGGATTGTTGACCACAACCCCGTTGGAGTTCTCCCAGAAGACGACGAAGCACTTCTGGGGTCATCAAAGCACCTTGGCTGACGGCTGGGGCTGGCCTCAAGGTCTCGATCGGTTGTCCAAACAGCACGACTGGGTTGTCGGCGTTGGGCTCGATCTCCTCCCTCGCTGGGGCTCGACGAACCATCTCTCCATGAGCTGCGACCAGATCAATAGTGATCTGATCGAATAAGTCCTCCAGTGCACTTACATAGCGCACTAGATGCAGTAATGCAGGGTCTGTCTCGTGATCTCCGTTGGCAACTTGAGGTGGTCTACCATACCCTTCACGCCTGGGGTAGTTGTGGAACGAGTGACAGTTAACTCTGGGCGACAAGTGTCGGAGATGAACTATAGCCTCTCGAGCAGCTAGTTGGATGGCTTGCGGCTCAAAGGAAGTAGTTCTTCCGGTGAACTCAGTAGGGCGCTGGGTGTAAGACTCCCGTAGATATGTACAATGGCCCAGAATTGACGGCTCTCGCCACTAATGGGTCCTTGGTACACAACATATTCGGGTGGCTCTTCTAACGCATAGGCACGGCGGGTAAGGTTTGCGAGTATGGTCACAAAACCTCCAAGGTTGGTTGATGTAGTCTCATGGTGTACTACAGGACCAGGCATTGTGGCTTGGTTTTGGGATAGCGGCTGTGTTGGGCTGGGTTGAGGCGAGCGCGTCCCTTTTTATAGAAAAAGGGGACGGAGTCTTCCTTCGCACGCTTGCGAATGAGACGCCTTTGGTGCTGGTCACTGGTGGGTGATAGACGGGCTAGTTGATAGGTTGGGCACCGACTGCAGAAAGCGTCGGGTCACTGTGTGGCTATCTTGTGCAAGAAGCTTGGCTGAGTTCTTGGTTATGGCTCGGTGGGTTATTAGCCTAAGTTTATTGACCTGGCTAAGATAGGATTAGCCAATGGTCAGCCTGGCTCTGATACCAAGTCTGTGGCGACCGAATTCTCCGGGTGCTAATCCCAGGAAAAATGGTCCTTGTGCTTATAAACCCCAGGATAACTGTTAGCTGATAAGGCACTAACTTGATACAGAAAGTCCAAGCAAAATACAATATATGCAGCACAAGACCATTCTGGCCTGTGAGTACAACAAAAGGTTTTACTAAAGGTTGATGGCGGAAGCGGGTTATGAAATATCCTCGTCTATGGGACTCCATTTCCCACAGGAACAGCTGACCAGGATAACTCCTATCTTCGCGTGGCTGTTATCTCCGTTGCCTAGGTTTTGGGACTGTCACCGCAACGCTCCTCTCCAAGCATGAAATCTGGCCAAGACAATAGCCAGGGACAAGCCAGTGAGTACTTTGAATGTACTCGCAAACACAATGAACACAGGCATGATTTAACAATGATGTACTGAAAATATATTATGATTAAGACGTTAGTCACATGAGATAAGTAAAACTCTGATGCGTACAAGCATGTTATTTATGGATATACAATAATATGGTAGTATAAAAATCATGAAGTAAATAACACAAAAGAAATGCCACAATCGGGCGTCTGAGCGACACCGCATAGAGGGCTTATAAATAGACAAGAACAATGCCGCAGTCGGGCATCTGAGCGACACCGCATAAAGGGCTTTAAAAGAAATGCCACAGTCGGGCGTCTGAGCGACACCGCATAAAGGGATTTAAAAGAAATGCCACAGTCGGGCGTCTGAGCGACACCGCATAAAGGGCTTTAAAAGAAATGCCACAGTCGGGCGTCTGAGCGACACCGCATAAAGGGCTTTAAAAGAAATGCCACACTCGGGCGTCTGAGCGACACCGCATAAAGGGCTTTAAAAGAAATGCCACAGTCGGGCGTCTAAGCGACACCGCATAAAGGGCTTTAAAAGAAATGCCACAATGAATATCCAGGAGGTAGAACCATCCTAGGGATATTCGATAATACCAGTAAAATATCACGGGTTAGTTCACATCCAAAATAGTAATCATAAATTTTCACAAGTCACAATCGTGCTTCTAGGTTTAACAGTTTCACCTTCGAAGACCGACACTAAGACCGACACTTGACCCATCCCAAACTGTAATCCTTAACCATGGACACGGCTATTCGAATAGGTTTAATCTCTGCAGAGGGTGTACTCTTTACCCACGAGTAACGGATTTCTTTAGTCCATCAGGACTAATTCCGTCTACGGTCTTTTTGTTGAAAACAGACCTAACTTGCCACACCAGCTTAACTCACATGTGTCTTGAATCACCCACGACACATGTTAAGCAAAGCTCTAAGTGGGGAGGCCACAACCTCGACGTAACATGGGATCACAAAATTTATACCGCGCGCAAACTGGGGAGCTACCCCCTTTCGGCTACAACCGAAACACCCATGCTCCCGGACCCGGTGGTATGACTACCGGATGCCTCCAGTATCTTCCACCACGGCCTCTCTCATGCGGTGTGTGCTAGGAAAGGGTTGACAACTTATCGAGCCGTACCCTACTTGGTGTAGGGACGAGTGGTAGTACGAAGCAAGTATGGGGGTTACTGGCACAAGACTCGATCTATGGTCGACTCAGGAGGTTGTAATATTTCCTGCATGATTAGCATAACAATGCATATATCTCAAACAACGGATGGAAACATCACGCGACATCCCCTCATGTCATACCGGACACGACCGTCTCGACGGAGGACTAGGGGCAAGACCGTGTCTACCCAAGACAGAGGCCTTCCCGTCTTTCCTTCCGGTATGCACGGAAGACGTATGACGGTGATTTCCATCACAAATCATGTCAACTTCATTAGCATAAACTCATTAATATGCACCCATGAATAGGATCTCATCCTCACATAAAATGACGCATGTATGTGTCGGGGTGGTGTTGCCACCGTGCTATGCAACACACACAAAAATTCACCAGGGTTCAGAATGCTTGCCTTCAGGTCATGGGAAGGAAGGGTGCATCCAAATCATCATGAAATCTTCAAAAACCCTATTTAAAATAATATACTTGAATTAACAAACAAAATAAAAACAGCACAGAAAGTTGTTTTGAAATTGTTTTAAATAAATCTTAAAATAAACTAGACAATATTTGAGAGAGGTAGCAAAAAGAATCAATTCATTTTGAGTTGTTTTCAAAAAGATACAACCGGTCAAAGTTTAGTCAAAATCTGATATTTAAAAGAAAAACAGAAAGAAAACGTTTCAAAATATACGTACACGTCGAAGGCGCATTTTGAAAATGCGCTTCCACTTATCCAGCGTGGACTCGCTTTGAGTCACGCCGATGGGTCAGGGGGCCCACCGGTCGGTTTGACCAGTCTCCTTCCTCTCCTTCCTCTGGCCGAACGGAGGCGGGGACTCCGGCGATCTTCGCTGGCGTTAGGCGGCTCCTCGAGGGCATCCGAGTGCAGGGATGGATCCGCCACTCCTAGGCGGTCCTTCCGGTGGTCGTAGGGTAGCCGGGTGGAGGAGTCGCGCGGCGCGAGCTCCGCGCGGAGGGGGCATTCGGTGGATAGCGAGTTTGGGGCTGCGGTGGTCTCCGGCCAAAATTGAGCGAGGGGTTGTGCTCGCTAGAGGAAGGGAGAGTTCTTGGTGGAGAGAGTGGAGAGGAGAGGCACCGATGGCGGCGAATCGCCAGGGCTTGGCGGCGACCGAACCGGCGGACTCGGGAAGAAGGCCTTCCTTGCTCGACTGCTGGCCAAGGCAACACTAGGAGGATCATATGAGGTTGCTCGAGGACTCGGTTGAGCTCCGGGGCCCTTATATACGCGATGGAGGTCGGTTCTGGGGCGGCCGGCGATAAGGACGACGTCGAACCGCCTCCCTGTAGCTTAGGAGACGTGGCGGCGACGAGCGCTAGCGGACGAGGTTGCGGATGAGCTCGCACTGTTCCAGGAGGCAGGTGGCAAGCTGGGTGGCTTTGGGGCGCCGACCGTGGCGAGGCGCATCATGGACGCCGGCGTGCCGCCAAAAGCTCTGTCGGCGGCGCTGTTGGCTGCCAGGGTGGCTTGGCGCGATGCTGAGAGGAGGTTAGTGTGTGGCGTGGTGCTGCAGAGCGGGCCAAAACCAGGGGGGCCAGTGTGTCGGCTCGGGCGCGGTTCAGGTACTACTGCTGCCTGGCGCGTCCGATGCACGCCTGCGGAAGGTGTTCGATAAAATGCCGTGGCATGCTACAGGTCACAGGTGAGGTTGGCAGGCAACAGAGCTAGGTTGTTGATAGAGTGAAGCTCAGGGGACAGGGTGGTTTGGTCTGGAGACCAAGTTCACAATGCCAACAACAACTCATGTCAAATCTGATCATGCATTCCAGGTGTTTGACAAAATGCCACAGGCACTAGGCCACTCTCGGAGGGGCCAAATCTTCCAGATCAGTGTCTCCTTGGATGCACAAGAGGGTGGTGGAGTCAGTTTGCAATAAGGAGAAACTTGCTAGTGCAAGTTTTGCAAAACTACACTTCTGGACAGGGAGTGAGTGGCATCATTACATGGACCAAAAGTGTTCCAAATAGAGTATGCTCCTGGACTTAGGGGTTTTGCAAGGTTGACTACAAGCATGAGAAAACACAAGGTCATTAGAGCAAGAAATAAAAGAGTTGTAGTAGAAAACACAAGTCTGGTCCAGAATGAAAAAGAGGCTGTTGCACTCAAATTTTCCAAAGAACATCACTATGTTTTTGCATAAAGTTGGATGGCATGCTACTACTGACATCCCAAAATTTTAGTGGAGGCTCTAGGGAAATATTTAAATGGGTTGTAGTGCAAAAATGCCCACTGGACCAGAGAAGCAAACCAGGTGAAAGAACGCAAAATATGCAATGAAATAATTTTATTAGTGCACATAATTGATTTAGAGACATCTCATGACATCTCCAAATTTTGGTTGAAATTTTAAGTGATTCTATCAAATGGTTGTAGTACAAACAGAGCTCCAAAATCTAAAACAATCCATTTTAATGAATAAAGCTCAGGATGAAATGATCTAATAAATAAATCCACTGATTAAGAAAATGTTATAAAGAGTTGGCATAAAAGTCCCATATATTTTGGAAAGCTCAACTTGGGAAAAGATGCAAAACTCCTTAACCATAAAAGAGGAGTTCTGAAAATCCACAGAAATAAAAATTTAAAACTCCTGGCAAAAATTTTAACATCAAAAACTTGGCCAGAGAATTTGGGGTGTTACAAAATAATGGTGAAGTGTTATGTAGTCGATGTTCACATAACACCACTAGAGGTTAGACAACATACATCTCATCAAAATATCGAACGAATACCAAATTCACATGACTACTAATAGCAAGACTTCTCCCTTGTCCTCAGGAACAAACGTAACTACTCACAAAGCATATTCATATTCATAATCAGAGTGGTAATAATATGCATATATGATCTGAACATATGATCTTCCACCAAATAAACCAACTAGCATCAACTACAAGGAGTAATCAACACTACTAGCAACCTACTAGCACCAATCCCGGACTTGGAGACAAGAATTGGATACAAGAGATGAACTAGGGTTTGGAGATGAGATGGTGCTGGTGAAGATGTTGATGGAGATTACCCTCTCCTGATGAGAGGAGCGATGGTGATGATGATGACGATGATTTCCCCCTCCCGGAGGGAAGTGTCGCCGGCAGAACAGCTCTGCCGGAGCCCTAGATTGGTTCCGCTAAGGTTCCGCCTCGTGGCGGCGGAGTTTCGTCCCGAAAGGTTGCTTCTGATTTTTTTTCTCCTCGAAAGACTTCATATAGGAGAAGATGGGCGTCAGAGAGCCACCAGGGGCCCATGAGGTAGGGGCGCCTGGGGCGCCCCCACCTCGTGAGCAGGGTGTGGGCCCCCTGGCCTTCATCTTTGGCGATGATTTTTCTTTATTTATTTTCAGATATTCCGTGGAGTTTCAGGACTTTTGGAGTTGCGCAGAATAGGTCTCCAATATTTGCTCCTTTTCCAGCCGAGAATTCCAGTTGCCGGCATTCTCCCTCTTCATGTAAACCTTATAAAATAAGAGAGAATAGGCATAAGTATTGTGACATAATGTGAAATAACAGCCCATAATGCAATAAATATCGATATAAAAGCATGATGCAAAATGGACGTATCAACTCCCCAGGCTTAGACCTCGCTTGTCCTGCTTAAAAGCCGATAACAATAAATATGTCCTCATGTTTAGAGGTAGAGGCGTCGATTAAAAATAAAATACGGACATGAAGGCATCATGATTATTCTCATAACAGCAACATATATAGATTTTGTCATATGCTTACTTATGTTCAAGTGATGATCTTTTGGCAATGCAAAGGTATGAATCAGAAACCTTATTGGGCACCAAAAAATTATACCCTCAGTCATTGAAGCAATTGCAATTTATCATAACATCGGAAAGAGTCTATGTCAGAGCTTAGAAGCAAGTCCACATACTCAACTATCATTTAGTCCTTCATAATTGCTAACACTCACGCAATACTTGTGCTTACGGAGTTTTAATCGGACACAGAGAAAGATGGGAGCTTAAGGTAATGTCAACAATAATAATTCATGCTCCCTACATCCAATTATATATATATATATATATATATATATATATATATATATATATATATATATATATATATATATATATATCATGTTCTTTCCAACATGTTGGGATTGCCAAAGGATAAAATGAAAAAGGAAAGGTGAAGATCACCGTGACTCTTGCATAAGGTAGATGATAATAATAAAAGATAGGCCCTTCGCAGAGGGAAGCAGAGATTGCCATGCACTTTTATGGTTGGATGCACAAAATCTCAATGCGAAAGAACGTCACTTTATATTGCACCTTGTGATATGAACCTTTATTATGCAGTCCGTCGCTTTTATTTCTTCCATATCACAAGATCGTATAAAGCTTATTTCCCCACACCAATCAATCATACATATTTAGAGAGAAATTTTTACTGCTTTGCACCGATGACAACTTACTTGAAGGATCTTACTCAATCCATAGGTAGATATGGTGGACTCTCATGGCAAAACTGGTTTAAGGGTATTTGGAAGCACAAGTAGTATCTCTACTTGGTGCTGAGAATTTGGCTAGCATGAGGGGGAAAGGCAAGCTCAACATGTTAGAGGATCCATTACAACATACTTTATCTCAGATATAAGAAAACATAACCCATCATGTTGTCTTCCTTGTCCAACATCAACTCTTTCGCATGTTCTATTTTAGTGAGTGCTCCCAATCGTAAAAGATGTCAATGATAATATATCTATATGTGAAACCTCTCTTTCCTTATTACTTCCTATTAATTGCAACGATGATCAAAGCTATATTTGCCAACTCCCAACAAATTTTTAATCCTCATACTCTTTCTACGTGAATTCATTACTCTCAATAAGATCAATATGAACTCTTTGTTTCTTTTAATTCTTTTTCTTCTTTCTATTCTTTTAGTCACCCAAGATCATGGCAACATAATCAAGCCCTTGACTCAACACTAAACTTTATTATATATATAGCTCGCGGACTCGATTACAAAGAGATATCATAAAGAAAAACTCAAAACTAGATCATGCCATAAACTTTGTTCTACTAGATCAAAATACTACTGATAGGATCGAACTAAGAAAAATGGTAAAGATAGGAGTTGTGATGGTGATACGATATCGGGGCACCTCCCCCAAGCTTGGCAGTTGCCAAGGGGAGTGCCCATACCCATGTGATTACGTCTCCCTCTTTGTTGTTGGTGTAATATTCTTGGCGATGATTCCCCTCAAGATACGGTTTTCCTCCTCGAGCTTATTGACTTGCTGCTTGAGGTCCATTATTTCCTTGTGAAGCTTCCTTGTAACGGCTAAAGCTCCTTGCACCCAAGGGTGTTGCATAGCTGCGGGAGAACAAGAGACACTCCTCCTCATATTTTCATAAGAAAGAAATCTAACATTGGAAGGGATAACCGAGTTTGGAATAGCGGAGCTCTGTAGTTCCCCCATCGTAAATCCAGCTCGGAGGCGAGAGGTGACTTCTTGATCCTCCATGGCATCTACCCTCATCAAGTCGGCCTCCATCTCTTCCTCCGTTGCTGGCCCAAAGTGGTCAGCGTCGCTGTTTGCCCTTGGTTCCGGTGCCGGATTAGATACCCGGCTCTCCCCGACTGACTCTTGAGAAGACATCTTGCTGTAATTCTGCAGCAGCAACAGCTCAAAACAAAAACAGAGGAGATTTGCGTGATACGAGAGTCAAAACCTTCGGGAGAATATATAATGAATTTTTACCAACCAAAATACGTATCGTGCAAGAAAACGGAGTCCGTAGGGCACACGAGGTGCTCACGAGGTAGGGGGGCGCGCCCAGGGGGTAGGGCGCGCCCACCACCCTCGTGGGGCCCTCGTGTCCTTCCCGGACTGCCACATATTTTTCTATATTTCTAAATATTCCAAAACGGAGAAATATTGCCTTAAAAATTGTTTTGGAGTCGGTTTACTTACCGTACCACATACCTATTCCTTTTCGGAGTCTGAAACGGTCTGGAAAGTGTCCCTTATGTATTCCTCCGGGGTTACGGTTTCAATAATATTAGTTTCAACATTTATGGGATTACCTGAGATGTAATGTTTGATCCTTTGACCGTTTACCTCCTACGGATTTGTACCTTCGAAGTTCTTGATTTTTATGGCACCGGAACGATAGACCTCCTCGATAACGTAGGGACCTTCCCATTTAGAGAGAAGGCTTCCTGCAAAAAATCCTAAACGAGAGTTGTATAGCAATACATAATCACCTACATTAAACTCACGCTTTTGTATCCTTTTGTCATGCCATCTTTTAACTTTTTCTTTAAACAACTTAGCATTTTCATAAGCTTGTGTTCTCCATTCATCAAGTGAGCTAATATCAAATAACCTCTTCTCACCGGCAAGTTTGAAATCATAGTTGAGCTCTTTAATAGCCCAATATGCATTATGTTCTAGCTCGAGAGGTAAGTGACATGCTTTTCCATAAACCATTTTATACGGAGACATACCCATAGGACTCTTATATGCCGTTCTATAGGCCCATAATGCATCATCAAGTTTCTTGGACCAATTCTTTCTGGACCTATTAACAGTCTTTTGCAAAATTAATTTGAGCTCTCTATTGCTCAATTCTACTTGACCACTAGAATGTGGGTGACAAGGAGATGCAATTCTATGATTAAGATCATATTTAGCAAGCATTTTACGGAAAGCACCATGAATAAAGTGTGAACCACCATCAGTCATATCTAGGGACTCCAAACCTCAGAAAAATAACTTCCTTAAGCATTTTAATAGAAGTGTTATGATCAGCACTACTAGTTGGAATAGCTTCTACCCACTTAGTAACGTAATCAACAGCAACTAAAATATGTGTATATCCATTAGAGGCAGGAAAAGGTCCCATATAATCAAAGCCCCAAACATCAAATGGTTCAATAATAAGTGAATATAGGCATTTCTTGACGTCTACTAATATTGCCAATTCTTTGACATTCATCGCAAGACAAAACAAACTTACGGGCACCTTGAAGAGAGTGGGCCAATAAAAACTAGATTGCAATACCTTATGTGCATTTCTATCTCCAGCGTGGTGTCCTCCATAAGCTTCGGAGTGACACTTGTGTAGGATCTGTTCCTGTTCATGCTCAGGTACACAACGCCTAATAACACCATCTACTCCTACTTTATAAAGATGTGGGTCATCCCAAAAGTAATGTCTCAAATCATAGAAAAACTTTTTCTTTTGTTGGTATGTGAAGCTAGGTGGTATAAATTTAGCAACAATATAATTAGCATAATCAGCATACCATGGAGTGCTACGAGAAGTGCTTATGACATTTAATTGTTCATCAGGAAAGCTATCATCAATAGGTAGTGGGTCATCAAGAACATTCTCTAACCTAGATAAGTTATCTGCAACGGGGTTCTCAGCTCCTTTTCTATCAAACAATATGCAAATAAAATTCTTGCAGCAAGAGAACCCATCTAATAAGTCTAGGTTTAGCATCTTTCTTTTCCATAAGATATTTAATAGCAGCATGATCAATGTGAATAGTTACTTTAGAATCAACAATATAGGGTCTGAATTTATTACAAGCAAATACAACTGCTAAAAGTTCCTTTTCGGTAGTAGCATAATTTCTTAGAGCATTTTCTAGAGTCTTACTAGCATAATGGATAACATTTAATTTCTTATCAACTCTTTGCCCTAGAACAGCACCTACAGCATAATCACTAGCATCACACATAATTTCAAAGGGTAAATTCCAATCAGGTGGCTGAACAACAGGTGCAGAGACTAATGCTTTCTTAAGTATTTCAAATGCTTCTACACAATAATCATCAAAGACAAATGGTACATATTTTTGTAATAAATTAGTCAGAGGCCGAGAAATTTTTGAGAAGTCCTTAATGAACCTCCTATAAATCCGTCGTGACTAAGGAAACTTCTTATACCTTTGATGTCCTTGGGACATGGCATCTTTTCAATAGCATCAACCTTGGCTTTATCAACTTCAAAACCTCTTTCAGAAACTTTGTGCCCCAAGACAATACCTTCATTAACCATAAAGTGGCACTTTTCCCAATTCAAGACAAGATTAGTTTCTTCACATCTCTGCAAAACTCGATCAAGATTGCTCAAGCAATCATGAAAATAGGAACCATAGACGGAAAAATCGTCCATGAAAACCTCACAATTTTTTTCACAAAAATCAGAGAATATAGCCATCATGCATCTTTGAAAGGTAGCAGGTGCATTACATAAACCAAAAGGCATACGTCTATAAGCAAAAGTACCAAAAGGGCATGTAAAAGTAGTCTTTGATTGATCTTTACCTGATACAGGTATTTGAGAGAAACCAGAATAACCATCTAGAAAGCAATAATGTGTATGTTTGCATAATCTTTCTAGAATTTGATCAATAAAAGGTAAGGGGTAATGATCTTTCTTAGTAGCTTTATTTAATTTGTGGAAATAAATTACCATCCTATAACCCGTGATAATTCTTTGAGGGGTCAATTCATCTTTATCATTAGGGACAACAGTAATACCTCCCTTCTTAGGGACACAATGGACAAGACTTACCCACTGACTATCAGCAAAGGGATAAATTATACCTGCCTCCAGAAGCTTGAGTATTTCTTTTCTTACCACTTCTTTCATTTTAGGATTCAAACGTCGTTGAGGATCACGAACTGGTTTGGCATCCTCTTCCAAATTTATTTTATGTTGACATAGAGTGGGAATAATGCCCTTAAGATCATCAAGAGTATAATAGCGGCACGGTGCTTCTTCGGAGTTTTCAATAATCTTTCTTCTTCATGCTCTGAAAGGTTAGCACTAATAATAACAGGATATATTTTCTTTTCATCAAGATAAGCATATTTAAGATTATCAGGCTATGGTTTAAGCTCAAACACGGGATCACCCTTGGGTGGAGGAGGATCCCCTAGGATTTCGACAGGCAAATTGTGTTGCAGAATAGGTTCCTGTTTAAAGAATACTTCATCTATTTCCCTTCTTTCATTCATGAACATATCATTTTCATGGTCTAGCAAATAGTTTTCTAAAGGATCACTAGGAGGTACGGCAATAGAAGCGAGACCAATAATTTCATCCTTACTAGGCAATTCTTCCTGACGATGTTGTTTACTAAATTTAGAGAAATTAAACTCATGAACCATATCATCTAAGTAAATAGTAACAACATCCGTTTTGCAGTCGATCTTAGCATTAACGGTATTCAAGAAGGGTCTACCAAATATAACGGGACAAAAACTATCTTGTGGGGAACTAAGAACAAGAAAATCAGCAGGATATTTAGTTTTCCCACACAAGACTTCAACATCTCTAACAATTCCCACTGCAGATATAGTATCTCTATTGGCAAGTTTAATTGTAACATCAATTCTTCTAACTCAGCGGGTGCAATTTCATGCTTAATTTATTTATATAAATCATAAGGTATAACACTAGCACTAGCACCCACATCACATAAGCCGTGATAATAATGATCTCCTATTTTAACAGAAATAACAAGCACGCCTACCACAGGTCTATGTTTATCTTTAGCACACGATTTAGCAATTCTAGCAGATTCACCACAGAATTGAATAACATGCCCATCAATATTATCAGACAAGAGATCTTTAACAATAGCAATATTAGGTTCTACTTTAACTTGCTCAGGAGGTGTATAAGTTCTAATATTGCTTTTACGAACAACAGTTGAAGGTTTAGCATGATCCTTAATTCTAACAGGGAAAGGTGGCTTCTCAACATGAGAGGTAGGAACAATAGGATCATTATAAGTGACAGTCTTTTCTTCAACTTTAATAGGTGCAGATACTTTTACTTCTATGGGAGGATGATATTTAAACCACTTCTCCTTGGGGAGATCAACATAAGTAGCAAAAGATTCACAAAAATAAGCTACTATCTCAGAGTCAAGTCCATATTTAGTGCTAAACTTACGGAAAATATCGGTATCCATAAAAGATTTAACACAATAAAACTTAGGTGTCATACGTTTAGGTCCCAATCTTTAGAGTTGCTTTTAATTATATCCAAAAAATTCCATCTGAATTCAATAGTCTTCATCATAAAAGAGCCAGCACAAGAAGTATCGAGCATGGTGCGATTGTTATCAGAAAGCCGAGCATAAAAACTTTGAATAATTATTTCTCTTGAGAGCTCATGATTGGGGCATGAATATAACATTGATTTAAGCCTCCCCCAAGCTTGAGCGATGCTTTCTCCTTCGCGAGGCCAAAAATTATATATATATAATTGCGATCATGATGAACAAGATGCATAGGGTAGTATTTTTGATGAAATTCCAATTTCAATCTTTTATAGTTCCATGATCTCATATCATCACATAGCCTATACCATGCCAATGCGTCTCCCTTCAAATATAAATGGAAGACCTTCTTGTTAACAACATCATCGAGTATACCTGCAAGCTTAAATAATCCACAAACTTCATCCACATATATTAAGTGCTCATCAGGATGCTTTGTTCCATCTCCTGTAAAAGTGTTAGCTAGCAGTGTTTCCATCAAACCCGAAGGAATTTCAAAAGGAGTTTCATTTTCAATAGGTTCAGTGGGATGAGGAGCAACTCTTTGCTCTACTGGATGGGGTGAAGATACCCCGAACAAGCCCCTCGGAGAATTACTTTCCATAGTAACAAGTGACAGTGAATTTCAGCACACTATATAAATTTTTCCTTACCAAATTCCACCTACCAAAGGCGCTACACTCCCCGGCAACGGCGCCAGAAGAGAGTCTTGATGACCCACAAGTATAGGGGATCTATCATAGTCCTTTCGATAAGTAAGAGTGTCGAACCCAACGAGGAGCAGAAGGAAATGATAAGCGGTTTTCAGCAAGGTATTCTCTGCAAGTACTGAAATAAGTGGTGACAGATAGTTTTGCGATAAGATAAATTGTAACGAGCAACAAGTAACAAAAGTAATTAAAGTGCAGAAAGGTGGCCCAATCCTTTTTGTAGCAAAGGACAAGCCGGAACAAACTCTTATAATAGGAAAAGCGCTCCCGAGGACACATGGGAATATCGTCAAGCTAGTTTTCGTCACGTTCATATGATTCGCGTTCGGTACTTTGATAATTTGATATGTGGGTGGACCGGTGCTTGGGTGCTGTTCTTACTTGAACAAACATCCAACCAATGATTAACCTCTATTGCAAGCATCCGCAACTACAATGAAAGTATTAAGGTAAACCTAACCATAGCATGAAACATATGGATCCAAATCAGCCCCTTACGAAGCAACGCATAAACTAGGGTTTAAGCTTCTGTCACTCTAGAAACCCATCATCTACTTATTACTTCCCAATGCCTTCCTCTAGGCCCTAATAATGGTGATATGTTATGTAGTCGACGTTCACATAACACCACTAGAGGTTAGACAACATACATCTCATCAAAATATCAAACGAATACCAAATTCACATGACTACTAACAGCAAGACTTCTCCCTTGTCCTCAGGAACAAACGTAACTACTCACAAAGCATATCCATGTTCATAATCAGAGGGGTAATAATATGCATATAGGATCTGAACATATGATCTTCCACCAAATAAACCAACTAGCATCAACTACAAGGAGTAATCAACACTACTAGCAACCTACTAGCACCAATCCCGGACTTGGAGACAAGAACTGGATACAAGAGATGAACTAGGGTTTGGAGATGAGATGGTGCTGGTGAAGATGTTGATGGATATTGCCCTCTCCCGATGAGAGGAGCGTTGGTGATGATGATGACGATGATTTCCCCCTCTCGAGGGAAGTGTCCCCTAGATTCATTCCGCCAAGGTTCCGCCTCGTGGCGGCGGAGTTTCATCTCGAAAGGTTGCTTCTGATTTTTTTTCTCCTCAAAAGACTTCATATAGGAGAAGCTGGGCGTCGGAGAGCCACCAGGGGGCCCACGAGGTAGGGGGCGCGCCCTAGGGGGGGGCGCCCCCCACCCTCGTGAGCAGGGTGTGGGCCCCCTGGACTTCATCTTTGGCGACGATTTTTCTTTATTTATTTTAAGATATTCCGTGGAGTTTCAGGACTTTTGGAGTTGCGCAGAATAAGTCTCTAATATTTGCTCCTTTTCCAGCCCAGAATTCCATCTGCCGCCATTCTCCCTCTTCATGTAAACCTTATAAAATAAGAGAGAATAGGCATAAGCATTGTGACATAATGTGAAATAACATCCCATAATGCAATAAATATTGATATAAAAGCATGATGCAAAATGGACGTATCAATAGCGCACCGGCTACCGGACGCTGGGCAGGTCATTCCGACCCCGGGACCCCACGAGAGGGTTGTGTTCGTCGCCCACTTCGTCCGTGGACTGGGGTTTCCACTCCACCCCTTCGTCTGCGGGCTCATGTTCTACTACGGGCTAGATTTCCATGATCTAGCCCCGAATTTCGTCCTCAACATCTCGGCGTTCATCGTCGTATGCGAGTGCGGAGGGGCCATGGTGGGCAAGATGCCTAACGTCACCTGGCTGGACGGCTACTTTGCAAAGACCGTAAAAGGGTGGCAATCGGGGTGGTTCTACATCACCGAGCCGCGTGGCGCCAACTAGGCGGTGGCCCATGAGTTCCAATCCGGAGCCCCCATGCGGCTCACCTCCTGGGAAAGGAAGGGCCTGACTTGGGGCGAACCCACAGAGCTGACCGGACTCCAAACCTGCATCAAGAGCATGAAGGACAAGAACATTAAGCTTGTCAACATGATCCAGGTCATGCTCGTTCGCCGGATCCTGCCGTGCCAAAGGCGGGCATTCAATCTTTGGGAGTTTGTCCCGGCCGAACACCAGACGCTTCAGAGGCTCTATGGCATGAAGCACAAGGACGCGTGGAAGGAGTTGTTCAAGGCCTTCGAAGTACATCCTCCCACATCCGAGGACCGCGGACTTCATGCAGCTCGGCCCCCATGTCCGGTGAGTTTTGGGACTACCATCGGGTTCGGTTTTCCACAAGACATT
Source organism: Aegilops longissima (assembly GCA_021605205.1). Taxonomy (NCBI): domain Eukaryota; kingdom Viridiplantae; phylum Streptophyta; class Magnoliopsida; order Poales; family Poaceae; genus Aegilops; species Aegilops longissima. The sequence continues at coordinate 1,760,148 of CM038680.1, read as the reverse complement.
CATGGGGGAGTCTTAAGTGTTTGTTTATATTTGATCAGGATTGTGTGGAGACAGCGGAGCAAATTGACTGTCCGGCTCCGCTGCCAGAAGGCCCAGCTGATGCCCTCCTGACGGAGATGCTAGTCCCGGCGCCCTACAAGGTGCCGGAGAAGAAGGCCGAAAAGAAGGCCCCGGGGACCAGGAAGGGTCTCCGGCGTAAGGTTGTGCCAGAAGCCTCGTCCGAAGACGATGAGGTGCACTCCTCCCCCGAAGAGGAGGAAGAAGAAGAAGAAGAAGCCGCCCCATCCGGAAAGGATGAGAGGCCTGGGGGGACGGGCCGTGGGGCCGGGAGAGGCCCTCGACGCAAGGCCGTCATACCCACGTCGTCCGATGACGACGAAACAGATTCCTCCCGCGGAGGCGGGGGGAAGCAAGAAGAAACTCTACCTCCCCGCACTGGGGAGGAGAAAAAGAGGAAAGCCGCCCCGGAGGGGAGGCTGGGACGCCCAAGAAGGGAAAGACGTCCCTTCCGGACTACTCCACCACGGCCGCTCATAGCGAGGAAGGGTGGCTGCCCAGGGGGAAGCCCCTGGAGCGATCGTAAGTGTCCGCACTCTACCGTGATTTCACTTCATAGTTGTTTAATAACACCGAACATATATGCAGTCCGGCCCGGGCTCATCCAGAGGTGTCGTCTTTTGATGGGTCTCTGAGCGCTTCAGAGATGAACTGGCTCCCGACGGCCACCACTCCTCAGCCTGCGGACGACACGGAGGTGTTGTCCCGAAGCTTCCCCGAGCAGGGGGAGGTGACCCTGGAGACGCGCCAAGGCGGAATCCCAAATGTCGGACATGCGGGGTTCAAGATCCCCGCAGATCGCGTCGATGAGAGCCGCAACAAGGCGGACTCTCGACCGAACACTGCTCCGGAACCTTCAACGGTTCCGGACTTAGGCAGGCAGCCCCTCGTTAGGGAGGGCGAGCCCTCCATGCCGAGGACTTCCGTCGCTCCAGCGGCGCCGGACAGTCTGGTGGAAGCGCTTCGAGGCGCTTCCATAGATGAAGATCACAGTACTCTTATGAGTGTGGTGATTCAAAAGGTTTTGTCCACCAAAAGCGGACTAACCGAAGCCTGCACAAGCCTCCTGACGGGCTTCGAGGGAAGTAATAAGAATGTGTGAAATTACCACCCGATAGGTAGTAGCCCCTGATACTCTATTTGGTGTTTGGAAAGAAAAGCCAAATGGAGGGTCAATTATAATCCGCAGGAGTCTAATAAGTGTGTATGTGACTAAGCAGGTCGTGTTGCTTGCCGCTGCTGCCCGCATAGCTAAGGTTGCCGAACTAAAGCGGGACCTGGAGCAGGCGTAGGGAGAGCTAGACCTCACGAGGAGGCAGCTCGAAGAGAGCAAAGGTGAGTAATGCTCCGCTCTTATGTATGTAAAGATATATAAAATCGTTTAGTCTGACGGCAAAGCGTCGTGACTGTGTGATAGGGTCCACAGCCGAAGTGGCGTCCCTGAAGAAAGCGCTATCCGAGGCCGAAGACAAGGCGGCCTTGGAATGTAGAGAGTGCGAGAAGCAAAGTTCTAGAGTGGACGAGGTACAGCAAGAGCTCCAGGACCTCGGCAAGAAGTTCCAGTCCGTGGAGCATGATCTGAGGACGAATGAGGCCGAGCTTGCAAAGGCCCTTGTGAATATGAAAGATGCCAAGGCCGAAGCCGAGAAGGCACAACAGGAGATCCAGGAGGCCAAAAATATAGCAGCGGGTAAGAAATTCCTTGTGCAAAGCAAACATGTGGAGGAGGCGTTTCTTTTACTTACTCGAATTCGGAGCTCTCTAGGGGCATTCGCAGATCTGCCACGCAGCATATCAGATGCCGGAGAGTTCTACCGTGCCCCAAGAGGGGAGCTCGACGGAGAAGCTGTTCTGGTCCCAGTATACTGGGGCCAAACACCCAACGCCTCTGAGTGATCAACTGAAGCAGTTGGTCGAACTCCACAGGTCGGCTGAAGTGGCTATGAAAGATTTCATAGTCTGGATGTGGCCTGGTGAGCCCCTGCCCACTAGCTACTTCGGCCTGATCAAGCGGGTGGTGAATGCCTGCCCACGGCTTGAAGTAATCAAGCGATCCGTTTGCATCGAGGGTGCCCGCCGGGCCTTTGCCCGCGCGAAGGTGCATTGGGGCAAGCTGGATGCGGAGAAGCTGGTGAAGGACGGTCCGCCCGAGGGCAAGGAGCATCGCCGTCCCGAGAAGTATTATGATGGCGTTATGAAAGGCGCTCGTCTCGTGGCCGATGAGTGTTCCAAGGACCAGATCTTTGATTAAAATGTACCTCTTCCGCTGTTGTAATGTAAATACGAAGTTATTTGTGCTATGTAGCACTGTTTGATTTAAAATATTACCTTCTGTGTGGCTGTTTATAGAATACTGAAAGTAGGCCAGTCGTGGGCTTCCGCCCCCACGCAACTAGTGCTGGGGTGTTCCTGGAAAAAGCCAGGTAGTCTTTATCCAAATGTTTGGTCCTTTAAGGAGGTATCTGGTGCAGCGAACAAGGCAATCGGACTATTCGGCTTTATAACTTTCACTTAGCCATAGAAGTCTAAAATTTTAAATTTCGGCGAAGCCCCTAGAATCCGGAAGGCCGAATTGGGGCGCTATATACGCCTAGATCGGACGAAGCTGATTTGTCGCCTAAAGCGGAAAATCTTTAAGGATTTTAAGACCTCTCGAACAGCGACCAGCTGTTTCCACATCATGCCGGTCAGTTTTCAGCTTTCTCTACTGAGGTGCTCGTCTGGAAGAACCGGGACACAATCGCAGTAGTTCTCCCGGCGCTACCTTAGCCGATATAACGGAACGTAAGGAACCAAAACAAGGGAGCCAGGCTAACCCAACTGTAGACCCAAGACATGATTCGAAGCTGATGCATATAGTGCTATAAGTTCGGGGTGCCGCACTGTTTAAAGTGTTCGGACTTTAGTTGCCGTAGAACGGGGCACCATACGAAGCCCCTCGCAAACGGCCCGTACCAAAGTGTACGGATGCAATATCAAAGAAACATTTACAAGAAAAATTTTAAATAACAATAATGAGCTGACGCTATATATAATCTCCCATTGATGAAAATACGTTTAAGCGTATGTTTACAATGAATGCATTAAGCGGAGATAAGTAGGACTATTTAACATGTCCTATCCGGAGGCAGGCCGCGTATGGATATATAAAACAGGTATAACGATCGTAAATAGATTCCACCTGGGTGTTTCCTTATGTGCGCGAAGCCTGTTGCCTCCTTGGTTTTCTCTCCTATGTAAGTCCGACAATCCGGCTCTTCTGAAGAGGCTGCTCTAAAGCACTGTCCTGAAAAAGAAGAAGGACATGTTATGAAGGTATGTGGCGGTTATCCCGCACTGTTGACTGAGTCGTCGTTGCACCTGGCACGAATGCTGCTTGGATGGGGCTTAAGCGGAGGCCGGACTGCTAGTCGCGCTCTTGGCGTGCCTGATGATCCTGTTGCGGGGTGTTCCGGACTCTCTTGACGGTGCCCGGATTGGATTGTCGGAGGAGGCCGCATTGTACTTCCACCGCTAGGGCTGCAGTATGTTCTTCTGTTCGGAGAGAGCTGTCCGTATTTCCGTTCACTGTTATGAACCAGCGTGGTCCTGGCATCTTGAGTTTGAGGTATGCGTAGTGTGGTACCGCATTGAATCTAGCGAATGCGGTTCGCCCGAGCAGTGCATGGTAACCACTTCGGAAAGGGACGATATCGAAGATTAACTCTTCGCTTCGGAAGTTATCCGGAGATCCGAAGACCACTTCCAATGTTATAGAGCCTGTGCAACGGGCCTCTACTCCAGCAATCACACCTTTAAAGGTGGTTTTGGTGGCCTTGATCCTTGAAGGGTCAATGCCCATTTTGCGCACTGTATCCTGATAAAGCAGGTTCAGGCTACTGCCACCGTCCATAAGGACGCCCGTAAGGTGGAATCTGTCGATAATTGGGTCTAGGACCAATGCGGCCGAGCCACCGTGACGGATGCTAGTAGGGTGATCCCTACGATCAAAGGTGATCGGACAAGCTGACCATGGGTCGAATTTAGGGGCGACTGGCTACATCGCATAGACGTCCCGTAGTGCCCGCTTCCGTTCCCGCTTGGGGATGTGCGTGGCGTAGATCATGTTGACCGTTTTCACCTGGGGGGAAATTTTTTCTATCCCCCCGTGTTCGTACGTCGGGGCTCCTCGTCATTGTCGCTGTGCAGCCCCTTGTCCTTGTCTTCGGCATTTATTTTTTCGGCCTGCTTGAATACCCAGCAATCTCTATTGGTGTGGTTAGCTGGCTTGTCTGGTGTGCCATGAATTTGGCGCGAGCGCTCCAGTATGCGGTCCAGACTGGATGGTCCCTGATTATTCCTTTTGAACGGCTTCTTCCGCTGACCGGGCTTGGATCCACTGAATCCGGCGTTGACTGCCGTGTCTTCAGTGTTGTCGCCGTTGTTCCGTCGCATATGTCTATTACGCAGTGGCTTGCCGTTATTGTCGCGGCCATCCCAAGTGCCAGAATGTGGTGTAGTGCTGCTGCGAGCCAACCAACTGTCGTCGCCTGTGTAAAAGCGGGTCATTAGTGTTGTGAGAGCTGCCATGGATTTGGGTTTTTCCTGGCCGAGGTGTCGAGCGACCCACTCGTCACGGATATTATTCTTAAAAGCCGCCAGGGCTTCAGCGTCTGGACAGTCGACTATTTGGTTCTTTTTAGTGAGGAACCGAGTCCAGAATTTCCTGTCTGACTCTACGGGCTGTTGAGTAATGTGGCTCAAGTCATCGACGTCAGGTGGTCGCACATATGTGCCCTGGAAGTTGTCGAGGAATGCGTCTTCCAGGTTTTCCCAACTGCCAATGGAATTTGCTGGCAGGCTGTTTAGCCAGTGCCGAGCTGGTCCTTTGAGCTTAAGGGGAAGGTACTTGATGGCGTGTAGATCGTCTCCGCGGGCCATGTGAATGTGGAGAAGGAAATCTTCGATCCATACTGCGGGGTCTGTTGTGCCATCGTATGATTCGATGTTTATGGGTTTGAACCCTTCTGGGAATTCATGATCCATTACTTCGTCAGTGAAGCAGAGGGGGTGCGCGGCGCCTCTGTGCCGGGCTATGTGGCTACGCAGGTCGAATTGCTCTTGGTGGCTATATTCGGCCCGGCCGGACTTGTTGAAGGTGTATCCGGCGTGACGGTCGTCGTCGCGGGTCGAGGCGTGCCCCCGCGATCCGTAGATCGATCTTGGCTGTCCTGTTTTGTTGCCTCGGGCCGTAGTATATTGGCGTGGGGGTGTCGGCTGGTATGCGGACTGATATGCCATTTTATCCCGGCCACGAGGTGGCTGTCGGCGTTCTGGGAACGGGGGTACCCAGACTTGCCTGCCTGCGACCTGCAGCATGGCTCAAGGGGTGGCCCAGCATGGCCCATCTTCATCAGCACAAGCTCAAGACCCTCGCGAGGGGCCAAGCCTCGCGGGGCGGACGACAGGAAGCTTCCTCAGGCACGGCCTCGTCAGGCTGGCTCGCGAGGAGGCGGAGAGATCAAGGCGGGTTACCTCACGAGGTGCCCATGACGCAAGACATGATGACCAAGGGCGCCAGGCGGGCTCCAGCCTGCGCAGTGTCCTCATTTCCTCTTCGGTCAAAGGGGGCAAGCGCAGGCAAGAGCATCAAGCAAAAGCATCCGTTTCGGTGCAACAAGACCAAGACCGTCGCAACGGCTGGAAGGAAGTCATCGTGGAGCCCAAGCCGGCGTCACCGCCAGAGCCTTTGACAGGCGAGGACCAACTTTAGTCAGGATAAGTGTACTAGATGTTCCCCTTCAAAATGGCCAATTGTTGGCGCCGTTCCCGCTCAATATTTGGGAAGAGGCCCAGGGCATCTACCTATAAATAGGACTAGCCACCCACAGGGTAGGGGGATCCTGGATCTCAGATCATAGAGAGATCAACCCCAGAGAGAGAGAGAGAGAGAGAAGCGATTGAACTCCCCATAGCAGTTCATCGCACCAGCCAAGAACAGACCCTCGCGAGGCTGTTCTTCCTTGTATTGTTCACCATCAGCCCAAGAGGCAATCCACCACACCACACACTGGATTAGGGTGTTACACCACAATGGTGGCCTGAACCAGTATAAACCCTGTGTCTCTTGTGTTGTTCCTTTCATATCTAGATCCTAGTGAGGCGGCAAGGTGCAGGTAGGTAGAGGGCGAGATCTCCGCGCGCACCCCAGAGTTCGAACCTAGAGGGTCTGCCAGAACCCGAAATCCGACATTTGGCACGCCAGGTAGGGGTGCGCCGGAATCCACCTTCTGCCGCTTCGCGTCCCGTCGCATCGTCATCATCATGTCCGCGACCAAAGCGGCAACCCTGATTCTGGCGGCTGGCCCGCCCACGCAGGTCTGCTTCGCCCGGCGACCCCATGCCCCAGTAGCTCATGGTCCGCAGAAGGCCAAGGGCCGTGGGCGATGCAGACAGGCAACGATAGCTCTCATGTCACGGCAGGCACGGTCGGCGGTGAGGGCCTCCAACCACGCCGCGGCCACGGAGCCGTACACCCGACGGGAGCATGTGAACTCAAGGGTCGCGCTCACGGTGGCCCGAGAGCTACTGCAATGCAGGCTGTTGGAGGGCGGCCGCGACGTGCTGCTAGAGCGGCTGGCAGAGCTCCTGGGCTTCGCCGCCTCGGGGGCTCACACCTTATGCACCCAACTCCCACCTCAGGTCCAGGGTGGCCCGCGCGGAGGCTCCGCGCACGCCCGCGCAGCTCCAAGCGGACTCCAAGACCACCCCAACGCCAGCCAGGCCGTCAGCACTGGGCCAGTAGCGGCGCTGCCTCCGCCCGTGGCCAGCGAAGAAGGACTCACCACGACCCATGGCCCCAGTGGGCCACCGCGCTACCACCCCCAGGTGGGAGCCTCAAGCAGAACTGCGTGGCACATGGAGCACCACGGCGCAGCCTTCGGGATGGCGGCCCAGGAAGAGTACGTGCCCCACATGATGGACCAAGGGAACGCGCATGAGGACGAACAAGGCTCTCTCCTCAGCCCAAGCTGGGGTGACGAGGCACCAGAAGCTGAGCTCTTCCAGGAGCCCCAGGAAAGCCCCGTCGGCCACGCTAGAAGCAACGACTATCGGGTACCGCTAATTCCTTAGGAGCAGGCATACGCTAACCATGGATCGCAGGAGGTACAGGTCGCCGCAGCAGACGGCTGCCCCACTCCCGCAGTTTCCTACCCCTCAGGAGGAGGGCGCCGGGGGCTGCAGGAGAGGGGCCGAGATCCGGCATCACCACCGCGCCGTTCGGAGCAGGGCGTCCTCAGGAGGTAGGCCCTCTGCCGGGGAGGTGCCTCAGGGCCTACCCCTGGCAGAGGACCCGTGGTCGTCGGGGAACCACTGGCGACCGCTCTACGCCATCGGCGGCGTCCTTGGTTTCCGGTCGCCGTCGGTGGCACTAGAGTGTGGCGCAAGGCGGGGCCCCTCGTCTGGCGATATGAAGCAAGGCCGGAACCTGTGAAGAAGGCCCAGTGCCTGTGAAGCTCGCCGCCATGTGACACTCTCACGTAATAATGAGTGGGGCTGTACACGCCCCGGAGTCTCAGGGGTGCCAGCCTCAGGCCCTGGGGCTCCCTCCCACGCCCAGTGGCAGCACTTAGCTCCATGCTGGTGAGAATACATCCAAGACTAGACTAGGTGCCGGACGCGGCCTTTTTCTGCTTTCCGTGCTTTTCCCCCTTGGCTGTCGTTTTCCCCCGTTGGATTTAAGTTGGATTTGAGCTTGAGATTTGTGTGTGTTCGGGGAAGGGGTGTTTAGTCTCGTTCGAGCAATCTCTCGCGTTATGGTTACCACTTTGCCTCAGCTGCCTCTCCTTGTGAGCCCCTCGCGAGCCTGGCCAGGCCTAGCTTGCGTGCAGCCCGGACTGCCATCGCTGTGCCCTCTCAGGAGGTTTTCATTATAGGTCCAATGGGCTCGAGACACAGCGGCCCTCCGCAGGCTATCTCGGGACCCACGCGGGTCGAAGGTAAACAAGCCAGCCAGCTCGTCGCAAAGCAAGCCACTTGGCGCAGGCGTACGGGTGATATCGCATCTACTAACATGCTGAATGCAAGTTTTTACATGAGGGGCTCCCCTTCCCAAAATGCTCTTACAACCTTCAGGGCAAAGCCCAAACTCTATCTGCGCAGGGAAAGGAAGCAGGGACAACACGCGGTCAGTTGGATAAATCCCCCAATGCATCCTCAGGGACACCTCCTGAATCGTCGCTGGCATCGCTGGCCTCGCCATCGCTCTTCGCGTTGCCGTCAGCGGCGTCAGGGCTGTTCACCACGCCGCCTTCATCAGCAGCCACGACCACGCCGTTGTTATCAGAAGCGAAGGCCCTGACGAGGGCATCCACGTTGTCTTCCACCCAGTGCGCCAGGTCGTCCCGGACGGCCTGTGGTACTGGGGCGATGGCGGCGTCAAAATCGAAGTTGGGGTCCATGTTCCGAAGATGGCTGAAGACACGAGAAAAGGTGCGCCCGAGCAGGGCGCGGCTCCTCTCCTCCACCAACCTGTTGGCTCTGACCGACCGCACCTCCAGCTGCGTCACCACGTCAGTAAAGAACTGAAGGTTGCCAGCATAGTTGACCGCGTGAGGCTCGCCAACGGCCGCCTCAAAGATGTTACCCAAGGCCGTGTTAGCTCTCTCCCGGAGCGTGGAGAGCATGGGGCCATGCTCATGCTCCAGGACCCGTCGCTGGCGTATCCCGTCCTCGTTCTGCCGCGCAACGGCCTCAGCCTCGTCCACCCGTTGATGGAGAAGAAGCGCCTTAGCGCGGGAGGTAGTCAGCTCCTCCTCCGCCACGCCAAGGGCGGCCAGGGAAGCGTCGGCCTGCCGCATCACTTCATCCAGCTTGGCCCTCAGGGCAGCGGTCCTGCCTTCAGCCTCGACCCTGATCAACCCCAGCCTCTCCTCGACCTCGCGCTCAAGGCTCAAGCGGGCCATCGCCACCCGGCGTTCAACCTCTTCCAGGACGTGCCTGCATCACCAAGCGCTCCCTCGTCTCCAGACGCTCAAGATCGCGGGCACGTTCGGCAGCTTCCAGCGTCAGTGCCTCCTCACGCCTCTGGAGCTCTGCCTGGTCGACCGAAGCCCCCTTCATCGAGCCAAGGGCCGCCTCACACAGCTCCACCTGCTGCTCCAGGGAATAGCACCAGGCCTGGAGTTCCCGCGCCCACTCCGCCGCCGCCTCACGCCGCCGGTCAGCCTCTTGGGCCTGCTCAACGACCCGGGAACGGGCCTCCCGAGAGGCCGCCAGCGACGCCTCGGCTTCCTCATTGTCGAGGTCACGCTGGTGGCGCGTGAGGGCAACAGCCGCCTTCAGCTTGCGCCTCTCTTCAGCCAGGCGCAGGCCCTCAGCCTCAAGGCGCGCGTCTTCGTCAGCGAGCTCTTCACCAAGCAGGCTCACCGCGTCAGCCGCCCTCCGGAGAAACCCTTGGCGCAGAACGCGACGCTCCCGAGCACGCTCGAGCACGTCTTCTGCATCGTCATCTGCCCCAAGTAAGCGCGGGGGGCCACGAATCAGCACTTCCCCTCTGGGCAGGGGGCTGGGAGCTGGCGCCCTCGCGATGGCCGGGCACGCCTCGCCAGAACCCCGGCCTGGAGCCAGCCCATCCCCAAATGAAGAGCGCAGGGCTGACCTCAGCCAATCGCCATCCACGACCAGACAAGAAGCCCAAAGCAGGCTGGCTATGCCCCGAGAAGGCTCGCGAAGGAGGGTCGCGAGGCGCGCAGAGCCGCGACGCTCCACAGGATGGTTCACCTCTCCGACCGACCTCACCACAAGGGCTCTGCTTGAGCTTGGAGCGCTCGAAGACGATGGAGAGGGTGAAGCCTGGGGGGATGGCTCCTCAGCCATGTCCGTGAGCTCGGCAGGAAGGGCCCTGCAGAGCAAGGATCAGCCAAAGCAACGGGAAGATAAGGAACTAGGAAAGGGGAAGGCTTACTCATCAATGGCCAAATACTTCCGGCGCTTCAACAGGCGGCAAGGGTAGTCCTTGCCCAAGGCCTCCCTTCTCTTCCGGAGAGCCTCAAAGTCCACGCGGAAGCGGCCCAGTAGTTCAGTGCAGGGGTCGGCCTGTGACAAGGAAGAAGCACCAAGGTGACCAGCCTCAGAGGCGTCGCCCTTGCGCACGCCACCGGTCGCCTCACCAAGAAGGGTAGCTGGGGCCTCATGGGCCCCAACCGCGGGAGCCGCGGGCAGCGGCTCAACGCCTTCAGCCACAGTAGTACGGGCCTCAGGAGCTACCCCCTCAGGAGTGCTGCCTGGCATCGTCATCCCGGCTGGGGCCCCCTCAGCCTCCAGCTGCTCATGCCTCCCTGCTCCGCCACTCGAGGAAGGACCGCTGTGGGCAACTGGAAGGGCGGTCACCACCACTCGGTTCTCGCGAGGCCCCATGAGGCTAGCGGGGCGCAGCCCCCATTCGTCGAAGCCGGGCATCTGATTCACAAAGTCTCCCCTGTTCGAAAAAAAGTACGACAAAGCCCCCCCATGCCGGATGCTACCGAGGGAAGGGTCCCCAGTCAAGACCAAGAGCATCATGGACTACCCTTGCAAAGGTCGAACCAGCATTCTTCAAACCGAAAGGCATCCGTATAAAGCAGTACGTGCCACATGGTGTGATGAATGCGTTTTTCTCTTCATCCTCTTCTGCCATGAAGATCTGATGATATCCTGAATATGCATCAAGAAACGAAGCAGATCGCACCCACCGTGGAGTCAACAATCTGGTCGACACGCTGCAAGGGAAATGGGTCCTGGGACAAGCTTTATTAACGCCTGTGAAGTCAATACAAAGTCTCCATTTCCCATTAGCCTTGCGCATCACTACCGGATTGGCCAACCACGTGGGGTGGAGGACTCTCTAACAAGCCCCGCTGCTTCCAATTTCTTGATTTCTTACGCTATGAATTCTTGGCGCCCACCGCCTGTTTCCTAACTTTTTGCTTGACGGGCGTGGTGAGGACAGACAGCTAGGTGGTGCTCAATTACCTTCCTGGGAACACCGGGATGTCGATGGTTGCCATGCAAACACATCGACATTCGCCTGCAGAAAGCAACGAGCTCGCCTTCCTATTTAGGATCAAGCGTGCATCGATGGTGTAGGTACCGCCGATGCCGTCCTCCTTGGCGGGCACCTTCTTGGTCTTTGGCGGAGCTGCCATCGTCTTGTTGCACTTGCCGGTGGAGCTCGATGGTGCGTCCTCGATGGTAGCGCAGCACTCCGAAGAGGTGCGCTTGCCGGAGTGGGCAACAGAGCTCTTGCCGGACCTGGTGGTCTTCTTCCTCCCGGGAGTTTCAGCGGCAAGTGGTTTGCTATTTGGCGCTGCTGCTGCATCCCGGTAAATCTTGTCGGCGCAGATAAGTGCATCCTTCTTGTCGCCATGGACAGAAATGACGCTTATCGGGCCGGGCATGTTGAGTAGGTTGTAAGCATAATGAGAGGCGGCCATGAACTTGGCGAGCTCCGGACGGCCAAGTATGCCATTGTAGGGCAATGGGAAATCGGCGACGTCGAATGTGACCCTCTCTGTTCTGAAGTTGAGTTCTCTACCGAATGTCACCGGCAACGTGATCTTCCCCTTGGGCTTGCTCCTTCCTGGGTTGATTCCTTGGAAAGTACCAGTTTCTTCGAGCTCGCTGTCAGGGATTTGAAGCTTCTAGAGCACTGCAGAGGAGATCAAATTCAGGCCGGCCCCGCCGTCAACCAGCATCTTTGTGACCTTGAGGTTGCGGATTGTTGGTGAGACCAACATCGGCAACCACCCGACCGCAGTGACGCGATCAGGGTGATCCTCAATGTCAAAGATGATGGGCGTGCTGGATCACTTCAGTGGTTTGCGTGACTCTATGGATGGTTCTGCTGCATTGACCTCACGCATCCATTGCTTGAGTTGGCGGTGCGAGGTATGCAGAGACGCACCACCGTCGACGCAAAGGACCTCTGTTGCCTTTTGAAACTCATGCTCATCAGCTTCATCGTCTTCATTATCCTCATCTTCATCTTCATCTTCTTCCTGGTCGCGGCCATGGGGAGGTCTGTCTCCTTGCCGCTGCTTGGCCTTGCCGCGGCGCCATCCCCGACCGGGCCTCTTTTTACTTGCAGCACCTGCACCTTCTTGGGCCTTCTCCTTGTCTCGCCGCTCGTATTCAGCTTTCTGTAGCTCAACAAGCTGCTCGACTTTCTTGCAGCTTTGGAGATCGTGGCCCTTAGTGCGGTGGATTTTACAGTACTGCTTGTTGGAGCCGTCAGGTTTGTCGGCGGCCGCCACAGCTTGGCGGTCGGCGACAGCGGCAACCTCCTTGCCGGAGCCACCGGTCTTGGCTTTGTTGGCGGCACCATCCTTGCCGGACTGCTCGACAACTAGTACTTCTTGGCTTTTCTTCCTCCTATTGTTCCGCCGCCGGCTATTCCTTGCCGGGGCGGTCCCTTCGCTGTCAGACTCTGCTCCCACATTCTCTCCTGGGAGCCTTCTTCCTTCTTCAGCGCATGCACACTTGTCGGCCAGAGCGTAGAGCTCGCTGACGTCCTTCACTTTGCACATCGCCATCTCCTCCCTCATCCTGCGATTTCGTACATTTTGATGGAATGCACTGATCACTGCAGCAGGGTGGACGTCTGGGATGTTGTAGTGCACTCGACTGAATCTCTGGATGAATTTGCGCAGGTACTCCCCCTCCTTCTGGGCAAGCAGGTGGAGATCACTCTCCTGGCCATGAGGCTTGTGGCCGCCTGTGAAGGCGCCAACAAACTGGTGGCACAGATCTGCCCAAGAAGAAATAGAGCCATCCGGCAAGTGCTTGAGCCAAGATCTGACGTTTGGCTTGAGCACCAAGGGGTAGTAGTTGGCGAGGATCTTGTCGTCTCGTCCCCCCGCAGCTTGCACCGCGATGGTGTAGATGCTGAGGAACTCCGATGGATGTGTCCTGCCGTCGTACTTCTCCGGCACATCTGGTTTGAAGTTCTTCTTGTCGGGCCACCAGACTTGCCGCAGCTCACGAGTGAACACAGGGCAACCTACTGCGTACGGCAAGTCGCCTGGTTCCCCTGGCGCATTCATATCGATGGTGGGCCCGGCGCGTTGGTCAGATTGACGGCGCTTTCTTCGGCCTTCGATACGGGTTCGAAGCGTCCTCTTCTTGCCGCTCGAAGAACTTGGCGTTGGTCGCGACGAGCTCGTGGATCCGGCGACGCCGTGGAGTCGCTGTCCGAGGTGGATCCGGCGAGTCGGCGATCTTGGCCTTCGGGAGGGGAGTGTATGGTGGTGCACCGCAAGTCTCGCCGCCATCGGCTCGCGCTTTGTCGCCCGTCGCGCGCTGCGCGGCACTTGGTTGCCGTGGGGCGTCGCCGCTGGCGGCCGATGAGACTTTGAATTGTGGCCTCCATTCGCCAACCTTATCGGCCGTTGGAGGGTAATCTAGAGCAATTGAGCTCTTGCCAAGGCTTCCGCTGGTGTGGTTGGCGGCAACGGTGTACGGAGCAAAGAACGGATGTGCTCGGACTCTAACCAAGTTAGAGGAGCAGCATCCCGCCCAGCCGACCGCACCCCACTCGTACCGCATGCCGGGCGCATGCGGTCTCGAGGCCTCGGGATCCTCCATCTTGGCCTTGATCCAATAGCGTATGGCGCCACGAGTATCGTGGCGCTGTCTGTCCCGCGCCTCCTGCGATGGACGCGGTGTAGATTCGGACGCCGACGCCCGCGCCGCGTTGTCCTTGGACCTGGCGGCATCGTGGGCTCTCTCAGCGACGCCGGTCCCTCCGCCAGCGTTTCCCCCACCGCCTGACGGCTCCGGTGGTGGTGGGTTCGACGCGGACGGCTCAGCTGCTGCCGACGGCTTCTTCTTCGGCGCCATGTCGACGAAGATGTCGATGAAGTTGCTCAGGCGACCACCGGATCAGGTTCGCACAGCCTCGACGCCCCCTACCTGGCGCGCCAAAGATGTCGGGGGTGTGCTGGTCGTGCCCCACGAGCACCTATGGGACCTTGGTCCCTTGTGGTTCGGAGGGGGGCGGAGATTGCACAAAGAGCAGATCGAGGCGATGCACACGAGCGGATTTTACCCAGCTTCGGAGCTCTCCGGAGAGATAATACTCCTACTGCTGCTTTGTGGATTATCTTGTGTTCTTGCTAGGGAGCAATGCGGGCTACAAGACCTAGCGTGAGTGTGGTTTTCTATCGAGCCGAACTGAACCCCTTCTACGTTGCCCCCGGGCCTCCTTTTATAGGCACAAGGGGTTACCACATATGGCAAGTAGATAAGGGTAAGGTAGTAAAAACATAGGTTGGTACACCGCTATGTACAGTGTACAGTAACCTATACCTAACTCTGACGGCAAGGGACAAGAGTCATCAATGCCCGTCTCGGTCGCCTTAACAAAGGCAACAGGACGTTAAGTGCGCCTCCGTTCGCCACGATGGTAGCTTGTCGCTGCTTGTCGCTACTCTCCGCTGGCTGCACAGCCCCCGACACACGCCCTGGGAGAGCCCGTGGTGACACGCTGGCGGGTGAGCTGGAGCGGAGATGAAGAGAGGTCGCCCGCCCCGGCAAGCGCCTTGCCGCGGCGGGAACCTTGTCGCACTTGGGGGTTCGGCGCCCGCCAAGCCTTCCCGGCAAGCTCCTCTTGCCGGGGCCTTGTTCTTTAGCATACTGGTGGCCTTCCCGCAAGCTCTTCTTGCGGGGTCTTGATTGCTTTGTTTTGAATGGCTCCAAGGAGCTATTGAGGGTCTTGGCGCCATCAGGCCGGCCTGGCCTTGGGGCGCTGCGACTGTCCGTGCACGAGTTCGGGGTACTAGGGTAACCCTACTCTAGTACGCCGACACTACGGGGGTGATATCCCGAGCTTCGTCCGACGGCAGGTCTAAGCCGTGCTCGTCGTGACTGTCCGGCGCTCCTGGCATAGGCCCAATTCCATCGAAGATCAGATCTCCGCGGATGTCCGCCGTGTAGTTCAGGTTTCCGAACCTGATCTGGTGGCCAGGGGAGTAGCTGTCGATCTGCTCAGATGGCCAAGCGAGTTGGCCCGCAGAGCGAAGCCGCCGAACACGAAGATCTGTCTGGGGAGAAAGGTCTCACCGGGGACCGTGTTGTTGATGATGACTGGAGGAGCCATCGAGCCCTGTAGCAACGACACAGAGGAACTCTCAATGAAAGCACCAATGTCGGTGTCAAAACCGGCGGATCTCGGGTAGGGGGTCCTGATCTTTGCGTCTAGGCCGATGGTAACAGGAAGCAAGGGACACAGATGTTTACCCAGGTTCGGGCCCTCTCGATGGAGGTAAAACCCTACTTCCTGCTTGATTAATATTGAAGATATGAGTAGTACAAGAGTAGATCTACCTCGAGATCATAGAGGCTAAACCCTAGAAGCTAGCCTATGATGGTATGATTGTAATTGTGATCGGCCTTCTAAGGACCAACCTCTCTAGTTTATATAGACACCAAAGAGGGCTAGGGTTTACATGGAATTGGTTACAAGGAAGGAAATATAATATACGGATCACCAAGCTTGCCTTCCATGCCAAGGAAAGTCCTATACGGACATGGGTCGAAGTCTTGAGTCTTGTATCTTCACGCTTCCATAGTCCGGACATTGTATACAGTCCAGCTGTCCAGATACCCCCTAATCCAGGACTCCCTCAGGGGGGCAGGGGGTCAATGGGCCTTCATGGGCCTTAGTGGAAATAGAGGGCAGCAAGGAACTGTGGGGTGCGCCCCCCCCTCCCTAGGCCCAAACCGAATTGGTTTAGGGCTTTGGGGCCGGCCTCCTCTTTCCTTCTCCCCTCCTCCTCTTTCCTTCCCCTCCTAGTTGGACTAGGAAAGGGGGAATCCTACTCCTACTACCCTTGGGGCGCGCCCAATGAGGCCGCCGGCCCCATCCCCTTGCTCCTTTATATATGTGGCCAGGGGCACCCCATAGACACACAAGTTGATCATTATCTTAGCCGTGTGCGGTGCCCCCCTCCACCATAATCCACCTCGGTCATATCATCGTAGTGCTTAGGTGAAGCCCTGCGCCGGTAGCTTCATCATCACTGTCATCACGCCATCGTGCTGACAAAGCTCTCCCTTGACACTCAGCTGGATCGAGAGTTCTTGGGACGTCACCGAGCTGAACGTGTGCAGATCGCGGAGGTGCCGTACTTTCGGTGCTAGGATCGGTCGGATCGTGAAGACGTACGACTACATCAACCGCGTTGTCATAACGCTTCCGCTTACGGTCTACGAGGGTACATGGCTACACTCTCCCCTCTCATTGCTACGCATCACCATGATCTTGCGTGTGCGTAGGTTTTTTTTTTTGAAATTACTGCGTTCCCCAACAGTGGAATCCGAGCCAGGTCTATGCGTAGATGTTATATGCACGAGTAGAACACAAATGAGTTGTGGGCGATAATAGTCATACTGCTTACCAGCATCTCATACTTTGGTTCGGCGGTATTGTTGGATGAAGCGGCCCGGGCCGACATTACGTGTACGCTTACGCGAGACTGGTTCTACCGACGTGCTTCGCACACAGGTGGCTGGCGGGTGTCAGTTACTCAAACTTTAGTTGAATCAGTGTGGCTACGCCCGGTCCTTGTTGAAGGTTAAAACATCACACTTGACAAAAAATCATTGTGGTTTTGATGCGTAGGTAAGAACGGTTCTTGCTCAGCCCGTAGTAGCCACGTAAAACTTGCAACAACAAAGTGAGGACGTCTATCTTGTTTTTGCAGGGCATGTTGTAATGTGATATGGTCAAGACATGATGCTAAATTTTATTGTATGAAATGCAATCGCCATGTAATTGCTTTACTTTATCACTAAGCGGTAGCGATAGTCATAGAAGGAATAGTTGGTGAGACGATAATGCTACTACGATGGAGATCAAGTTGTCGCGCCGGTGATGATGGTGATCATGACGGTGCTTTGTTGATGGAGATCAAAGGCACAAGATGATGATGGCCATATCATATCACTTATGTTGATTGCATGTGATGTTTATCCTTTATGCAACTTATTTTGCTTAGTTCGGCGGTAGCATTATAAGATAATCTCTCATAAATTTCAAGGTATAAGTGTTCTCCCTGAGTATGCTCCATTGCGAAAGTTCGTCGTGCCGAGACACCACATGATGATCGGGTGTGATAAGCTCTACGTTCACATACAATGGGTGCAAGCCAGTTTTGCACACGCGGAATACTCGGGTCAAACTTGACGAGCCTAGCATATGTAGATATGGCGTCGGAACACTAAGACCAAAAGTTCGAGCGTGAATCATATAGTAGATATGATCAACATAGTGATGTTCACCATTGAAAACTACTCCATCTCACGTGATGATCAGACATGGTTTAGTTGATATGGATCACATGATCACTTAGATGATTAGTGGGATGTCTATCTAAATGGGAGTTCTTTAGTAATATGATTAATTGAACTTTAATTTGTCATGAACTTTGTCCTGGTAGTATTAGCATATCTATGTTGTAGATCAATAGCTCTCGATGTGCTACCTCTTGAGCACTGCGTTGGTTTTCCCTTGAAGAGGGAAGGGTGATGCACTAAAGTAAGTATTTCCCTCAGTTTTTGAGAACCAAGGTATCAATCCAGTAGGAGACCACGCTCGAGTCCCACGCACCTACACAAACAAATAAGAACCTCTCAACCAACGCGATAAAGGGGTTGTCAATCCCTTCACGGTCACTTACGAGAGTGAGATCTGATAGAGATGATAAGATAATATTTTTGGTATTTTTATGGTAAAGAATAAAAGTAAAGAAAGCAAAATAAACGGAGATAAAAATAGCTAGTTGTTGGGAGATTAATATGATGGAAAATAGACCCGGGGGCCATAGGTTTCACTAGTTGCTTCTCTCAAGATAGCATAAGTATTACGGTGGGTAAACGAATTACTGTCGACCAATTAATAGAATTGAGCATTGTTATAAGAATATCTAGGTATGATCATGTATATAGGCATCACGTCTGTGACAAGTAGATCGACTCCTGCCTGCATCTACTACTATTACTCCACACATCGACCGCAATCCAGCATGCATCTAAAGCATTAAGTTCATAAGAACAAAGTAAAGCTTTAAGCAAGATGACATGATGTAAAGGGATAAACTCATGCAATATGATATAAACCCCATCTTTTTATCCTCGATGGCAACAATACAATACGTGTCGTTTCCCATGCTGTCACTAGGATCGAGCACCGCAAGCTTGAACCCAAAGCTAAGCACTTATCCCATTGCAAGAAAGATCAATCTAGTAGGCCAAACCAAACTGATAATCCGAAGAGACTTGCAAAGATAACCAATCATACATAAAAGAATTCAGAGGAGATTCAAATATTGTTCATAGATAATCTTGATCATAAACCCACAATTCATCGGATCTCAACAAACACACCGCAAAAAGAAGAGTTACATCAAATAGATCTCCAAGAGAATCGAGGTGAACTTTGTATTGAGATCCAAAGAGAGAGAAGAAGCCATCTAGCTAATAACTATGGACCCAAAGGTCTGAGGTAAACTACTCACATCATCGGAGAGGCTATGGTGTGGATGTAGAAGCCCTCCGTGATCAACGCCCCCTCTGGTGGGGCGTCGGAAAAGGCCCCAAGATGGGATCTCACGGGTACAGAAGGTTGCGGCGGTTGAAATAGGGTTTTGGCTCTGTATCTGATGTTTTCGGGGTACGTAGGTATATATAGGAGGAAGAAGTAGGTCGGTGGATCTACGAGGGGCCCACGAGGGTGGAGGGCGCACCCAGGGGGGTACGAGTGCCCCCTGCCTCGTGGCCTCCTTGTTCGTTTCTTGACGTCGACTCCAAGTCCTCTGGATCATGTTTGTTCCAAAAATCACATTCCCGAAGGTTTCATTCCGTTTGGACTCCATTTGATATTCCTTTCCTTCGAAACACTTAAATAGGCAAAAAAAATGCAATCTGGATTGGGCCTCCGGTTAATAGGTTAGTCCCAAAAATGATATAAAAGTGTATAATAAAGCCCATTAAACATCCAAAACAGAATATATAATAGCATGGAACAATAAAAAATTATAGATACGTTGGAGACGTATCAAGCATCCCCAAGCTTAGGAGACTCTCTATCATGAAGATCATGGTACTACTTTGAAGCACAAGTGTGGAAAAAGGATAGTAACATTGTCCCTTCTCTCTTTTCTCTCATTTTTTTGTTGGGCCTTTTATCTTTTTTTTGGCCTATTTTTTTCAGTCCGGAGTCTCATCCCGACTTGTGGGGGAATCATAGTCTCCATCAAACTTTCCTCACTTGGGACAATGCCCTAATAATGATGATCATCACACTTTTATTTACTTACAACTCAATACTTAGAACAAAATATGACTCTATATGAATGCCTCTGGCGGTGTACCGGGATAAGCAATGAAATAAGATTGACATTTATCAAGATAATGAACGGTGGCTTTGCCACAAATACGATGTTAACTACATGATCATGCAAAGCAATATGACAATGATGGAGCGTGTCATAGTAAACGGAACGGTGGTAAGTTGCATGGAAATATATCTCAGAATGGCTATGGAAATGCCATGATAGGTAGGTATGGTGCCTGTTTTGAGGAAGGTATATTGTGGGTGTGTGATACTGGCGAAAAGTGTGCGGTATTAGAGAGGCTAGCAATGGTGGAAGGGTAAGAGTGCATATAATCCATGGACTCAACATTAGTCATAAAGAACTCATATACTTGTTGCAAAAATCAATTAGTTATCAAAACAAAGTATTAGGCGCATGCTCCTAGGGGGATAGATTGGTGGGAAAAGACCATCGCTCGTCCTCGACCGCCACTCATAAGGAAGACAATCAATAAATAAATCATGCCTCGACTTCATCACATAACGGTTCACCATACGTGCATGCTACGGGTATCACAAACTTTAACAGAAGTATTTCTCAAATTCATGACCACTCAACTAGAATGACTCTAA
Organism: Aegilops longissima; assembly: GCA_021605205.1. NCBI lineage: Eukaryota > Viridiplantae > Streptophyta > Magnoliopsida > Poales > Poaceae > Aegilops > Aegilops longissima. Next base: position 1,740,128 of record CM038680.1, on the reverse strand, counting down.
TATCACCATCTTCATATCTCAAAACAATTATCAAGCATCAAACTTCTCTTAGTATTCAACGCACTTATAAGAAAGTTTTTACTAATCTTGGATGGCAATCACATTAAGACAAATTTCACAATTAAAGCAAATTACCATGCTGTTTTGTAGGACTCTCAAAATAATATAAGTGAAGCATGAGAGAACAATAGTTTCTATAAAACAAACCATCGCCGTTCTCTAAAAGATATAAGTAAAGCATTAGAGCAAAAACTATATAGCTCAAAAGATATAAGTGAAGCACATAGAGTATTCTAATAAATTCCGAATCATGTGTGTCTCTCTCAAAAGGTGTGTACAGTTAGGATGATTGTGGTAAACTAAAAGCATAGACTCAAATCGTACAAGACCCTCCAAGCAAAACACTTACCATGTGGTGAATAAAAATATAGCTCCAAGTAAAGTTAACGATTGACGAAGACGGAGGGGATGCCTTCCGGGGCATCCCCAAGCTTTGGATTTTTGGTGTCTTTAGATTTACCTTGGGGTGCCTTGGGCATCCCCAAGATTAGGCGCTTGCCACTCCTTGTTCCATAATCCATCAAATGTTTACCCAAAACTTGAAAACTTCACAACACAAAACTTAACAGAAAATCTCGTGAGCTCCGTTAGCGAAAGAAAAGAAAACACCACTTCAAGGTACTGTATTGAACTCATTCTTTATTTATATCGGTGTTAAACTTTCTTTATTCCAACTTCTCTATGGTTTATAAACTATTTTACTAACCATAGATTCATCAAAATAAGCAAACAACACACGGAAAACAGAATCTGTCAAAAACAGAATAGTCTGTACTAATCTGTAACTAACGCATACTTCTGAAACTCAGAAAAATATACCAAAATAGGTTGACCTAGATAATTTTTTTATTGATATACTGCAATTGGAATCAGTATTTTATCATGTTCTGGTGATTTTGAACAATTGTTTTCGTGAACAGAATGTTTCTGGAATTTTCAAGAAGATGAAATAACTATCACCCAAGAAGATCCTATAGGTCTAACTTGGCACAAACACTAATTAAAACATAAAACCACATCTAAACAGAAGCTAGATCAAAGACTTATTCCTAAACAGGAGCAAAAAGCAAAAAATCTAAAATAAAAAATTGGGTTGCCACCCAACAAGCGCTATCGTTTAACGCCCTTAGCTAGGCATAAAAGTAAGGATAGATCTAGGTATTGCCATAATAGTGGTAAGGCAAGTCATGAAAACTTCTCTCATATTCTCTATGTTCAGAAGCAAGTTTTCTTTGAGGCAAGCAAAAATAATCAAAAGGGCTAAATTTAATGGGACAAAAGTCCCCAAGATCAATCTCGGGAGGTATGGGTTCCTCCTTTGGCCACTAATATTGCACAACCAATTCATCATTACAAGCATTCTTTTGTCAAAACATCACAATCCTTTGTTCCAGAGAAAAACCTAACCCATTATTATGAATGTCAAAATCATCATTAAGTTTAGAATTCTATCAATTAGAACATCGGTTGGAACCTTTTTTCTAAGATTTTTCATTATAAGCAACATGATCCAAAGATTGTAAACGCATTATGTCTTCTTGATTAAAAAGGATAGATCCTATGGGAGGACGACCATCATCCACCCTATAATGCGCAAAAAATTATTTAGCCTCTGTTTTATTATGAATCTAAACTCATGAGCCAAAAAGATAGTAGCGGCACGTTTAACAGAAGAGTGCTCAATATTAGAAAATTCTAGGAAAATTCTTTATATGCATGGATGCATATGAAGAAATTGCCTTTCAAGCTCAACTACGAGCAAAGATATAGCATCCGCAAGGCTACTAGTTCTATGAAGAATAGAGCCACCCATGATGGGCAAAGCACCGGCACAAGTAAAGAAATCTTGAATAACTCCTTTCCCAATAATATTACCACTACCGACTCGAAGCTTTTTAGTATGCAAGATAGTAGGTTCCTCAAGAGCATCATCGAAAGCATCAAATTTTCCCATGTTATTATTATTGCCTTCATTAACTATAACCTCCCCAGATTCAGACATAGTGGCAGCAAACTCAAGAAACACGAGAAAAGAGAGAACGAATAGAGAGGGCGAATAAAACGGCAAGGGTGAAGTGGGGGAGAGGAAAACGAGAGGCAAATGGCAAATAATGTAATGCGAGGGATAAGCGTTTGTGAAGGGTACTTGGTATGTCTTGACTTGTGCGCAGACTCACCGACAACGGCGCCACAAATCCTTCTTGCTACCTCTTGAGCACTGCGTTGGTTTTACCTTGAAGAGGAAAGGGTGATGCGGTAAAGTAGCGTAAGTATTTCCCTCAGTTTTTGAGAACCAAGGTATCAATCCAATAGGAGACCACGCTCGAGTCCCACGAAACTACACAAAAAATAAGATCCTCGCAACCAACGCAATAAAGGGGTTGTCAATCCCTTCACGGTCACTTACGAGAGTGAGATCTGATAGAGATGATAAGATAATATTTTTGGTATTTTTAGGGTAATGAATAAAAGTAAAGAAAGGAAAATAAACGGCGATAAAATAGCTAGTTGTCGGGATATTAATATGATGGAAAATAGACCCGGGGCCATAGGTTTCACTAGAGGCTTCTCTCAACATAGCATAAATATTACGGTGGGTAAACGAATTACTGTCGAGCAATTGATAGAATTGAGCATAGTTATGAGAATATCTAGGTATGATCATGTATATAGGCATCACGTCCGTGACAAGTAGACCGACTCCTGCCTGCATCTACTACTGTTACTCCACACATCGACCGCTATCCAACATGCATCTAGAGTATTAAGTTCATAAGAACAGAGTAACTCTTTAAGCAAGATGACATGATGTAGAGGGATAAAATCAAGCAATATGATATAAACCCCATCTTTTTATCCTCGACGGCAACAATACAATATGTGCCTTGCTTCCCCTGCTGTTACTGGGAAAGGACACCGCAAGATTGAACACAAAGCTAAGCACTTCTCCCATTGCAAGAAAGATCAATCTAGTAGGCCAAACCAAACTGATAATTCGAAGAGACTTGCAAAGATAACCAATCATACATAAAATAATTCAGAGGAGATTCAAATATTGTTCATAGATCATCTTGATCATAAACCCACAATTCATCGGATCTCGACAAACACACCGCAAAAAGAAGAGTTACATCAAATAGATCTCCAAGAGAATCGAGGAGAACTTTGCATTGAGATCCAAAGAGAGAGAAGAAGCCATCTAGCTAATAACTATGGACCCGAAGGTCTGAGGTAAACTACTCACACATCATCGGAGAGGCTATGGTGTTAATGTAGAAGCCCTCTGTGATCAACGCCCCCTCCGGCGGAGCGCCAGAAAAGGCCCCAAGATGGGATCTCACAGGTACAAAAGGTTGCGCCGGTGGAAATAGGGTTTTGGATCTGTATCTGATGTTTTTGGAGTATGTAGGTATATATAGGAGGAAGAAGTAGGTTGGTGGAGCTACGAGGGGTCCATGAGGGTGGAGGGCGCGCCCAGGGGGGTAGGCGCGCCCCCTCCCTTGTGGCCTCCTCATTCGTTTCATGACGTCCACTCCAAGTCCTCGCGATCACATTTGTTCCGAAAATCACGTTCCCGAAGGTTTCATTCCGTTTGGATTCCGTTTGATATTCCTTTCCTTCGAAACACTGAAATAGGCAAAAAATACAACAATTTGGGCTGGGCCTCCGGTTAATAGGTTAGTCCCAAAATAATATAAAATTGTATAATAAAGCCCATTAAACATCCAAAATAGAATATATAATGGCATGGAACAATGAAAAATTATAGATACGTTGGAGACGTATCACGATGTAGCTCCCCATTTATTTTTTATATGTTCCTAGAGATAAATAAGTTGAAAGATGATAGTAGCAATGATGCGGACTTGGTCCCTGATCTGAGGATTATCCTCATTGCTACTGAGAAGAATTATGTCCTTGATGCACCGCTAGGTGACAGACCTATTGCAGGAGTAGATGCACACGTTATGAACGTTTGACAAAGCTCGGTATGGTGACTACTTAATAGTTTAGTGCACCATGCTTTACGACTTAGAATCGGGACTTCAAAAACGTTCTGAACGCCAAGGAGCATATAAGATGTTCTAATAGTTGAAATTGGTATTTCATATTCATGCCCGTGTGGAGAGGTATGAGACCTCTGACAGTACTTTGCCTACAAGATGGAGGAGAATAGCTCAACAAGTGAGCATGTGCTCAGATTGTCTGGGTATTACAATTGCTTGAATCAAGTGGGAGTTAATCTTCCAGATAAGATAGTAATTGACAAATTTCTCTAGTCACTATCACCAAGTTACTAGAACTTAGTGATGAACTATAATATGCAAGGGATGTCGAAAGTAATTCCCAAGCTCTTTGCGATGCTGAAATCGGCGAAGGTAGAAATCAAGAAATAGCATCAATTGTTGATGGTTAACAAGACCACTAGTTTCAAGAAAAGGGCAAAGGGAAAGAAAGAGGAACTTCAAAGAAGAATAGCAAGCAAGTTGCTGCTCCCATGAAAAAGCTCAAAGCTAGACCCAAGCCTGGAAATGAGTGCTTCTACTGCAAAGCTAATGGTCATTGGAAGTGGAACTTGTCACAACCCTAGAATTATGCTTGTAATTAGTGGTATAGCATCCATGCATCATTTTCATTTTCAAATGAACTTGAAATGGGGATTGGTCAAACCCCTAGCACCAAAACAATGCAAATAGGTTCAACTTAAAAATATTTTCAATGAACCTAAATTGGTCTGCAAAAATGTTCATGATTTATGGAAAAAGGTGAAAACCATATCTAGAGATGATGCATATTTTTCCAGGACATTTTTGGTATTTGAATTAACACAATACCTATTTGAGTTGGAGCAAATAAATCCTATAAATATATTTATTGCTCTAAAATTCTGAAACTTGAGGTGGGGCTCTGTAATAATATAGTTTGCACCCACAAATATTTTTCAGAAGCAACAAACTTGAATTGGTTTCAAAACCAAATTCAATACACATATGCAAAATAGAAAAACAGAAACAAGTAAGAAAAGGAACCTACCTGGGCCACTTACCTGGCGGCCCATCTGCTCTGGCCCAGCAAGCCGGCCCAGCCACCAGGCCGTGAGCGCCACGCCACCAGGGCGTCTGCCTGCGTCCCCAGGCCAGCTCGACACCGCGGCTGACCTCCTCGGTGCCGTCCCGATCACTCTAACTCTCTGACTCTCCCCCTTCTCTGTTCCTGGCCTCTCCCGCCATGGCCGATTCGCCCGCGAGCTCGCCGCCGTCGTCTACGTAGCTCTCACCTCCCCCTCGCCTCCTCGAAGTGCCTGCGAGATCCGCATCAATGCCCCGATATCCTCGATGAGCCACACGCCGCCGGACGTGCTCGAGTGCCTCCACCGAGCTCCTCCTCACTGTTTGGTCGCCAGAGATCCCCCTCGTCACCGCGCTCAGCTGCGACCACCTCCGAGCTCGCCGTTCGCTCCACTGCAACCTTTGTGAGCTTCCATGTCGATCCTCCCTCTCCTCTGGCTATTTTGCTTCTGCTAACGCCTTTGCCATCGCGGCTGGGAGCTTGGCTCCACCGGCCATGCCGCCGCCGTGGCCACCATCACCTAGAGCCGCAACCGAGCGCGACATATCGCTAAGTGCATCACCATGTGCCCGTAGCACCCCTCCGTGGCCCCTGCCATGCAGTATAACGCCGACCCCGAGCACATCCGCATGCCGGCCGCCGCCATGAGCTCCTTTCCGGCGAGATCCGGCCACCCCAGCTACTCCCACTTGCCCTGTTGGATGCGCGCGTTCGCCAGCTCCGCGTAGTTGCCCTCCTCCTTGCTTTTGGTCACCGGAGTAGAGATCCCGAGCCTCCGCCGTGTCTGGTCATCGCTGGCGGCTATACACCGGTGGTTTAGCCCCGGTTGACCAGGGATTTGACCCCCCTGGGTCACTGACATGCGGGCCCTGCCCGGCTAACCAAGTTAGTTAGGGTTTATTTTTAATTAGGTTAGTTAGTCTAATCACTGACAAGCGGTACCCACTGGTCAGTTTGACCTGGGCCGCTCCCTTGACCGCCGACGTCAGCATGATGTCATGCCGACGCTGTAAATCATTTACTGGATTTTGTTTACTTCTATATAACCGGAAAAATCCAGAAAATGATTTGAACTTCAAGAAAATCATAGAAAATAATCTATAGCTCAGAATGAAATTAGTTATATATGAACAATTATCAGAAAAATCCAAAGAATCTGGTTATGGCATTTTCATGCATGTTTGAGCAACCTAAAGCAATTGTATATTACAATTTGAATTAATGGCATTTGAAATGCCTTGTGTGGAGTTTGAATTTGAATCTAGTGTTCAAACCAACTCCATTTAAATCGTTGCTAGCCGCATTAGCTCAACTCACAGCATATTGCCATGTCATGATCATGCATCATATTGTTGCATTGCATTGATTGTGTTCTTTCTCTATTTTCCGGTATTTGTCCCCTCTCAGTAGACTTGGTTCCGACAATGAGATCGATGACACCATGAAGAACTATACTATCTTCAGCAGTGCCAGGCAAGCAAAACACCCTTGTTCATTCTGATACAATCCCACTCTCTCGCTCCTGCTCTCTTTTACTTCATTAGGACAACAACGATTCAACTGTTACATGCTGCGGTAGTTGAACCCCTTTCCTTTGCATGACCTGTCATTGCCACAGTAAATAGATGAAACCCACTAGCATGAGTAGGAGTTGTTTGAGCCCTGATGTGCCTACTCATTCATGCTTGTTGTCATGCCTGCTACTGCTTAGAGTTGAGTTAGTTCTGATTCATCGGGGATGAATTGGAATGTGGTGAACATGTCTTACTGTTGAGAGCTAAGTGTGTGAACACGATTTGGTTAATGTAGCAGTGAGAGACCAACTAGGAGTACATGGTGGGTTGTCTCATTGAAACCGTCCTCAGGAACTAAGTTCTCTGTTTGTGATCCATGAACAGCTACTACCACACATTGGGATCCTTAATTAACTCTCTCGAATTATTAACCGCCCTTGTCCTCTGTCCAGGAGTTGCAAGTAGTTCCTGGTGTTTGTAGTATGCTAGAGGCTGTGCGCAACACTCACCCGAGGGGTGGGCCATAATGCGGTTGGCACGTGGCCTGGTGTACCGAGTCGCCCGTTTGGTGACCCGGGAACCCGGCACACATCGTTCAGGGCCGTATGTGGAAACCTTGGCCGGACTCCCTGCGGATGCAACCTGAATAGGCGATAAACCTGGACTAGGGACTTGTGTGGTTAGTCAAGTCGTGGCCGACACCCTCGCCAGGCTTCCGCTTGAAGGTTGCCGAGATACATGACGTGTACATGGCGGTAAGTGGCGAGAGCGTGTGTGAAGAAGTACACCCCTGTAGGGTTATAAATGATCTATTTGAATAGCCGCGTTCGTGGTAAAGTGGATACTCTAAAATACGCAAGATAAGCGTGAGTGCTATGGATGGCCTTCTCGTGGGCAGACAGGAGCGGATCCATAGTGGAGTATTGATATTATGAATATGTCGACTCATGTGCGCCACCTCAAAAGAGTTACTTGCAGTCGTAGTTTAGGATAGCCACCGAGTCAAAGCTGGCTTGCTACAGTTTAACCCCACCACCCATTTGTTGATACTGATGCATATGTAGTTAGTTCAGATGTAAGTCTTGCTGGGTACATTTGTACTCACGTTTGCTTAATTTATGTTTTTCCAGAGAGACTTCAGTCTCTCTAGTACTTACGCGTGGACTTCGACGTTGTACCTTGGGAGGGTCTTGTAGATAGTTAGGCTTCTCAGCCCTCTTCATTTGTAGTTGTCTGTACTCAGACATGTTATGCTTCCGTTGCCTATATGCTTTGTATGCTGGGTCATCAGACCCGTGTTTGTAATACTTGGCTCCTCGGAGCCTATTGAAAAAATACTTTGAGTCATAGAGTTTTGTTGTGATGCCACGTTGTATTTGTACATATCGAGCATATTGTGTGTATGTTATTGAAATGCTTGGTATGTGTGGGATCTGACAACCTAGTTGTTTATCCTTGGTAGCCTCTCTTACCGTGAAATGTCTCCTAGTGCTTCCACTGAGCCATGGTAGCTTGCTACTGCTTCAGAACACTTAGGCTGGCCGGCATGTGTCCTTCTTCGTTTATGTGGCTGTCCCTTCAGGGAAATGTCACGCCGTGTCTACCGGAGTCCTGATAGCCTGCTACAGCCCGGATTCCCTGGAGTCCTGTTAGCCTAGCTGCTACAGCCCAGATTCACTCGGTGATGACCGACACGTTCGTTGCTGGGTCATGTATGCCTGTTCCTGTAAGTTAGTGCCACTTTGGGTTTACAACTAGTCATGTCGGCCCGGGTTCTCTATCATATGGATGCTAATGACACTATCATATACGTGAGCCAAAAGGCGCAAACGGTACCGGGCCCGGTAAGGAGGCACCCGTGGGAATACCGTGCGTGAGGCCGCAAAGTGATATGATGTGTTAAATGCCAGATCGGTGTGACTTAGGATCGGGGTTCTGACAGCTTTGGTATCATAGCCTGACTGTCTGTAGGATTACCAAGCCAAACTGGCCGAAGTCGTGTCTAGAAATGCTTTAATTATATAAGGGAATTGATTGTGGAAGGGAACATAATGCTCTTTTTACTCCTTTACCTTATGCCCTTCCGATCTGAGTCAACCTCTTCTTTTCTACGGGGTTAAGAACTAGGCTTTCTCTTCTTTCTATCAAGATCACGTGTTACTAATACGCAGACTTTTAGGATTGTTGGATTCAAGCCTCAGTTCAGTTCCTACTACTTCCGTGTGTTGACAGTTGATCTCGGAACCTTGATATTGTGATGTTGAGCGGTTATGCCACCATTTTGCAGGATGTCTCAAATCGTTTATCCGAGTCATCCCAGGTTTCTAAATAGTATGATGCATTTGCAAATCCCTTCTTCCTGTTTCCGATGTCCTTCTGGGCCAGTTTAAGCACACTAAACGGTCTGTTGAGGTACTCCATTGCCTTGACATATATTTTGGAGCTAGTATTATGACCCTAGGCATCCTAGAGAACCACCCACTAGTCTAGCAATGCTTTATATTCCCAATGTGATAATTCTGGCCACCATTCTCGAAAGCATCCCGTGATGTTATTTAGTTAGTTGGCATTCCATTTCTGGGTTCTTGAACTCGAGATTCACCCTACTTACTTCATGTTTGCTAGTTCCTTTAGGACATTAGTAACCGTTGTGATTGTCCTCGAGGTCTGTGGTATTTTCCTCTTCCAAATACCATGAACTACTTATGGCAGAAGTTCCTCGTTGAACCGAAAGATCACAACCAGAGTGCTGTTGACGAGTTCTCGATTTTATGTTGTGACTCTGCCAGTTTTAGCTTTCTACATGGGTTATCTGGAAGAAATATGTTGAACTCGCTCGACATACTAATCTATGCATCCGCAACTCCGAAAACCATATGTTCCTTTGAGTTGTCTCCCTTTAGTTGTATTCTAACCTTTGTCTATCAATTGATAGTCAGGACTAGTTGTGCATTCGTGTTATCAATGCCTATTATTCTTGTGGTCCATCAAGCCATTCTATTCCAGAATGACTAGGAGAAACAAACTCCAGCACCTCATCCATTCCTTGGACTGATCAAAGTAGTTCTATTCCGCAGATCAAAATACCAATCCAGCTTTTGTTTTGTTCTACCTCGGAGTATTACCCCCTTTATGTCAGTATTGTCATGAGAATTGCACCATCTCTCATGAATTCTTGACGCAGTGATACTTCTTGCCATCATTTTTCATTCCTCGGTCCTGTGTTGTCGCAACCGGAATGCCAACAAGTGAACCATGATGTGTGAAATCAATACTCCTAGCAACTCCATTGCTTCGTAGCTAATGGACAATACTCTCATTCTTAGCGTGCTGGTTATTGAATCATCATCCTAAGATTGATCTTGCCACCTAGTCTGTATTTTCGGGTGCACTCATCGATCAATGAGTTAGGATTGTGTCAATCCCTCGCTCCTTTGATGATATCGTCTTGCCCTGAAAGCAAGATTGTTCTCGAGCTTAGTAATATATGGTGGTCCGCGATTTTCTGAATATCTTCTCGAAAGTATAACCAGGTTGACCGTTGACCGTTATGTTGATCTCGTGATCAAGTTGGTTTATCCCTCAAACCACCCTTTCTCCAAGATTCTGTGTTGGATACCCTGAACTAGTTGGTTGAGCTAAACAACAACTTGGAGAGTTGGAAGATGGAAGCTTGTCCGACTTAGTTCATCACTAAGGGATATCTTTTTGTGTGTGTGTGTGTGTTGAACAAGGATGATATCCTCATTAATTGATCCTCGTGATTACTTGTCAGTGCTATTGTCTTGTGCAAACTTTGATTTGAGTGTAGGCTATCTCAAATCAAATTAGAACCAACAATGTTCGTAATGTTGTCTTACTCGTGGTTGTTTCCTCGAGCATACACCATTATATCTTGTGGTCTGACCGATGCTATCACCTTGTTCATATAGTCGTGGAATTCCATCTTATGGAAATCTTGATAAATTGTTGTTTAGCCCATCAACAACATCCTTACTTTCTCCATGATTTTGTTGGACATTAAGCTAGTGTTGGAAACTTTTGTAAGCATCATCCTTGTGTCAGCTCATGAAGTAGATGTTTTGATGAAATAAGTGACTTCCTCTAATTCATGTGCATTTTATGCAAGTTGCCACCATGAACTCGAGAAAGCTTGTTTTCGCTTCCTCTGGAATCATCCCAAGTCATCCATGCATGTGCAAAGTATTCTGTGGTATGTTGACTGATCATCTTTGTTCCATATGAATTCCGTAGCACACCAAGCCATTGACTGATTTGTTCTAGGAAAAGGAGTTAAGTGCTAATCAATCGTAATGCACAAGATTTCGATATCCTAGATGATGGTTCCCCACCTGAACTCGGTAGTGTTTCATTGAAAGACTACTGTGTGGTCATGCTTGTCTGGGACAGCGTGTTCACATGTGTGTAGCAGAACCAGCTCATGTTTTGGAGCTTGCTATTGCAGTTCATTTCCCGAGAATCTCGCAACATCGTCTTGTCGATTTGTGTTGCAAACTTTCTTTTCCAGACATGATGTCTGAAATATCCTGTTACCAACCAGATCTGAATCTTAGGCAGATATGATGGTTGGAATATTCCCAACAATTGCATTTTGTTCCCAGCTTGCACCGCCATTGTGCCAATTTCCCATGGGCTGCCCTTCTCAGCAGTTGCTGTCCAGGAGCTTCTTCAAAAGTGGTCCTACCATGGGTCCCACCCATTATCCGATGATAAGAAAAAAAATCATCCATTGTGTTGTCTTCAACAGGGTAGTCCACATCATCCATTCTAGTCGGAGTATGCCATTCTTTCGAACTCCTTCAACGATCGATTGTGATTTGCCTTAGGCTGGTATAGAGAGTTTCAATGATCTCTGTATCAAAAGTTCCTTTTTGCCACTTAAGGGAATAATTCTACGAGTCACCTCCCCCGAGGTGTCCCGTTATGGAATCATGGCAATTATCTCCTCGCTACTTTGACCCCATGCGCCATCTTATTCTAGCGTGGAATTGTTGCCTACCAAATTGAACCTTCGCCATCTTTTTCTTTTCCATAACCCTTGATGTGTGTTTTGTGTATCATCTCAAGAGATGGTATTACGCCTCATTCTTTGAGTTGATCGTGAGTTGCTCTATCTCGAAGAAGATCGATTCCTGTACAGTTTCCTTTTGTCTCCATAGTGTTGGCATGAATGTCTCGAAAGCAAAGATGTCCAGATCAGGATGATGCAATGAATCAACATCTTAGAGAAGAGCAAATGGATCATGAACATTGTGTTAGTTTGTGTCCCCTTTGTCTTCTTACCTCACGTCTTGAATCTCGGGATGAGATTCTTGTTTAGTGGGGGTGAGTTGTCACAGCCTTAGAATTCTACTTGTAATTAGTGGCAGTGCATCCATGCATCATTTTCATTTTCAAATGAACTTGAAATGGGGATTGGTCAAACCCCTAGCACCAAAACAATGCAAGTAGGTTCAACTTAAAATATTTTCAATGAACCCAAATTGGTCTGCAAAAATGTTCATGGTTTATGGAAAAAGGTGAAAACCATATCCAGAGATGATGCATATTTTTCCAGGACATTTTTGGTATTTGAATTAACACAATACCTATTTGAGTTGGAGCAAATAAATCCTATAAATATATTTATTGATCTAAAAATTCTGAAACTTGAGGCGGGGCTCTATAATAATATAGTTTGCACCCACAAATATTTTTCAGAAGCAACAAACTTGAATTGGTTTCAAAACCAAATTCAAAACACATATGCAAAATAGAAAAACAGAAACAAATAAGAAAAGGAACCTACCTGGGCCACTTACCTGGCGGCCCATCTGCTCTGGCCCAGCAAGCTGGCCCAGCTGACTGGCCACGCCAGTCGTCCTCCTCCTCGCGCTAGAACGACGAGCACGTGCGTGCGCCCAAGAGTGCCACGCCACCAGGGCATCTGCCTGCGTCCCCAGGCCAACTCGACACTGCGGCCGACCTCCTCGGTGCCGTCCCGATCGCTCTGACTCTCTGACCCTCCCCCTGCTCTGTCCCTCGCCTCTCCCACCATGGCCGATTCGCCCGCGAGCTTGTCGTCTTCGCCTGCATAGCTATCACCTCCCCCTCGCCTCGTCGAAGTGCATGCGAGATTCGCGTCGATGCCCCGGCCTCCTCGATGAGCCACACGCCGCCGGACGCGCTCCACTGCCTCCACCGAGCTCCTCCTCACTGTTCGGTCGCCGGAGATCCCCCTCGTCACCGCGCTCAGCTCCAACCACCTCCGAGCTCGCTGTTCGCTTGTAGCGGCCGAGAGCTTGGCTCCACCGGCCATGTCGCCGCCGTGGCCACCATCACATAGATCCGCAACCGAGCGTGCCATACCGCTGAGTGCATCACCAGGTGCCCGTAGCACCCCTCCGTGGACCCTGTCGTGTAGTATAACACCGACCCCGAGCACACCCGCACGCCGGCCGCCGCGACCAGCTCTGTTCCGGCGAGCTCCGGTCACCCCAGCTACTCCCACTTGCCCCGTTGGATGTGCGTGTTCGCCAGCTCCGCGTAGATGCCCTCCGCCTTTCTTTTGGTCGCCGGAGGAGCGATCTCGAGCCTCCGCCGTGTCTGGTCATTGCTGGCGGCTAAACCCCGGTGGTTTAGCCCTGGTTGACCAGGGATTTGACCCCCCCTGGGTCACTGACTTGCAGGCCCCGCCCGGCTAACCAAGTTAGTTAGGGTTAATTTTTAATTAGGTTAGTTAGTCTAATCACTGACAAGCGGGACCCATTGGTCAGTTTGACCTGGGCCGCTCCGTTGAACGCTGACGTCAGCGTGATGTCATGCTGATGCAGTAAATCATTTACTGGATTTTGTTTAATTCTAAATAACCAGAAAAATCCAGAAAAAGATTTGAACTTCAAAAAAATCATAGAATACAATCTATAGCTCAGAATGAAATAAGTTATATATGAAAAATTATCATAAAACCCCAAAGAATTTGGTTATGGCATTTTCATGCATGTTTGAGCAACCTAAAGCTACTGTATATGACAATTTGATTTAATGGCATTTGAAATACCTTGTGTGGATTTTGAATTTTAATCTAGTGTTCAAACCAACTCCATTTAAATCGTTGCTAGCCGCATTAGCTCAACTCATTGCATATTGCCATGTCATGATCATGCATCATATTGTTGCATTGCATTGATTGTGTTCTTTCTCTGTTTGCCGGTATTTGTCCCCTTGAAGTAGACGTGGTTCCGACGATGAGATCGATGACACCGATGAAGGACTATACTATCTTCAGAAGTGCCAGCAAAGCAAAACCCCCTTGTTCATTTCGATACATCCCACTCTCTCGCTCCTGCTCTCTTTTACTTCATTAGGACAACAACGATTCAACTGTTACATGCTGCGGTTGTTGAACCCCTTTCCTTTGCATGACCTGTCATTGCCACAGTAAATAGATGAAACCCACTAGCATGAGTAGGAGTTGTTTGAGCCCTGATGTGCCTACTCATTCATGCTTGTTGTCATGCCTGCTACTGCTTAGAGTTGAGTTAGTTCTGATTCATTGGGGATGAATTGGAATGTGGTGAACATGTCTTACTGTTGAGAGCTAAGTGTGTGAACACGATTTGGTAAAGGTAGCGGTGAGAGTCAATGTAGCAGTACATGGTGGGTTGTCTCATCAAAACCGTCCTCAAGAACTGAGTTCTGTGTTTGTGATCCATGAACAACTACTGCCACAAATTGGGATCTTTAATTGACTCTCTCGACTTATTAACCGTCCCTGTCATCTGTACAGGAGTTGCAAGTAGTTTCTAGTGTTCTTAGTATGCTGGATGCCGTGCGCAGCGCTGACCCGAGGGGTGGGTTGTGATGCGGTAGGCACGTGGCCCGGTGTACCGAGTCGCCCGTTTGGTGACCCGGGAACCCTGCACACATCGTTCGGGGCCATATGTGGAAACCTCGGCTGGACTCCCTGCGAATGGAACCTGAATAGGCGATAAACCTAGACTAGGGACTTGTGTGGTTAGTCAGGTCCTGGCCGACACCCTCGCCAGGCTTCTGCTTGAACGTTGCAGAGATACATGACGTGTACATGGCGGTAAGTGGCGAGAGCGTGTGTGAAGATGTACACCCCTGCAGGGTTATAAATGATCTATTCAAATAGTCGCGTCCGCGGTAAAGGACCTCTGGGTTGCTTGTACAGTTCATAGGCAAGTGAAAGTGGATACTCTAAAATACGCAAGATAAGCGTGAGTGCTATGGATGGCCTTCTCGTGGGGAGACTTGAGCGGATCCATGGTGGAGTATTGATATGGTGAATATGTGGACTCGTGTGCACATCCTCAAAAGAGTCACTTGCACTCGTAGTTTAGGATAGCCACCGAGTCAAACCTGCTTGCTGCAGTTTAACCCCACCAACCCTTTGTTGATACCGATGCATATGTAGTTAGTTCTGATGTAAGTCTTGCTGGGTACATTTGTACTCACGTTTGCTTAATTTATGTTTATGCAGAGAGACTTCAGTCTCGCTAGTAGTTCCGTGTGGACTTCGACGTTTGGCTTGTAACCTCAGCTACGAGCTTGTACCTTGGGAGGGTCTTGTAGGTAGTCAGGCTTCTCAGCCCTATTCATTTGTAGTTGTCTGTACTCAGACATGTTATTCTTCCGTTGCCTGTATGCTTTGTATGCTGGGTCATCAGACCCGTGTTTGTAATACTTGGATCCTCGGAGCCTATTGAATAAATACTTTGAGTCGTATAGATTTGTTGTGATGTCATGTTGTATTTTCACATATCGAGCATATTGTGTGTATGTTATTGATATGCTCGGAATGTGTGGGATCCGACAACCTAGTTGTTTATCCTTGGTAGCATCTCTTATCGGGAAATGTCTCCTAGGGCTTCCACTAAGCCATGATAGCTTGCTACCGCTCCAGAACACTTAGGATGGCAGGCATGTTGCTACCTCTTGAGCACTGCGTTGGTTTTTCCTTGAAGAGGAAAGGGTGATGCAGCAAAGTAGCGTAAGTATTTCCCTCAGTTTTTGAGAACCAAGGTATCAATCCAGTACGAGGCTACGCGCGAGTCCCTCGTAACTTCATAAAACAAATAACTCCACGCAACCAACGCGATAAGGGGTTGTCAATCCCTTCACGGTCACTTACGAGAGTGAGATCTGATAGACATGATAGGATAATATTTTTGGTATTTTTGTGATAAAGATGCAAAGTAAAATAAAAGCAAAGGAAATAACTAAGTGTTGGAAGATTAATATGATGAAGATAGAACCGGGGGCCATAGGTTTCACTAGTGGCTTCTCTCATGAGCATAAGTATTTTACGGTGGGTGAACGAATTATTGTTGAGCAATTGATATAATTGAGCATAGTTATGAGAATATCTAGGTATGATCATGTACATAGGCATCACGTCCGAGACAAGTAGACCGACTTCTGCCTGCATCTACTACTATTACTCCACTCATCGACCGCTATCCAGCATGCATCTAGTGTATTAAGTTCACGAAAACTGAGTAACGCCTTAAGCAAGATGACATGATGTAGAGGGATAAATTCATGCAATATGATAAAAACCCCATCTTGTTATCCTCGATGGCAACAATACATTACGTGCCTTGCTGCCCCTACTGTCACTGGGAAAGGACACCGCAAGAATGAACCCAAAGCTAAGCACTTCTCCCATTGCAAGAAAGATCAATCTAGTAGGCCAAACCAAACTGATAATTCGAAGAAACTTGCAAAGATAACCAATCATACATAAAAGAATTCAGAGAAGATTCAAATATTGTTCATACATAATATTGATCATAAACCCACAATTCATCGGTCTCAATAAACACACCGCAAAAAGAGGTTTACATCGAATAGATCTCCACGAGAGAGGGGAAGAACTTTGTATTGAGATCCAAAAAGAGAGAAGAAGCCATCTAGCTACTAACTATGGACCAGAAGGTCTAAGGTAAACTACTCACACTTCATCGAAGATGCTATGGAGCTAATGTAGAAGCCCTCCATGATGGATGCCCCCTCCGGTGGAGCTCCGGAACACTACAAGAAATATGTCAACTTATGACCTTCTGTCAGTGACCCTCGAAGAATTGGTCATAAATTTATGACCATTTTAGACCAATTGGTCAAAAGTTGTCTGGGGGGCTCTAAACCCTAAACCAAAAACGACCATTTTGGTCAGAAAGGTCATAATTTCATTAGAGGAAATGGTCATAAAGCTAGTAGCACTGTCCACTGCCTCATGCGTAGCTGATAACGACCAATATAAAATGGTCACTACACTTGAGTTTGAATGAATTAGGATGATTAGGCAGCCACCTCAGCAACCTCGCTTATGTGTCACTGTCTAGGTGTCATTTTTGCTTGAGTTTTAATATTCAACAGACAGACGGGGGACACACTGATAGGCGGGACCCATTTGATAGATGGGGCCGAGCGCTTAGTTCGCCCAAAAAAGATGCACGAGGCGGGAGTCGAACCCACGACCTCGCGCTTGGTTGGCTCGCATGCTACTGCTGGGCTAGAGAGGGACAGTTGCTCACATCTGGACGTTTTTCTATACATTATATAGAACTACAGCTCTCTCGTATCATTGACAAGTGGGACCTTCCGACCAGGTGGCGGCGGGTGGCATCGAACAGAGCAACACTTAGCGTTTTTCTAGGTCTTCCGACCAGGTGGCGGCGGCGCGGCGAAGCAAACAGCAAGCGTCGCTCGGACGAGGGCGGGGCCGTGGGCGGCGGCGGGCGGCTCATGCGGGGGCTGGCGGCAAAGCAACCAGCAGGGGCGGAGGCGGGCGGGCGCGGCCCACGACAGGAACGGCGACCTCGCCGCTCGCGTCGCACACGCATGGGGGACTCGCCGCCGGCGAGCATGGGGGAGTCGCCACCGCCGCAAGCAGACCTCGCCCACGTATGCACCCCTCTCCTTCCCCCTCCTCTTCCCCCTCTCCTCTCTGTTGATGTCAATGATTTGATGTAGATTTGTTAGGAGAATCTTCAGAGTGATTTTATGTAGGTTTGTTGTAAGCTTGGAAAAATCTCTTGGAAATGTCATTGATGAATTTGGTAGAAATTGTGAAGAGAATTTCTGTTGATGAAATTATTAGGAGAAATGTTGTTGATGAAATTGTTAAGAATTCTTTTGGAATTCAGTCAATTGTTACTGGTAAATTATGTTGTCAGCAATCAATAGAACAGAGCTCGAGTTGGTCTTTCCCTGAACAGATCACAGGGGTTGATGTAGATTTGATGTTACACCTCTGAAATTTCAGCCTCAAATCCGTGAAAGGACCTGAATATTGATGTAGATTAGATGTAAACTAGGAAAACTCTCATTGATGTAGATTTGATGCAATCTTGGAAATGGCATTCATGTAAATTGACAGTGGTGTTATTGTTGGTGGTTTAACCAAAATAGATCTTAGTGGCAGCATATATTGTTATTGTTGGTTGTTTAACCACCTCTGTTTTTTGTGAACCATCATGTTTTAGTTAGCTTTTCTTTTCTCCCATGTGAAATCTGTATTTCCATTTGAACTACTTTTTATTGCTCCCATGTGAAATCTGTAAACCATGTGAACTGGACTAAAGTAGTGAGAAATTGGAAATAGCTGAATGTTGTGCTTAGGCAGATAGCATATAAACTTGGGTGCCTACCTTATTTTCTGGAATTTTAGCTTCCATTACTTCCATCCATTTTCATTAATTAATGTTGATGCACTTAGATTGATTTGCTAAGTTGCAACAATTTGTTGTCTTTGGCAGATGCATAGAAGCTGGATTAGACAAGGAGTTAGAAAGTTTTCAAAAGAACATATGAAAGGAGTTGATGATTTCATGGCATTTGTTCGGGCAAATTTTGCCAACGATGCTCACATTCTTTGCCCATGTTGTAAATGCCTCAACCGTCCAAGAATGGCTCAAGGAAGAGTGGAAGATCATCTGCTTCTTAATGGGATGTCCAGCACATATGATAGATGGATATATCATGGAGAACCTTTAGACAAACAACCTCAACATTTTGAAGCTGATACAGAGGCCCCTCATATGATGGGTGGTGGTGATGCTGGCATTGATTTCATGGAAAAGGTTTTGCGAGATAATGCTGTTTTGGAGGAAGAGGATGGGCATGAAGATGATAGGATTCCTGACCTATTGAAGGATTTGTACGATCTTTGAAGATCGTCTTGATGGACGAAAATCGTTGTTTGCTGAGGTGTTAGAGGAGGCGAAGCGCGCAGCTCATGAAGGGGGTAAATTTTCAAGATTTAACTTCACCGTGAAGTTACTCCACATCAAGTCTTTCTACCGGATTAGCAATGCCGCATTCAACGCAATACTCCGTCTTTTGAGCTTGCAATTCCCTGACAGTTGTGTTCCCAGATCTTATGATGAAGCATTGAGCATAATCCGCAGGCTGGGGTTAGGTTATGTGTCAATACATGTGTGCCCAAATAACCGTGTCTTGTTTCGGAAGGATTTAGCAAAGCATGCTAACTGTCCAAAATGCAATGCATCTAGGTGGAAAGATGCTGATGGGAAGAAGTCAATACCGGAGAAGGTACTGAGGCACTTTCCTTGATACCAAGGCTGCAGCGGATGTTCATCTCAAGAAATCATCGCGTGAGGTACAAAGGGCACAAGCTGAAGCGGCAACTTGTGGACAATGAGCTGAGCCATCCAAATGCGGATGGAGAGGCATGGAAAGAGTTTGACCGTATACATTTTGATTTTGCTGCAGATCCAAGGAACATAAAACTTGGCATTGCCACAGATGGGTTTAATCCGTTTGGGAACATGAGCACGTCTTATAGCATGTGGCCAGTTTTTGTGGTGCCGCACAACCTGCCACCATGGGCATGCATGGATCAGTCCAACTTCATGATGTCATTGCTTATCCGGGTCCAGATTCTCCGGAAAGGATTTTGATGTCTTTATGGAGCCCTCGTGAAGAACTGCTCCAGCTCGGACTAGTGTACCTACATACGATGCCTTGAGTCCGGAAGAAAAGTTCAATCTACGTGCTGCGATCATATGGTCCATCCATGATTTCCGGCTCTGCACACTCGTCTGGAGGATCACAGCGGGTTATCGAGCTTGTGTCCATTGTGACAAAGACCCTTGCTCAAAGAGAATAAGGAGCAAGATATGCTATATTAGCACCGCCGCTTTCTTCCCGAAACCATCGCTGGCGAAGAAGCAAAGATTTTAATGGTGAGAATGAAACCCGTGACAAGCCAGCTGAATTCACTAAAGAAGAGCTGGAGCTGCAACTTGAAAAGGTGAAAGATGTGAGACCAGGAAAGCTGGCGAAGAAAAGAAAGCGTGAGGAAGGTCAATGTTGGGACCGGAGGTCTTGTTTGTGGGACCTGCCATACTGGG
Source organism: Aegilops longissima (assembly GCA_021605205.1). Taxonomy (NCBI): domain Eukaryota; kingdom Viridiplantae; phylum Streptophyta; class Magnoliopsida; order Poales; family Poaceae; genus Aegilops; species Aegilops longissima. Next base: position 1,720,081 of record CM038680.1, on the reverse strand, counting down.
CTGATCTGAAATTAAGGCATAATCTCGATGTAATGCACATTGAGAAAAACATATGCGAGAATCTGCTAGGGACGTTTCTGAACATTGAAGGGAAGACAAAGGACACGGTTAGTTCTAGGCTTGATTTGGAGGACATGGGCATAAGAGAAGATTTGCATCTACAAAGACAATGAAGATGAAGATTCATTTGAAATTCCACGAGCATGGAATACAATGAATAAAGAACAAAAGCTTGCATTCTGTGAATTCCTAAGAGCGGTGAAATTTCCAGATGGTTATGCTGCTAACCTAGCAAAGTGTGTTACTTCTGATGGATTCAAGCTTTCAGTACTGAAAACCCATGATTGTCACATCCTCCTCCAAAGGATTTTACCGGCGGGCCTCCGAGGAATCATGCACAAGGATATATATGAAGCGGTTGCTGAGCTGGGAAATTTCTTTAGAGAACTGTGTTGCAAAACCCTCAAGTTAACTGTCTTGGAAAGACTTGAAAAAGAAATCCCAATTATTCTTTGCAAGCTCGAGAAGATTTTCCCTCCAGCTTTCTTCACCGTGATGGTCCATTTGGCGGTGCACTTACCCAAAGAGGCAATGCTTAGAGGCCCTGTGCAATACGGTTGGATGTACCCAATCGAAAGAAGGCTGCTTACTTGTAAGCGTTATGTGCGAAACACAGCAAGACCTGAAGGTTCTATTGCTGAAGCATATGTCGTTGACGAGTGCTTGACTTTTTGCTCTAGATACTTTGGTGATGTGGAAACAAGATGGAACCGGCCGGGCAGAAATAGAGAGCGGTCTAATTCGCAAAGTGGTGATGTCTCTGTTTTCAACCATGGTGTGAACTTTCTTGGAGCCTCACAATACTTGGAGGCTGGTGATGAGTATGACAAGATGGTTTGGTTTGTGCTCAGCAATTGCGCCGAGGTTCTACCATATATCGAGTACATTATATCTTGTGTACTCATTATATATATATTTTTTTTTTGCTTGGGTTGGCACCAGCCTAATGTTTTAATTCACATGTTTTGTTGGCATTGTAGGAAATGCAAGGAAGAGTTAAATCAGGAAGAAAGCAATATCAATGTTGATAAAAGGGTTGCCAAGGTGTTTGCTAATTGGTTTAAGAATCATGTGAGATCTTTAGCCACATGTTTTATGTTTTCTGTGTTATTCACCCATTGTTAAATACCATTGTTTGCTAAATGGTTTATTTGTGCAGATTGGAAAGTTGCATGAGGAGAAGAAGGTCAGTGATGATCTATTTGCTTTGGCATGCTTACCGGATAAGCGAGTGAGAGTGTATTCAGCATGCATTGCTGACGGTGTCCGGTACCACACCGTTGACCGCGAGGAAAAAAGGAAGACACAGAATAGTGGAATCGTCACTGAGGGGTCACATGATGGTGAGATCATTGACTTCTATGGTCAGTTGAGAAGCATCGTAGAGTTGCAGTACAACTCTAGTGGAGGCATCCATCGCTCGGTTGTCTTATTTCGCTGTGACTGGTTTGAGCTTGGTAGCAAGAAGAGGAGAGACTCTTTTGTCAAATATGATGGCCACTTCAAAAGCATCAACACTGCAAGGTGCTGGTATAAGAGTGATCCCTTTATTCTAACAACACAAGCAACAATGGTGTTTTATCTGCCAGACACTCTTTTGCACGGAAAATGGCGAGTTGTGCAAAACTTTCAGCACAGACACTTGTGGAGTGTGACTGAAACTGAAGTGGAAAAGGGCCCCGGTGATGGTGGACTAACATACCAAGATGATGACTCTACGGAAGTTCCGTTGCAAGCTGATGATGACTCTATGGAAGTTCCGGTGCAAAGCAGAGTGCGAAGGGACCGGGAACATGTGATCGTTGGTGCTGCAACAGTCAAGCAAAGAAGAAAGGTGGTACAGGATGGACATGAAAGCGAGGATGAGGAAAACCGGACTGATCATACTATGCTGCAATATTGTAGTGATGATGAGGAAAACAGGAGTGGGCATAGAGTTCCTTGTTTTCGTATTGACGACGATGAGTAGCGAATGGACATGAAGGTAAATTTGGTCTCCTTGGTGATCCTTTTAACTCTCTGTAGTTTTCCTTCTTGTGCATATGCATGGTGATCCTGATGTACTACAATTATCTCCAGGTAGCAAAATGCTTGAAGATCCTGATGGTTGTGGTGGTGTGATCCTATGACAAAATGTTGATGCCAAATGCAAAACATTTGATTTCCTTGTGTAAGCATTTGATGTGATCCTGATGGTTGTAGTATTTTGTAAGCATTTTGGATGCAAAACACATTTTGTAGCAGATGATCCTGATGTAGTTTTTCGTTGTGATGTGATGCTGTTTTTGGTGAACTGAAGATGTGATCCTGTAGCAGATGCTGTTTTTGGTTGTGATGCAAAACATTGCAAAATGATCAGACAGAATATGTTTAGTTCAAGTTTTGTTTAGCAGATGTAGTTTTTGGTTGTTTTTGTGATCAGACAGAATATGTTTTGTCCAGTTTTGTTTTTGGTAGTTTTGAACTGAAGATGTTTAGTTCAAGTTTCAGAACTGAAGATGTTTAATTCATGTATTTTTGAACTGAAGATGTTTTGGTCAGAGCAACTGAATTTTGCAAAAAAATATGCGCGAGCGGGGACTCGAACCCATGACCATGCGCTCGTTTCACTGTCTTTGTACCACTGGGCTAGGAAGAGGCTACTGATCATCTACTCTATGCCATCTCTTTTCAAATTGTTAAACCAGGCAAGTATTTAACACATACCTCGCTGACAAGTGGGCCACTCGACCCACTCGCTGACAAGTGGACCAGTTTGCTTCAACTGAATTTTAACTGAATTTTGCGCTATTTTAACTGAATTTTAACTGAATTTTGCGCTATTTTAACCCATTTCATTGTGAGCAAAAAGATATGCGCCAGCGGGGACTCGAACCCACGACCATACGCTTGTTTCACTATGTTTCTACCACTGGGCTAAGAAGAGGTTGCTAGTTTTGTACTCTATGCCCAGCCTTTTCAATGTGTCAAACAACTCGCTGACAATTGGGCTCGCTCCTCCTCCTATCCACTCTTTTCCCCACTCCCCCTCTCCACTCCTCCTATCCACTCCGCATACTTTCTCTCCGTCGCCGACTCTCCGTCACCGTGGGTATGAATCCGCTTCCTCTTCCTCTTCCTATCTACTGTTATGATAGATTAGGGTTCTTGCCGCCGGATTAGGGTTTGATTAGGATGTTTTTTAGGGTGACGGCGACGCCTCCCCGGCGCCTCTGCTGGTCCGACGCCTCCCGTCCAGCTTGCCGGCGACCACTTCTTCTCGGACTCCGCCGCGGTAAGCCATCCGCTTCATATCCTCTCTCCTTTCTCTTCTGCTCTGTTGAGTTGCTCTTCCTCATTTGTGTCCATAATATTCAGATTCATATTAGGGTCCATATACCTGCAAGTATTCAGATTCAGATCACCAATTATAATGCAAGGAGTGAGTGGTTCTCAATTTCAAGGGCAAAAGCCTTGGAACAAAAAGGAAGCAGAATGTGAAAGAACATCCACATTATTAACTAATATAAGACTTTTAGTGATCTATAAAGAGTCTTATATTAGTTTACAGAGGGAGTAGTAGTCTAGTATGAATAGGCATTGCTCTCATATTCAAAATTTATGGGTTACACTCAAAAAAGGCAACCTGAATATTGCCCAGGACCTACTCACCAACTTTCTCTGCTCTTATCCTTTGCTTCTTTTTCATATTTCTGGATGGTCCGGTCATCAACTTGACCACTCAAGAACAATATTTGCCCTCCAGCAGTCGACTTCCCAGCATCTAAAGCCATGAAACAAAGAAAATAAATTTTCCTTAAGGTTAAAAACACTAGAGAAAAAAACCTGCAGAACACCAGAAGTAAGATGATTAGAAGAAATACAGAAATGGGCAAACCATAATAGAAGAATTGGCTACTAATTTGTTAGCTACTATTTTTCTTGCTAGCCTCTAGAATAAGAGGCCAATGTTGGCAAGTTTTGGTTTTGCTAAATTCTGACCACCCAAAACATAGGCTGGCCAACTTCTGGCTGTAAACCAAGCATGCCCTAAAGAACAGTGAGGTGGTTCCGTAGACAACGAAACATGAAGGTTGAACAAGCTAGAAGATCAAGAAGATCAGTCCTGTATTTTCTGCCGAAGCAATTCATGGCATTCCATACAAATAAAACTCACAAAATCAAATGAGAAACCTTCTGGATCATCAACTTCTCCAGAATGTTATCTTTGTGTTAAATGGGGGCACAAGATAATTAACTATTTCAATCTGTTAACTTGGTATCAGCTTTCACAAAACTAATAACAATAGTGTGATGGCATTGTGTTAAATGGGTGTAATATTGAAACTGTTGTTTTGCTGTACACTATTGGTCCATTTATAATAGATATGGTTCTGGTCAATTTATAGTAGATATGGTTCTGGTCAATTTATAGTAGATTTTAGTGTTGTTGTTGTTGGTGGTCACCTGATGATGTTGCTGTTGCTGTTGATGTTGATGTGCTTGTTTTAGTGTTAGTTTACTATGCTATTGATGTTGATGTGCTTGTTTAATTTATAATGCTGCTTTTCAGATAAGTGAGATGGCTGGCTTGGAAGGTTTCGAGTTCTTCGAGATCATAATTGAGAAATCTTGCAGTAGGTAGGTATGTTTATCATCACTCATTTCTTTATCATCACTCTGTTGTCTAGTGCTTGATTGCCACAATTAACCACTGCTTGACCCTCGCTGCAGAGGCTGCCTGACAAGTTTGCGAAGATGCTCGCCGGCCGTGAGCCCCATAAAGTTAAGCTGCGGGAGGCCGGCAGCGGGCTTCACAGGCTGTGGGAAGTGTTGGTGGTGTTTGATGGTGAAGGCCACATGTACCTAGGGCCCGGCTAGGAGCATTTCGCCCGCGCCCATGAGCTATAGCTCGGGTACTTCCTTGTCTTCCGCTACGACGGCGACGCCATGTTCACCGTGAAGATGTTCGACAACACCATGTGCCGCATGTACTACCAGCACGACAACGATGCCAGTAAGCTCTCTGCCTCTCTTCTTCCTGTCCTTTTGGCTTCCTCTACTTGCACGACGACAACACCATGTTCACACTTTGTTGCATTTGGCCAGGCAATGGGAGCAGCAGCGGGGATGACGACCTTGCTATGGTGGTGGCGGACGACGACCTTGCTATGGTGGTGGCGGATGACGACCTTGCTATGGTGGTGGCGGATGACGACCTTGCTATGGTGGTGGCGGACGAAGACCTCGCGATGGTGGCGGTGCCTGCAATCCCACAGCTTGGCGACATGACCATGCCAATTGTGGTAGAGGAGTACATCCGCGTTGGGATTCGCCACTCTGAGCGCATCAGGTTGATGAAGGAGAAGAAGGAGGAGTGAAGATGTTAAGAAGGTGTTCAGCATGTTAGGTTTAAGCTTGTTAGTGTAATATGAACATGTCAATGTTAAGTATGTCAGGTTTAATTTTGTGCATGCTCATGGATGCTGTATGACAGTGTCATCTAAACAAGTCATGTTTTTAACAATGAATATTCAGTTTGGTAATTGATGGGAATTGAAATTTTGTATGCATGCTCATGGATGAAAGATAAAATTATGGGTTTTTGTGCATGCTCCTGTATGAAACAATATAAGTTTCATTTTTTGAATGCTAAAAACATGACTCAAACCCTAGCCACGGACGACCGCCGTGACTAAATCCGCCGGTTTTTGAAAACATCGTAAAAATTCAAAAACCGTTTTTCATTTTTTGAATGCAAAAGACATGCGTTTTTCGTGAAGCGGCTACAAGGAGGGGCACCCCAAACGGCGCCATTCCATGTCTATCTCAAAGTAGACCCTATTTTACGGACGGTTGCCAAAAAGCATGCATTTCCGACCCTCGTAGCTACTCCCGGCAATTCGGACCACCTTCGTCCGATTCAGCTGGAACCGGCTGGAATTTCAACTGCGGGTCCTCCATAGCTTGCCCGTTATTTTCACTAAAAATGCTTTTTAGCTTCACAGGTAGGCATTCCATCACAGAATCGACAACAGATTTGCACGGCTCAAACCCTAGCCACGGACGGTCGCTGCGACGAAGTCGGCCGGTTTTTGAAAACACCATAAAAAATTCAAAAAAAATCAAAGAAATGGGAGACCTCCGCGTCACATCATCAAATGTGGCCTACCAACTAGCAAAAATACTAAACTTGCAATACCGGCGTTTTCTTGAAAAAGTGTTCTCAAAAACGACCTACCACGAACGAAGATTCATGCCTTTCAAGCCAAACTAGCAATGATATGGCCGCATCCGTTGAATAGTTTCTGATAATATGCCCAAATTGGGCGCATGCCTCCGTCTTGTGATGGCAAACAATGTTGCCAAAGCGAGGTTCCAACTTGTTTAACAAAAAAACCGTTTTTCATTTCTTGAATGCAAAAGACATGCATTTTTCGTGAAGCAGCTACAAGGAGGGGCACCCCAAACGGCGCCATTCCATGTCTATCTCAAAGTAGACCCTATTTTACAGACGGTTGCCAAAAAGCATGCATTTCCGACCCTCGTAGCTACTCCCGGCAATTCGGACCACCTTCGTCCGATTCAGCTGGAACCGGCTGGAATTTGAACTGCGGGTCCTCCATAGCTTGCCCGTTATTTTCACTAAAAATGCTTTTTAGCTTCACAGGTAGGCATTCCATCACAGAATCGACAACAGATTTGCACGGCTCAAACCCTAGCCACGGACGGTCGCCGCGACGAAATGTGCCGGTTTTTTAAAACACCGTAAAAAATTCAAAAAAAATCAAAAAAATGGGAGACCTCCGCGTCACATTATCAAATGTGGCCTACCAACTAGCAAAAATACTAAACTTGCAATACCGGCGTTTTCTTGAAAAAGTGTTCTAAAAAACGACCTACCACGAACGAAGATTCATGCCTTTCAAGCCAAACTAGCAATGATATGGCCGCATCCGTTGAATAGTTTCTGATAATATGCCCAAATTGGGCGCATGCCTCCGTCTTGTGATGGCAAACAATGTTGCCAAAGCGAGGTTCCAACTTGTTTAACAAAAAAAACCGTTTTTCATTTTTTGAATGCAAAAGACATGCGTTTTTCGTGAAGCGGCTACAAGGAGGGGCACCCCAAACGGCGACATTCCATGTCTATCTCAAAGTAGACCCTATTTTACGGACGGTTGCCAAAAAGCATGCATTTCCGACCCTCATAGCTACTCCCGGCAATTCGGACCACCTTCGCCGATTCATTTGAACCGCTGGAATTTGAACTACGGGTCCTCCATAGCTTGCCGTTATTTTCACTAAAAATGCTTTTAGCTTCACGGTAGGCATTCCATCACAGAATCGACAACAGATTTGCACGGCTCAAACCCTAGCCACGGACGGTCGCCGCGACGAAATCGGCCGGTTTTTGAAAACACCGTAAAAAAATCAAAAAAATCAAAAAAATGGGAGACCTCCGCGTCACATCATCAAATGTGGCCCACCAACTAGCAAAAATACTAAACTTGCAATACCGGCGTTTTCTTGAAAAAGTGTTATCAAAAACGACCTACCACGAACGAAGATTCATGCCTTTCAAGCCAAACTAGCAATGATATGACCGCATCCGTTGAATAGTTTCTGATAATATGCCCAAATTGGGCGCATGCCTCCGTCTTGTGATGGAAAACAATGTTGCCAAAGCGAGGTTCCAACTTGTTTAACAAAAAAAAAACCATTTTTCATTTTCTGAATGCAAAAGACATGCGTTTTTCGTGAAGCGGCTACAAGGAGGGGCACCCCAAACGGCGCCATTCCATGTCTATCTCAAAGTAGACCCTATTTTACGGATGGTTGCCAAAAAGCATGCATTTCCGACCCTCGTAGCTACTCCCGGCAATTCGGACCACCTTCGGCCGATTCAGCTGGAACCGGCTGGAATTTGAACTGCGGGTCCTCCATAGCTTGCCCGTTATTTTCACTAAAAATGCTTTTTAGCTTCACAGGTAGGCATTCCATCACAGAATCGACAACAGATTTGCACGGCTCAAACCCTAGCCACGGACGGTCGCCGCGACGAAATCGGCCAGTTTTTGAAAACACCGTAAAAAATTCAAAAAAAATCAAAAAAATGGGAGACCTCCGCGTCACATCATCAAATGTGGCCTACCATCTAGCAAATATACTAAACTTGCAATACCGGCGTTTTCTTGAGCTACTCGGTATGATTTTAACCATGATTTCTACAAAGTTTACAAAAAAACCCTATTTTTTTCTACACCCAAACCCAAAAGGATTTCCCTCCCACACCAAAATTTTCCCTCCACCAAAATTTCCCTCTCCCAAAATTTCCCTCCACTCCCTCTCCCACTACCAGGCAGGACCCACCACTCCCTCTCCCACTAACACGCGGGATCCCCTCCCCTCCCAAAATTTCCACATTCCCCTCCCCTCCCCTCCCAAAATTTCCCCATTCCCCGACGAACCCTAGCTTCGCCGCCCCGCTCCCACTCCCCACCTCCCCACCATAGCGCCGCCCCTCCTCTCCACCATAGCGCCGCCCCTCCTCTGCTCCGCCCCGCACCTCCCTGCTCCGCGCCGCCCCGCTCCCACTCCCTACCCTCCTCCGTGCCGCGGACTACATCGACGACGACGGCGGCCACATCAACTACATCAACGACGACGGCAGCTACATCGACGACGGCGCGATCGACGACGACCACCGCTGCATCGTCAACATCATCTCCCCCTAGGTACTTCTCCCCTTGATCCATCTCCCCTCCTCTTGTGGATCCACCTCCCCTCTGGTGGATCCATCTCCCCTCTAGTAGATCCCCCTCATGGGTTAGGATATTCTAGGGTTTGGGTGGTTCGTTTATTGTTGCGTGGGGATGATCTCCCTCTAGTTCATGGGGTTAGGGTTAGGGTTCATGGGGTCAGGGTGGTTCGTGATTCGTTTGGTCCTCTAGTTCATGATCTCCCTCTAGTTCATGGACCTCCTGGTGGTTCGTTTGGTCCGCTTCATGGTTTAGGGTTCATGATTTTAGGGATGGGGATGGATGGGGAAGTGGATGATTTTAGGGGATCAACAACAGCCTTGGAGTGGAGAAGAGGGTTGGGCTGGGTCGGAGAAGAAGAGCTGGGCGGAGCCAACGAGGCTGCAGGGGGAGACAAGCAAAGTGTGATTCTGTCGGGTTTTCGGCCGGATCTCCCTCCCTCATGGCGAGGCTGCAGATGGGGATGGATGGGGAAGTGGATGATGTCTGGTTGATGGTGCTTGCTTGTGTATGGTTCAATTACTCAGCTAGCATAGATGGTGAATTAGGTTTCCAACAGCACTTCGAAAAGAAGCTACTTGCTTCCTTGTTTGTATCAACAGTACTTTCTTGTTTGTTGCCCTTCAATTTCCTTCCTTGTTTGCTTGTTACTGTCAGTAGCACTATGCTTGTTTCTATCAGTAGCACTTTCCATGCTTGCTTGCTTGTATTATGCACTTTGCTTGCTTGCAACTTGGGTTAGTATGAACATGTACTTGATTGCTTGTAGCACTTTGCTATCAGTAGCACTACTGGGGTTTGTAGCTGTGTTCTTCTTTCACGATATGTGCATGAAGCTTGTGTTCTTCTTTCCAGTGAACACGGGAATGCTTAGTACTTATTGTGGTATTGGAATTCCTGCTGTGTTAAGGCAGTATGACTAGTTTTAATATATACTAGATTGGTGCTAGATAATTTTGATTGCTGTAATATACAAGGTTGATTCTAATTGTCAAAATGTCTTAACTTGTGTCATCTAGTCTGTAGCCATTTTTGGTGTGTAGAGACAGCATAATCAATAGTTGAGTATAGTTTTTTCATCTGCTTTTGTACTGCTGCAAGTATAGTTGTTTCATGCTTTACCAGTGGCAACATCTAGTTGTTTTGAAGGTCCTCATGATATACTCGTCTAGCTTCCTGTCAGACTGTCTAAGCATGTGTACATGACACCAATTCACTAGTTCATGTTGCTTGCTTGCTAGCATACATGTTGCTTGCTGGCATACATGCTTAATTAGGGTTTCCATCAGCTTTAGCTGCTTGTATCACTAGCACTTGGAGAAGAATCTACTTGCTTGCTTATTAATTAGGGTTTGTATCAATAGTACTTGCTTCCTTCTCTTCATTTTCCTTCATTGCTTGCTTGTTTCTATCAGTAGCACTTTGCTTGCTTGTTTCTATCAGTAGCACTTTGCTTGCTTGCTTGAATTAGTAGCACTTATGCACTTTGCTTACTTGCTCCTAGTGTACATGCATGCTTGTTTGGTGCACTTACATGTTTTCTTAATTAATAACACTAGATCACTATATTGTTTATCCATCAAGTTTGTTTCACATGTATTACATGTATGTGCATGATGGTCCAAATGCTTTCCTTTATTGATACAAGTGCATCATTTTACTTTATCCCTGTTGTATCTGATTGTTGTTTATTCTATTTTGCAAGCACCACCTCAAGATCATCCATGGCAAGGAGGACAAGGTCAAGCATGAGGCCAACCGTTGGTATGCAACTCACTCCTTGTGGCCAGTTTCATAAAATCTGTGTCTTAATATGCTAAGTGAAATGTATTGCTGCAATCTAAATAAGCTGGCTTAATTGTGCCTGTGTGCTGTTAGTCTTCCTTACCTGAATAACTAGGATTAAATGATAATAAAATTTCATAAGATATGTTTGGCTGCCTGTCCATGCATTCCAAACATTCACCTAATAGTTATGTTTCCTGTATCATGCAAAGAAGAGCCTCTCACCGAGTACGAGAAGGTTAGGGCTAGAAATATCATGAGGAACAATCAGATGTTCCAGTCCCTTGGCATCGGTGCAATAGCATCGATGGTTAGGAAAACAAATGGTGTACAAGAAGGTAGAAGTGATGAGGTTCAAGAGGGTAGTGGAGTTATCAATGATGACCCAGAGTACAATCCTAAGGAGGATGAAGTTATTGATGGAGAGGAAGTGGATGATGTTGTAGTCAACAGGATTGTTAAGGTGCAAACTCTGTCTTGCTTGGAGGGTTGGGGTTCTGTTATTCTATGTTATTCCTTGTGCTCACATATTTCTCTTGTGATCTAATGCTTTTTTCCATGCTGTTTATACGAGGCACTGAAGGAATCTAGGACAAAGAGGCCTGGTGTTAAGAAGACAGTCAGCAAGAAGCACAAGAGCTCAGAAACATCTCCTGCAATGCCTCCAGGAAGGGTGATGGCCCCAGCTCCAGGACAAAAAAAGAGGATCCTGGAACCTGATGAACCTGCCCTTGATAGAGTCACAAGGCAGAAAGAAAGGATGGCGACTGTGACGGACCATCAGGAAAGTATGCTGCTCATGGACTCTCAGACCTCGGTGCAAACGGATGATGAGTTGCCGCCCATCGATGAAGGAACCACTCTCAGCATGGATGGAAATGGCACTGTCTGCCTAGATGAAGCAGGAACCATCTGCATTGATGAAGCAGGCACTGTCCACATAGACCTCAGCCCTGTTGCACCTTCTATTGACAGGAACGCTGTCATCAATGAAGAAGAACAACAGCTTGTGCTTCAATCAGGCAAGTTGTGAAGGAAATATGCCCTAGAGGCAATAATAAAGTTATTATTTATTTCCTTATATCATGATAAATGTTTATTATTCATGCTAGAATTGTATTAACCGGAAACATAATACATGTGTGAATATATAGACAAACAGAGTGTCACTAGTATGCCTCTACTTGACTAGCTCGTTAATCAAAGATGGTTATGTTTCCTAACCATGAACAAGGAGTTGTTATTTGATTAACGGGATCACATCATTGGTTGAATGATCTGATTGACATGACCCATTCCATTAGCATAGCACCTGATCGTATAGTTTGTTGCTAGTGCTTTTCTTCATGACTTATACATGTTCCTATGACTATGAGATTATGCAACTCCGTTTACGGAGGAACACTTTGGTACTACCAAACGTCACAACGAATCGGGTGATTATAAAGGAGTACTACAGGTGTCTCCAAAGGCAGATGTTGGGTTGGCGTATTTGAGATTAGGATTTGTCACTCCGAATGTCGGAGAGGTATCTCTGGGCCCTCTCGGTAATACACATCACATAAGCCTTGCAAGCATTGCAACTAATGTGTTAGTTGTGAGATGATGTATTACGGAACGAGTAAAGAGACTTGCGGTAACGAGATTGAACTAGGTATTGGATACCGACGATCGAATCTCGGGCAAGTAACATACCGATGACAAAGGAACAACGATGTTGTTATGCGGTCGACCGATAAAGATCTTCGTAGAATATGTAGGAGCCAATATGGGCATCCAGGTTCCGCTATTGGTTATTGACCAAGAATAGTTCTAGGTCATGTCTACATAGTTCTCGAACCCGTAGGGTCCGCACGCTTAAGGTTTCGATGACAGTTATATTATGAGTTTATGAGTTTTGATGTACCGAAGGAGTTCGGAGTCCCGGATGAGATCGGGGACATGACGAGGAGTCTCGAAATGGTCGAGACGTAAAGATCGATATATTGGACGACTATATTCGGACATCGGAAAGGTTCTGAGTGGTTCGGGTATTTTCGGAGGTACCGGGGAGTTACGGGATTACGGGAGAAGTAATGGGCCTTGATGGGCTTTAGTGGGAAGAGAAAAAAAAGGGCTGCTGCGCCCCCCCTCCCCTCTAGTCCGAATTGGACTAGGGAAAAGGGGGCCGGCCACCTTTCCTTCTCCTCCACTTCCTTCTCCCTTCCTCCCCTCTTGGTGGACTCCTACTAGGACTTGGAATCCTAGTAGGACTCCACACCGGCCACACCTATTGCCTTGGCGGCCTCCTCCTCCTCCATCCTTTATATACGGGGGCAGGGGGGCACCCCAGGACACACAAGTTGATCTACGGATCGTTCCTTAGCCGTGTGCGGTGCCCCCTTCCACCAAACTACACCTCGAATATACCGTTGCGGAGCTTAGGCGAAGCCCTCGCGCCGTGGAACATCATCATCGTCCACCACGCCGTCGTCTGTGAAACTCTCCCTCAACACTCGGCTGGATCGGAGTTCGAGGGACGTCCATCGAGCTGAGCGTGTGCAGAACTCGGAGGTGCCGTCGCTTCGGTACTTGGATCGGTTGGATCGGGAAAAATACGACTACTTCCTCTACGCTTGCGTCAACGCTTCCGTTGCTGGTCTACGAGGGTACGTAGACAACACTCTCATCTCGTTGCTATGCATCACCATGGTCTTGCGTGATCGTAGGAAAATTTTTGAAATTACTACGTTCCCCAACAGTGGCATCCGAGCCTGGTTTTATGCGTTGATGTCATATGCACGAGTAGAACACAAGTGAGTTGTGGGCGATACAAGTCATACTACCTACCAGCATGTCATACTTTGGTTCAGCGGTATTGTGAGATGAAGCGGCCCGGACCGACATTACGCGTACGCTTACGCGAGACTGGTTTCACCGCTGTGAGCACTCGTTGCTTAAAGGTGACCGGCGGGTGTCTGTCTCTCTCACTTTAGTTGAACCGAGTGTGGTACGCCCGGTCCTTGAGAAGGTTAAAACGGAGTCTATTTGACGAAGTATCGTTGTGGTTTTGATGCGTAGATAAGAACGGTTCTTGCTCAGCCCGTAGCAGCCACGTAAAACTTGCAACAACAAAGTAGAGGACGTCTAACTTGTTTTTGCAGGGCATGTTGTGATGTGATATGGTCAAGACGTGATGCTATATTTTATTGTATGAGATGATCATGTTTTGTAACCGAGTTATCGGCAACTGGCAGGAGCCATATGGTTGTCGCTTTATTGTATGAAATGCAAACGCCATGTAATTGCTTTACTTTATCACTAAGGAGTAGCGATAGTCGTAGAAGCAATAGTTGGCGAGACGACAACGATGCTACGATGGAGATCAAGGTGTCGCGCAGGTGACGATGGTGATCATGACGGTGCTTCGGAGATGGAGATCACAAGCACAAGATGATGATGGCCATATCATATCACTTATATTGATTGCATGTGATGTTAATCCTTTATGCATCTTATCTTGCTTTGATTGACGGTAGCATTATAAGATGATCCCTTATTAAATTATCAAGAAGTGTTCTCCCTGAGTATGCACCGTTATGAAAGTTCTTCGTCTTTGAGACACCACGTGATGATCGGGTGTGATAGGCTCTACGTTCAAATACAACGGGTGCAAAACAGTTGCGCACGCGGAATACTCAGGTTATACTTGACGAGCTATGCATATAAGATATGACCTCGAACACGGAGACCGAAAGGTCGGCGTGAATCATATAGTAGATATGATCAACATATTGATGTTCACCATTGAAACTACTCCATCACACGTGATGATCGGTCATGGTGTAGTTGATATGGATCACGCAATCACTTAGAGAATTGGAGGATATTTTTCTAAGTGGGAGTTCTTAAGTAATATGATTAATTGAACTTTAATTTATCATGAACTTAGTCCCGTAGTATTTTGCAAATTATGTTGTAGATCAATAGCTCGCGTTGTTGCTTCCCTATGTTTTCATATGTGTTCCTAGAGAAAATTGTATTGAAAGATGTTAGTAGCAATGATGCGGATTGGATCCGTGATCTGAGGTTTATCCTCATTGCTGCGCAGAAGAATTATGTCCTTAATGCACCGCTAGGTGACAGACCTATTGCAGGAGCAGATGCAGGCGTTATGAGCGTTTGGCTAGCTCAATATGATGACTACTTGATAGTTTAGTGCACCATGCTTAACGGCTTAGAATCGGGACTTCAAAGGCGTTTTGAGCGTCATGGACCATATGAGATGTTCCAGGAATTGAAGTTAATATTTCAAGCAAATACCGAGTTGAGAGATATGAAGTCTCCAACAAGTTCTATAGCTAAAAGATGGAGGAGAATCGCTCAACTAGTGAGCATGTGCTCAGATTGTCCGAGTACTTCAATCGCTTGAATCAAGTGGGAGTTAATCTTCCAGATAAGATAGTGATTGACAGAATTCTCTAGTCACCATCACTAAGTTAGTAGAACTTCGTGATGAACTATAGTATGCAAGGGATGACGAAAAAGATTCTCGAGCTCTTGGCGATGCTAAAATCGGCGAAGGTAGAAATCAAGAAAAACATCAAGTGTTGATGGTTGACAAGACCACTAGTCTCAAGGAAAATGGCAAAGGGAAGAAGGGAACTTCAAAAGGAGCGGCAAGCAAGTTGCTGCTCGAGTGAAGAAGCCCAAGTCTAGACCTAAGCACGAGACCGAGTACTTTTGCTGCAATGGAACTGGTCCTTTGGAAGCGGAACTACCCCTGAATATTTGGTGGATAAGAAGGATGGCAAAGTGAACAAGGTTATATTTGATATACAGGTTATTGATGTGTGCCTTACTAGTGTTTATAGTAGCCCTGAGTATTTGATACTGCTTCGGTTGCTAAGATTAGTAACTCAAACAGGAGTTACAGAATAAGCAGAGACTAGTTGAAGGGAAGTGACGATGAGTGTTGGAAGTAGTTCCAAGATTGATATGATCATCATCGCACACTCCCTATACTTTCGGGATTAGTGTGGAACCTAAATAAGTGTTATTTGGTGTTGAGCATAAATATGATTTGATCATGTTTATTGCAATACGATTATTCATTTAAAGAGAATAAATTGTTGTTCTGTTTACATGAATAAAACCTTATATGGTTACACACCCAATGAAAATGGTTCATTGGATCTCGATCATAGTGATACACATATTCATAATATTGAAACCAAAAGATGCAAAGTTAATAATGATAGTGCAACTTATTTGTGGCACTTGCCGTTTAGGTCATATTGGTGTAAAGCGCATGAAGAAAACTCCATGCTGATGGACTTTTGGAATCACTTGATTATGAATCATTTGATGCTTGCGAACCGTGCCTTTTGGGCAAGATGACTAAAACTCCGTTCTCTAGAACAATGGAACAAGCTACTGACTTATTGGGAATAATACATACCGATGTATGCGATCCAATAAGTGTTGATGCTCGTGGCAAGTATCGTTATTTTCGACCTTCACAAGATGATTTGAGAAGATATGGGTATATCTACTTGATGAAACATAAAGTCTGAAATAGTTGAAAGGTTCAAAGAATTTCAGAGTGAAGTGGAAAATCATCGTAACAAGAAAATAAAATTTCTGCGATCTGATCGTGAAATGAATATTCGAGTTCTGAGTTTGGTCTTCAATGAAAACAATGTGGAATAGTTTCACAGCTCACGCCACCGGAACACCACAACGTTATGGTGTGTCCGAACGTCAGAACCGTACTTTATTATGATATGGTGCGATCTATGATGTATCTTACCGATTTACCACTATCGTTTTGGGGTTATGCATTAGAAGACAGCTGCATTCACGTTTAATAGGGCAACCATCTAAATCCGTTGAGATGACACCGTATGAACTATGGTTTAGCAATAAACCTAAGCTGTCGTTTCTTAAAGTTTGGAGTTGGGATGCTTATGTGAAAAGGTTTTCACCGATAAGCTCGAACCCAAATCGGAGAAGTGCGTCTTCATAGAATACCCAAAAGAAAATGTTGGGTACACCTTCTATCACAGATCCAAAGGCAATTTTTTGCTAAGATGGATCCTTTCTAGAAAAGAAGTTTCTCTCGAAAGAAGTGAGTGGGAGGAAAGTAGAACTTGATGAGGTAATTGTACCTTCTCCCTTATTGGAAAGTAGTTCATCACAGGAATCAGTTCGATGATTCCTACACCAATTAGTGAGGAAGTTAATGATGATGATCATGAAACTTCAGATCAAGTTGCTACCAAACCTCGTAGGTCTTCGAGTAAGATCCGCACCAGAGTGGTACGGTAATCCTATTCTAGAAGTCATGTTACTAGACCATGATGAACCTACGAACTATGAGGAAGCGATGATGAGCCCAGATTCCGAAATGGTTTGAGACCATGAAATCTGAGATGGGATCCATATATGAGAACAAAGTGTGGACTTTGATGGAGTTGCCGATGATCGGCAAGCCATGTTATATAAATGGATCTTCAAGAGGAAGACAGATCTTGATAGTAGTATTACTATCTACAAAGCTCGACTTGTCGCAAAAAGGTTTTCGACAAGTTCAAGGGATTGACTACGATGAGACCTTCTCACCAGTAGCGATGCTTAAGTCAGTCCGAATCATGTTAGCAATTGCCGCATTTTATGATTATGAAATTTGGCAAATGGATGTTAAAACTGCATTCTGAATGGATTTACGGAAGAAGAGTTGTATATGATGCAACCGAAGGTTTTGTCGATCCAAAGGAGCTAACAAAATGTGCAAGCTCCAATGATCCATCTATGGACTGGTGCAAGCATCTCGAGTTGGAATAAGCGCTTTGATAGTGTGATCAAAGCATATAGTTTTATCTGAGACTTGCGGTGAAGCCTGTATTTACAAGAAAGTGAGTGGGAGCACTACAGCATTTCGATAAGTATATGTGAATGACATATTGTAGATCGGAAATAATGTAGAATTATTCTGCAAAGCATAAAGGAGTGTTTCAAAGGAGTTTTTCAAAGAAAGACCTCGGTGAAGCTGCTTACATATTGAGCATTAAGATCTATAGAGATAGATCAAGACGCTTGATAAGTTTTTTCAATGAGTACATACCTTGACAAGATTTTGAAGTAGTTCAAAATGGAACAGTCAAAGAAAGAGTTCTTGCACTGTGTTACAAGGTGTGAGATTGAGTAAGACTCAAAACCCGACCACGGCAGAAGATAGAAAGAGAATGAAAGTCATTCCTATGCATCAGCCATAGGTTCTATAAAGTATGTCATGTTGTGTACGGATCTATTGCATACCCTACCACTAAGCTTGGCAAGGAGTGCAATAGTGATCTAGGAGTAGATCAATGGACGGCGGTCAAAATTATCCTTAGTAGAGTAAGGATATGTTTCTCGATTATGGAAGTGAAAAAGGTTAGGTCGTAAAGGTTACGTCGATGCAAGTTTTAACACTAATCTAGATGACTCGAGTCTCAATCTGGATACATATTGAAAGTGGGAGCAATTAGCTAGAGTAGCTTCGTGCGAGCATTGTAGACATAGAAATTTGCAAAATACTTACGGCTCAATGTGACAGACCCGTTGACTAAAATTATCTCACAAGCAAAACATGATCACACCATAGTACTCTTTGGGTGTTAATCACATAGCGATGTGAACTAGATTACTGAATCTAGTAAACCCTTTGGGTCTTGGTCACATGGCGATGTGAATTATGGGTGTTAATCACATGATGATGTGAACTATCGATGTTAAATCACATGGCGATGTGAACTAGATTATTGACTCTAGTGCAAGTGGGAGACTGAAGGAAATATGCCCTAGAGGCAATAATAAAGTTATTATTTATTTCCTTATATCATGATAAATGTTTATTATTCATGCTAGAATTGTATTAACCGGAAACATAATACATGTGTGAATATATAGACAAACAGAGTGTCACTAGTATGCCTCTACTTGACTAGCTCGTTAATCAAAGATGGTTATGTTTCCTAACCATGAACAAGGAGTTGTTATTTGATTAACGGGATCACATCATTGGTTGAATGATCTGATTGACATGACCCATTCCATTAGCATAGCACCGATCGTATAGTTTGTTGCTAGTGCTTTTCTTCATGACTTATACATGTTCCTATGACTATGAGATTATGCAACTCCGTTTACGGAGGAACACTTTGGTACTACCAAACGTCACAACGTAACTGGGTGATTATAAAGGAGTACTACAGGTGTCTCCAAAGGCAGATGTTGGGTTGGCGTATTTCGAGATTAGGATTTGTCACTCCGAATGTCGGAGAGGTATCTCTGGGCCCTCTCGGTAATACACATCACATAAGCCTTGCAAGCATTGCAACTAATGTGTTAGTTGTGAGATGATGTATTACGGAACGAGTAAAGAGACTTGCCGGTAACGAGATTGAACTAGGTATTGGATACCGACGATCGAATCTCGGGCAAGTAACATACCGATGACAAAGGGAACAACGTATGTTGTTATGCGGTCTGACCGATAAAGATCTTCGTAGAATATGTAGGAGCCAATATGGGCATCCAGGTTCCGCTATTGGTTATTGACCAAGAATAGTTCTAGGTCATGTCTACATAGTTCTCGAACCCGTAGGGTCCGCACGCAAGGTTTCGATGATGCTATATTATGAGTTTATGAGTTTTGATGTACCGAAGGAGTTCGGAGTCCCGGATGAGATCGGGGACATGACGAGGAGTCTCGAAATGGTCGAGACGTAAAGATCGATATATTGGACGACTATATTCGGACATCGGAAAGGTTCTGAGTGGTTCGGTATTTTCGAGGTACAGGGAGTTACGGGATTACGGGAGAAGTAATGGGCCTTGATGGGCTTTAGTGGGAAGAGAAAAAAAGGGCTGCTGCGCCCCCTCCCTCTAGTCCGAATGGACTAGGGAAAAGGGGCCGCCACCTTCCTTCTCCTCCACTTCCTTCTCCCTTCCTCCCTCTTGGTGGACTCCTACTAGGACTTGGAATCCTAGTAGGACTGCACACCGGCCGCACCTATTGCCTTGGCGGCCTCCTCCTCCTCCATCCTTTATATACGGGGCAGGGGCACCCGGGACACACAAGTTGATCTACGGATCGTTCCTTAGCCGTGTCGGTGCCCCTTCCACCAAACTACACCTCGAATATACCGTTGCGGAGCTTAGCGAAGCCCTGCGCCGTGGAACATCATCATCGTCACCACGCCGTCGTCTTGTGAAACTCTCCTCAACACTCGGCTGGATCGGAGTTCGAGGGACGTCATCGAGCTGAGCGTGTGCAGAACTCGGAGGTGCCGTGACGTTCGGTACTTGGATCGGTTGGATCGGGAAAAATACGACTACTTCCTCTACGTTGCGTCAACGCTTCGTTCTTGGTCTCACGAGTGCGTAGACAACACTCTCATCTCGTTGCTATGCATCACCATGGTCTTGCGTGATCGTAGGAAAATTTTTGAAATTACTACGTTCCCCAACAAGTTGACCTTTGCAATGCTATCTTTTACTAGTGCATTTTCCAAATGGAATGATCATGTATGCTTTTGTTGATTCCTGCATTTGTCGATTTCTATTCTAATTTATGAGTTCAGTTTCATTTTCAGATGCAATGACTTCCAAGACTAGACTTAGAAAGGGCAGAGGGCTAGAGAGGATCACCAAGTCGCTTGGTAGCAAGGTGCCTATCCAAATTGCCGAAGGGATGATTCGTCCAGAGAAGCCTCTGCAGGCAGCAAAGCTTGCTTCTGAGTGTGGACTCGTTGCAAAAAG
This sequence comes from Aegilops longissima, assembly GCA_021605205.1. Taxonomy (NCBI): domain Eukaryota; kingdom Viridiplantae; phylum Streptophyta; class Magnoliopsida; order Poales; family Poaceae; genus Aegilops; species Aegilops longissima. The sequence continues at coordinate 1,699,709 of CM038680.1, read as the reverse complement.
CCATCTGCCGGTTCTTCCTCACTTCAAGCTATACAAAAAAAATGCTAGTCTATTGGAGAACTACATTAGAAAAGTTGATGTAAGCTACTTGTTTCATAGTTAATGTGCTATCTATTTTCTGTTACACCTATGCATGATCACTAATATTGTTCCTACCTTGTTTGCTATCTTGGTAGGCAAATTTTGAGATGAACACGGACTCGGAGACCATCAAGACCTCGTGCAAAGATATTCTGCAGAAATATTCAAAGAACAGACGCCGTCAGATGAAGAAGAAGTATTTTGATACCGTAGCCGCAAATAAAGTCAGCATTAATTCTGCGGTGCCTGATCTAACGGATGGTGAATGGCAAGCTCTGGTGGATATGTGGTCTACCCCAAGACACAAGGTTTGTCTCTGCTTTGTTTGATGCTTTATGTTCTGCACATGATATGCTAGTGCTAGATCATGCTGACAGTATGCTTTTTTGTAGAAAACCTGTTTGTCGAACAAGATGAATCGACAAAAAGTCGTGTACAATCAAAGAACTGGTTCCAGGCACTACACAGCACACATTTTTGCCACTGTGAGAACTCTTCTCTAGAGACCTTACCTTTGGTTCCTCATTGAATAACATTTCTGATTCTTGCTGAATAACATTTTGATTTTTGTTGAAAAACATTTCAGAAAGAAGAGCGTAAGGGTGAGGAGCTGTCAGCGATTGACTTGTTTAAGGCCACCCACAACAGCAAGAAGCACGGGTTTTTGGAGCCTGTCAAGACTGCTATAGTAAGTCACTCCATGCTTTGCCCTGTTTGATTCACAGACAGCTTTGAAGCTTTGATGATTTGATGTTGTTTGACTCGGAGCCAGTCAAGAACACATGCTATGTTCCATGCTTTGATGTTGTTTGATAGTTCAACAAAGATATCAAAACTTGTTGTAGCTATTTGATGCATTTTTTATGATATGATGAAATTTGATCTGAATGTTAGTTTGATGATCGTCTCACTCGGGAAGCCATCTTATATAGAACCACCATTCTAGGCTTAATGAAGTGATCATATTGTTCCAATTGCATGTCTCCAGGTCACTAGTCATCATCTTCTTGTATAGATTTTGTGTGCTGGTTTGATTACTTCAAATAATCCATTTGTGTGCTGGTTTGGTTTCTCTTGCTTGGTTTGGTTTGCAAAATGTGAAATAGATCTCCCACTAATGCCTATCATTTTCCTCCATATGCTAGCGTGAGATGGAAAAAATGAAGGAAGCGCCGGTACCAGAAGGTGAAGAGCCAAAGTCTGCTGTTGAAATTGTCGAACAAGTCCTCAAGACCAAAGCCAAGGAAAGCACATTCCTCAGGAATGTTGGGCTCCAGTCATCTAGGAACAGCAAAGTTGCTGCTCATGTTCGTGACCTTGAGCAGAAGCTGGAGAGGTCCGAGCTTCAAGCTGAACTGGTGCAAGAAGAATTGGCGGCAATCAAGATGAAGGCGGAAGAATCTGAAGCTGCACGCGACAAGGAACTTGAGCTGCTGCGCAAGAAGTCTCAAGAATAGGAAGAGAAGTTAGCCCACTTGATGGCTCTCTTTGGAGCTAAGGCAGTTTGATGGTTGTGCAGTTTGTCTTTGAACCTCTTTGTCTTTGAGCTGTGAACCTGGAGCTAAGGTAGTTGAGCTAAGGTAGTCGAGCTGTGAACCTGTGCATTTTGAACCTGTGAACCTGTTTGAGCCTGTGAACCTGTTTGAACCTGTGAGCTGAGCTGAGCTGTTGCATTTTGTTACATTTTCCTATTTGAACCTGGGAGCTATGAAGTTATGTGATCCTGTGAACCTGTGTTTATTTTCTGTGAAGTTATGTGGATCACTTGTGCACCTGGGCTTGTGGATCACTTGTGGATCACTTATGCACCTGGGCCTTTCTGTTTATAGTTATGCAAAATGAGAACCTGGGCTCTAAAAAGGCCAAGGCCCAAACAAGAATTAGATAAAAAAGGCTTGGGCCTAAAAAAAGAAATGACTGTAAGAAAAAAAAATATAAAAGGCTGCATAACAGAAAATAAAAAGGCCGAGGCCCAAATTCGAACTAGATTAAAAAGGCTGTGGCCCAAAACAATAGTGGAATACAAAAAAAATCAGCAGAAAAAGGCTCCATTCCCAGAAAATAAAAGGCCAAATTATTGGGCCAGGCCCATGCAGATAAGCAAAATAAAGAGAAAAAAAATTAAATGGGCTGAATTATTGGGCTTGGCCCATCAAGACGGCTGAAATGGACCGGGCTGATTCTATTTTATGACCTTTTCATTTGGTCGTAAGTCTGCCACATCAGCTTGCCACGGTGGATCTGACGTGGTGTGGTCGGATTGCTAGTGACCAAAACAGTTGGTCGTTAAATCTACGACCTTTTTTTTGGTCATAAACGTTTGCGACCATTCCAGAAGAAAGGTCGCTATAGTCAGTTTACGACGCCCAGCTTTTGACCTTATGTTTTTGGTCACAAAAAGGTCATAAATGGAAATTTATGACCATTCAGTGACCAATAGTGGTGATCATAAGTTGACATATTTCTTGTAGTGAACAGGCCCCATGATGGGATCTCGTGGGTAGAGAAGGTTGCGGCGGTTGAATTAGGTTTTTGGCTCCGTATCTGATCGTTTGGGGGTACGTAGGTATATATAGGAGGAAGGAGTACGTCGGTGGAGCAACAGGGGGCCCACGAGGGTGGAGGGCGCGCCCTGGGGGGTGGGAGCGCCCCCCTACCTCGTGGCCTCCTCTTTTGTTTCCTGACGTAGGGTCCAAGTCTCCTAGATCATAATCTTCCTAAAAATCACGTTCCCGAAGGTTTCATTCCGTATGGACTCCGTTTGATATTCCTTTTCTGCGAAACTCTGAAATAGGCAAAAACAGCAATTCTGGGCTGGACCTCCGTTTAATAGGTTAGTCCCAAAAATAATATAAAAGTGGATAATAAAGCCCAATAATGTCCAAAACAGTAGATAATATAGCATGGAGCAATCAAAAATTATAGATACGTTGGAGACATATCAGGCATCCCCAAGCTTAATTCCTGCTCGTCCTCGAGTAGGTAAATGATAAAAACAAAATTTTTGATGCGGAGTGCTACTTGGCATAATTTCAATGTAATTCTTCTTAATTGTGGTATGAATATTCAGATCCGAAAGATTCAAGACAAAAGCTTAATATTGACATAAAAATAATAATACTTCAAGCATACTAACAAAGCAATCATGTCTTCTCAAAATAACATGGTCAAAGAAAGCTATCCCTACAGAATCATATAGTCTGGCTATGCTCTATCTTCACCACACAAAGTATTTAAATCATGCACAACCCCGATGACAAGCCAAGCAATTGTTTCATACTTTTGACATTCTCAAACTTTTCAATCTTCACGCAATACATGAGCGTGTGCCATGGATATAGCACTATATGTGGAATAGACTGGTGTTTGTGGAGAAGACAAAAAGGGAGAAGATAGTCTCACATCAGCTAGGCGTATCAACGGGCTATGGAGATTCCCATCAATAGATATTAATGTGAGTGAGTAGGGATTGCCATGCAAAGGATGCACTAGAGCTACAAGTATATGAAAGCTCAACAAAAGAAACTAAGTGGGTGTGCATCCCACTCGCTTTCTCACGAAGACCTAGGGCATTTTGAGGAAGCCCATCATTGGAATATACAAGCCAAGTTCTATAATGAAAAATTCCCACTAGTATATGAATGTGACAAAATGAGAGACTCTCTATCATGAAGATCATGGTGCTACTTTGAAGCACAAGTGTGGTAAAAGGATAGTAACATTGTCCCTTCTCTCTTTTTCTCTCATTTTTTTTATTTTTTATTTGGGTCTTTTCTCTTTTTTTATGGCCTCTTTTTTTTCGTCCGGAGTCTCATCCCAACTTGTGGGGGAATCATAGTCTCCATCATCCTTTTCCTCAATTGGGACAATGCTCTAAAAATGAAGATCATCACACTTTTATTTTCCTACAACTCAACAATTACAACTCGATACTTAGAACAAAACATTACTCTATATGAATGCCTTCGGCGGTGTACCGAGATATGCAATGAATCAAGAGTGACATGTATGAAAGAACTATGAATGGTGGCTTTGCCACAAATAGGATGTCAACTACATGATCATGCTAAGCAATATGACAATGATGGAGCGTGTCATAAACAGAACGGTGGGAAGTTGCATGGCAATATATCTCGGAATGGCTATGGAAATGCCATGATAGGTAGGTATGGTGGCTGTTTTGAGGAAGGTATATGGTCGGTGTATGATACCAGCGAAAAGTGTGCGGTATTAGAGAGGCTAGCAATGGTGGAAGGAAGAAAAGTGCGTATAATCCAATGACTCAACATTAGTCATAAAGAACTCATATACTTATTGCAAAAATCTACAAGTTACCAAAGCAAAGTATTACGCGCATGCTCCTAGGGGGATAGATTGGTAGGAAAATACCATCGCTCGTCCCCGACCGCCACTCATAAGGAAGATAATCAATAAATAAATCATGCTCCGACTTCATCACATAACGGTTCACCATACGTGCTTGCTACGGGAATCACAAACTTTAACACAATTATTTCTCAAATTCACAACTACTCAACTAGCATGACTCTAATATCACCATCTTCATATCTCAAAACAATTATCAAGCATCAAACTTCTCATAGTATTCAACACACTCATAAGAAAGTTTTTAGTAATCTAGAATACCAACCATATTAGGATTGTTTAAGCAAATTACCATGCTATTTAAGACTCTCAAAATAATCTAAGTGAAGCATGAGAGATCAATAGTTTCTATAAAACAAATCCACCACCATTATCTAAAAGATATAAGTGAAGTACTAGAGCAAAACTATATAACTCAAAGGATATAAGCGAAGCACATAGAGTATTCTAACAAATTCCAAATCATGTATGGCTCTCTCAAAAGGTGTGTACAGCAAGGATGATTGTGGTTAACTGAAAGACAAAGACTCAAATCATACAAGACGCTCCAAGCAAAACACATATCATGTGGTGAATAGAAATATAGCTCCAAGTAAAGTTACCGATGGAAGTAGACGAAAGAGGGGATGCCTTCCGAGGCATCCCCAAGCTTTGGCTTTATGGTGTCCTTATATTATCTTGGGTGCCATGGGCATCCCCAAGCTTAGGCTCTTGCCACTCCTTGTTCCATAATCTATCAAAAAAATTCACCCAAAACTTGAAAACTTCACAACACAAAACTCAACAGAAATTTCGTGAGCTCCGTTAGCGAAAGAAAACAGAAGACCACTTCAAGGTTCTGTAATGAACTCATTCTTTATTTATATTGGTGTTAAACCTACTATTTTTCAACTTCTCTATGGTTTATAAACTATTTTACTAGCCATAGATTCAACAAAATAAGCAAACAACACACGAAAAACAGAACAATCTATAGTAATCTGTAACTAACGCAAACTTCTGGAACTCCAAAAAATCATCAAAAATAGGACGACCTAGGAAATTTGTTTATTGATCAGCAGCAATTGGAATAAGTATTTTATCACGTTCTGGTGATTTTTAACAATTTATTTCGTGAACAGAAAGTTTCAGGAAATTACAGCAAGATCAAATAACTATCATCCAAGAAGATCCTATAGGTTTAGCTTGGCACAAACACTAATTGAAAGATAAAACACATCTAACCAGAGGCAAGAACAAATATTTATTCCTAAATAGAAGCAAAATAAAAAAACTAAAAATAAAATTGGGTTGCCTCCCAACAAGCGTTATCGTTTAACTCCCCTAGCTAGGCATAAAAGCAAGGATAGAACAAGGTATTGCCATCTTTGGTAGGCAATCCATAAGTGGCTCTCATGATAGATTCATATGGTTATTTTATTTTATTTCTAGGGAAGTGTTCCATTCCTTTCTTTGATGGAAATTGGAATCTAATATTCCCTTCCTTCATATCAATAATTGCACCAATCGTTCTAAGGAAAGGTCTACTAAGAATAATAGGACATGAAGGATTGCAATCTATATCAAGAACGATAAAATCTACGGGCACATTGTTACTATTTGCAACAATAAGAACATCATTAATTCTTCCCATAGGTTTCTTAATAGTGGATCCGCAAGGTGCAAGTTTAGAGAACAATCATCAAAATCACGGAAATCTAGCAAATCGCACAAAGTTTTGGGAATAGTGGAAACACTAGCACCCAAATCACACAAAGCATAGAATTCATGATCCTTAATCTTAATTTTAATAGTTGGTTCCCACTCATCATAAAGTTTTCTAGGGATAGAAACTTCCAACTCAAGCTTTTCTTCATAAGATTGCATCAAGGCATCAACGATATGTTTACTAAACGCTTTATTTTGACTATAAGCATGAGGAGAATTTAGCACGGATTGCAACAAGGAAATAAAATCAATCAAGGAGCAATTTTCATAATTAAATTACTTGAAATCCAAAATAGTGGGTTTATAAACATCTAGGGTTTTGATTTCTTCAATCCCACTTTTTTCGATTTTAGCATCAAGACCTAAAAACTCTGAATTTTTGGAACGCCTTCTAGGTAAAGATGGATCATATTCAGTTTCATAATTATCAAGATTCATATTGCAAAACAAAGATTTAATAGGGGACACATCAATAACTTTTAGATCTTCATTTTTATTTTCATAGAAATTGGAAGAACACGCTTTTACAAAGCAATCTTTCTTAGCACGCATCCTAGCGGTTCCTTCTTTGCACTCATCAATGGAAATTCTCAAGGCTTTGAGAGACTCATTGATATCATGCTTAGGAGGAATAGATCTAAGCTTTAAAGAATCAACATCAAGATAAATTCTATCATCGTTCCTAGCCAATTCATCAACTTTAAGCAATTTCTCTTCAAGCAAAGCATTGAAATTATTTTGCGAATTCATAAAATCTTTAACACTAGTCTCAAATTAAGAGGGCATATTATTAAAATTTCCATAAGTGTTGTTGTAGGAATTTCCATAATTATTAGAGGAATTACTAGGATAAGGCCTAGGATTAAAGTTTCCTCTATAAGCGTTGTTACCAAAATTATTCCTACCAACAAAATTCAGATCCATAGATTCATTATTATTCTCAATCAAAGTAGACAAAGGCATATCATTAGGATTAGAAGAAACACTCTTAGTAGCAAATAATTTCATAAGTTCATCCATCTTTCAACTCAAAACATTAATATCTTCTATCGCATGCACTTTTTTTATTAGTAGATCTTTCAGTGTGCCAATGAGAATAATTAACCATAATATTATCTAGGAGTTTAGTAGCTTCTCCTAAAGTGATTTCCATAAAAGTGCCTCCCGCGGCCGAATCTAAAAGATCTCTAGAAGCAAAATTCAATCCGGCATAATTTTTTTTAAAATCATCCACAAATTCAAACCATGAGTAGGGCAATCACGTATCATTAACTTCATCCTCTCCCAAGCTTGTGCAACATGTTCATGATCAAGTTTCTTAAAATTCATAATATCGTTTCTAAGAGAGATGATCATAGCGGGAGGAAAATACTTAGAGATAAAAGCATCTTTGCACTTGTTCCAAGAATCAATACTATTTTTAGGCAAAGACAAAAACCAAGCTTTAGCACGATCTCTAAGCAAAAAAGGAAATAGCTTCAATTTAACAATATCATTATCAATATCTTTCTTCTTTTGCATATCACACAAATCAACGAAGCTATTTAGATGAGTAGCGACATCTTCACTAGGAAGGCCGGCGAATTGATCTTTCATGACAAGATTCAACGAAGCAACATTGATTTCACAAGATTCAGTATAGGTAAGAGGAGCAATCGGAGTGCTAAGGAAATCATTTATTGTTGGTATTGGTAAAGTCACACAATTTGGTATTATATTGATCCATCGTGACAAACAAGCAATCCAACACACAAGCAAACAAAAAGCAAGTGAAAAAGAGGCAAACGGAAAAGGAGGGTGAATAAAACGGCAAGGCTGAAGTGGGGGAGAGGAAAACGAGAGGAAAATGGCAAATAATGTAATGCGGGAGATAAGGGATTTGTGATGGGTACTTGGTATGTTGAATTTTGCGTAGACTCCCCGGCAACGGCGCAAGAAATCTTCTTGCTACCTCTTGAGCACTGCGTTGGTTTTTCCTTGAAGAGGAAAGGGTGATGCAGCAAAGTAGCGTAAGTATTTCCCTCACTTTTTGAGAACCAAGGTATCAATCCAGTAGGAGGCTACGCGCGAGTCCCTCGTACCTACACAAAACAAATAACTCCTCGCAACCAACGCGATAAGGGGTTGTCAATCCCTTCACGGTCACTTACGAGAGTGAGATCTGATAGATATGATAGGATAATATTTTTGGTATTTTTGTGATAAAGATGCAATGTAAAATAAAACCAAAGTAAAAAAGAAAAGGAAATAACTAAGTGTTGGAAGATTAATATGATGAAGATAGACCCGGGGGCCATAGCACTACTAGGGGAAAGCCTAGCAGCAGCGCGGGTTTTAGGCCTATCAGTAGCGCGGCCAGGAGCGCTAATGAGAAGGCGCTACAGCTAAAGCTTAGCAGTAGCGTGCCTGGACCTACGCTACTTCCAAATTGATCTAGTAGTAGCGCTTCTCCAGAGCAGCGCTACTGGTAATTAGTAGTAGCGCTCCTCCATGCCCGCGCTACTAATATTATTTAGTATTTTATTTCTTTTTTATTTCATGTTGTATTTCATACACCTTTACACAAGTTTTCATACAACAGGAATTTAGAGATTGTTTTTACATCATAATGAGTTATTACATCACGGGGTGAAAGAACCGTGGACTAGTTTCAAGTGGATGGACATCCACTTGAAACTAATCATGATTCTTTCACCCAATGATATAATAAATATCACCATCATTATCATATCATTAAAAACTTATCATCATAATACATCATTGTCATATAACACCTCCTCAAGATCATCGTTTTCATCAATGAGACATCACATAGCAAATTGGTCACTAGTCGTAATCATAAGTACTCCTCATCATCAACTCTAACACATTGTATCACATAATAAACATATTATACCTCATAGGACCTACTACATTCTCTTAGGACCTACTATATTCTCTAAGGTAAAATAGCAAAAAACAAGATAGCCCCTGACTCTCTGTTATGGAGAATGGAGATTATCATGCTACAATTCTTGCCTTTCGCTTAATGTAACTTCCAAGAACCTCCTTGCGAATGTCCAAACATTTTTTCCATTCTTTGATTAGCATGTGTTCACCGGTTTTAGAAATCCGATATGCACAGGTGAGTGTAACGCCCTCGATGCGGCTATATCTCCCACGTGTCGAAGCACGACTTAGAGGCATAACCGCATTGAAAGCTATGTCGCAAGTGAGGTAATCTTCACACAACCCATGTAATACATAAGGGAAAGAGATACATAGTTGGCTTACAAGCGCCACTTCACACAATACATGAGTAAAGCATTACATCATACAGATACAATCAAGGTCCGACTACGGAACCAAAATAAAAGAAGACTACCCCAAATGCTACACATTTCCCCGATCGTCCCAACTGGGCTCCACTCTTGATCAAGCTGAAGCGAAACAACACAATGAACAAGATCTTCATCGAGCTCCTCCACGAGCTCGGATGCGCCACCTGCACGTTTCATCGGCACCGCAAACTGGTTTAGGAAGTATCTGTGAGTCACGGGGACTCAGCAATCTCACACCAGCGAGATCAAGACTATTTAAGCTTATAGGTAGGACAGAGTTGTGAGGTGGAGCTGCAGCAAGCGACTAGCATATATGGTGGCTACATTCGCAAAAGATAGCGAGAAGAGAAGCAAGGCACGGTCGTGAAGCGGTAGCGATCCGAAGTGATCCTGAACTACTTACGTCAAACATAACTCCAACAACATGTTCACTTCCGGACTCCGCCGAGAAGAGACCATCACGGTTACACACGCGGTTGATGTATTTTAATTAAGGTCAACTTCGGGTTTTCTACAACCGGACATTAACAAATTCCCATCTGCCACATAACCGTGGGCACGGCTTTCGAAAGTTCAAACCCTGCAGGGGTGTCCCAACTTAGCCCATGATAAGCTCTCGCGATCAACGAAGGATATTCCTTCTCCCCGGGAAGACCCGATCAGTCTCGGAATCCCGGCTACAAGACATTTCGACAGCAATAAAACAAGACCAGCAAAGCCGCCCGGATGTGCCGACAAATCCTGATAGGAGCTGCACATATCTCGGTCTCAGGGCACACTCGGATGAGCAGTCCGTACAACTAAAACCAGACCTCAAGTTGCCTTGAGGGGGCGCTGCACAGGGCTCTAGTTCGGGCCAGCACTCGAAGGAGCACTGGTCCGGGTTGCTAAAATAAATATGACCCTCGGGCTCCGAAACCCAAGGAAAAAGGGCATAGGTGAGGCAAATGGTAAAACCAATGTTGGGCCTTCTTTGGAGGAGTCTTATTCAAAGCGAACTGTCAACGGGTCCCATAAATCACCCGACCGCGTTAGGGACGCAAAATCCGGGAACATAATACCGATATGACGGAAACTAGGGCGGCAAGAGTGGAACAAAACACCAGGCATAAGGCCGAGCCTTCCACCCTTTACCAAGTATATAGGTGCATTAATTAAATAAGATATATTGTGATATCCCAACAAGTAAACATGTTCCAACAAGGAACAACATCTCCATGTTCAACAAGGAACAAACTTCATCTTCACCGCAACTAACAACGCTATAAGAGGGGCTGAGCAAAGCGGTAACATAGCCAAACAACGGTTTGCTAGGAAAGGATGGTTAGGGGCTTGACATGGCAATATGGGAGGCATGATAAGCAAGTGATAGGCATCGTAGCATAGGCATAGCAAAGGAGCGAGCATCTAGCAAGCAAATATAGAAGTGATTTCGAGGGTATGGTCATCTTGCCTGAAATCCCGCAAGGAAGAAGAACGAGTCCATGAAGAAGACAAACGGACGAAGTCGAACGAATCCTCACAACTCCGGAACGGAACCGAAGCTAACGAGAGAAGCAAACCGGAAAGAAGCAAACAACATGGTAAACAACCATCACATAAACATGGCATGATGCACAATCAAGTATGATGCATGTCCGGTTTAAATATGCATGGCATGGCAAAGTGCAACAAACAATACAACAAATTAAGTGGAGCTCAATATGCAACGAGTTGCATATTGACGAAACACCACATCAATTATTTAGTTCTCTCTCGGTTAGGTACTCAACAATATTAAATGTTGTTAAACATGGAAATAGGTGAAGCATAAGTAAACTAATCTATTTAGGCAAGTTTAAATGAGGCCGAAAAAACAAACAACAATTCCGGAAAATCCTCATGTGCATATTTTAGATTCGGTACTGTTCTGCCCTAAACACAATTTTAGAGTTGTTAAACATGCAAAGCAAGTACACCATGTTAAACTAGGCATTTTTCTACCCCATTTACATATATAGTTTATTTAAAATGGAGCTACGGTTATTAAGTTATGAAATAAATCATTTTAGCATGGCATTATGCAAAATAAACACAAACAGCATGTTAAACATTTTTAACATAGATGAAAGTGGCATATTATTAATCTACACAATTTTCTAACCATTTTACGTATATAAAGTTTTCACATACGATGCACTGTTAAAAAGTTATTATATGCATGATGAACAGGGGGTTTTCTGCAAAACAGTAATTTACTGGATAATAGACAAATTCGCAGATCTAGAAAAAAAACAACACTGGGCCGAATCTGTGTGGCCCAAAGTGCACAGGAGAGGGGGAGGGGTCTGCTCACCCTGGTCCAAGGCCCGATTGGAGGGGAGGCTGCAGGAGGGGCGCGCTGGGCCTTGGAGGCGCTGGGATGAGGCACCCCACGCAGGAGGGCGACGGGTCAACGGCCACGGGCAAGTGGGACGAGCAGAGCCTCTCTGCTCGATGCAGAGCTGCGGGCGGCGCCTGGAGCAGAGCTCCGGCGAGCGAGGCGAAGGGGCGGCGAGGTGGGGGACTTGGCGCGGAGGTAGAGGGCGCACGTGAACCGGCTGGATCCGAGGCCACTGGTGCTCCGGCGGAACAGCAGCGGCGGAGGAGCATCTGGGCACGGGGACGCGAGCTCCTCTCAACGGCCATGGCGGAGAGCTCCTGCCGGTCCGGGCGAGGAGCGGAGCAGCTCCGGCGGCGTGGATCCAAGTCGAGGAGGCTGCAGTCGGTCTCCTGGCGGGGGAAATCAAGGGCGACGAACATGGCGGCTCGTTTCCCTGTTGCAACAGAGAGAGAGAGAGAGAGCATTGAGAAAGAGAGAAGAGAGGAACGGGAGAGGAAGAAAGGGAAGGCACGGGGCTCATCTGCGGCGTTCGGAGCTGCTGGAGGACGAGGTTGGAGCGGGAGGCAGACGCGGCAAAGCAGGGGATCGAGGGGAGGAGGAGGCACGAGGCGCTGGGGCTGCTTGGGGCCAAGCCTTTGCTCTCCCGAGCAAGGAGGCGACGGGGTCGAGTGGAAGCTTCGGGCTGGTTCTGGTTGGTGGGATTGGATCAGTGGAATGAGGGGATCCCGAGGAAGAAAGGTAGGTGGGGTGTCGGCGGCTTGATGGGACAAACTCCCTAGAAGTTAGGGTTTGGTCCAAAATGGACTAGGGGTAGACTATATATATATGGAAAAGAGAGGAGTTAGATCATCCGATCAAAATCCGACGGTCGGGAAAAGATAGGTTAGGAAAGTCTAAATAAGAAACGGAGATGTTTTATAGACGTTAGGGGATGATCCGGATCAAAGGTGACGACAGCTCGGGTCGGGTTCGGGGAAGATTTCGGACGCACGAAAGAGGGGGGGTCGGAGAGAGGTTAGGTGGTTTGACAAGAGGGAACCGAAAACACGGTTGATCTCGAAAGGGTCAACAAACGCAACATAGAGGGAAGCGAGGAGCGGCAACTACGCGCGGATGCAAGTTTTAAAAACAATGACGGCAACGAGTGCCGATGCAATGCGAATGATGCCATGAGATGAGATGCCTGACATGAGCACAATGCAAAACAACAGACAAAACCCAACCACAAAGGCAATATGATATCGCATCTCCGGAAAAGGCAAGAGTTGGAGTTACGAATATGGAAAGTTGTATCCGGGGCGTTACAACACTCCACCACTACGAGAGGATCTCGTCCCGAGATCTAGGATGGCACCGGAGAGAAACGGAAGAGGAAGAGAAGAGATAAAACAAAGTTGCTTCTTTGACAAAATAGTGAAACCGACGAACCTTGAGAGGTTGACAAAACTGAAAGAAGAAGAAAAAAAAACAATGAAGATGACGAGATTGCTAACACTCCGTAAGATAAGAAGAACATGGGATACAATGAGAACCATGAGGTTAAGTGACAAGATAGATATTGGCACCACTCCGGTTAAAACAAGATAGAGAAGGAATAAGAATGATATAATTTGGGCAGCACTCCGACTGAAAATGGAAGGAATTAGAATCATGAACTTTAGAAGATGGGATGATACTTGATGAAATCAACAACACACTGCCTCCGGAACTATTGAAAAATGGCACAAGGGGTAAGAAAGATTTCAGACAGCTCTCCGGTTGAGGAAGCAGGCAAAACTTGATAAGATGAGAGAACTCGAATGAAAACATGACACTCCGGTTAAATGGATAATGCAAGAAAAGAACATGATCTTGACAAAACGAGGCGATGGGTCAAGAGAGCAACATCACAATGCCTTGAACGAAAGAATAGAATCTAGATTGTTGGGATAAAGGGACGGAGAAGAAAATGACAACTTCTACCACAAATGAATTTGAAAGAAACATCCTTACGAGGAAGGCTAGAACGTAGTTGTTGAAAAATCAACAATGAAAAGAATAAACTTGTAGTGGGCTTATGGAAACAACTCAAAATTATGAGGTGAAATTCTGCCACTAACGAAAACAATTGCTTGCTTGAGATCAACGAAGAGATGAAAACTGCTTTCGCCGAGAGGATAGTTAAAACTTGGATCATTGATAAGCACCACAATATCAACATTCCTTAGGGAAGGCTTTAGGTGAAATCTATACCAAGATAACTCCAACGAAGAGATTGATGGATTTAAAAATACCTCGTTCTTGACAACATGTGAATCATGAAGCATGAAGGAAATTGTCAAGAATGACATAACACCACCTCAAAAGATAATGATAGAAAGAATTGCACTTTGGAATTCAAGATGAAGAATGCTTGGACTCCTCAAAACAAAACATGTGTTGAACACCATGCTTATTTTAGAGTATAGCTTGGCGGATCTTAACTCCGAGAGAAATCTTAAAGAACAATTGAAGAATGAAAAGAATCCTTGATGAACCACCATGTAGAGCCTCCATGAAGAACTCCGGTAAGAAAAGGATGACAAAAGAAAGAGAAGTTGAAAACACAAGGTGAAGCCTTGTAGTGATAAGAAGAAGCTTTGAAATGATATAACCGAGAAAAACTTTGAACTCCGGAAAGAAAAGATGAAGCATCTCGGACCGAGAATGTGATATGATGAACAAACTCCGGAAAGAAGAGATGAACAACTTAGAACTGAGAAATTGATACCATTACGAACTCCGGAAGAATGAATCGATCACTTGGATGAAACAAGAACAAGAATTATGTTATGAGTATCCTTCACCAATTTAGATTGATGACAAGCAACGGATTTGGCATACTACTTATTCCCGTAGAAAGGATTAAGATAGATATGGCGCAAACTTGGGAAGGTCTTCAACAATTCACCGGTAGGATTCGGAAAGAACGAATGAATTGATACGATAATAAAGGAAATGAAATCTTGAATGAACCACCGTAAGAATTGAGAATGAACGTAGCAAAGGTACAATTCACCGGGAAGAATTGGAAAACGAATGAAGATATTTGAGGGGATTTAGATACAAGTGAACGAATAGATGACGAGCTGATTGGAGAATACTTGAATGATGCACCGGTAAGATTTGGAGAGTGAGATGTTGAGAATGAATAATTCTAAGATGATGGCTCTGGATAATCAAACTGAAAAGATTTCTGAATTTCTCCGGACGGGTGAAAAGAATTCTCACAATCAAAACAAATATGAGGATGGCACGAAGCTAGAACCATGAATCTTGAAGAGAATGGAGCAAGATTAAAGAGAAACTCTTCTTCGGTCTTCAAAATTCCAGAATGACGACGAGAAACACCACCATGAATTCTTGAGGCACTCTAGAATGAAAATTAGAAAGGTTGAACCAACAATGAAAATAATTTGAAAGATCTTGGAGAAAGACATTTGACTGATGATAACTCATTCTTACGTCAAACTTTGCAATGAATTTGGGAATAGCTCCTGAAAATTAGAAGAGTTAGGTAAGATCCTGGGAAAAGACCCGTGGGTTAGGGCCCACTCAAAAGAACCACATTTGAACAATTGTTTGAAATAGATATTGCACCGGTAGAATTAAATGGCTCAAAAGGGATAACAACTACGAGAAATCTTGCACGGATTAGGAATGAAAACACGAATCTTCTGAGATAATCTTCGGCACTCCGGAACAATTGAATAACAAGAACTAAAAGATTATGAGGTGCACCGGTATGAGAAAACATTTGAAACGAGGAAGAGAATATGATCAACACCGAAAACTTGACTTGAGTCCACCGGAGAAGAAAATTAGAATGGAACAATGATAAGGTTGAAGCTTCCTTAGCGTCTTCATGAGAAATCACCGGATAAAACATTAAAGGAAAAGAATGAAGAAACTTCACTCAATAAAATGGATACTTGATTAAGAAATTTGAGTCCTTGAAGAAAAAGGGTGGGAGGGTGGGAAAACAAAAACAACTTGGGTCGGATGAAATGAACACCGTTGAGAAAAAAAACTTAGAATTGATCTTGCGAATGTTGCAATGATCGGATTTACTTGGAGAGAAGCACACCGGTTGAGAAAAGAATTAACATGACGACCTCGATGATCAAGACAAAAACAAAGTATTTGGCTTGCGGAATAAGCCGGAAACAAACATATGATAGATCCCATATCGTATCATGTGTGTGTTGGAAAGATATCCTACGAGATACTTGAATTCCCACTTATAAACTCCTGAAACTTTCTGGTTATGCAATCTGGTGTTGGGGATACAGGGGACACAAAATATATCACCCAAACTAACAATACCTAGATCCAGCTGTATCCATCCTTCAACACATAACCAAGAAACCTTCGGAAATCGTTTACCTCGACCTTCGAAAAGCATCCGTTATACGAGTTATGGCAATACTCTCGAGCTCGCCCCAGTACTGGGTTATCGAGGTTATCTCACCAACAACTGCACAAAAGAGATTTCGATGTCGGCAAATCTCAGGTATTCCAGAACTGCAACGATAAAATTGTGACGACAACACCTCGGAGCTCAACTCCCCGGGACACTGCCACAACCCCTAAATGTCAGGAGGCACCAAGAACAATGTTCTCATCACAAAACCATCGGAACGATTCCAAGATACCCGCGTGATCCTAATTTTTTTTTTGTGAAATTTGAGGAGAGGAGAGTCAAAACTTCTACGTCAGGAGACCTCACCAGAGCGACGAAGGGACTGGGGAGTAAAAAGAATCCTACTCTCCGATATATATAATCCTAAGACTCAAAACATTTTCCGTTCTAGACTCAACAACGTAAGCAAACAATCAAGTAGGGGCTCCTAAGTCGGGGAAGGCTCTGATTACCAACTTGTAACGCCCTCGATGTGGCTATATCTCCCACGTGTCGAAGCACGACTTAGAGGCATAACCGCATTGAAAGCAATGTCGCAAGTGAGGTAATCTTCACACAACCCATATAATACATAAGGGAAAGAGATACATAGTTGGCTTACAAGCGCCACTTCACACAATACATGAGTAAAGCATTACATCATACATATACAATCAAGGTCCGACTACGGAACCAAAATAAAAGAAGACTACCCCAAATTACACAGATCCCCGATCATCCCAACTGGGCTCCACTACTGATCAACTGAAACGAAACAACACAACGAACAAGATCTTCATCGAGCTCCTCCCTGAGCTCGGATGCGTCACCTGCACGGTTTCATCGGCACCTGCAAACTGGTTTTGGAAGTATCTGTGAGTCACGGGGACTCAGCAATCTCACACCCGCGAGATCAAGACTATTTAAGCTTATAGGTAGGACAGAGTTGTGAGGTGGAGCTGCAGCAAGCGACTAGCATATATGGTGGCTACATTCGCAAAAGAGAGCGAGAAGAGAAGCAAGGCACCGTCGTGAAGCTAGTAGCGATCCAGAAGTGATCCTGAACTACTTACGTCAAACATAACTCCAACACCGTGTTCACTTCCCGGACTCCGCCGAGAAGAGACCATCACGGTTACACACGCGGTTGATGTATTTTAATTAAGGTCAACTTCGGGTTTTCTACAACCGGACATTAACAAATTCCCATCTGCCACATAACCGTGGGCACGGCTTTCGAAAGTTCAAACCCTGCAGGGGTGTCCCAACTTAGCCCATGATAAGCTCTCGCGATCAACGAAGGATATTCCTTCTCCCCGGGAAGACCCGATCAGTCTCAGAATCCCGGCTACAAGACGTTTCGACATCAATAAAACAAGACCAGCAAAGCCGCCCGGATGTGCCGACAAATCCTGATAGGAGCTGCACATATCTCGGTCTCAGGGCACACTCGGATGAGCAGTCCGTACAACTAAAACCAGACCTCAAGTTGCCTTGAGGGGCTACACAGGGGCTCTAGTTCGGGCCAGCACTCGAAGGAGCACTGGTCCGGGGGCTAAAATAAAGATGACCCTCGGGCTCCGAAACCCAAGGGAAAAGGGCATAGGTGAGGCAAATGGTAAAACCAATGTTGGGCCTTCTTTGGAGGAGTCTTATTCAAAGCGAACTGTCAAGGGGTCCCATAAATCACCCGACCGCGTTAGGGACGCAAAATCCGGGAACATAATACCGATATGACGGAAACTAGGGCGGCAAGAGTGGAACAAAACACCAGGCATAAGGCCGATCCTTCCACCCTTTACCAAGTATATAGGTGCATTAATTAAATAAGATATATTGTGATATCCCAACAAGTAAACATGTTCCAACAAGGAACAACATCTCCATGTTCCAACAAGGAACAAACTTCGTCTTCACCTGCAACTAACAACGCTATAACAGGGACTGAGCAAAGCGGTAGCATAGCCAAACAACGGTTTGCTAGGAAAGGATGGTTAGGGGCTTGACATGGCAACATGGGAGGCATGATAAGCAAGTGATAGGCATCGTAGCATAGGCATAGCAAAAGAGCGAGCATCTAGCAAGCAAAGATAGAAGTGATTTCGAGGGTATGGTCATCTTGCCTGAAATCCCGCAAGGAAGAAGAACGAGTCCATGAAGAAGACAAACGGACGAAGTCGAACGAATCCTCACAACTCCGGAACGGAACCGAAGCTAACGAGAGAAGCAAACCGGAAATAAGCAAACAACATGGTAAACAACCATCACATAAACATGGCATGATGCACAATCAAGTATGATGCATGTCCGGTTTAAATATGCATGGCATGGCAAAGTGCAACAAACAATACCACAAATTAAGTGGAGTTCAATATGCAGCGAGTTGCATATTGATGGCTCACCACATCAATTATTTAGTTCTCTCTCGGTTAGGTACTCAACAATATTAAATGTTGTTAAACATGGCAATAGGTGAAGCATAAGTAAACTAATCTATTTAGGCAAGTTTAAATGAGGCCGAAACAACAAACAACAATTCCGGAAAATCCTCATGTGCATATTTTAGATTCGGTACTGTTCTGCCCTAAACACAATTTTAGAGTTGTTAAACATTCAAAGCAAGTACACCATGTTAAACTAGGCATTTTTTACCCCATTTACATATATAGTTTATTTAAAATGGAGCTACGGTTATTAAGTTATGAAATAAATCATTTTAGCATGGCATTATGCAAAATAAACACAAACAGCATGTTAAACATTTTTAACATAGATGAAAGTGGCATATTATTAATCTACACATTTTCTAAGCATTTTACGTATATAAAGTTTTCACATACGATGCACTGTTAAAAAGTTATTATATGCATGATGAACAGGGGGTTTTCTACAAAACAGTAATTTACTGGATAATAGACAAATTCGCAGATCTGGAAAAAAACAACACTGGGCCGAATCTGTGTGGCCCAAAGTGCACAGGAGAGGGGGAGGGGTCTGCTCACCCTGGTCCAAGGCCCGATTGGAGGGGAGGCTGCAGGAGGGGCGCGCTGGGCCTTGGAGGCGCTGGGATGAGGCAGCCCACGCAGGAGGGCGACAGGTCAACGGCCACGGGCAAGCGGGACGAGCAGAGCCTCTCTGCTCGATGCAGAGCTGCGGGCGGTGCCTGGAGCAGAGCTCCGGCGAGCGAGGCGAAGGGGCGGCGAGGTGGGGGACTTGGCGCGGAGGTCGAGGGCGCACGTGAACCGGCCGGATCCGAGGCCACTGGTGCTCCGGCGGAACAGCAGCGGCGGAGGAGCATCTGGGCACGGGGACACGAGCTCCTCTCAACGGCCATGGCGGAGAGCTCCTGCTGGTCCGGGCGAGGAGCGGAGCAGCTCCGGCGGCGTGGATCCAAGTCGAGGAGGCTGCAGTCGGTCTCCTGGCGGGGGAAATCAAGGGCGACGAACATGGCGGCTCGGTTCCCTGTTGCAACAGAGAGAGAGAGAGAGAGCATTGAGAAAGAGAGAAGAGAGGAACGGGAGAGGAAGAAAGGGAAGGCACGGGGCTCATCTGCGGCGTTCGGAGCTGCTGGAGGACGAGGTTGGAGCGGGAGGCAGACGCGGCAAAGCAGGGGATCGAGGGGAGGAGGAGGCACGAGGCGCTGGGGCTGCTTGGGGCCGAGCCTTTGCTCTCCCGAGCAAGGAGGCGATGGGATCGAGTGGAAGCTTCGGGCTGGTTCTGGTTGGTGGGATTGGATCGGTGGAATGAGGGGATCCCGAGGAAGAAAGGTAGGTGGGGTGTCGGCGGATTAATGGGACAAACTCCCTAGAAGTTAGGGTTTGGTCCAAAATGGACTAGGGGTAGACTATATATATATGGAAAAGAGAGGAGTTAGATCATCCGATCAAAATCCGACGGTCGGGAAAAGATAGGTTAGGAAAGTCTAAATAAGAAACGGAGATGTTTTATAGACGTTAGGGGATGATCCGGATCCAACGGTGACGACAGCTCGGGTCGGGTTCGGGGAAGATTTCGGACACACGAAAGAGGGGGGTCGGAGAGAGGTTAGGTGGTTTGACAAGAGGGAACCGAAAACACGGTTGATCTCGAAAGGGTCAACGAACGCAACATAGAGGGAAGCGAGGAGCGGCAACTACGCGCGGATGCAAGTTTTAAAAACAATGACGGCAACGAGTGCCGATGCAATGCGAATGATGCCATGAGATGAGATGCCTGACATGAGCACAATGCAAAACAACAGACAAATCCCAACCACAAAGGCAATATCATATCGCATCTCCGGAAAAGGCAAGAGTTGGAGTTACGAATATGGAAAGTTGTATCCGGGGCGTTACAGTGAGCTCCTTAGATTGACCTGGTTCTATGTTCAGAACTGCAAGGCGACCATTCTGATACATCAGATGAGGCACACAATCCATCGGGATTTTCTGTTGAAAAACATAGTAATAACTTCGTAGTTAGCAATTATGTACTAGTTTTAGAAGTATGCAAAAGATGCACGGATGTCGTAATAGTAAAAATATCTTACCAGGGGATCTCCATAGAAGTTATAGTGGTTCAACACGTGCACTAGTGGCACGTATTCACCATAATTTGGAGGAGTTCGATAATAGGTGTTGTAATTCTCAAGATAAGTACAATAAGCAATCAGATGACTTTTCTCTTTATAAGTTAATTTGGAGCCATGAGTGTAGTGGGTTTTGTCTACCATCTTCTGCACATTCTTTGAAGATTCAAAATAAGTTGTCAATGGAAATAAGCTATCAACTATTTTGAAATAAACAATATAAATTAGTTAATAACTATGTTTGAGAAACTCACATTGCGGTAGAATCGGAAGCGTATCAACAAGGACCCAAATGTCCATATTGTCTTGCTCGATGTCAGGATCACCAAGATCCATGGTGACAATCATACCCTCATAAAAACCATACATTTTGCAAAGTGCTTCCCAATTTTGGCAACCAAAATGGGTTACGCTCTGAGCATTGTACAGATTTACTTCAAAATCCATATCATGATGGGTCCTTAGGTGTATTTTCTTTGTTTCAAAATTTTCATGGTCTTCAAAACCCATCCTCTCCAAGATATAGCGTCTTGCATGGCATGGGATAAGCTAGTCGAATTGTAAAAGATGAAAATTAGACGTTGAAATAGTTGAAATCATGCTTAATTACGAAAAAAAACTCTTGTCGTTGTTGCGTACCGTTTCAACATCGAAGGTCTCCTCGAGCTTAATGCTGAAGCGCCAATCTTCGTCCAGCTCAATGAACCTGTCGCACATACCTCGATCGTCGTGGCACCAGCTGCACTCCCCCGGGAGACTGTCGTCGTCCGAGTATGACATTTCCTACGTTCATAATTCAAAGATTAAACTTGTACAATTAAATATATGTACTAAAAAACCTAAATTAGATCATTATTTTTCGAGAAAATCCAGGACACTCTATATTTCCTACATATTCTAGCACAAGTCATGCCAGAATTCACGGAAAAATCCGGCATGACCTTTGCTAAAAAAGGACATATCGAGCGCCTGAAATTTGCCGGAACGGAAATTAATCAACACTCCGGCAAAACATAGGCCACTCGGAGGTGTAAACTGAACATGAACGGCCACTTGGGCAACCACATATCTTATTTGAGCAACAAAAGATATACATGGATATTTGGCTGGTCTCACCTCGATGTCGGAGGGGGTCGGTGATGGGGACGATGGCGGGGATGATGGAGGGGCTCCTTGATTTCTGCAAAAGCAAAACCCGTATAAGTTATCACTAATACATTCCAAATAATTGCTTAAACTAAAAAATAAAAACAAATATGACATGTTCAACTAGTTTTATTAATTCAACTAGTTCTTATTAAATGTAAAATTACTATAAATAGAAAAAAAACTAGTTCTTTCTAAAAATAAAGTAGTTCAACTAGTTATATTAATTATCTTACTAAAAGTACATTAGTTCTATTAATTCAACTAGTTTCTTAATTTACTTACTAAACTAGTTCAACTACAACTAAAGTAGTTCAACTACAACTACTATTAATCATACTGCCCTAGTTAACTAGTACCATCACTACAAGTAATTAACATCTACTACTACTAAAAATCATTATCTATGAACCCTAAATTAATATCTACTACTACTAAACAACATCTAGTACTAACTAAGCAGAGAGAAAGGGGAGGGGCGACGGAGAGGTAGGGGCGGCGAGGGCGGGATCGGGAGGCGGCGCTGCTGGGTGGGCTCGGGTGGCGGCGGTGAGGTCGAGGGCGGTGGGAGGAGGGCTGCCGGCGGAGGAGGGAGGAGGGGCTGTCGCAGGAGGAGGGAGGAGGGCGGCGGCGGAGGAGGAAGGGGCGGCCGCAGGCCGAGGGAGGACGTGCGAGGAGGAGGGAGGAGGGACGGAAGGAGGGGAGAACCTCGTCGGCGGACGGACGAAGGCAGCGGCGGCGACGCACGACGACGGTTATTGGCGCACGGGCGAGAGTGAGAGTGTGAGTGAGAGAGAGAGTCTACGGTCGTGCGCGTATGTGGGGATAAGGTAATGATAGTTCTAGCGCGTTTACCAAAACGCGCTACAGCTAATAGGACTAGCTGTAGCGCTGTGCATTGTTATACGCTACTGCTAAGTTGGCCTACCAGTAGCGCTTTGCAGATAAAGCGCTACTGCTAAGTGTAAGTATAAAAAAATACGTCAATGCAAAAATACATTGGCCATCAATGATCTTTTTGTGTACAATCTGAAACACTAACTAAAACATAAGAAGACAGCTAACCAGAGGCTAGATCAAATATTTATTCCTAAACAGAAGCAAATAGCAAAAAACTAAAAATAAAATTGGGTTGCCTCCCAACAACCGCTATCGTTTAACGCCCCTAGCTAGGCATAAAAGCAAGGATAGATCTAGGTATTGCCATCTTTGGTACGCAATTTCTTAATGGAGTAATGCTCAGTGATCTTTTGATCTAAAGTATCCAGTCGCTTATTGCAAAGTGTAATCAGATTATTCATGCGGTTGATATTCCCACCAATACTTTTAAGAGGTTCAACAATTTTTTGTAACTCACATAATTTCTCGAGGATTTGAGTCTCTTCTTGGGGTAAGGGATGATACTTTTTGTAGGGGGAGAACTCCCACTATCCCCTCCATAATTTCATAAGCGAAGCTAGGATCAATATCGATAAAACTGCCTTTGGCGGAAAAATCGAGGAGTTGTTTATGGGGCAAGGTTAGCCCAACATAAAAATTGCGAAGCAAAATTTTAAAATCTCCCTCTATATTGCAATTACGATAAGATTCGAGCATCCTAAACCAAGCATCTTTTATACTTTCCCCTTGTCTTTGCTTGAAGTGGAGGACTTCAAAGTCCGGAGATGAAGGGATAAAGATCGAGCTAGCCATAACGACAAGCAAGCGAGAAAGAGGCGAAGAGAAGGTGAATAAAACGGCAAGGGTGAAGTGGGGGAGAGGAAAACAAGAGGCAAATGGCAAATAATTTAATGCGGGAGATAAGGGTTTGTGATGGGTACTTGGTATGTTGACTTTTGCGTAGACTCCCCGGCAACGGCGCCAGAAATCCTTCTTCGTACCTCTTGAGCACTGTGTTGGTTTTCCCTTGAAGAGGAAAGGGTGATGCAGCAAAGTAGCGTAAGTATTTCCCTCAGTTTTTGAGAACCAAGGTATCAATCCAGTAGGAGGCCACGCACGAGTCCCTCGCACCTACACAAACAAATAAATCCTCGCAACCAACGCGATAAGGGGTTGTCAATCCCTACAAGGTCACTTACGATAGTGAGATCTGATAGATATGATAAGATAATATTTTTGGTATTTTTATGATAAAGATGCAAAGTAAAATAGAAGCAAAATAAAAGGCAGCGGAAATAGCTTGTTGATGGGAGATTAATATGATGGAAAATAGACCCGGGGGCCATAGGTTTCACTAGTGGCTTCTCTCAAGAGCATAAGTATTACGGTGGGTGAACAAATTACTATTGAGCAATTGACAGAATTGAGCATAGTTATGAGAATATCTAGGTATCATCATGTATATAGGCATCACGTCCGAGACAAGTAGACCGACTCCTGCCTGCATCTACTAATATTACTCCACACATCAACCACTATCCAGCATGCATCTAGAGTATTAAGTTCATAAGAACAGAGTAACGCTTTAAGAAAGATGACATGATGTAGAGGGATAAACTCATGCAATATGATATAAATCCCAGCTTGTTATCCTCGATGGCAACAATACAATACCTGCCTTGCTGCCCTACTGTCACTGGGAAAGGACACCACAAGATTGAACCCAAAGCTAAGCACTTCTCCCATTGCAAGAAAGATCAATCTAGTATGCCAAACCAAACTGATAATTCAAAGAAACTTGCAAAGATAACCATCGTTCAGAGAAGATTCTAATATTGTTCATAGATAAACTTGATCATAAACCCACAATTCATCGTTCTCAACAAACACACTGCAAAAGAAGATTACACCGAATTGATCTCCATGAGAGAGGGGGAGAACATTGTATTGAGATCCAAAAAGAGAGAAGAAGCCATCTAGATAATAAATATGGACCCGAAGGTCTAAGGTAAGCTACTCACACATCATCGGAGAGGCTATGGTGTTGATGTAGAAGCCCTCCATGATCGATGCCCCTTTCGGCGAAGCTCCGGAACAGGCCCCAAGATGGGATCTCCCGGGTACAGAAGGTTGCGGTGCTGGAATTAGGTTTTTGGCTCCGTATCTGGTAGTTTGGGGGTACGTAGGTATATATAGGAGGAAGGAGTACGTCGGTGGAGCAACAGGGGGCCCACGAGGGTGGAGGGCACGCCTTGGGGGGGGGGGGTAGGCGCGCCCCCCTACCTCGTGCCCTCCTGGTTGATGTCTTGACGTAGGGTCCATGTCTTCTGGATCACGTTCGTTCCGAAAATCACGTCCCCGAAGGTTTCATTCCGTTTGGACTCCGTTTGATATTCTTTTTCTGCGAAACTCTGAAATAGGGATAAACATGAATTCTGGGTTGGGCCTCCGGTTAATAGGTTAGTCCCAAAAATAATATAAAAGTGTATAATAAAGCCCAATAATGTCCAAAACAGAATATAATATATCATGGAATAATAATAAATTATAGATACGTTGGAGACGTATCAGGGAGCACTACAACCTTTCTGATAAGTATATATGAATGACATATTGTTGATTGGAAATGATGTAGAAATTTCTGGAAAGCATAAAGGAGTGCTTAAAAGGAGTTTTTCAAAGAAAGACCTCGGTGAAGCTGCTTACATATTGAGCATCAAGATCTATAGAGATAGATCAAGACGCTTGATAAGTTTTTTTTCAATGAGTACATACCTTGACATGTTTTTGAAGTAGTTCAAAATGGAATAGTCAAAGAAAGAGTTCTTGCCTGTGTTGCAAGGTGTGAAGTTGAGTAAGACTCAAAGCCCAACCACGGAAGAAGATAGAGAGCGAATGAAAGTCATTCCCTATGCCTCAGCCATAGGTTCTATAAAGTATGCCATGTTGTGTACCACACCTATTGTATACCCTGCCCTGAGTTTGGCAAGGGAGTACAATTTTGATCTAGGAGTAGATCACTGGACATCGGTCAAAAGTATCCTTAGAGGACTAAGGAAATATTTCTCGGTTATTTAGGTGATAAAGAGTTCATCGTAAAGAGTTACGTCTATGCAAGCTTTGACACCGATCTAGATGACTCTAAGTCACAATCCGGATAAATATTGAAAGTGGGAGCAATTAGCTAAGGTAGCTCCATGCAGAGCACTGTAGACATAGAAATTTGCAAAATACATACAGATCTAAATTTGGCAGACCCGTAGACTAAAACTTCTCTAACAAGAAAACATGATCACACCTTATTGCTCTTGGGTGTTAATCGCATAAGCGATGTGAACTAGATTATTGACTCTAGTAAACCCTCTGAGTGTTGGTCACATGGCGATGTGAACTATGGGTATTAATCACATAAAGATGTGAACTATTGGTGTTATATCACATGGCAATGTGAACTAGATTATTAACTCTAGTGCAAGTGTGAGACTGAAGGGAATATGCCCTAGAGGCAATAATAAAGTTGTTATTCATATTTCCTTATATCATGATAAATGTTTATTATTCATGCTAGAATTGTATTCACCGGAAACTTAGTACATGTGTGAATACATAGACAAAACAGAGTGTCCCTAGTATGCCTCTACTTGACTAGCTCATTAATCAAAGGTGGTTATGTTTCCTGACCATAGACATGTGTTGTAATTTGATGAACGTGATCACATCATTAGAGAACGGGATTACTGTACCTGTATTGATATGTATATTCCTTCAGTTTAGTCAGTTCACATGACTAGTTAGTTTTGTGTTATTGTTTTGGTTCAGATTTTTTCTTTTCAGTTTGTTATGCAAACCGTTACTATATCTGTGTGAAAATTCAGTTCTGTCAGGTGTTCACTTTGTTTTGTACTCCCATGCCCATTTGTAGAGAATGTCACCCAGGATCAGGATTGTTGCTCCTAGTTCCGGTGTTCTCAAGATGGAGACTTCAGACAAAAATGGGTATCAGTTGATGGAAGTTGCCTACCACATCAACTTTGATGGTTGCATCAACCTAACTACTGGGTGGAAGGAGTTTGTGGCAGAGTCTGGATTTGAGGATGGTGATGTGGTTATGGTTATGTTCTCCAGGGAAGATGACTCTCTGGCGTTCAGAATTTATGTGATGTAGTCTTAAATGTGGCAAATGACGCCGGTTGTGAGATTTGTGTGTGGTTGATTATGTTGCAATATTTTTTCTTCAAAACATTTGCATGTGAGATGGTGAATTTCTATTGTATTATCAGATGGTTTGGAACAACTTATGTAATGCTTTTCCTATTCTTTTGCTCAAGTATAATTGTTTTATTTATATATTCTTTATATTAGTAATGGAACAATTCTATAGTTGAACTGATGGGCATCCTTTGTTTTGACTGGTATATTTTCATATACATAGCTCACAGACGGAACTATACGCTGATGATGTTTGTAGAACCCCTTTTTGGGTTTTGAGTTTGCTGAACTTACATTCTGTTAATGATATACTGAACTATTTTAGGTTGTCAATTACCAATCAAATTTGTTTGTTGTATAGCATTTTTTCTTACTTTTTTACAAGAATTTTGGAGCACATTTTTTATTTATGCAGTTGAATAATGATAGTTCTAGTAGTTTTAAAATTAAAAGATTTTAATCTTTGCTGCACAATACTTTTTTACTTGAACCTTATGAATTGTAGTACTTGAACTTTTATAAATTTGTTTCGAAATTTTTATTTACAATCTTCTACGTTTAATTTTCTAAAAAATATATTTTTTTTATTTTTTTAGTTCTTACAATTAAGATGTGTTTGAACTTTTTACATTATTTGTTCTTGAACTTATTTCTTGTCAGATTTTTTTAAAATTATCTGCATTTTTTTGTCGTGTGTGATCGGCTGGAATTTTGTAATGGGGCGAAGTACTGTGTTGGGCCATCTACCTGAGTCATTGTTTTCCGCCAAGAAAGCTCGTCCGCGCGGCTGTGCAGCGCGGCGTGCACGTGCACTATGGGTTTAGTCCCACCTCGCTAGTCGAGGGGGCTCTAGACCTGTTTATAAGCGCAGCCGAGGCTCACTAGTCGAACTCCTCTGAACACTTACTTGAGCGCTTATACACGGCGCTCGCTCTATCTCATGACCTGTGGGCCCTGGCCGGCAGGCCCTGTGTTGTGCGGATTACTAGGGATTCATCAACGGGCTCGAGTTCAAGTATCCACCATCGTTAGGGCCTGCGCCTATCCTTGGGGGGTCAATTTTTTTCTTTTTTGTTTGAATCTAGTACTTGACTTCACCAGTAACTTGGACTGATATTTTATGATCCTTGGGCGGTCAATTTTTCCTTTTTTTTGGTGTTTGAATCTAGTACTTGACTCCACCAGTAAATTGGACTGATACTTTTTTGTTCTAGTTCTTGTGAGTTTTGTTCTAGGAACGAGTCGTAACATGACTTGCCCCCGCACCGCACCGCACCGAGGGGCATAGTTGTACTGACACATCTTCCTTGTATGGACTTTCCCCCATTATCTATCTTTTAAGAGTGTGTGGATGCGTGTGGGGAGGGGGAACAGAATAACCGCACCGCGCCTGTCAAACGAGCGAATTGTCGCGTTAGCGCGAGGCCGAGCCGGGGGGAGGGGGGAGGTACCCCCCTCCCCCATCCCGTCGAGGCCGAGCCAGGAACGAGCCATAGCAGGGGACGACGCGGCGTGTCGCGGCGTCGCATGCGGATGCGAGTCCGTAACATGACTTGCCCCATTATCTATCTTTATGGCTGTGTGGAGTGCGTGTGTGGGGGGGGGGCAGAATAACGGCACTGCCCCTCGGTGCATAGTTGTACTGGCACATCTTCCTTGTATGGAATTGCCCCCATTATCTATCTTAGGGGTGTGTGGGTGCGTGTGGGGGGGGGGGTAACAGAATAACCGCATTGCGCCTGTCAAACGAGCTCACTACCGCGTTAGCGCGAGGCCGAGCCGGGGGGAGGGGGGTCGGGACCTCCCCTCCCCCATCCCGGCGGGGCCGAGCCAGGAACGACCGTAGCAAGCGACGACGCGGCGTGCCGCGGCATCGCATGCGGAGGAGAGTCCGTAACATGACTTGCCCCCTCACCGCACCGCACCGAGGGGCATAGCTGTACTGACACATCTTCCTTGTATGGACTTGCCCCCATTATCTATCTTTTAGGGATGTGTGGGTGTGTGTGGTGGGGAAACAGAATAACCGCACTGCGCCTGTCAAACGAGCGCACTGCCACGTTAGAGCGAGGCCGAGCCGCGGGGGAGGAGGGTCGGGACCCCCCATCCCCCATCTCGGCGAGGGCAAGCCAAGAACGAGCCGTAGTAGGCGATGACGCAGCGTGCCGCGGCGTCACATCCGGAGGCGAGTCCGTAACATGACTTGCCCGCATTATCTATCTTTAGGGGTGTGTGGGTGAGTGTGGGGGGGGGGAACAGAATAACCGCACTGCCCCTCGGTGAATAGTTGTACTGACACATCTTCTTTGTATGGACTTGCCCCCATTATCTACCTTAGGGGTGTGTGGATGCGTGTGGGGGGAAACAGAATTACCGCACTGCGCGTGTCAAACGAGTGCACTGCCACGTTAGCGCGAGGCCGAGCCGAGGGGAGGGGGGTCGGGAGCCCCCCCTCCCCCATCCCAGCGAGGCCGAGCCAGGAACGAGCCGTAGCAGGCGACAACGCGGCGTGCCGCGGCATCGCAAGCGGAGGCGAGTCTGTAACATGACTTGCCCCCGCACCGCACCGCACCGAGGGGCATAGTTGTACTGACACATCTTCCTTGTATGGACTTGCCCCCATTATCTATCTTTAGGGGTGTGTGGGTGCGTGTAGGCGGGGGCAAACAGAATAACTACACTGCGCCTGTCAAACGAGTGCACTGCCGCGTTAGCGCGAGGCCGAGCCGGGGGGTGGGGTGTCAGGACCCCCCACCCCTATCCCGGTGAAGCCGAGCCAGGAACGAGCCGTAGCAGGCGACGATACGGCGTGCCGCGGCGTCGCATGCGGAGGCGAGTCCATAACATGAGACTTGCCCCCATTATCTATCTTTAGGGGTGTGTGGGTGTGTGTGTGGGGGGGTGGGGGGGAGGACAGAATAACCGCACTGCCCCTCGGTGCATAGTTATACTGACACATCTTCCTTGTATGGACTTGCCCCCATTATCTATCTTAGGGGTGTGTGGGTACATGTGGGGGGAAATAGAATAACCATGTTGCGCTTATCAAACGAGCGCACTGTCGCGTTAGCGTGAGGCCCAGATGGGGCCAGGAACGAGCCGTAGCAGGCGACGATGCGGCGTGCCGCGGCGTCGCATGCGGAGGCGAGTCCGTAACATGACTTGCCCCCATTATCTATCTTTAGGGGTGTGTGGGTGTTATTTAAACTTTTGTTCTCTATTTTGTATCTAGTTTCGTTTTCAGTCGAACAGTATAACCGTACATGTTCAACACTGATGTACTGATGTACTGTTTTTTAGCACTGCTTGTAATCTGAAAATTGAACTTCAGAGATGTATGGATATGCATATATATAAAACTGATGCATGTCTTCTCTTTTGTTCATCTATAACTTATGCAACTACACTAGAAGTACTCCTAGTTTATGTATCATTAAACTTATTATGTAACATGTGTATTTTTTTTTCAACAACATTCTTTCACTAGTTCGAACTGACACAACTACACGGC
This sequence comes from Aegilops longissima, assembly GCA_021605205.1. NCBI lineage: Eukaryota > Viridiplantae > Streptophyta > Magnoliopsida > Poales > Poaceae > Aegilops > Aegilops longissima. The sequence continues at coordinate 1,669,121 of CM038680.1, read as the reverse complement.
ATGTACTATTAGAAATAACATCATACAACTTGCAGTGGTAGCTGAACCTTATATAAAGCCTAGTAGCTCCTTGGACTGATGCATAAGTTTATGTTTTTTGGCTTTGAACTGAAGCTAGCATATTAGAGGTACTGACAGTAACCTCGACATCCAAATTGTGCATCAAGTGGCAGGGGTGTAATGAACTGATCAAGCATTTGCAATGTACTATCAGGTTCTTCTTCATAGCAGGACTGATGAACCGATGGACTGACACAAACGTGGGAAGCAGATATTACCTCCATTGGACTGCTACCTCTTGAGCACTGCGTTGGATTTCCCCGAAGAGGAGAGGATGATGCAGCAAAGTAGCGTAAGTATTTCCCTCAGTTTCTGAGAACCAAGGTACCAATCCAGTAGGAGGCCACGCGCGAGTCCCTCGTACCTACACAAAACAAATAGCTCAAAGCAACCAACGTGATTAGGGGTTGTCAATCCCTTCACGGTCACTTACGAGAGTGAGCTCTGATAGAGATGATAGATAATATTGTTGGTATTTTTGATATAAAGATGCAAAGTAAAAGAAAAGGGCAAAGTAGAAAGCAAAGCAATAATAAAGTGATGGAAGATTGACATGATCAGAATAGACCCGGGGGCCATAGGTTTCACTAGTGGCTTCTTTCAAGAGCATAAGTATTTCTACGGTGGGTGAACAAATTACTGTTGAGCAATTGACAGAATTTAGCATAGTTATGAGAATATATAGGTATGATCATGCATATAGGCATCACGTCCGAGACAAGTAGACCGACTCCTCCCTGCATCTACTACTATTACTCCACTCATCGACCGCTATCCAGCATGCATCTAGAGTATTAAGTTCAAGAAAACAGAGTAACGCCTTAAGCAAGATGACATGATGTAGAGGAATAAATTCATGTAATATGATAAATACCCCATCTTGTTATCCTTGATGGCAACAATACAATACGTGCCTTGCTGCCCCTACTGTCACTAGGAAAGGACACTGCAAGATTGAACCCAAAGCTAAGCACTTCTCCCACTGCAAGAAAAACCAATCTAGTAGGCCAAACCAAACTGATAATTCGAAAAGACTTGCAAAGATAACCAATCACACATAAAAGAATTCAGAGAAGATTCAAATCTTGTTCGTAGATAATCTTGATTATAAACCCACAATTCATCGATCTCAACAAACACACCGCAAAAAGAAGATTACATCGAATAGATCTCCACAAGAGAGGGGGAGAACATTGTATTGAGATCCAAAAAGAGAGAAGAAGCCATCTAGATACTAACAATGGACCCGAAGGTCTGAGGTAAACTACTCACACTTCATCGGAAGGGCTATGGTGATGATGAAGCCCTCCGTGGTGCATTCCCCTTCCGGCGGAGCTCCGGAACAAGCCCCAAGATGGGATCTCGTGGGTACAGAAGGTTGCGGTGGTGGAATTAGGTTTTTGGCTCCGTATCCGATCGTTTGGGGTACGTAGGTATATATAGGAGGAAGGAGTACGTCGGTGGAGCTTCAAGGCGCCCACGAGGCAGGGGGCGCGCCCTAGGGGGGGGGCGCCCTCCACCCTCGTGACCGCCTCATGGCTTTCTTGACGGAGGGTTCAAGTCTCCTGGATCATATCTGATGAGAAAATCACGTTCCCGAAGGTTTCATTCCGTTTGGACTCCATTTGATATTCCGTTTCTTCGAAACACTGAAATAGGCAAAAAAAACAGCAATTCTGGGATGGGCCTCCGGTTAATAGGTTAGTCCTAAAAGTCATATAAAAGTGGAAAATAAAGCCCAATATAGTCCAAAACAGTAGATAATATAGCATGGAGCAATCAAAAATTATAGATAAGTTGGAGATGTATCAGGCATCCCCAAGCTTAATTCCTGCTCGTCCTCGAGTAGGTAAATGATAAAAAAGAATTTTTGATGCGGAGTGCTACTTGGCATTATTTCAATGTAATTCTTTTTAATTGTGGCATGAATATTCAGATCCGAAAGATTCAAGACAAAAGTTCATATTGACATAAAAATAAAAATACTTCAAGCATACTAACTAAGCAATTATGTCCTCTCAAAATAACATGGCCAAAGAAAGCTCATCCCTACAAAATCATATAGTTTAGTCATGCTCCATTTTTGACACACAAGAATGCTATCATCATGCACAACCCCGATGACAAGCCAAGCAATTGTTTCATACTTTAATAATCTCAAACCTATAAACTTTCACGCAATATATGAGCGCGAGCCATGGACATAGCACTATGGGTGGAATAGAATATGATGATGGGGGTTATGTGGAGAAGACAAAAAAGGAGAAGATCTCACATCAACGAGATTAATCAATGGGCTATGGAGATGCCCATCGACTGATGTTAATGCAAGGAGTAGGGATTGCCATGTAACAGATGCACTAGAGCTATAAATGTATGAAAGCTCAACAAAAGAAACTAAGTGGGTGTGCATCCAACTTGCTTGCACACGAAGACCTAAGGCATTTGAGGAAGTCCATCGTTGGAATATACAAGCCAATTTCTATAATAAAAAATTCCCACTAGTATATGAAAATGACAAAACAAGAGACTCTCTATCATGAAGATTACGGTGCTACTTTGAAGCACAAGTGTGGTAAAGGATAGTAGCATTGTCTCTTCTCTCTTTTTCTCTCTCTTTTTTATTTGGGCTTCTTTGGCCTCTTTTTTTTTGGGCATCTTTGGCCTCTTTTTTTATATTTTTATTTAACCTCACATGGGACAATGCTCTAGAAAATGATGATCATCACACTTCTATTTATTTACCACTCAATGATTACAACTCGATACTAGAACAAAGTATGACTCTATATGAATGCCTCCGGCGGTGTACCGAGATATGCAATGAATCAAGAGTGACATGTATGAAAGAATTATGAACGATGGCTTTGCCACGAATACTATGTCAACTACATGATCATGCTAGCAATATGACAATGATGAATGTGTCATGGTAAATGGAATGGTGGAAAGTTGCATGGCAATATATCTCAGAATGGCTATGGAAATGCCATAATAGGTAGGTATGGTGGCTGTTTTGAGGAAGATATAAGGAGGTTTATGTGTGAAAGAGTGTATCATATCACGGGGTTTGGATGCACCGGCGAAGTTTGCACCAACTCTCGATGTGAGAAAGGGCAATGTACGGTACCGAAGAGGCTAGCAATGATGGAAGGGTGAGAGTGCGTATAATCCATGGACTCAACATTAGTCATAAAGAACTCACATACTTATTGCAAAAATCTACAAGCCTTCAAAAACCAAAGCACTACGCGCATGCTCCTAGGGGGATAGATTGGTAGGAAAATACCATTGCTCTTCCCCGACTGCCACTCATAAGGAAGACAATCAAAGAACACCTCATGTTTCAAATTTGTTACATAACGTTTACCATACGTGCATGCTACGGGACTTGCAAACTTCAACACACGCATTCTTCAAATTCACAACTACTCAACTAGCACGACTTTGATATTATCACCTCCATATCTCAAAACAATTACCAAGCATCAAACTTCTCTTAGTGTTCAACACACTCCTAAGAAAGTTTTACTATTTTTGTATACCTAGCATATTAGAATTATTAAGAAAATTACCATGCTATTTAAGACTCTCAAAATAATCTAAGTGAAGCATGAGAGATCAATAGTTTCTTTAAAACAAATCCACCACCGTGCTCTAAAAGATATAAGTGAAGCACTAGAGCAAAAACTATAAAGCTCAAAGGATATAAGTGAAGCGCATAGAGTATTCTAACAAATTCCAATTCATGTATGACTCTCTCAAAAGGTGTGTACAGAAAAGATGATTGTGGTAAACTAAAAAGCAAAGACTCAAATCGTACAAGACGCTCCAAGAAAAACACATATCATGTGGTGAATAAAAATATAGCTCCAAGTAAAATTACCGATGGAAGTAGACGAAAGAGGGGATGCCTTCCGGGGTATCCCCAAGCTTTGAATTTTTGGTGTCATTGGATTATCTTGGGGGTGCCATGGGCATCCCCAAGCTTAGGCTCTTTGCACTCCTTGTTCCATAATCCATCAAAAGATTTCACCCAAAACTTGAAAACTTCACAGCACAAAACTCAACAGAAATCTCGTAAGCTCCGTTAGCGAAAGAAAACAAAAGACCACTTAAAGGTACTGTAATGAATTCATTCTTTATTTATATTTGTGTTCAACCTACTGTATTCCAACTTCTCTATGGATTATAAGCTATTTTACTAGCCATAGATTCATCAAAATAAGCAAAGAGCACACGAAAAACAGAATCTGTCAAAAACAGAACAGTCTGTAGTAATCTGTAACTAACGTAAACTTACGGAAGTCCAAAAAATCATCCAAAATAGGACGGCCTAGGTAATTCGTTTATTGATCAGAAGCAATTGGAATCAGTATTTTATCACGTTCTGGTAATTTTTAACAATTGTTTTCGTGAACAGAAAGTTTCTGGAAATTACAGCAAGATCAAATAACTATCATCCAAGAAGATCCTATAGGTTTAACTTGGCATAAACACTAAATAAAAGATAAAACCACATCTAAACAGAAGGTAGATGGATTATTTATTCAACGACAGAAAGGAAATATATTGGGTCGTCTCCCAACAAGCGCTTTTCATTAAAGCCTTTTTAGCTAGGCATTGAGATTTCAATGATTCTCACAAGAAAGGCAAGAATTGAGGCATAAAGAGAGCATCATAAAACATGTGGCAAACACACTTAAGTCTAGCATACTTCCTATGCATAGGCATATTATAGGCAAAAAAATTATCGTAGCAAGCAAAAACTAGCATATGCAAGGGAGCGGAAAGGAACAATAGCATTCTCAACATAACGAGAGGTAATTTAGTAACATGAAAATTTCTATAACCATATTTTCCTCTCTCATAATAATTACATGTAGGATCATAAGAAAATTCAGCAATATAGCTATCACATAACATATTCTCAACACGATCCACAGGCATGCGAAGTTGACACTCTTCCAAAATAGTGGGATTATCATTAACTAAAGTCATGATTTCTCCAAGCCCACTTTTATCAAATATTTCATAAGATTTAATGTTATCCAAATATGTGGGATCTAAAGTTGACACTCTTCCAAACCCACTTTCAATATTATTGCAAACACTATTATCAATCTTATATTCGTCATGGGGCTTAAATAAATTTTCAAGATCATAAGAAGAATGTCCCCAATCATGACTATTGGACATAGCAAAACTAGCATCCCCAAGCTTAGGTTTTGCATATTACTAGCATAATTTACATCAATAGAATTTATAATATAATCATTGCAATCATGCTTTTTATTCAAAGATAAATCGTGAAGGACTTAATCACAATTTTCAGATTTAGGGATTTCAGGCAAAAGCTTATAAAGATAATCTAGTGCATCCAAATCACTAGGAATTGGTTCATCATAATTGGATCTCTTAAAAAGATTGGCAAGCGGATGAGGATCCATAGATATTATCTTCTCTTTTTAGGAATAAATACTCAACTATTTCAACCAAGGGAGGAAACGAGCCGAGAAAGACATAAGGGCGAACGGAAAAGAGAGGGCGAATAAAACGGCAAGGGTGAAGTGGGGGAGAGGAAAACGAGAGGCAAATGGCGAATAATGTAGTGCGAGAGATAAGGGATTGTGATGGGTACTTGGTATGTTGACTTTTGCGTAGCCCCCCCGGCAACGGCGCCAGAAATTATTCTTGCTACCTCTTGAGCACTGTGTCGGATTTCCCCGAAGAGGAGAGGATGATGCAGCAAAGTAGCGTAAGTATTTCCCTCCTTTTTTGAGAACCAAGGTATCCATCCAGTAGGAGGCCACGGCCGAGTCCCTCGTACCTACACAAAACAAATAGCTCAAAGCAACCAACGTGATTGGGGGTTGTCAATCCCTTCACGATCACTTACGAGAGTGAGATCTGATAGAGATGATAGATAATATTTTTGGTATTTTTGATATAAAGATGCAAAGTAAAATAAAAGGGCAAAGTAGAAAGCAAAGCAATAATAAAGTGATGAAAGATTGATATGATGAGAATAGACCTGGAGGCCATAGGTTTCACTAGTGGCTTCTCTCAAGAGCATAAGTATTTCTACGGTGGGTGAACAAATAGCTGTTGAGCAATTGACAGAATTGAGCATAGTTATGAGAATATCTAGGTATGATCATGTATATAGGCATCACGTCCGAGACAAGTAGACTGACTCCTGCCTGCATCTACTACTATTACTCCACTCATCGACCGCTATCCAGCATGCATCTAGAGTATTAAGTTCAAGAAAATAGAGTAACGCCTTAAGCAAGATGACATGATGTAGAGGAATAAATTCATGCAATATGATAAATACCCCATCTTGTTATCCTCGATGGCAACAATACAATACGTGCCTTGCTGCCCCTACTTGTAACGCCCCGGATTCGATGCGCCAGGTGTCCGCCAGTTATTCGTCATCGTTGCCATGTCATTTGCTTGCGTGTTGCATTTTGCCATGTCTTCATCTGCATTTCATATCATGTCATCATGGGCATCGCATTTGCATACGTGTTCGTCTCATGCATCCGAGCATTTTCCCCGTTGTCCGTTTTCCAATCCGGCACTCCTATGTCTCCCGGCGCCCCCTTTTACCTCTTTTTCGTAAAGGGTGTTAAACGGTCTTGAATGGACCGAGGTTTGTCAAGCGGCCTTGGTATAGCACCGGTAGACCGCCTGTCAAGTTTCGGATCATTTGGAGCTCGTTTGATACTCCAACGGTTAACCGGGTAACCGCAAAGGCCTCTTTTGTGTGCAGCCCAACACCCCCTCCAAAGTGGCCCAAAACCCAGCAAACTCCCCTCCATGCTCTCGGTCGTTCGATCACGATCGCGTGGCCGAAAACCGCACCTCATTTGGACTCTCCTAGCTCCCTCTACCTATTTATAGGTGCCTCCCCCACGAAAAATCGCAGATGAAACCCTAGCCTTCGTCCTCCTCCCGCAGCCGGACACGTCTGGACCCCGCTGGACGTGTCCGCCCGTCAGCGCCGCCGCCCCCGCCCTACCAGGAGCCGCCACGTGGCCCTCGCCTCCATGCGCCGCCCCATGAGCCCGCGAGCCCAGCCGCCCCACGGCCCGCTCCGTCCCGTCGCCGGGCCGCCTTCGCCATGAGCGCTTGCCGCCGCTGCCGCCGCCGCCAAACCAGCGTCGCCGCCTCGCCGCCGGTGTCCGCCGCCGCCCGCTCCTCGCCTTGGCCGGCCCTCGCCGGCGACCTCCCGCCCGGACACCGCGCGCCCCTTGCCTCCGCCTCCGCCCGACCAGGCCTTGCCCGGCCGGCGCCTGAGCCCCGCCTGTCGCCTCCCCGCCCGCTCGCTCGGCCCTCGCCGGCGACGAGCTCCGGGCCGCCCTCGGTCTCCGTGCCGATCCAGATCCAGATCCATCCCCGAAGGTTGACTTTCCCCTCCCCAAAATTCCACTAAGTCCCCGAAATTGTTGCATTTTTGTTGCATTTTCATCATGCCATAACTCTGCATCCGTAGCTCCGTTTCGTGCGTGTAATATGTCAGATTGTTCGTCTCGAAGAGTAGATCATTTTATCTCATTGCATCATTTTCATTTGAGCTCATCTTGATGCCCGAAATTCTGTTAGAAGAGGGCTATGTGATGTTAGTTTCTGATTCTTATCAGAACATGCACTTTTGTCATTTTTGCCATGATTGATGTGTGCACCCTATGAACTTTAGTCCTACATGTGTTTTGTAATATGCCATGCCATCTTTCCAGGGGTGTATGCCATGTATTTTTGTGATCTCTGTGGTGACTAGCACAAGCATGCAAACTAGGCTTCCTGATGTTGCTGATTTCAGCCCTGTTTTGCTGATATTTTTATGCCATGTTAACTTGATGCTACAGAGAGATCCATGCTTATTTTGAGATACTTCAGTAAGGATGTTTTGAACATATGGTTATTCACTATCCATCCATGCCCTTGTTTGCAATTATGGAGTGCCATAGCTTGAGTCAATCGAGCTCTACTTTTGCTATAAAATGTTTCCTGGCAGATTGTTTACATATTATTCAATTTTGCCAAGGTTGTTGTAGTTGATCCTTGCATGATATGACGTTGTTCTTGCCATGTATAGCTTCTATGCCATGTCTTATTGCTGTTGGTTGCCTTGCCATGCCATGTATTGCTCTGTGGTGAGTGTTTCAAGCTCACCAACATGCCTACTTGTTGTTCCTGCCATGTTTGAATCTATAATATAACTTGCCATGTTTACGTGGGTGCCATCATATTTTATGATCCTTTTTGGCCTATGGTCAGTAAGGGACTTTTGTTCTATGAGATTAGTAGATTCATGCCATGCCTTTGTTTGCCATGTTAAGTTCCTGTAACATGTTGTTTGATAGCTCTAAACATTGCAACTTTGATGTTATTTCGCAAAGTCTGGCTATTATTATTTGCAATCTTGCCATGTCATTTTGAGCATGTTCTAGTTGTTTCTGGAGATAGCTCAGTGTTCATGTTTTGTAATGCTTTACCTGTACATCATGCCCATGCCTTTTGTTTTCTTGTTGAGATGCTGTAGCTTGTTGTTTTGATGCTTGAAATATGCCTAGTTGCTGTTTTGGACAGATTGTTGTCATAACTTGTATAGGGTGTATGTGTTGAACCGTTGCTCCGTTTTGAGTGTGCTCTATATGAAACTTGCTTGATTTTGCATGTAGCTTCATATTATCATGTTGCATCCATGTTTTGAGGTGTTTGCTTGATGCTTGTATGCATTTTGCATCCATGCCATGTTTAACTTGTTTTGCTCATATCTTCTAGGCCGTAGCTCCGAATCTAATGAACTTTATGTGTAACTTGACTAGAATCTCGTGTAGATCATCGTGGTGCATCTTAAATTGCTGTTTAACAACTTGAACATAAGGTTTATTCAGATCTGGACCAATTTCGAAATTTGCATATGAGGACTTACCAGAATTGTTCTATGTTGTTTCCGGCCTCATTTAAACTTGTCTTGATGTGTTGTTCTTGTTTGCATCATCTCTTGCCATGAGTAGCCTCATCTAGATTTGTCATGCATCATGCTTGTTTGTGCATGATGTCTTGTTCATGTGTGGGTGTTTACTTTGTTGTGTGCTTCTTCTTGTTAGTTCCTGTTTCGTTGCGATCGTGAGGATTCGTTCGTCTACGGTTGGTTCGGCTTCATCCGTTCGTCTTCTTCATGGACTCGGCCATAAAGGGTGGAAGGCTCGGCCTTATGCCTGGTGTTTTGTTCCACTCTTGCCACCCTAGTTTCCATCATATCGGTATTATGTTCCCGGATTTTGCGTCCCTAACGCGGTCGGGTGATTTATGGGACCCCCTTGACAGTTCGCTTTGAATAAGACTCGTCCAGCAAGGCCCAACATTGGTTTTACCATTTGCCTCACCACCACCTACTTTTCCCTTGGGAGTCGCTCTCTCGAGGATCATCTTTATTTTAGCCCCCACCGGTGCTTCTCTAAGTGCTGGCTCGAACGAAAACTACTGCAGGGCCACCTTGAGGCAACCCGAGGATTGGTTTTACTCGTAGCTAGTCTCATCCGGTGTTGCCCTGAGAACGAGATATGTGCAGCTCCTATCGGGATTGTCGGCGCATCGGGCGGCTTTGCTGGTCTTGTTTTATTGCTTGTCGAAATGTCTTGTAGCCGGATTCCGAGGCTGATCGGGTCTTCCCGGGGAGAAGGAATATCCTTCGTTGATCGCGAGAGCTTATCATGGGCTAAGTTGGGACACCCCTGCAGGGTATAAACTTTCGAGAGCCGTGCCCGCGGTTATGTGGCAGATGGGAATTTGTTGATATCCGGTTGTAGTAAACTTGAAGCAAACTCTTCTAAAATACACCAACCGTGTGCGTAACCGTGAGTGTCTCTTTTCGGGGTTGATCGAGAGGAGAACACGGTTTCTGGGTTATGTCTGACGTAAGTAGGAGTTCAGGATCACTTCTTGATCATTACTAGTTGTCGACCGTTCCTTTGTTCTCTCCTCGCTCTCATTTGCATATGTTAGCCACCATATATGCTTAGTCGCTGCTGCAACCTCACCACTTTACCCCTTCCTTTCCCATTTAAGCTTTGCTAGTCTTGATACCCATGGTAATGGGATTGCTGAGTGCTCGTGGCTCACAGATTACTACACCAACAGTTGCAGGTGCAGGTTATGCGATGCTCATGACGCGAGAGCGATATTTGCTTGTCTTGGAGTTCTTCTTCTGCTTCTTCTTCGATCAGGGGATAGGTTCCAGGTCGGCAGCCTGGGCTAGCAGGGTGGATGTCGTTTGAGTTTCTGTTTATGTTTCATCCGTAGTCGGATGTTGCTATTGTACATGATGTTGATGTATTCTTGTGGCATTTGTGCCTTGTGTATGTATCCCTATGTATTATGTAATGTTGATGTAATGATATCCACCTTGCAAAAGCGTTTCAATATGCGGGTCTATCCTTGGTGGGACCGTCGAGTTCCTTTTGGATAGGGTCGCATATTGGGCGTGACAAGTTGGTATCAGAGCCTCGACCGACCTTAGGAGCCCCCTTGATTGATCGTGTAGTTTGGCCGATGTTGAGTCTAGAATAAACTATTTTCAGAGTCTAGTTATATCGGAGAGTAGGAATTCTTTTTACTCCTCAGTCCCTTCGTCGCTCTGGTGAGAAATCTTGACATAGGTGTTTTGAATTACTCCTCTTCCCCTTCAAATTTTTTCTTTAGGATCACGCAGTTGGTTCTTCGATCGTTGTTCCTCAGCTCTTTCCATCCGGTGCTTTTCTCGTCAAGTTGACTCGAGCCTCTTAATCGTTGTCAAGTCCAATCCTCAGTTTTTTCTTTCCCGCCCGCCCACCCTTCTTCTTCTCGGAACCGGAGTCCGTAATCGAGTATCCATCCTACTCGTGCGAAGTTCTGCTCTCTCTCCTCAATGATTTCAACTTGTGTTTTCCCTTCAAGATATTCGTCGGTTCCCCCTTCCAAGTTGCCTGTGTTTTCCCGCCCTCCCACCCTTCTTATTCCCGGAGCCTGAGTCTTTTTCGACCATCTATTTCATTCGTGTGGAGTCTCTTCAGTCTTTCGTCAATTATTTCAACCGGTGAATTCTCATTTTGTACGACATTCTTCATCTCTTTTTCTTCCCCGGTGGATTCAATTCAAGTTTTTCGGTGTTGATCATATTCTTTTCCTCGGATCAAGTGTTTTCCCTTTGCTCGTTCGCCTCTCGCCAGTTTATCCTTCCGGAGTGTTCAAGACATCTCAGGAGATTTGTCTGTGTTCCAATTAATTCGAGGTTATCACCTCATTCTAATATCTCAATTGTTCCGGTGCATCATCTATCTGGTCAACATCCCTTTCCAACGGTGTTTTTCTTTTAGTGGGCCCTAACCCACAGGTCTTTTCCCAGGATCTTACCTGACTCTTCTAATTATTCCGGAGCTATTCTTTTAAAGTTTGACGTAAGAATGAATTTCATCAGTCAGATGCCTTTTCAAGATCGATTTCAAATCATTTCATTGTTGACTCAACGTCTTTGTTTTTCATTCTTCCGGAGTATCTCATTAATTTTGGTGGTACTTCTCGTCATCATTTGAAGACCGTCGTAGATTTTTTTTCTCTTAAATCTTGTCCGTTCTCCCGGAGTTTTGTGCTGCTAGCTCGATGTTATCCTATCTAGTTGTTTCCAGTTGTGCAAATTCTTTTCACCCATCCGGAGTATTTCAGGAGTTGCTTTCTCTCTCGATCATCCGGAGGCCATCTTTTCGGAAGATTTCTTCATTCTAAGTTTTCCAAGTCGTTCTCCAATTATTCTATATCAGTGCCCCTTCGTCCATCTCAATATTCTTCCGGTGCTTAGTTCAAGTATCCTCTAATCAGTTCGTGATCTCTTCATTCTCTTGTATCTAAATTCCCTCAAGGATCTTTGGGCTTTTCTAAGTTTTCCCGGCGATCCTTCCATCAGTCATTTTCGAATTCTTACGGTGGTTCGTTCAAGATTCTTTTTCCTTGATTATCATTTTAATTCATTCGTTCTTTTCAATCCTACCGGTGGTTCATGAAGACCTTCTCAAGTTTGTGATATGTCACTTCTCAATTCTTTTTCAAGAAGAATAAGTAGTTTGCAAAATCCATTGTTTGTCATCAATTTAATTTGATGAAGGATAAGCATACAATAAATCTTATTCTTATTTCATCCAAGTGTTTAATCTTTTCCTTCGGAGTTTGTTCTTGAGGAATAAATTCCACTTCCAAGTGTTTTCATCTTTTTCTTTTCCGGAGTTCAAATTTCCTCGGCCTTTTCGTCGGAACCTCCATCTAAATCACCGCAAAGCTTTAATCTTATTCTTTCATCCTTCAATTTTATTTCGTCATTCTTTTGTTACCGGAGTTCTTCATGGTGGTTCGTCATGATTTAATTCATTCTTCAAGAGTTCATCTATGTTCTTGTGGAGGAGCTCAAGTATCTTTCTTCTTGCATATCAAAGTGCAATTAAATCTCCGTATTCTTTTGAAGTGGAGTTTTGCATTTCTTCGTTCTTTTAAGTTATCTAATCATTTCCGTTTGCGGCTGGTTATCAGCTCATAATTTTGAGATGTTTTCCATAAGTCCACGGCAATCTTATTATTTCGTTGTTGATTTTCTCAACAACTTCAGTTCAAACCTTCCTTCTAAATTCTTTTCATTCCATTCTTCAATTCTTCCGGAGGCATTGCGTTGTTTATCTCGTCAAGTGTCATTCCATCTTCTGAAGTTCATGTTCTATTCTTTCCTTGTTCAACCGGTGTGCTGCATAAATCATTTCAGTCTTATCTGTTTCTTCTTCCATCCTAACCACTCCGATTAGAACGAGTTGTTTCAGAGTCTATCTTGATTCCGTGAGCTTTCGATTCTCGTCATTCTCGTCGTTCCTCTCTTCTTGTCGAGTGCTCTCGATTCTTTGCTTCTTCTCTTGAGTTTTTATTTCACCTCATCCCTTTTCTCTTCCGTCTCGGTCCTAAGATCTCGGGACGAGATCTCTTGTTAGTGGAGGAGTGTTGTAACGCCCCGGATTCGATGCGCCAGGTGTCCGCCAGTTATTCGTCGTCGTTGCCATGTCATTTGCTTGCGTGTTGCATTTTGCCATGTCTTCATCTGCATTTCATATCATGTCATCATGGGCATCGCATTTGCATACGTGTTCGTCTCATGCATCCGAGCATTTTCCCCGTTGTCCGTTTTCCAATCTGGCACTCCTATGTCTCCCGGCGCCCCCTTTTACCTCTTCTCGTGTGCGGGTGTTAAACGGTCTCGGAATGGACCGAGGTTTGTCAAGCGGCCTTGGTATAGCACCGGTAGACCGCCTGTCAAGTTTCAGATCATTTGGAGGTCGTTTGATACTCCAACGGTTAACCGGGTAACCGCAAAGGCCTCTTTTGTGTGCAGCCCAACACCCCCTCCAAAGTGGCCCAAAACCCAGCAAACTCCCCTCCATGCGATCGTGAGGATTTGTTCGTCTACGCTTGGTTCGGCTTCATCCGTTCGTCTTCTTCATGGACTCGGCCTTAAAGGGTGGAAGGCTCGGCCTTATGCCTGGTGTTTTGTTCCACTCTTGCCGCCCTAGTTTCCATCATATCGGTATTATGTTCCCGGATTTTGCGTCCCTAACGCGGTCGGGTGATTTATGGGACCCCCTTGACAGATCGCTTTGAATAAGACTCGTCCAGCAAGGCCCAACATTGGTTTTACCATTTGCCTCACCACCACCTACTTTTCCCTTGGGAGTCGCTCTCTCGAGGGTCATCTTTATTTTAGCCCCCCCGGGCCAGTGCTTCTCTAAGTGCTGGCCTGAACCGAGCTGCCTGCGGGGCCACCTTGAGGCAACCCGAGGATTGGTTTTACTCGTAGCTAGTCTCATCCGGTGTTGCCCTGAGAACGAGATATGTGCAGCTCCTATCGGGATTGTCGGCGCATCGGGCGGCTTTGCTGGTCTTGTTTTATTGCTGTCGAAATGTCTTGTAGCCGGGATTCCGAGACTGATCGGGTCTTCCCGGGGAGAAGGAATATCCTTCGTTGATCGCGAGAGCTTATCATGGGCTAAGTTGGGACACCCTGCAGGGTATAAACTTTCGAGAGCCGTGCCTGCGGTTATGTGGCAGATGGGAATTTGTTGATATCGGTTGTAGTAAACTTGAAGCAATCTCTTCTAAAATACACCAACCGTAAAGCGTAACCGTGAGTGTCTCTTTTTCGGGTTGATCGAGAGGAGAACACGGTTTCGGGTTATGTCGGCGTAAGTAGGAGTTCAGGATCACTTCTTGATCATTACTAGTTGTCGACCGTTCCTTTGTTCTCTCCTCGCTCTCATTTGCATATGTTAGCCACCATATATGCTTAGTCGCTGCTGCAACCTCACCACTTTACCCCTTCCTTTCCCATTTAAGCTTTGCTAGTCTTGATACCCATGGTAATGGGATTGCTGAGTCCTCGTGGCTCACAGATTACTACACCAACAGTTGCAGGTGCAGGTTATGCGATGCTCATGACGCGAGAGCGATATTTGCTTGTCTTGGAGTTCTTCTTCTGCTTCTTCTTCGATCAGGGGATAGGTTCCAGGTCGGCAGCCTGGGCTAGCAGGGTGGATGTCGTTTGAGTTTCTGTTTATGTTTCATCCGTAGTCGGATGTTGCTATTGTACATGATGTTGATGTATTCTTGTGGCATTTGTGCCTTGTGTATGTATCCCTATGTATTATGTAATGTTGATGTAATGATATCCACCTTGCAAAAGCGTTTCAATATGCGGGTCTATCCTTGGTGGCACCGTCGAGTTCCTTTTGGATAGGGTCGCATATTGGGCGTGACACTACTGTCACTGGGAAAGGACACCGCAAGATTGAACCCAAAGCTAAGCACTTCTCCCATTGCAAGAAAAACCAATCTAGTAGGTGATACGTCTCCAAGTTATCTATAATTTTTTATTTCTCCATGCTACTTTATCTACTGTTTTGGACTATATTGGGCTTTATTTTCAACTTTTATATTATTTTTGGGACTAACCTATTAACCGGAGGCCCAGCCCAGAATTGGTGTTTTTTTGCCTATTTCAGTGTTTCGAAGAAACAGAATATCAAACGGAGTCCAAACGGAATGAAACCTTCGGGAACGTGATTTTCCGAACGTGATCCAGGAGACTTGGACCCTACTCCAAGGAACAAAAGAGGCGGTCACAAGGGTGGGCCCCCCCTAGGGCACGCCCCCTACCTCGTGGGCCCCCTGTTGCTCCACCGACGTACTCCTTCCTCCTATATATACCTACGTACCCCCAAACGATCAGAACAGGAGTCAAAAAGCTAATTCCACCGCCGCAACTTCCTGTATCCACGAGATCCCATCTTGGGGCCTGTTAGGAGCTCACGGAGGGGCATCCACCATGGAGGGTTCTACATCATCACCATAGCCCTCCGATGAAGTGTGAGTAGTTTACTTCAGACCTTGGTCCATAGCTAGTAGCTGGATGGCTTCTTCTTTCTTTTTGGATCTCAATACAATGTTCTCCCCCTCTCTCGTGGAGATCTATTCGATGTAATCTTCTTTTTGCGGTGTGTTTGTTGAGACCGATGAATTGTGGGTTT
Source organism: Aegilops longissima (assembly GCA_021605205.1). Classification (NCBI taxonomy): domain Eukaryota; kingdom Viridiplantae; phylum Streptophyta; class Magnoliopsida; order Poales; family Poaceae; genus Aegilops; species Aegilops longissima. The sequence continues at coordinate 1,653,456 of CM038680.1, read as the reverse complement.
ATGATCCAGATTATCTATGAATAATATTTGAATCTTCTCTGAATTCTTTTATGTATGATTGGTTATCTTTGCAAGTCTCTTCGAATTATCCGTTTGGTTTGTCTAACTAGATTGGTAGTTCTTGCAATGGGAGAAGTGTTTAGCTTTGGGTTCAATCTTGCGGTGTCCTTACCTTGTGACAGAAGGGGCAGCAAGGCACGTATTGTATTGTTGCCATCGAGGATAACAAGATGGGGTATTTATCATATTGCATGAATTTATTCCTCTACATCATGTCATCTTGCTTAAGGCGTTACTCTGTTTTTAACTTAATACTCTAGATGCATCTTTGGATAGCGGTCGATGAGTGGAGTAATAGTAGTAGATGCGTAATCGTTTGGTCTACTTGTCTCGGACGTGATGCCTATATACATGATCATACCTAGATATACTCATAACTATGCTCAATTCTGTCAATTGCTCAATAGTAATTTGTTCACCCACCGTAGAATACTTATGCTATGGAGAGAAGCCACTAGTGAAACCTGTGGCCCCCGGGTCTATTCTCATCATATCAATCTCCATCACTTTAATACTTGCTTTGTTTTTTACTTTGTCTTTTACTTTTTACTTTGCATCTCTATACCAAAAATACCAAAAATAGTATCTATCATCTCTATCAGATCACACTCTCGTAAGTGACCGTGAATGGATTGACAACCCCTAATCGCGTTGGTTGGGAGGACCTATTGTTTTGTGCAGGTACGAGGGACTTGTGCATGGCCTCCTACTGGATTGATACCTTGGTTCTCAAAAACTGAGGGAAATACTTACACTACTTTGCTGCATCATCTTCTCCTCTTCGGGGAAATCCAACGCAGTGCTCAAGAGGTAGCAAGAAGAATTTCTGGCGCCGTTGCGGGGGAGGCTCACGCAAGAGCAAGTCAAGCACCATACCAAGTACCCATCACAATCCCTATTTCCCGCATTATATTATTTGCCATTTGCCTCTCGTTTTCCTCTCCTGCACTTCACCCTTGTCGTTTAATTCGCCCTCTCTTTGCCAATCTCCTCCTCTTTTCCCCGTTTGCCTTTTTCTCGCTTGCCTTTTGTTTGCTCGTGTGTTGGATTGCTTGTTTGTCGCGATGGCTCTACCTAGATTTGGTGATCTTCACATTAAAAGGTTAGAGGAGATCGAAACCAATGTCAAGAAGTTTATGGTTCTGCAATTTGAGCATAATAATTTCTTTAGAAATGAGCTTAAGGAACAAAAAGGTTTTATGAGTTATATGAATAAAGAGATCGATGATATGTCTAAATAATTTGATGGTATAAGATCCCAAATTGCTCGTCTTGAAAAGTTGACCGCTGAAATTTCGGATATGCAAGCTACCTTAGTCAATAAGATGGCCGCTAAACCGAATTCTTATGAAAATCAAGATGAAGATCTAAAAGTTATTGATGTGTCCCCCATTAAATCTTTGTTTTGCAATATGAACCTTGATGAAACTGAATATGATCTTCCCTTACCTAGAAGGCATTCTAAGAATTCAGAGGCTTTAGATCTTGATGATGAAATTGATAAATATGGGATTGAAAGAAATAAAAAGCTAGATGTTGCTAAACCCACTATATTGGATCTCAAGGAATTTAATTATGAAAATTGCTCTTTAATTGTTTGTATTTCCTTGTTGCAATCCGTGCTAAATTCTCCTCATGCTTATAGTCAAAATAAGGCCTTTACCGAACACATTGTTGATGCCTTGATGCAATCTTATGAAGAAAAACTTGAGTTGAAGGTCTCTATACCTAGAAAACTATATGATGAGTGGGAACCTACTATTAAAATTAAAATTAAAAATTATGAGTTTCATGCCTTGTGTGATTTGGGTGCTAGTGTCTCTACTATCCCCAAAACTTTGTGTGATTTGCTAGATTTCCGTGACTTTGATGATTGCTCTCTAAACTTGCATCTTGCGGATTCCACTATTAAAAAACCTATGGGAAGAATTAATGATGTTCTTATTGTTACAAGTAGGAATTATTTGCCCGTAGATTTTTATTGTTCTTGATATAGATTGTAATCCTTCATGTCCTATTATTCTTGGTAGACCTTTCCTTAGAACGATTGGTGCAATTATTGATATGAAGGAAGGGAATATTAGATTCCAATTTCCATTAAAGAAAGGCATGGAACACTTCCCTAGGAATAAAATAAAATACCATATGAATCTATCATGAGAGCCACTTATGGATTGCCTACCAAAGATGGCAATACCTAGATCTATCCTTGCTTTTATGCCTAGCTAGGGGCGTTAAACGATTGCGCTTGTTGGGAGGCAACCCAATTTTCTTTATGTTTTTTTGTTTTTGTTTCTGTTTAGGAATAAATAATACATCTAGCCTCTGTTTACATGTGGTTTTATGTTTTAATTAGTGTTTGTGCCAAGCTAGACCTATTGGATCTTCTTGGATGATAGTTATTTGATCTTGCTGTAATTTCCAGAAACTTTGCGCTCAGTACCCGAATTATTAAAAATCACCAGAACGTGATAAAATACTGATTCCAATTTCTGCTGATCAATAAACAAATTTTCCAGGTCTTCTAATTTTGGTAGATTGTTTGGAGTTCCAGAATTTTGCGTTAGTTACAGATTACTACAGACTGTTCTGTTTTTCACAGATTCTGTTTTTTCGTGTGTTGTTTGCTTATTTTGATGAATCTATGGCTAGTAAAATAGCTTATAATACATAGAGAAATTGGAATACAGTAGGTTTCACACCAATATAAATAAAGAATGATTTCATTATAGTACCTTAAAGTAGTCTTTTGTTATCTTTCTCTAACGGAGCTCACGAGATTTCTATTGAGTTTTGTGTTGTGAAGTTTTCAAGTTTTGGGTAAATTCTTTTGATGGATTGTGGAACAAGGAGTGGCAAGAGCCTAAGCTTGGGGATGCCCATGGCACCCCAAGATAATCAAGGACACCAAAAGTCAAAGCTTGGGATGCCCGGAAGGCATCCCTCTTTAAATCTACTTCCATCGGTAATTTACTTGGAGCTATATTTTTATTCACCACATGATATGTGTTTTGCTTGGAGCGTCTTGTATCATTTGCGTCTTTACTTGTTAGTCTACCACAATCATACTTGCTGTACACACCTTTTGAGAGAGCCATACATGAATTGGAATTTGATAGAATACTCTATGTGCTTCACTTATATCTTTTGAGCTCGATAGTTTTGCTCATAGTGCTTCACTTATATCTTTTGAGCGTGATAATTTTTGCTCTAGTGCTTCAGTTAGTTATTTTAGAGCACAGTGGTGGATTTGTTTTGAAGAAACTATTGATCTCTCATGCTTCACTTAGATTATTTTGAGAGTCGCTAATAGCATGGTAATTTGCTTAATATTAGTATACTAGGTATTCAAGATATGTGAAACTTTCTTTTGAGTGCATTGAATACGAATACTAAGAAAAGTTTGATGCTTCATAATTGTTTTGAGATATGAAGATGGTGATATTAGAGTCATGCTAGTTGAGTAGTTGTGAATTTAAAGAATACTTGTGTTCAAGTTTGTGATTCCCATAGCATGCACGTATGGTGAACCGTTATGTGATGAACTCGGAGCATAATTTTTTTATTGATTGTCTTCCTTATGAGTGGCGGTCGGGGACGAGCGATGGTCTTTTCCTACTAATCTATCCCCCTAGGAGCATGTGCGTAATACTTTGCTTTGATAACTTCTAGATTTTTACAATAAGTATATGAGTTCTTTATGACTAATGTTGAGTCCATGGATTATACACACTTTTTCCCATCGTTCCACCATTGCTAGCCTATCTAATACCGTGCACTTTTCGCCGGTATCATACACCCACCATATATCTTCCTCAAAACAGCCACCATACCTACCTATCATGGCATTTCCATAGCCATTCCGAGATATATTGCCATGCAACTTTCCACCATTCCGTTTATTATGACACGTTCCATTATTGTCATATTGCTAGCATGATCATGTAGTTGACATCGTACTTGTGGCCAAGCCACCGTTCATAATTCTTTCATACATGTCACTCTTCTTGTTTCATCGCATATCCCGGTACACCGTCGGAGGCATTCATATAGAGTCATACTTTGTTCTAAGAATCGAGTTGTAATTGTTGAGTTGTAAGAAAAATAAAGGTGTGATGATCATCATTATTAGAGCATTTGTCCCAGTGAGGAAAGAATGATGGAGACTATGATTCCCCCACAAGTCGGGATAAGACTCCGGACGAAAAATAAAAAAAGGAGAAAAATGAAAAAAATAGACCATAAAAAAAGAGAAAAGGCCCAAATAAAAAAAATAAAAAAATGAGAGAAAAAGAGAGAAGGGACAATCCTACTATCCTTTTACCACACTTGTGCTTCAAAGTAGCACCAAGATCTTCATGATAGAGAGTCTCTCATTTTGTCACTTTCATATACTAGTGGGAATTTTGCATTATAGAACTTGGCTTGTATATTCCAATGATGGGCTTCCTCAAATGCCCTAGGTCTTCGTGAGCAAGCGAGTTGGATGCACACCCACTTAGTTTCTTTTGTTGAGCTTCCATATACTTATAGCTCTAGTGCATCCGTTGCATGGCATTCCCTACTCACTCACATTGATATCTATTGATGGGCATCTCCATAGCCCGTTGATACCCCTAGTTGATGTGAGACTATCTTCTCCCTTTTTTCTTCTCCACAACCACCATTCTATTCCACATCTAGTGCTATATCCATGGCTCACGCTCATGTATTGCGTGAAGATTGATTTTTTTTTGAAAATGTTAAATTATGAAACAATTGCTTGGCTTGTCATCGGGGTTGTGCATGATTTAAATATTTTGTGTGGGGAAGATGGAGCATAGCCAGACTATATGATTTTGTAGGGATAACTTTCTTTGGCCATGTTATTTTGAGAAGACATAATTGCTTGATTAGTATGCTTGAAGTATTATTATTTTTATGTCAATATGAACTTTTGTCTTGAATCTTTCGGATCTGAATATTCATACCACAATTAAGAAGATTTACATTGAAATTATGCCAAAGTATCACTCCGCATCAAAAATTCTCTTTTATCATTTACCTACTCGAGGACGAGCAGGAATTAAGCTTGCGGATGCGATCGTCTCCAACGTATCTATATTTTTGATTGCTCCATGCTACTTTATCTACTGTTTTGGACTATATTGGGCTTTATTTTCCACTTTTATATTATTTTTGGGACTAACCTATTAACCGGAGGCCCAGCCCAGAATTGTTGTTTTTTTTGCCTATTTTAGTGTTTCGAAGAAATAGAATATCAAACGGAGTCCAAACGGAATGAAACCTTCGGGATCGTGATTTTCTCACCGAACGTGATCCAAGAGACTTGGACCCTACTCTAAGGAAGAAATGAGGCGGTCACGAGGGTGGGGGGCGCCCCCCTAGGGCGCGCCCCCTGCCTCATGGGCCCCCTATTGCTCCACCGACGTACTCCTTCCTCCTATATATACCTACATACCCCCAAACGATCAGAACAGGAGTTAAAAACCTAATTCCACCGCCGCAACTTCCTGTATCCACGAGATCCCATCTTGGGGCCTGTTTCGGAGCTCCGCCGGAGGGGGCATCCACCACGGAAGGCTTCTACATCATCACCATAGACCCTCCGATGAAGTGTGAGTAGTTTACTTCAGACCTTCGGGTCCATAGCTAGTAGCTAGATGGCTTCTTCTTTCTTTTGGGATCTCAATACAATGTTCTCCCCCTCTCTCGTGGAGATCTATTCGATGTAATCTTGTTTTTGCGGTGTGTTTGTTGAGACCGATGAATTGTGGGTTTATGATCCAGATTATCTATGAATAATATTTGAATCTTCTCTGAATTCTTTTATGTATGATTGGTTATCTTTGCAAGTATCTTCGAATTATCCGTTTGGTTTGGCCAACTAGATTGGTAGTTCTTGCAATGGGAGAAGTGTTTAGCTTTGGGTTCAATTATGCGGTGTCCTTACCTAGTGACAGAAGGGCCAGCAAGGCACGTATTGTATTGTTGCCATCGAGGATAACAAGATGGGGTATTTATCATATTGCATGAATTTATTCCTCTACATCATGTCATCTTGCTTAAGGCGTTACTCTGTTTTTAACTTAATACTCTAGATGCATGCTGGATTAGCGGTCGATGAGTGGAGTAATAGTAGTAGATGCATAATCGTTTGGTCTACTTGTCTCGGACGTGATGCCTATATACATGATCATACCTAGATATACTCATAACTATGCTCAATTCTGTCAATTGCTCAACAGTAATTTGTTCACCCACCATAGAATACTTATGCTCTTGAGAGAAGCCACTAGTGAAACCTATGGCCCACGGGTCTATTCTCATCATATCAATCTCCATCACTTTAATACTTGCTTTGTTTTTACTTTGCATCTCTATACCAAAAATACAAAAAATATTATCTATCATCTCTATCAGATCTCACTCTCGTAAGTGACCGTGAAGGGATTGACAACCCCTAATCGCGTTGGTTGCGAGGAGCTATTGTTTTGTGCAGGTACGAGGGACTTGTGCGTGGCCTCCTACTGGATTGATACCTTGGTTCTCAAAAACTGAGGGAAATACTTACGCTACTTTGCTGCATCATCCTCTCCTCTTCGGGGAAATCCAACGCAGTGCTCAAGAGGTAGCAGTAGGCCAAACCAAACTGACAATTCGAAGAAACTTGCAAAGATAACCAATCACACATAAAAGAATTCAGAGAAGATTCAAATATTGTTCGTAGATAATCTTGATCATAAACCCACAATTCACCGGTCTCAATAAACACACCGCAAAAAGAAGATTACATCGAATAGATCTCCACGAGAGAGGGGGAGAACATTGTATTGAGATCCAAAAAGAGAGAAGAAGCCATCTAGCTACTAACTATGGACCCGAAGGTCTGAGGTAAACTACTCACACTTCATCGGACACTACTAGGAAAAGGGCTATAGATGGAAATGACACTAATGGCGCACCGGAAAGATGGTGCGCCATTAGTATATACTAATGGCGCACCACCATCTGATGCGCCATTAGAGTCTAAACTACTAATGGCGCACCATGCTTTGGGTGCGCCATTAGTATCAAAATTATTTTTTTTAAACTAGTGTGCTGTCCAAACATACTAATGGTGCATCCTGCCCAAGTGCGCCATTAGTAGTTGTAACTACTAATGGCGCACCAGGGTGTGGTGCGCCATTAGTATAGAAACTTTTTTTGAACTAGTGCGCTTGTCCAAACATACTAATGGCGCATCCTGCCCAGTGCGCCATTAGTAGTTGTAACTACTAATGGCGCACCGAGGTGTGGGTGCGCCATTAGTATAGAAACTTTTTTTAAACTAGTGCGCTTGTCCAAACATACTAATGGCGCATCCTGCTTAGGTGCGCCATTAGTAGTGGTAACTACTAATGGCGCACCATGCAAGAGGTGCGCCATTAGTAAGTGGGCAACAACAAGATATTTGGGACAGCCTCTCCTACCCACACACTCACTTTCTCCCCACTTCATTCTCTCCACCTCCTCCTTGTCTCGGGTGCCTCCTCTTTTCACCTCATTTCCACCATAGATTCATTCAAATTAAGGGTTAAATTACCTTGTTTTAATAGGTAAGTAAGGGGAAGCTATATTTAGGTTGTTCTCCTTACAACAATGTGCACATGCACTTTTTACGCCTAGCTAGATCTATGTATGTTAGTGGTGTTGCATATGTTTGTGGTGTTTGCATATGTGTTTGTGTTTGGAGGTGTACGGTATTTGAAATCGATAGTTGCCTATATTTTGCGAATTTTGATTCATTTCCGTTTGGTAGGAATTTTGGCATTAAGCATCCTTTTGGTCCTATTTTTAGGGAAAGTCATGCCAAATTTTTCTTGGTTCTAAAATATCGTTTTGCTCTACCCATGACGACCATGGTCCGCACGATGACCGAAGGCATCGTGAATAGGTTTTTGAGGTCCGCGAAGGCGAGATGCTTCAAAAGAGCGAGGCGGAGATAAGATGTCCGTGTCGAAGATGCAAGTGAAGAGCCTTATTGCGGACCCGTTCGAACAGGTGCGGGACCACCTGCTGTTGCGTGGTTTCATGGATGGCTATCGGTGGCAAGGTGATGAAGATGACTACGAAGTCGTCCATGCGGGCGGGCAAGAAATGAGGAAGGGCAGCAAGACAACCACCGCGGCTCGGTAGGCGAGAAGACGAAGAATCCCGGAGATGATCACGACGATGATGCTTGTACACGATCATCATGTAGAAGATGCAGGACATGATGATGAGGAAGATGCGGAGCAGGCGGCGGGCATGATCATGAAGATGATGATGCGGCGGAGCGACGACGCTGGACCATCGATGGGCTGGGTGCAGGACCCTCATATTCAAGAGCTGCTTCTCAAGCGGACGGATAACGCAAGAGCTGCCGCCCGAGAGAAAGCCAAGATGGATCAACTTGAGTTAGGCGCGTTACTCCATTGTATGAAGGATGCAGGCCCAAGGATACCGCTTTGAAAGTAACGCTCATGGCCACGGAGATGAAGGTAAAACACAAAATGACCGGCGCGTGCTTCGGCGAGAACATGTCATTACGCACGAACGTCTTCCCAAGGGGAACAAGTGCCCGACCAGTTTGGAGGAGGCGAAGAAAATCGTGTGTCCTCTGGATTTACCGCCGCGTGAAATACCATGTGTGCATGAAAAATTGCATCATTTATCGGGACGAGCACGCGGAGTCTACCATATGTCCGGTGTCGGCGTCACTCGATACAAGAAGAGGAAGAAAGCTCCTCGAAAAGTGGTGTGGTACTTTCCGATCACTCCTCGTCTGCAGCGCTATTTCATGGACCCTAAGGTAGCAAAGCTCCTGCGTTGGCACGCGGATAGGGAGGAGAAGAAGCGGGAAGATGACGCAAATGATCCGGAGATAGATAAAAAGACAAGATGCTGAGTCACCCTAAGGATGCGAGCCGGTGGCAGCGTTGAACCGAAGACTCGGAATTTGGGAGCGATCCAAGGAACATCGTGCTGGGCGCGAGCACCGATGGAGTCAATCCGTTTGGCAGCCGAGAAGCACACATAGCACCTGGCCTGTGTTTGTGTGGATGTACAACCTTCCCCTGGTTGTGCATGAAGAGGAAGTACATTCACATGAGTATGCTAATTGAAGGGCGAAACAACCAGGAGCGACATCAATCATGTATCTGGGGCTGCTGAAAGAGGAGCTTGACACGCTGTGGAAAACGCCAGCCAATCGTGGGGCGCCGCAGAAAGAATATTTCCCTATGAGAGCCGCACTGCTCACGACGGTGCACGACTATCTCGATTCGGATATGTCGCGGGGCAGGTAGTCCACGGATTTTACGGATCGTAAGGTGCATGGATGACACAACGATCGCCAGCTAGATAGAGATCCGGGTCTTGAAAACCGTGTTCATGGGACATCGAAGGTGGCTTGCGGCGATGACCCGTGGAGGAAACGCAAGGATCTGTTCGATGGTGAAACCGAACCCAGCGCCGATGTACGAGGAGCGGCGAGGAAATAGACAAGCTGTTGGAAAATTGGAAAGACTGCCCACCGCCGAAAGAAGCAAAAGGCGCCGGGCCGAAAGAAGCGAAAGCGCGAGCAGCTCTGAAGGTATGGAAAACGAGGTCTGTTTTACGGGACTTGCCGTCTTGGAAGATCCACCGTGTGCCTCACAGCCTTGATGTCATGCATATCACGAAGAACGTGTGCGAGTCTGCTTGGTACCCTGCTCAACATGCGGAGAGGACCAAAGATGGGCGAAAGCAAGGGCAGACTTGAAATCAATGGGCATCGGCAGGAGCTTCACGCTATATATGATGATGATGATGATGATGATGATGATGATGAGGCGAAGCAGGACACGAGAAAGTCGTCGCAAAGGCAAAAGGCCAAGAAGACCGGAAATGACTACCCTCCGCGTGCTTCACTCTAAGTCGAGGAGATCGAGCAGTTTTCACCTGCCTCCTAGGAGTAAAACTTCCTTCTGATTCTGTGGGAAGATAAGCAGATACCTAGACCCAGTGAAGCGAAGTTCAGCGGGATGAAGTCTCACGACCACACGTCTTGATGACGCAGATACTTCCAGATTGCAATCCATTGGGATCATGGGCGCGCACGTCCGTGAAACGCTATTTGGCCTATGCAACTTCTTGACGTCATCTCTCGGAAGTCGATTGGCGTGAGGCAACTCGAAGGCTACAGGAAGAGATCGTGGTGATACTATGCGAGCTTGAGATGTACTTCCGCCCGCATTCTTGACGTTATGGTGCATCTGCTGGTCCATATAGTGGAGGATATCATCCAACTCGGGCGGCGTTCCTGCACAGCATGATGCCGTTCGAAAGGATGAATGGTGTCATCAAAGGATACGTTCGCAACATGTCACGTCCGAAGGAAGCATAGCCGGGGCTTTCGACCAAGAGTGCATCTTCTCTGCACGAATTATCTAGGCATCGAGAACCCGTTGGTCTGCCGTCAGCAGCACCTCGGCAGGCTCGCTGGATGGGGTCACCATGAGGGTCGCCGCGAAATGCATGTCGACTTCGAGGGTCGACTCGCCGACTTTGAAAGAGCAAACCTAGTCGCGCTACAACACATAGGCGTGGTCGATCCTTGGGTGGTAGAGCACAAAACCTTTATTAAAAGGCGTTACAATGACCGAGGCCAACGAGAGGGCGGACGGAGATACACTCAAAGAGCACAACTCATGTTTCACGCGTTGGTTCAAGCATAAGCTTCGTTGTACCCTTTACATGAGGATTCTTCCGCGGAAGAACAACTCATATTCGCCTTGTCACGAGGCGCCGAGCACAACTGATGACCTATGAGGCGTCACGATATCAACGACTACACATTCTACACGAGGCCAAGGACATGAAGAGCGATGGTTATCGAACTCCGGGGTAGCGATGGAATCCTACACGGTAACGACAAGGACAGATACTACGGAAGGATCGAGGAGATCTGGGAGCTGAGCTCTGCTGGAGAGAAGGTCCCATGTTCCGTGTCGAGATGGGCCAAGAACGTCATAAAGAAGACCGGTATTTCACCAACATGGTTATACCCGGCCAAATCCAAGACCATGGGCGCAAGCGTCACCGTGAAAAATGAGCCATGGTACTGGCTTCCCAAGTGGACCAATGCTTCTTCATTACCGACCCGCCAAAGCCCGATCGTGTTGTCGTGAGGAGAGGCAAAAGGAAGATCATCGGAATGGATGGAGTAGCCAATGAGCAAGACTTGACAAGCACGGCGACCGAGGATCGAACATGGCGACGATGATGAAGTAGCAGCATACACCACAAGAAGAAGCAGGACCACCCTACCTAAAGGCGTCCGTTCCACGGAAGAACTCCATTTGCGAAAAAGAAGGGCAAGAAGATTGTGAGCAGATAGCTAGCTAAGATCGATTGTATTTAAATCGTAGCCTTCATTTCTCGATTGTATTTCATGGGTACTTTTGAACTATCATGAATATTTTAAATTTCATGGACACTCGATCTCGATCCCCTCCATCTCGATCGCTATCCCACCTCGCCAGATCCGGCCCCCTCGCCGCCGAGCACCCCCAGTCCACCGCCGCCGCCGACCCCCCACCCTCGATTCCCCTACTCAACCGCCGCCGACCCCCGCACCCAGCAAGCACCGTCTTATAAAAAAATAAGTATCAAACAGCTTTTAAATGCTACTGTCTTATAAAAAAATATTACTGTTATTATTTAAACAAGTTTGAACATTTTTAAACACAAATAAGTATCAAACAGCTTTTTAAATGCTAAAAAAATTTGTGGAGCCCACCTCGATCCCCCTCCATCTCGATCGCTGTCCCACCTCGCCAGATCCGGTCCCCCTCGCCGCCGAGCACCCCCCCAGTCCACCGGCCGCCGCCGCCGACCCCCCGCACCCTCGATTCCCCTACTCAACCGCCGCCGCCGACCCCCTTTCCCAAGCACCGTCTTATAAAAAAATAAGTATCAAACAGCTTTTTAAATGCTCTTGTCTTATAAAAAATATTACTGTTATTATTTAAACAAGTTTGAACATATTTAAACATAAATAAGTATCAAATAGCTTTTTAAGTGCTAAAAAAATTTGTGGAGCACAGGAGTCGAACCCGGGACCTCTGGTGTGAGAACTGGAGGCTGACCAATCGAGCTAGTAGAGTGGGCTTGACATGGATAGGTTACGTAGTACATAACCTTTTGGCTTGAGTGGAAATAAAAAAAATACTAATGGCGCACCACGGTGGGTGCGCCATTAGTGTGACATGCTAATGGCGCACCACGGTGAGTGCGCCATTAGTAATGTAACCCCCTTCGCCCGATCCCCCTTCGCCCGATCCCCTTCGCCCGATCCCCTCGCCAGATTCTCTCCTCTCGATCCACCGCCGCCCGCCGCCGCTCCTCGCCCTCGCCCTCGCCTCGCCCTCCCTCCCTCGCCCTCTCCTCGCCCGGGCGCCGCCCGGACGCCTTGCGCCCGATGCCTCGACCCGCCCGACCCGCCGCCCGGGCGCCGCCCGACCACGCCGCCGGACGCCGCCCAGACGCCGCCCGACCCGCCGCCCGACGCCGCCCAGACGCCGCCCGACCCCCCGCCCGGGCGCTGCCCCGCCGCCCAGCCGCCCTCGACCCGCCCACGCCGCTGCCCCACCTCGACCCGCCCGTCCACACCACCGTCGACCCGCCTCCCTCGACCCGCCCAAATACGACCACCTTCATGCCTTCATCTCAAATTTATCCATTCCATTTGCAATTCATGACAGAATGTTTGCAACCTTGTCTCTGCTAGTTTCATGAATAATGCATCTTTGGTTTGTAGAAGTGTCCATTTATCGTTTCAGCTTTCAGGTGATAATTTGGTGTCATGAAACCATGTAGTGGTCTAGCTTACTTGATTTTTCCTTCTCTGCATATCATAATAATATTACTTACTGATTTGTGCTGCAGCATCTATACTCATCACATTGGTGTTTAGGCCGCCTATTAGTTACTGTCTGTAATATATATATTTCAGCATCTATCGCATGATAGTTGAGCCTTGGTGGTGCCAAAATGGCCCATTTGGTTTTAGAATTGAATAAATGATAGCTCGCGTTGCCTTGTTTTTTCGTGAATCAATGAGCAAATGCTTTAAAACTGAACCTTATGCAGGCGTTGCCTCTTTTAAAAATAATAATTATGCAGGCATTTGTAAGAATTGAGATGTTCATTTGAGAATTTTACTTGTATCCACAAGAGAATGGCAGTATCTCCACTTGTATCCTGAAGTCCAGGGTTTGAGTTAGTATCCTTAAAAAGTCAAACAAGGAAATGCTGCCTAAGAACCTAATAATTCCCTTTCCTGGCCCCCACAACAAGTGGGAGCTTTTGATCTTGGGATAACCTTTGGTTATATTGTTGAGAGTGAAATATATATCTTTCTCCTTTGCACTAAATCTTCGCATCAAATGTTTTGAAGAACTCGCACGTCCTACCTGCAAAGAAATATTTCTTTTATTTTTACACGATCACATTTTTTGGTTGTGGTTCCCTAAGTTCTATGGTTTATAGTTGTTCACTGGTTTGCTACTCGAAGTAGTTTTGGCTTGCATCTCTTCTGTTTTGATTTGTAGATGTTGCTCGTAAAGGTAAATTTGGCAAGGGGCAGATTTCTACATGTTGGTCCTGGTACTTTCGGTGCTCGAGAGCACTGAAACCGACTTCTTGCACTTCTTTTAAATAGTGTTTGGGGTTCAGGAGTACGAATTTTTTGTGGTTGTTTCAAACTGCAACCATTGTTTGCTTTTATTTTTGAATGGTGAGCGTCGTTTGTTTGAGTGCCTCTTTATATTGCTGCACGCAGAGTACTCCCATCCTCTGTTTTTCCACCAACATATCACTTGAGAGCACAAGCCGCCTCTTGCAACATCATTTTTCAGACTAACGAGGATCTGATGTTATCTTAGTCGGTGAGTATTTCTCATCTCAACTTGGAATTTCTCATTTCACTTAGTGAGTATGCATTGAAGCACACCTTCCAGTCAATAAATTCAAACACCAAATGTTTACATTCACTTGATAAATATTTCACATCTCTGTACATGCAAATATTGATGCGGCTTTGCTCATTTCGATAACACCATCGAGTAAAGCTATTTCAGACACAATAAAGTTGCAAAATTCAGATACTTCATAGACATATGTGTGTTGCTTTTGTTTACGCTAAACTGTCTATGGTAGATAAACTGAGTGTTGTGGCCATGCTTGATGCAGGAGCTCAAGAACCTGCGGCAGCAGCTCTACTCCGCCTCCGAGTCTGCGAGAAGTCCTACCTCAACACCCACAAGTAGATGTGAGTAGCCACCTCAGATGTTCCTCCTCTCCTCCATTAGAACAGTTGATCGTGTAAAGTAGTCTGAGTTAGAGAAATGTTGATCGGTGTTATGAGTGTTGGCCAAAAAGCTCATCGTTAGCTAAGCGCCTCATGTTACGCTCTGTGAACTGCTATGTGGTGCTGCTCATGGATGATCGTAGGAATTTATGCAAATATTCAGAGACACAAAATATTGAAGTTGCTGTAACTGATTACTTTCCCAAGTGAGAAAAATACATTCTATTCTACCTATTTCATACTCAGTGATTGTTGCAGCCAAGAAATGCATAGCCAATGTTAAATGGTCCTATAAATGACAGTACCCTAACAACTATTCTGCTCATGATCTTATTTTTATTTGTTTGATGAAAGTTGGTTCTTTTCTTCCCAAGTTCACAAAAATCTTTTACATTTGTAGTGGTTGCCAAAAGCATAATATGACCAAGACAAACATAAACTTTGAGGCTGAAAGGAAATCAAGTAATGAACCACATAGGAATAGAAGGTAAACAAACTATGCTAGTTGAGAATGTACCTCAGGAGTCGATCAGAAGTGCGGTGTCTCAATATTTCCTGAAAACCCATGTTGGCTAGGATAATTTGCTTTTATTACCTTATTTACACCAAGTTTTAGTTAAACAATGATACTTGAATAATTTTGTGCTACTTATGTTTTGGTTTTGTGGACAGTATTTGACCTTATGGTAACTAGTTGGGGTCAGGTTTTGGGGTTTTGATTATTGGTATGAAATCTTGACAGAGGATCTTATTCACACCAAGTTTTAGTTAAACACTGGTACTTGAATGATTTTGTGCTACTTCTGTTGTGGTTTTGTGGACAGTATTTGAACTTAAAGGTAACTAGTTGGTTATGAAAGCATGATCTGCTATAACTTTAGTACTAAGCAGAGATAGATCGTACTCTGATAGCTCTAGGCAGAGAATGGCATGTTACTACAATAGAGGTACCCAAATATGTAGGTGTAGTTTGTGTTTTTATTTGTTCACACTGTCATTGTATTGCTCAATTAGACAATTAGTCTTTATGAAGAAGAAGAATAAAGTTGATGCTCTTTGTTATGGCTGTATTCACTTCTGCTGCTGTTGTACTTGTGATGATGTTGTACTTGTGATGATGCTACTTGTGATCTTCTGAAATGACCCATTGGGGACTTCATTCTGTGAGGATAATGATATTGCAGGTACCCGAGAGGCCCTTGAGTTTGCGGAATGTCGATTAACTTCCGTTCCGGCAAATTGGTACTCCATTGTCCTATTTTCAGCAAAGGTCATGCTGAAATTTTCCGTGAATTTTAGCATGACTTTGCTAAAAATAGGACATATAAGGTACTTGTGACTAATGCATGGGCCGGGTATCTTAGTAGTTAATTAAGTAGGATCAAGTGCCCCGGCGTACTTGTGACTAATGCATGGCTTTTAGGGTGCCTCGGTGTCGATAAAAACTGAAATGATGAAAAGTTAGGCTTTTAGGGTGCCTTGGCGTCGAAAAACCCTCAATGATAAAAGCTTAGATTTTAGGATGCCTCGGTGTCGACAAACCCTAAATGATGAGACCATGATCTTGTTCCTTGACAATAACCAACTTTTGACCAAACTTTGTTTCTATTTAGAGAAAACATGGCCCTAGCGATGAGGCCGGGGTTGAGCGGCAAGGCATTCAGGGAGCTGTCCCAGGAGATGGAGGAACAACCTCACTTGTATGAGGCCGCCGCCTTCCCCACCGATCTTGAGACCACGGATGGTGCCGCCGAGGATGACCACACTGATGCCACCACTGATGGTGCCGCCGAGGATGCCACCATCGATGATGGCGGCGCCGCGCACGATGGCAGCCAGCCGAAGAGGCAGCGGAAGGACCGGCGCCGATCGTGCTCCGCACCCTCAAGGAGGAAGTTCTTGAAGTGGACTCAGCGGGAATCCAGCGGCGCCCGAGCGAATAGTCAAGGGTACTCGCTTCAGCTCGGGTGCATTGTCCGGAGCACCGTCTCGATCAACACCGAGAACACGAGGCATCTGACCGAGGAATTTGCGCAACCTCCTCTTCACGAAGCTGCACGAGCGATACAAGTTCCCGCTGAATTTGAAAACACAAGCCTCAAAGGGAATAAAGTGAACAATGCTGCCCTCACGAAGATGAGCAAGGCCCTGTCTACTTGGAAAAGCAATGTGCGAGAGAATGATCGAGAAAGGTGAGAGTTATGAGAAGATCAAGGAGAAAATCCTTGATCACGAAGATGACTACTACGACTTCAAGATCAATTGCTCGAGCACCGCAAGCTCCCAATCAAGTGAGTGGGGAAACAAATCACGGGAGCTGAACATGGGGAACACACACTCGGTCCGGCGGTTCTGAGTGGCGGAGCCTATATGGGACAAGGAGGAGGAGGACCGTGCCGAGCAAGGCCTACCGCCCTCTTGATACATCTGGCGGTGACAAGCAGACCAGGAACTTTGTCGGGGCCGGTACAAGAAGGACCCCAAAACAAAGGAGCTTACCACGGATCCGAAGACCAGGCAGCTTGAGCTTGTTCGTAAGGAATACACCCAGCGTAATTAGCTCCATATGGTTGCATTCTAATTAATGAAGCGAATTTCTAAATGGTTCACATTCCTTCCGCAGCGATTGAAAGCGATGGCGGGGGTCGACTCAGAGCAACCCTTGGGACACCACTCTAAATAGGGGTTGAATGTAATGAAGAACAAGGATAAGCTCGATGGCCGGCGTCGGCTGGTCGTGTGGCGGCAAAGGCTTGTCGACAAAATGGGGTCATACTATACGCTGGTGTGCGGAAGGAGAAAAGACCAGCTCGGAAAGCCAGGCGAGAGGTTCAAGAACTCAAGGCACAGGTGGCGCGGATTCGGAGATTGTCCAAGAGCAAGTGGAACAACGACTCGGGCGGCGATCACCGCCCTTGTGCCTACCTTGATCTCGGGGTTGAGTCGTGGATTGCGGGCGCCAACAGAGCCGCCCGATTCCTAGCTTCACGGCCAGCAACTTCGCATAATGCGATGGCGGGGCCATTGGTGCCTCCAGCGAGGCGGCATTGGTGTCTCCGGCGCCAGCACGGGAGCTTAATGCACCGGGTGTCGCCCGCCGGCACCTCTGCAGCAAGCGGCCCCTCCGTCAATCGCTGCCGCCCGCCGTTGGCGGTGCCTCTACATTAGCCGAGCTCGGCGCCATCATCACGGTAACTAATTAAGCCTCTCTCGCCGAGGACTTCATCTCCTTGCCTTTGGTGGGCATCCCCGGCGCCCTATATGTTTTCGCGAGGCACCGCCGACGTTCGTGCACTCTCCTCCGCCGTGAACAACGAGTTGGTCGATGTCGCCAAGGGCAAAATCGTTCAACCGGCAACCTTGTTCCACGGTACCGGATGCCACCCAACTTGTTTAGGGTTCAACTGGTTGGTGCTGCCAGGCTGCGACGACTTGTTACCTCGAATCGACCCGTCGGGGCGGCGATGATGACGTGATGACCCGGGCGCTGCTGAGCTGGCCCTGCTTTGGCGAAGAGCAGATTCGTTTGGGGCGGGGACACCACCCAAAGACAACACCGCCCGGTCGTGCGGCGCCAAGTCGGCCCCATGGCAAGACCGCCGTAACGGTGCGGACATCCCTATGCCATGGATCCAAACATGCATATGGCACAGGATCGAATGACGGCGACGACGACTATGATACATTTGGCAGCGTCGATCAGTACTTTACCGAGCATGGAGTGCGATGGCGACTTCATGGGGCCTCCTTCTCAAGAACCAAACCCAACAAAAGGCGTGTGCGATCTAGCTCGTACGCGGAGAAGCCAAGTTACAACAGCGCCGTCGGCGTTCAGCTCTCGGAGGCGCCTCCACTGCCGACTTCACCGAGCCTCGATAGGCGAGGTGCGAAATATTATCAGCCCCAACACACTCAAGAAGGCGGTCTGTGAGCAAAACTCGGTCCCATTACAGGAGAAGAAGAAGGCACGCAAAAGAAAGACTAAGAAGGGTGCGAGCCAGCCGGCACCGAGTAATGATCCGTGCTCGGGGCGGGCCACCTTCACCGCAGGATATCTCGAGGAGGGTGCATGTGGCGGGTAGGGCGATGCTACCGACAAATATGCTCAATGCTGCAACCGTTGCTATCGCGGAGTCTGCATGACAGTGTTCTTTCTTTGGAGAAGTGGCGTCTCGGGGAGAAGGATGTGGCATACCGGTTTTCGCGGCCAAGGTGCGGAGAGGGCAAGGGCTTTGTGGATAACTCTATCGGGCGTCTGATCGTCCTGCGTTTTAATGACATCCACGCTATGTTGAACCTTCATCCTCTGCACTACACCTTCGTTCGGCTATTTTCGCTGAGTATGGAGATGCGGATCATTAGCGACAAGACCCGGACATCGTGATAGTCGACCCCTTCTACATGCGTGCCAAGATCTTGGGCAGCGCTGGGGACCGCAAGTCGCGAGTTCTTACCTCGAAGGCGTCATTCGGCAAACCAAGATAAGGATAACTTCCTCGTGCCTTACTTTCCGAGTAAGTACTCCCTC
The DNA here is from genome assembly GCA_021605205.1 of Aegilops longissima. Lineage (NCBI taxonomy): Eukaryota > Viridiplantae > Streptophyta > Magnoliopsida > Poales > Poaceae > Aegilops > Aegilops longissima. The sequence goes on along the minus strand of CM038680.1, from coordinate 1,634,494 downwards.
AACCGCCCGTAACATATGAATTCTTACATTTCGATCGTTTTCTTTTAACATTCCGTGTTTTCTGCGGTGACACCGTTGCACGCTCATCCTCCTAAGCCCCAAATATTCCATGGCCACGTATTTCGACCGGACCGTCGATCGAACGTAGACTACACAAATGTCAAGAAGGTTCTTGATGATGTTCTCCCGCCTCGCCAAATCTGGAGGCACCTTCACCAGGCCTATTCGTAAGTACAGCAAGCACGTGTTCTCCCACAATCTGACGTTACGCTGCGTCAAGCAACCGCTGGCGGTCGAAAGGTGCCTATTATGCCATCCATCACATGCGGGCGATCGTGCGGGACCATCATCAACTTCGCTACCGAGTAAACTCCAAGATTGGGCGCGGCGTGTCGGCAATCCGGGACGCGGACCTCAGACAAAATTCTTTCGCATCCAATCGGAGTTTGCGGAAATCATCCATCAAGATGTCGCCGTACCTCGGGGCAGTTCTACCTCGAAATCAACCGTCCAACGGTGACATCGACACAATGCTACAAATGCAGGATGACAACGCCCGTTCTTTCATGACTCCCACGATGAGCGGCGGCTTCATCCACGCTCCGATCCCTTGAGTCGAGTTGTCTAGTTCTGAAACATCGATTGGCTCATGTTGTAATTAAACTTTAATGAACTTGTAGTATGTCTCTTTGGTTTGAGAGTCGTTCAACTTAGATGTAATCGATGCTATTAATGTCTTGCTTTTCTCTTCCGGTCATTCTGTTGCATACTTATATATTGCTTATGTATTGTCGTGAATTGGTACTAACGTTTACGTTTGGCTAGTGCATAGCGATGCCGGCGTATGTCGTGTACAAGGGTAAGGTTCCCGGAGTCTCGATGGTGGGAGGAGTGTCGGAGACAGGTTCACCGATTCAGCGGTAACAGCTACAAAGGTACACCACTAGGGCGAGGCGAATCTAGATCGCCCGCTATCTAGCGGGAGAGGGAGGGCGTTGGAGAAACCGGATGAAGGCGAGTTTCATCGTGATGATGCTCATCGTGATGACCGCAGCTCTCTTCTATGTGATGGTAGTTTAGATGATCGATATCGACTTGTAATGCGAAGATAAACTCGCTACTCGCGGTCTTGAGACTTGTAATATAATGTTCTATCTTTGTTCGGTCTTTTCAATTCGGAGACTAATATGATGAATTGTATTCGAGACTAATATGATGAATTGTATTCAAAGACTAATCTTCTATTGTATTTGATGAATCTATTGTTGATGTGTGATGTCTATATTTTGTCAAATTATACATTTTGTAACCTGTGCAAAAAACAGAAAATAAAAAATAAAAAAACCTAATATTCATACTAATGGCGCATCACATGATAATGCGCCATTAGTATGACAATGCATACTAATGGCGCATCACGGGAAGTGCGCCATTAGTATGCTGCGATTACTAATGGCGATCCAGGTGGTGCGCCATTAGTATGCTCGCACTGGTATACATGCCCACAGGAGGCATACTAATGGCGCACCCTCGCATATACTAATGGCGCACCAGGTGGTGCGCCATTAGTATACTGAATACTAATGGCGCACCGGTGGTGCGCCATTAGTAAAAATACTAATGGCGTCTTGTCAATGGCGCTTTGTGATGCGCCATTAATGGCCATATTAGGTGCGCCATTAGTAGTGGTATTTCTAGTAGTGGGAAGGGCTATGGTGATGATGTAGAAGCCCTCCGTGGTGGATTCCCCTTCCGGCGGAGCTCCGGAACAGGCCCCAAGATGGGATCTCGTGGGTACAGAAGGTTGCGGCTGTGGAATTAGGTTTTTGCTCGTATCCGATCGTTTGAAGTGCGTGAGGTATATATTAGAGGAAGGATGCGTCGGTGGAGCTTGAGGGCCCACGAGGCGGGCGCGCCCTAGGGGCGCCCTCCACCTCGTGACCGCCTCGTGGCTTTCTTGACGGGGTCCAAGTCTCTGGATCATATCGATGAGAAAATCACGTTCGAAGGTTTCATTCCGTTTGGACTCCGTTTGATATTCCGTTTCTTGAAACACCGAAATAGGCAAAAACAAAGACTTCGGGCTGGGCCTCCGGTTAATAGGTTTGTCCCAAAAGTAATATAAAAGTGGAAAATAAAGCCCAATATAGTCCAAAACAGTAGATAATATAGCATGGAGCAATCAAAAATTATAGATACGTCGGGGACGTATCATGGACTGACTTCTTCTTCTTCCTCTCGTGGGTGGCGTACTGGCATATTCTTGGGAGACGGCGCCATTGATGCAGCTCCTGCTTGTGGTGGACGTCTCGGGAAGAGGTCCGGGGAGGCAGCACCTTGCGGGGATCACTGCCCCGGAGAAGCAGCCCCGGCGACGGAGGGAGGCACGAGGCGGGGATGACGGCTCCGTCGTTGGATCTGATGACGGAGGGAGGCAGGAGACGGGGATCACGGCCCTGTCGTTGGATCCGGCGACGGAGGGTGGCAGGAGGCGTCGGATCATGGCCCCGTCAATGGATCCGACGACAGAGGGAGGCAGGAGACGGCGGATCACGGCCCCGTCGATGGATCCGGCGACGGAAGGAGGCGGGAAACGGTGGCGGATCCGTCGCCGGCCGGTCACGGTGCCGCGGGCTCCCTCACTCCGGTGGTCGCCGTCGCTCGCTCGCCCAAGACGGCTGCCTCCGGTGGAAGAAGGCGGGTTGGGTTCGGGCTGTGTTGGGGGCATTCTACGGTGGTCTACGCGTCGCGCCTATATAGGGCGGGCGAGGGGGGGGGGGGTAACATAATATTATTCTGTTACAGGTAGCATAATAGTCCAGCCCTTAAGACCTTATATATAGGGTAGGTTTATTTTAATAACACCCTTAAGACCTTATTCTGCTAACATCTAGCTTATTCTGCTAACACCAGATCCAGTCAACCGAACCGCAAACACAAGCAGAAAAAGAGCTATCCCACCCCACCCCACCGCACACCGCCCCCTGCAACCACCTTCTACCTCGCATCGGAGCCACACCGCCGTCGGCAACCACGCACGTAACCCACCCGAGCCCCCTACCCAACGCGTCGCCCCACCCCGCCCCGAGCACCACCCTTCCCACCTCCCCCCGATTCGGCCATCCCGGGATCCACAAGAACCAACTCTAGCTCTGACGCCACCTGCGGCGCCGCCCCCGACCACCGTTCCAAGTGGGGCCATTGTGGCCTCCCTGCACCAAACACCGCCGCCCAGCCAGGGCCCCACCCCCACGAGCATAGCCGCCTTCTCCTCAGACGGTGCTCCCGCGAAGGATCCAGGTATCCCTGGTCAAATCACGCCGCCATGACCGTCCCACCAGCCACCGGCGCAACCCCGACCTCTTCTCCACTACTTTCTTCCTCGCCGGCCTGGCCCACCAGCGAAGAAGCAGAGCCACGGCCACCAAGGTGTTCTTCCTCGTAGACCCTCCCACCTCCTCCTCCCCTGCGCCCTACCTTCCTTTGCCGGCGGTGCGCTACCACGACCAACCACCTACAGCGGCACCGCCGCCGCACCCTCCCCATAGTCATGACCTCCAGCAGTCTCTGATCCGTCCGCCGCGGGCACCAAATCGGGAACCAGGGCCTTGCCCGCACCGGATTCGGCTGATTCCCCACCCCATAGGCGAGTGCCGCCCTCCCCTCGCGCTGGACGGATCCGGCAAGATCCGCAAGACCTGCTATGTGTGTGTGTGTGTGTGTGTGTGTGTCTATATATATATATATATATATATATATATATATATATATATATATATATATATATATATATATACTATTCACTACCAGTGCAGAATAAGTTATTCTTCATCGAGGTAATCTTACGATCATTTCATAAATAAATTACATTTGAAATACGAATAGTTACATTCATATTGATTTACTCCATACAATTTGGCATAACAAAAAATATAGGTCAAAAACTGTATTTTATGTACATTTTACACTATATTTTTACATTTGTAATTTTACGTAACATAAAAAAAATTACGATAATTATAGGTTTTCTTACATTCTCTTTTACTGTCTAAAATAAGATAAAATTTACGGAACATAAAATTACGATTCATAGATGTGAAAATAGAGGTAAGTGAAGAGTAACTCTTTCTCACCCAGGATGATGAATAGTCAATCCCTGGGTCGCGCTATTCGTCACCCTGGGTAAGGAATAATTATTCTTCACCCCTTCTCTAGTTTGACATCAATGCACCATATTTTTACGTTTCGTAAATTTTTTCTTATTTCATACATAAAAAGAGAACGTAAGAAAATATGTACTCGCCATAAAAAATATTTTATGTTGCGTAAAATTATGAATGCAAAAACATAGTGTAAAATGTACATAAAATGTGATTTTTCTAGTCTTATAACATATATTTTTGTTTTTTATACCAAATTTTACATATTGAATCAATATGCATGTAATTACTTATATTCTAAACGTAATTTATCTAGGAAGCGATAGTAAGATTACCTCGGGTGAAGAATAATTATTTCTGCACCCTGGGTGATGAATAGTAACATATTATATTCTGATCACGGGATCAGAATATTATTCTGATCACAACCTGAACTATCTGAGTTACACAACCTGAACTTCTCTGTGGACGAACCCGACCTTCGGGCTATCTTTGCAATCGTCTCTCCCCGCGCGAATTATTCTGTTCAGTCGTCTTCTATGTGATGTAAGTGTTATCTGCAAAAAGTTTTTAGCAACTAAATGCCCATTTTAAATAAGAATCTCTCTCATTGGGGAATTTTGCTCTCGGTTCGTGATGAACATGTGTCTGTTTCAATCTTAATACCTGAGTTGTTCAACCTGAACTTCCCCCAGTGCTAGGTTGAACTTCCGCAAACACTGCCCAAATGGGTCTTGCTATATACCGTTGGAAACCTATGGACACGAGTATCATGACCCAAGTTAAATTTCTGGCAAAATGTAAGCGGTTTAAGAGTAGTTTTGAAATCAACTTTTCTTCACACAAAAAACGTGAATCGTATTTTCGAGTCAATTTCTAAACCGTTTGTCGGAATGAGGCAAATAATATGACGTTAGAAAGCTGCTGCAAAAACTGCTCCTTCCACATGTTGAAAGTTTTCTTTAATTCTGTATGGTTGAAGAGTAATATTGAAAATCGTAAAATTTCACAAACCGAACAGCCGAGTTTGTATTTTTGATGCCATTTCTAAATGGCTAATCCAGTTGAGGCAAATGATATGGCGTTGGAAAGCTTATCAAAATGCGCTACTTTTTCATGTTGAAAGATTTTTCTAATTTTGAACTTTTTAAGGGTAATTTAGAAAATGGTACAAGTTCCACCGAGTTCGTATTTTTGAGTTAATTTTTTAATCGTATGTCTGAATGCAGCAAATGATACGGCGTTTCTAAGCTTGAATAAATGCTAAACGTTTCGGCATATATTGTTTCTCCCAATTCTTTACGGTTTTAAGTAAATTTTGAAAATGGCTAAAAACGTATTTTCACCGTCATTTCAATAAACTTTATCGGAATGGGGAAAATAATATATCATTGAAAAGCTACGGAAAATGCAAAACTTTTTCATGTTGATGGTTTTCTCTGATTTCTTACCGTTTTCAAGTAATTTTGAAAACGGCGAGATCATTCGTTTTGCCTTTGTCGTGAAACAGATTCTTCGAAAATGCACCGCATGTAGAACTTGAACTTCTCGGCATGTATACTTGAACTTCATTCTGTTTTCACGTGATTTGTTTCCTCGTAGCTCTGCATCCACTCACCGGAATTGAGCAAGTGATATATCAATGGAAAGCTGTTGTAACACGTAACTTTCCCATGTTGATCATTTTTTCATACTTGCGACGGTTTTAAAAGTTTTTCATCTGAAATTCATTCAGTGTAGTAGTTGAACTTCCAGTTGTTTTCACGTTGAAATTCTGTGACGTATTTCCGTTTGTAATTTTCTCATCCATTCGTCAGTGTTGTACAAATGATATTCCTTTTGTACAAACCTCACTTATAATAATATTTTTAACTTTTTCCGATCGAGGACTTGAACTTATAACAACATGTTGTGTATTTTAGTTATATATGGACTTCATATGTTTTTGTATTTGAACTTCTTTTGTTTCTTAGTGTTTATTTATTCACATGCCTTACTACTTTTGTATTTGAACTTCACTGAGTAACTATCCTGTACTTCTGTATGCTAATCGTTTTTAACATGTTAATTTGAGGTTTTACAAAACCCCGAACTTCCATATCTTCACTATTTGAACTTTCTTATTTTATTTTTGTCTGTTATTTTCGGATTTAAATATTTTGTAGACATTGAAATCGACATTGATCCTATCGACCAATGCGGTAGTCCGAGGCCTATTGGCATTGAGCCTATCGGCATTGAAATCGGCATTGAGCCGATCGGCATTGAAATCGGCATTGAGCCTATGTAGTAGTAGAACTTCCTCTTGTTTTCATGTTCGACTGTACTTTTTTTTAATTTGACCTTCTTGATTTTGTAATAAACATTGATCTTCTCCATTGTTTAAATTTGAACCTCTAGTTTTTTAAAGGGAAAATGCATTTAAGTTTTTTAACTGCTCTATTTTTAATTCAAACTTCTTTGGGCTATTCTTTTGGTAACAGTGAAAATCTCAGTTATGTAATATACATCGAAGCGCTCAATTATTTAAATTTGAACTCTGGTTTTATAAACAACCTCATAAATCCCTATTTTTATATAAACTTTGTTGAACAGATTGTAGAAAATTTTGACCTCTGTTTTTCATAAACATTGAGATGCGTTGTTCTTTTATTTTAACTTTCTTGATTTTGTAATAAATATTTAAATTCTCCATTATTTAAATTTGAACCTCCAGTTATTTTTCAAAACAGGGAAAATCCACTCAAAAATTTGAACTTTTCTCTCAATTTCCAAATATTTGTACCACATACTTCTCGCTGCCTGCCACGATCGATGCCTAGAGTTTGGAAGACGGCAGCGATGGGGCCAAGGATGTGAGCAGCAGTGGTGCTGCACTTGCGCTGGATAAGTTGCCCGGTGGCTGGCTGTGTACGGGCGTAACGATGGGGGCGCCGCTTAGCGTTCGCGGCGCTCGCGCAGGTCTCCTAGCGGGCCGGCCCAACAGCCTGCTCTAAAAACGATCGTGGTAGGAAAATATATGCAGGTTGTGGGATTCGAACCAACGCACGAGTATACGTGGCCGATAGAAACAGCGCAGCAAACCACTGCACAAGGACCACGTTGTTGTCTACAATCAAAAACCAAGCTATTTAATACTTCTCCCAGTACAGCATTAACATAAATACCCCCTAAAAACACCATTAACATGAATTCTATACCATATAAATCATTTCAAAAATGAAAACATAAAATGAAAAAGAAAATAATAGATTTGTACTAAAAGTTCAATTTAAAAACATTCATAGAATTCAAAAAAGTACATCAAATTTTGAAAAGATACAAATTTGAAAAACTAGTTCAACGATTCTGAAAAATAGTTTACCAATTTGAAAAAGTTCATTGATTTTTAACAAAAGTTCATCGAATTTGAAAAAATAGTTCACAGATTCTGAAAATATTTCACAGATTTGATAAAGTTTATTGATTTTGAAAAAGTTCATCGAATTTGAAAAAAAAGTTCATCCAATTTTTTTAAAAAAGTGCATCGAATTTGAAAAAAAGCTCATAGAATTTGGAAAAAAAAGTTCATCGAATTTGCAAAAAATTCAACGAATTTGAAAAAAAGCATCGATTTTCATAAAAAGTTCACAAATTTAAATAAATAGTTCACGAATTTTAGAAATGGCGCAATAAATAAAACACAAAAGATGAAGGAAAAATAATAATAAACCGAGTTGAAGAACGAAATAAAAAGGAAAAATAAACTAAGTCAACAGTCGCGGGAGAATATCATGGTGGTTAGCCCCGAGTGCTTGCAGCGAAAGGGTTCGGAGTTCGAATCCCTGTCCGAGCATTATTTTATTTTTTTGACCTTCTGAAAAACAGGAAGACCACGAAGGAATAACATAGAGTGGGCCGGCCTAGTTTGGACTGCTGCAGGCGCCCGTTTGCAAATTGCACTATAACGGGCGCGTGCAGCGCCAAATAGGAAATGCCGTTGAACCTGGCGCATAGCGGTAGTAGAACTTCACCGACGCATAGCCATAGTACTTGGCGTATTTTTTTAGTAGAACTTCACTGTACGTCTCTAGACTTGCTGTGTAGAACTTCTTGAAATTTTTGCAACTAATTTCTTTCATGCTAAATAAATGGGCCTTAAGGCCATCCAACATTTTTGGTCAACACATTAGGGTATATGCACTGCATGCATATACTCAACACTATGCCAAAGCAACTCTAGCGTTACCAAATTTTACTCATCACCTGCATCAGTTTTAGCAGGCAGCGAGATAGCAAATGCAGAAAATACACTGACAAATAATTCTATGTAGCTACATGGAGCGCACCTGAATACCATCTACACCCGACAGACTGCACATTTGATCAATACCATCAAGATTCCAGAAACTACAACCGTTTAGGAATTCATCGGACTAACGGGCCAGCACTTGTCGGCTGAGAAAAACGAGCTGGATGACATAAAGCGTCACCGGCACATTGGAACATCGGTGATTGAGAGATTGTAGGGGTGCATCTATATGCGCAGCAGTTGGCGGCGCACTCTACTGTTGGTGCAGCAGCTGGCGGCGTCTGGGTAGTCTGCCCCGGACGCGTCGCCGGGGAGGAGCAATTCTTGCACGTGACCCCGTCTTTGAACTTCTCGTCGCTTGTGATGAGTAATTTTTGCATGCGACCCTGTCTTTGAACTTTTCATCGCCTGTGATGCGAAATTCCTGCACGCGGCGCTGTCTTTGAACTTCTCATCAGTTGAGACGATGGAGTCGAGGGTCCAGGTGCTGGATCCCCGAGCAAACCGGGGTGAGGATAGGGGCGGTGACCCTCTCGTCAGTTGTTCATCAATGATGCAACAGATTAAGGACAGTGAGGGACGGAGTCTGACCATGGTTGGCAGCGGGAGGTGGAGACCTGCTTGGAGCAAAGTTGATGGTGTTAAACATTGTACTCACGGTGTTTGTATAAACCGTGTTAGCTGTATATGGCGTGTGTTGTAGTTTGTTAGGATAGGTTAGGTGTTGAGATAAGATCCTAGTAGTTGGTTTAAGAGATCAATCTCCACCTAACCTAAACCCTAACCTTGTATCTCCTTGTGCGCCGCCGGCCCTGGTGGCTATATAAACACGTATCGCGCCTCTGCCTAAGCACGCGCTTCACCACCTATTTATACATGGTATACAGAGCCTAGTTCTTCCATACGTCTAGGTTATGTTGTCCTCCTCCTCATCTCACGCCATGGCCATGCCCTCCCTCGCTGCCCTCAGCCACACCATTACGGAGAAGCTCACCCGCGATAACTTCCTGGTGTGGAAGGCTCAGGTGCTCCCGCATGTCAGGGCCGCCGCGATGATGGGGTACCTTGATGGTTCGATCAAGGAGCCAGCCGCCGTCATCATCTCCGAGAAGGACAACGCCGGGAAGAAGGAGCTCACCGAGACACCGAACCTAGAACATGCGATCTGGGTCACCCAGGACCAACAGGTGCTCACTTTTTTGCTCGCCTCCCTGTCCCGAGACGTCTTGATGCAGGTCTCGAATCACACCACCGCTGCGGGAGTCTGGCAAGCTCTGGTGGAAAGCTTCGCTGCGCGGTCGCGGGCACGCTAGATCCAGCTTCGCTCGGCAATTGGGAATGCACGCAAGGGTGATCTCTCTGCTGCCGCCTACTTCACCAAGATGAAGGGGCTTGCAGATGAGCTCGCCGCTGCCGGGAAGCCGCTCGATGAAGACGACGTTGTCTCGCACATCTTGGAGGGCCTCATGCATGAACCCGATTACAACGGGTTTGTCACCGCCATCTCTACACGCGCCATCACCGATCAACCGATCGGTCTCAGCGAGCTTTTCTCGCTACTGCTCTCGGCGGAGTCACGGATCGCCGCCCAGCACGCTGCCTACACCGCCCATCACTCCGCCAACCTTGCTGCAAAGGGTGGCCGAGGCGGCTACGGCGGCGGACGTGGTGGCCAGGCTGGTGGCCGTGGTGGCTACAACGGCGGCCACTACAATGACAACTCAGGCGGCGGTGCGCCGCGTCAACAGAGTGGTGACCGCGGTGAGCGCGGTGACCGCGAGCCCTGCCAGATTTGCAAGGAGGAAGGCCACGGAGCGTGGCGCTGCAGGAAACGGTACGACAAGAGCTACAACAACAACGTGCGCAACCCAGCAGGCGGCGGTGGTGGCGGACGCGGCGGTGGTGGGCGTGGCGGCGGCGGCAACTCTCGCTCCGCCAACTCCGCTGTCACGCCCAATATGCGACCCTATCCAAAAGGAACTCAATGGTCCCACCAAGGATAGACCCGCATATTGAAACGCTTTTGCAAGGTGGATATCATTACATCAACATTACATAATAGTGGGGATACATACATAAGGCACAAATGCCACAAGAATACATCAACATCATATACAAGATCACCATCCGACTACGGATGAAACATAAACAGAAACTCAAACAACATCCACCCTGCTAGCCCAGGCTGCCGACCTGGAACCTATCCCCTGATCAAAGAAGAAGCAGAAGAAGAACTCCAACACAAATAAACATCGCTCTCGCGTCATGATCATTGCAAACCTGTACCTGCAACTGGTGGTGTAGTAATCTGTGAGCCACGAGGACTCAGCAATCCCATTACCATGGGTATTAAGACTAGCAAAGCTAAATAGGAAAGGAAAGGGGTAAAGGTGGCGAGGTTGCAGCAGCGGCTAAGCATGATATGGTGGCTAACATACGCAAATGAGAGCGAGAAGAGAAACAAAGGAACGGTCGTCAACTAGTAATGATCAAGAAGTGATCCTGAACTCCTACTTACGTCAATCACAACCGAAGAAACCGTGTTCTCCTCTCGATCAACCCCGAAAAGAGACACTCACGGTTACACACACGGTTGGTGTATTTTAGAAGAGTTTGCTTCAAGTTTACTACAACCGGATATTAACAAATTCCCATCTGCCACATAACCGCGGGCACGGCTCTCGAAAGATTATACCCTGCAGGGGTGTCCCAACTTAGCCCATGATAAGCTCTCGCGATCAACGAAGGATATTCCTTCTCCCCGGGAAGACCCGATCAGTCTCGGAATCCCGGCTACAAGACATTTCACAGCAATAAAACAAGACCAGCAAGACCTCCCGGCGTGCCGACACCCTGGTAGTAGCCGCGCGTATCTCGTCCCAGGCCACGACCGGATGAGCAGTCCGTACAACTAAAACCAGCCCTCAAGTTTCCCCGAGGTGGCGCTGCAAAGCACTCTAGTTTGGACCAACACTTAGACAAGCATTGGCCCGGGGGGCTGAATAAAGATGACCCTCGAGAGAGCGACTCCCAAGGGAAAAAGTAGGTGGTGGTGAGGCAAATGGTAAAACCAATGTTGGGCCTTGCTGGAAAAGTCTTATTCAAAGCGAACTGTCAAGGGGGTCCCATAAATCACCCGACCGCGTTAGGGACGCAAAAATCCGGGAACATAATACCGATATGACGGAAACTAGGGCGGCAAGAGTGGAACAAAACACCAGGCATAAGGCCGAGCCTTCCACCCTTTACCAAGTATATAGATGCATTAATAATATAAGATATATTGTGATATCCCAACAAGTAAACATGTTCCAACAAGGAACAACATCTCCATGTTCCAACAAGGAACAAACTTCATCTTCACCTGCAACTAACAACGCTATAAGATGGGCTGAGCAAAGCGGTAACATAGCCAAACAATGGTTTGCTAGGAAGCGTACAAAAGTTAGAGGCTGACATGGCAATTGGGATGGCTTGAGCAGCAAGTGATAGGTAGCGCAGCATAGCGAAAGAACGAAGCAACTAGCATAGCAATGATAGTAGTGAGATCCAGGGTAGCGGTCATCTTTCCTGAAATCCCGCAAGGAAGAAGAACGGAACCATGAAGAAGATGAACTGAAGAAGCCGAACCAAGCGTAGACGAACGAATCCTCACGATCGCAACGAAACAGGAACTAACAAGAAGAAGCACACAACAAAGTAAACACACCACACATGAACATGACAAGATGCACAACAAACATGATGCATGACAAATCTAGATGAAGCTACTCATGGCAAGAGATGATGCAAACGAGAACAACACGTCAAAGCAAGTTTAAATGAGGCCGGAAACAACATATAACAATTCCGGTAAGTCCTCATATGCAAATTTCGAAATTGGTCCAGATCTGAATAAACCTTATGTTCAAGTTGTTAAACAGCAATTTAATATGCACCACGATGATCTACACGAAATTCTACTCAAGTTACATATAAAGTTCATTAGATTCGGAGCTACGGCCTAGAAGATATGAGCAAAGCAAGATAAACATGGCATTGATGAAAAATGCATACAAACATCAAGCAAACACCTCAAAACAAGGATGCAACATGATAATATGAAACTACATGCAAAATCAAGCAAGTTTCATATAGAGCACACTCAAAACGGAGCAACCGTTCAACACATACACCCTATACAAGTTATAGCAACAATCTGTCCAAAACAGCAAGTAGGCATATTGCAAGCATCAAAACAACATGCTACAGCATCTTAACATAAAAACAAAAGGCATGGGCATGATGTACAGCTATCTCCAGAAACAACTAGAACATGCTCAAAAACACATGGCAAGATTGCAAATAATAACAGTTTCAGACTTTAGCAGAAATAACATCAGGTTGCAATGTTTAGAGCTATGAAACAACATGTTACAGGAACTTATCATGGCAAACAAAAGCATGGAATGAATCTACTAATTGCATAGAACAAAAGTCCTTTACTGACCATAAGCCAAAAAGGACTAGAAAATATGATGGCACCCATGTAAATATTGGCAAGTTATATTACAGATTCATACATGGCAGGAACAACGATAAGTAGGCATGTTGGTGAGCTTGAACCACTCACCACAGAGCAATACATGGCATGGCAAGGCAACCAACAGTAAGAAGACATGGCATAGAAGCTATACATGGCAAGAACAACATCATAGCATACATGGATCAACCACAACAACCTTGGCAAAATTGAATAACATGTAAACAATCTGCCAGGAAACATTTTATAGCAAAAGTAGAGCTCGATTGACTCAAGCTATGGCACTCCATAATTGCAAACAAGGGCATGGATGGATAGATAAAAATATGTATAACAAAACATCCTTACTCAAGTAACTCAAAATATGCATGGATCTCTCGGTAGCATCAAGTTAACATGACATCAAAATATCAGCAAAACAGGGCTGAAATCAGCAACATCAAGACACCTAGTTTGCATGCTTGTGCTAGTCACCACATAGATCAAAAAAATACATGGCATACACCCCAGGAAATATGGCATGGCATATTATAAAACACATGTAGGACTCAAGTCCATAGGGTGCACACATCAATCATAGCAAAAATAACAAAAGTGCAAGTTCTGTTAAGAAACAGAAACTAACATCACATAGCCCTCTTCTAACAGCAGTTCGGGCATCAATATGAGCTCAAATGAAAATGATTCAATGAGATGAAATGATCTACTCATCGAGGCGAACATTTTGACATATTACACGCGCAAAACGGAGCAACGATGACAGAGATATGATGCGATGAAAATGCAACAAAATTACTGCAGATTAATGACTTAATGAGAAAAACAGGGGGGGAAGAGGTCAACCCTCGCACGGATATCGATGCAGGTCAGAGAGCTCGCCGGAGTTCGGAGATGGGGCCGGCGGCGGAGGAGCTCGGCGAGGTCCGGGGCCGGGGAGAGGCCGGGGAGGGCCGGAGAAGGCGGATCCGGGCCGGATCTCGCCGGATCCGGCCGGATCCCGGCAAGGGCGGCGAGGGCGCGTCGGCGGGCGAGGTCGAAGCCGCGGAGGCGAAGGGCGCTGGCGGCCGGGCGGCCGGAGGCCGGGGCGCGCTCCGGTCCGGCCGCAGCAGCGCGGCGAGGAGGAGGAGGAGGCGCGCGGCGGCGGGCGCCGGAGGCCGGGCGACGGCGCATGGAGGCGGCGGCCGGCCGGGCGGCGGCGGCGGCGGGCAGCCGGGCAGCAGCGCCGGGAGCGGCGGCACTGCTGGCCGGGCGGCGGGCGGGAGGAGAGAGAGAGGGGAGGGCGCTGAGGTGGCGGCAGCCGGTTGGCTGCGGCGGCGGGGAGGATGACGTGGCGCGACGCCATTCGTCGGAGTGAGGTGGCGGCGACGGCTGGACATTGTCCGGCGCGGGGACGAAATGTCCGGCGGCGGCGGGTAAGGTTAGGTAGGTTTGGACTGCGCGAAAAATCCGGGGGGGATCTAGTTTTATAGGTAGAGGGAGCTAGGAGAGTCCAAATGAGGTGCGGTTTTCGGCCACGCGATCGTGATCGAACGACCGAGAGCATGGAGGGGAGTTAGATGGGTTTTGGGCCACTTTGGAAGGGGTGTTGGGCTGCAACTCAAATAGGGCTTCACGGTTACCCGGTTAACCGTTGGAGTACCAAACGACCTCCAAATGGCACGAAACTTGACAGGCGGTCTACCGGTGCTATACCAAGGCCGCTTGGCAAACCTCGGTCCATTCTGAGACCGTTTAACACCCGCACACGAAAAGAGGTAAAAGGGGGCGCCGGGAGACATAGGAGTGCCGGACTACAAAACGGACAATGGGGAAAATGCTCGGATGCATGAGACGAACACGTATGCAAAACGAAATGCGCATGATGACATGATAAAAATGCAGATGATGACATGGCAAAGTGCAACACGCAAGCACATGACATGGCAACGACGGCGAATAACTTGCAGACACCTGGTGCATCGAATCCGGGGCGTTACAACACTCCTCCACTAACAAGAGATCTCGTCCCGAGATCTTAGGACCGAGACGGAAGAGAAAAAGGGATGAGGTGAAACAAGAACTCAAGAGAAGAATCAAAGAATTGAGAGCACTCGAGAAGAAGAGAGGAACGACGAGAATGACGAGAATCGAAAGCTCACGGAATCAGATAGACTATGAAACAACTCGTTCTAACCGGAGTGGTTAAAATGAGAAAAGAAACGGATAAGACAGAAAGGATTTAGGCAGCACTCCAGCTAAAACATGGAGGAATAGAACTTGAACTTCAGAGATGGAATGACACCTGATGAAGACATGACACAAAACCTCCGGAAAGAATTAAAGAATGGAAAGAAATGAACTTAGAAGGAAGGATTTAATGGAGTTGTTGAGAAAATCAACAACGAAAGAATAAGCTTGTTGTGGACTTATGGAAACATCTCAAAATTAATGAGGTGATAACCGACCACAAACGGAAATGATTAAATAGCTGAGAAGAACGAAGAAATGCAAAACTCCACTTCAAAATAATACGGAGAATTAATTGCACTTCGAGACGCGAGAAGAAAAGATACTTGAACTCCACCAACAAAATCTTGATGAACTCTTGAAGAAAAGATTAAATCATGAAGAACCACCATGAAGAACTCCGGTAACAAAAAGGATGATGAGATAGAATGAAGGAAGAAAGAATAAGATGAGCCTTGCGATGAATTAGCTGGAGGATTCTGACGAGATGGCCGAGGAAATTGAACTCCGGAAAAGAAAATATGAAAACATTTGGAACTAGAATTTATTCATCACGAACAAACTCCGAAGAAAGGGATTACTAGCTTGGATGAAATAAGAATAAGATTTATTGTATGCTTATCCTTCATCAAATTAAATTGATGACAAGCAATGGATTTGGCATAATACTTATTCTTCTTGAAAAAGAATTGAGAAGTGACATATCGCAAACTTGAGAAGGTCTTCATGAATCACCGGTAGGTTTGAAAAGAACGAATGAATTAAAATGATAACTAAGGAAAAGAATCTTGAACGAACCACCGTAAGAATTCAAAATTGACTGACGAAAGAGAATGGATCAGCGGGAAGAATTAGAAGAACCAACATGCTCGAGGGGATTTAGATGCAAAAGAACAAAGAGATCATGAGCTGATTAAGGAACACTTGAACGAAGCGCCGGAATAATATTGAGGCGAACGAAAGGGCACAAATATAAAATAATTGAGAGAACGAAGCTGAAAACTTGGGACGAGGAAATCTTCTGAAATGGAGGCCTCCGGATAATCGAGACAGAAAACAACTCCTGAAATACTCCGGATGGATGAAAAGAATTGCACAACTGGAAACAAGTAGATAGGATAACATCGAGCTAGCACCATAAATCTCCGGGGGAACGGACAAAATTTAGAGGAACTCTTCTTCGATCTTCGAATGACGACGAGAAAACACCACCAAAATTACTGAGATACTCCGGAACAATGAAAAGCGAAGAGGTTGAGCCAACAATGAAATGATTTGAAATTGATCTTGGAGATGGCATCTGACTGATGAAATTCATACTTACGTCAAACTCCGAAAAGAATTGAGAATAACTCCGGGGAAATAGAAGGGTCAGATAAGATCCTGGGAAAAGACCTGTGGGTTAGGGCCCACTGAAAAGAAAACACCGTTGGAAAAGGATTGTTGAAGAGGTAGATGATGCACCGGAATAACTGAAATATTTGGATGAGGTGACAACCTCGAATTAGTTCGAACACAGACGAATCTCCTGATAGGTCTTTCGAACTCCGGAATGATAAACTGGCGAGAGGCTAACGAGCAAAGAGAACACTTCGAAGGAAAAGAATCTGATTGACAATGAGAAACTTGAATTGAGTCCACCGGAAAAGAAAGAGATGAAGAATGACGAACGAGACGAGAATTCGCCGGTTGAAATGATTGAGGGAAGACTGAAGAGACTCCGTACGAATGAAATTGGTGGTCGAAATCGACTCAAACTCCAGGAAGAAAAGGGTGGGAGGGCGGGAAAACAACGACAACTTGGAAGGGGAAATCGACGAATATCTTGAAGAGAAAAACACCGATTGAAATCATTAAGGAAAGGAAGCAAAGACTTCACACGAGTAGGATGGATACTCGATTACGGACTCCGGTTCGGAAAAGAAGAAGGGAGGGCGGGCGGGAAAAACAAGGACAACTTCGGACAAGGAAAAACACGACGTCGGAGGAAGAACTGAGGGTTGAACTTGCAAAGATGAAGATGGTCGAATCGCCTTGACGAGAAAATGCACCGGATAAAAAGAGCTGAGGAACAACTACCGGAAAACCAACTGCGTGATCCTAAAGAAAATTTGAAAGGGGAAGAGAAGTAATTCAAAACACCTACGTCAAGATTCCTGACCAGAGCGACGAAGGGGCAGAGGAGTAAAAAGAATTCCTACTCTCCGATATAACTAGACTCAGAAATCAGTTTTCTTCTAGACTCAACAACGGCCAAACTACACGATCAAACAAGGGGCTCCTAAGGTCGGTCGAGGCTCTGATACCAACTTGTCACGCCCAATATGCGACCCTATCCAAAAGGAACTCGATGGTCCCACCAAGGATAGACCCGCATATTGAAACGCTTTTGCAAGGTGGATATCATTACATCAACATTACATAATAGTGGGGATACATACATAAGGCACAAATGCCACAAGAATACATCAACATCATATACAAGATCACCATCCGACTACGGATGAAACATAAACAGAAACTCAAACAACATCCACCACTGCTAGCCCAGGCTGCCGACACGAACCTATCCCCGATCAAAGAAGAAGCGTAAGAAGAACTCCAACACAAATAAACATCGCTCTCGCGTCATGATCATTGCAAACCTGTACCTGCAACTGGTGGTGTAGTAATCTGTGAGCCACGAGGACTCAGCAATCCCATTACCATGGGTATCAAGACTAGCAAAGCTAAATAGGAAAGGAAAGGGGTAAAGGTGGTGAGGTTGCAGCATCGGCTAAGCATGATATGGTGGCTAACATACGCAAATGAGAGTGAGAAGAGAAACAAAGGAACGGTCGTCAACTAGTAATGATCAAGAAGTGATCCTGAACTCCTACTTACGTCAATCACAACCGAAGAAACCGTGTTCTCCTCTCGATCAACCCCGAAAAGAGACACTCACGGTTACACACACGGTTGGTGTATTTTAGAAGAGTTTGCTTCAAGTTTACTACAACCGGATATTAACAAATTCCCATCTGCCACATAACCGCGGCACGGCTCTCGAAAGTTTATACCTGCGCAGGGTGTCCCAACTTAGCCCATGATAAGCTCTCGCGATCAACGAAGGATATTCCTTCTCCCCGGGAAGACCCGATCAGTCTCGGAATCCCGGCTACAAGACATTTCACAGCAATAAAACAAGACCAGCAAGACCTCCCGGCGTGCCGACACCCTGGTAGTAGCCGCGCGTATCTCGTCCCAGGCCACGACCGGATGAGCAGTCCGTACAACTAAAACCAGCCCTCAAGTTTCCCCGAGGTGGCGCTGCAAAGCACTCTAGATTGGACCAACACTTAGACAAGCATTGGCCCGGGGGGCTGAATAAAGATGACCCTCGAGAGAGCGACTCCCAAGGGAAAAAGTAGGTGGTGGTGAGGCAAATGGTAAAACCAATGTTGGGCCTTCTTTGGAAAAGTCTTATTCAAAGCGAACTGTCAAGGGGGTCCCATAAATCACCCGACCGCGTTAGGGACGCAAAATCCGGGAACATAATACCGATATGACGGAAACTAGGGCGGCAAGAGTGGAACAAAACACCAGGCATAAGGCCGAGCCTTCCACCCTTTACCAAGTATATAGATGCATTAATAATATAAGATATATTGTGATATCCCAACAAGTAAACATGTTCCAACAAGGAACAACATCTCCATGTTCCAACAAGGAACAAACTTCATCTTCACCTGCAACTAACAACGCTATAAGATGGGCTGAGCAAAGCGGTAACATAGCCAAACAATGGTTTGCTAGGAAGCGTACAAAAGTTAGAGGCTGACATGGCAATTGGGATGGCTTGAGCAGCAAGTGATAGGTAGCGCAGCATAGCGAAAGAACGAAGCAACTAGCATAGCAATGATAGTAGTGAGATCCAGGGTAGCGGTCATCTTTCCTGAAATCCATAAAGGAAGAAGAACGGAACCATGAAGAAGATGAACTGAAGAAGCGAACCAAGCGTGAGACGAACGAATCCTCACGATCGCAACGCAAACAGGAACTAACAAGAAGAAGCACACAACAAAGTAAACACACCACACATGAACATGACAAGATGCACAACAAACATGATGCATGACAAATCTAGATGAAGCTACTCATGGCAAGAGATGATGCAAACGAGAACAACACGTCAAAGCAAGTTTAAATGAGGCCGGAAACAACATATAACAATTCCGGTAAGTCCTCATATGCAAATTTCGAAATTGGTCCAGATCTGAATAAACCTTATGTTCAAGTTGTTAAACAGCAATTTAGTATGCACCACGATGATCTACACGAAATTCTAGTCAAGTTACATATAAAGTTCATTAGATTCGGAGCTACGGCCTAGAAGATATGAGCAAAGCAAGATAAGCATGGCATTGATGAAAAATGCATACAAACATCAAGCAAACACCTCAAAACAAGGATGCAACATGATAATATGAAACTACATGCAAAATCAAGCAAGTTTCATATAGAGCACACTCAAAACGGAGCAACGGTTCAACACATACACCCTATACAAGTTATAGCAACAATCTGTCCAAAACAACAAGTAGGCATATTGCAAGCATCAAAACAACATGCTACAGCATCTTAACATAAAAACAAAAGGCATGGGCATGATGTACAGGTAATGCATTACAAAACATGAACACTGAGCTATCTCCAGAAACAACTAGAACATGCTCAAAAACACATGGCAAGATTGCAAATAATAACAGTTTCAGACTTTAGCAGAAATAACATCAGGTTGCAATGTTTAGAGCTATGAAACAACATGTTACAGGAACTTATCATGGCAAACAAAAGCATGGCATGAATCTACTAATTGCATAGAACAAAAGTCCTTTACTGACCATAAGCCAAAAAGGACTAGAAAATATGATGGCACCCATGTAAACATGGCAAGTTATATTACAGATTCATACATGGCAGGAACAACGATAAGTAGGCATGTTGGTGAGCTTGAACCACTCACCACAGAGCAATACATGGCATGGCAAGGCAACCAACAGTAAGAAGACATGGCATAGAATCTATACATGGTAAGAACAACATCATAGCATACATGGATCAACCACAACAACCTTGGCAAAATTGAATAACATGTAAACAATCTGCCAGGAAACATTTTATAGCAAAAGTAGAGCTCGATTGACTCAAGCTATGGCTCTCCATAATTGCAAACAAGGGCATGGATGGATAGAGCAAAACATGTATAACAAAACATCCTTACTGACGTAACTCAAAATATGCATGGATCTCTTGGTAGCATCAAGTTAACATGGCATCAAAATATCAGCAAAACAGGGCTGAAATCAGCAACATCAAGACACCTAGTTTGCATGCTTGTGCTAGTCACCACATAGATCACAAAAATACATGGCATACACCCCTGGAAATATGGCATGGCATATTATAAAACACATGTAGGACTCAAGTCCATAGGGTGCACACATCAATCATAGCAAGAATAACAAAAGTGCAATTTCTGTTAAGAAACAGAAACTAACATCACATAGCCCTTTTCTAACAGCATTTCGGGCATCAAGATGAGCTCAAATGAAAATGATGCAATGATATGAAATGATTTACTCATCGAGGCGAACATTTTGACATATTACACGCGCAAAACGGAGCAACGATGACAGAGATATGATGCGATGAAAATGCAACAAAATTACTGCAGATTAATGACTTGGTGAGAAAAACAGGGGGGGAAGAGGTCAACCCTCGCACGGATATCGATGCAGGCCGGAGAGCTCGCCGGAGTTCGGAGATGGGGCCGGCGGCGGAGGAGCTCGGCGAGGTCCGGGCCGGGAGAGGCCGGGAGGCCGGAGAAGGCGGATCCGGCGGATCCGGCAAAGGGCGGCGAGGGCGCGGTCGGCGGCGAGGTCGATTCGCCGGAGGCGAAGCGGGCGCTGGCGGCCGGCGGCCGAGGGCGCGCGCTCGGCGGTCGGGCGGCAGCGGCGGCGCGAGGAGGAGGAGGCGCGCGCGGGCGGCGGGCCCGGCCGCGGGCGCGGCAAGATGGAGGCGGCGGCGGCCGGCGGCGGCGGCGCGCGGCGGCAGCGGACGGGCAGCGCCGGGAGCGGCGGCACCGCTGCTGGCCGGGCGGCGGCGGATCCGGCCCCGCTGGCTCGGGACGGCTCATGGCCGGGCGGCGGGCGCGAGGAGAGAGAGAGGGAGGGCGCTGAGGTGGCGGCAGCCGTTGGCTGCAGCGGCGGGGAGGATGACGGGCGCGACGCCATTCGCCGGAGTGAGGTGGCGGCGGCGGTGGACATTGTCCGCGCGGGACGAAATGTCTGGCGGCGGGGGAAGGTTAGGGTAGGTTTGGACTGCTCAAAAATCCGGGGATCTAGTTTTATAGGTAGAGGAGCTAGGAGAGTCCAAATGAGGTGCGGTTTTCGGCCACGCGATCGTGATCGAACGACCGAGAGCATGGAGGGGAGTTAGATGGGTTTTGGGCCACTTTGGAAGGGGTGTTGGGCTGCAACTCAAATAGGGCTTCACGGTTACCCAGTTAACCGTTGGAGTACCAAACGACCTCCAAATGGCACGAAACTTGACAGGCGGTCTACCGGTGCTATACCAAGGCCGCTTGGCAAACCTCGGTCCATTCCGAGACCGTTTAACACCCGCACATGAAAAGAGGTAAAAGGGGGCGCCGGGAGACATAGGAGTGCCGGATTGCAAAACGGACAACGGGGAAAATGCTCGGATGCATGAGAAGAACATGTATGCAAAACGAAATGCACATGATGACATGATAAAAATGCAGATGATGACATGGCAAAGTGCAACACGCAAGCACATGACATGGCAACGACGGCGAATAACTGGCAGACACCTGGCGCATCGAATCCGGGGCGTTACATCCGCCCACTCCTATGGTGTTGACACCAACTGGTATCTCGACACCGGCGCCACTGATCATGTCACGATGGAGCTAGAGAAGCTGGCGGTTCGAGACCGCTACACCGGCACCGACCAGATCCACACGCAAGTGGGCAAGGTATGGACATAGCACATATTGGCCATTCAGTATTATCTACTCCCTCTGGTTCCCTCCACTTAAACAACATCCTACATGCTCCTAGTGCCGACCAAAGTCTTCTTTCAGCTTATAATCTTATGCGAGATAATGATGTCTTTATTGAACTTCACCCTGAATTCTTTCTTGTTAAGGATCAGGCTACCCGGAGAACAATCCTTCAAAACAAGAGTAGATGGGGCTTGTTCCCCGTGACCGGACGGCAAAGTGCCCCTCAACGCCAAGCTCTTGCCACCATCAAACCCTCCACGTCTCGGTGGCACAAGCGCCTAGGGCACCCAGCTTTTCCGGTAGTTCAAAAGATTCTTCGCGATTTCAATCTTCCTGTCTCGAATAAACAAGACCACCTACTAGTGTGTGATGCATGTCAAATGGCCAAGAGCCATCAGTTGCCTTATCCTCGTTCAACTAGTGAGTCCACAGCTCCTTTAGAGCTTATTTTTTCAGATGTTTGGGGTCCTGGACCCGTCTCTGTAGGAAGATAGAAATACTATGTCAGTTTTATGGATGATTTTAGCAAGTTCAGTTGGATATATCTGCTCAAAAATAAATCTGATGTATTTGAAAAATCTCGTCTCTTCCAAGCTCATGTTGAACGTCTCTTTAATCGCAAGATCATTGCCATGCAAACCGATTGGGGTGGGGAGTACCAACGGTTGAGTTCCTTTTTTGAACGCATTGGTATCACGCACCACATTTCATGCCCACATGCTCATCAACAGAACGGCTCCGCAGAACGGAAACATCCTCACATCGTAGAAGTTGGCCTTTCTTTACTTGCTCATGCGTTTATGCCACTCAAATTTTGGGACGAAGCATTCCTCACTGCGGTCTATCTTATAAATCGCATGCCTAGTCGAGTCATCAAAAATCAAACCCCTCTTGAACGCCTTTTCGGCACCAAGCCCAACTACACCTTTCTCCGCATCTTTGGGTGTGCTGTTTGGCCAAACCTGCGCCCTTTCAATAAACATAAGCTTGAATTTCGGTCCAAGCAATGTGCTTTCCTAGGTTACAGTACTCTTCATAAGGGCTACAAGTGTCTTGATATCTCCTCTGGTCGTGTCTATGTTTCCCGTGATGTTGTTTTCGATGAGCAAGTTTTTCCTTTTGCAAGCCTCCACTCCAATGCCGGTGCACAACTTCGCAAAGAATTGCTTCTTCTTCCCTCCCATCTCTTACCATCTCCGCAGTTTTCTCAAGGGGGAGCGGATTTTGCTGCTGACAATATGTCTTTGTCCAATGCTAATGACCCAGCTGAGAGTGTGCAGGAAACAGGGCAGCCGAACATTGAGAATTTTGGTGAAAATTCCTATGATTTCATGCAGGACACTGAAACAGCCGCAGAAGATCCTCAGGTAGCCTCGGGACCGCTGGCTGCAGCTTCGCCAGGTGGATCCACCGCGGGATCCGTGCCTGTTGTACCAGGCGAATCCACGCCGGGATCTGTGCCCACGGGCGGGAGGCCAGGCGGGCGCCCTGATTCACCGAGTGGGCCTTCTGCGCGTCCCGTTGCCTCGTCCCCACGCCAGGAGGGCGTGCGGTTCCCCAGCGGGCCAACCAGGAGTGGGTCCTGCGCCCCTCCCGAGGCGGATCCTGGTGTGGCGCGGTCTGTCCCCCACGAGGCGGAGCGGGGGGATCCTGGCGCGCGGTCCTCATCCAACCCAGAACCGCCAGGTGGCAGTTCACCGTCGGCTGCCGCACCGGATCCCTCTGGCTCCATGCAGGCAGTGGATTCGGGATTTTCTGCATCTGCGTCTCCTGCGTCCGACTCGGCCATCTCATCTACACATGATCGCCTCCAGATCCAGCAAGCCCGACCAACTCCACCACCTCCTGCTCAGTCTCACACCCGGTCTCAGAGTGGTATTGCAAAACCAAAGGTATATAAAGATGGCTGTGTTCGATGGGGTTCCTTTTGTGCCACAGGTGAACCGAAGAATTTGCATGATGCTCTTGGTGATCCTAAGTGGAAGCAGGCTATGGATGAAGAATTCTCAGCTCTTGTAGCGAACAAGACATGGCACTTGGTTCCACCAGTTCGAGGAAGAAACGTGATTGACTGCAAATGGGTGTACAAGGTGAAACGCAAATCTGATGGCACGATTGACCGGTACAAGGCACGTCTTGTGGCCAAAGGTTTTAAGCAAAGGTATGGAATCGATTATGAGGATACCTTTAGTCCTGTGGTAAAAGCTGCTACTATCCATTTGATTCTTTCCGTTGCAATATCTAGAAGTTGGTGTATACGACAACTAGACGTAAAGAACACGTTTTTGCATGGTGTTCTGGAAGAAGAGGTGTTTATGAGGCAGCCTCCTGGGTATGAAAATTCAGCTTTACCACGACATGTTTGCAAGCTCGATAAAGCCATTTATGGTTTAAAGCAGGCACCCAGAGCATGGTACTATCGTTTGTACTCCAAGTTGCAGTCCCTTGGTTTTGCTGCTTCCAAGGGAGATACATCATTGTTCTTTTATCATCGGCATGGAGTCACCATATTTATGCTTATTTATGTTGATGATATTATCGTCACCAGTTCCTCCCCTCGGGCAGTTGAAGCTCTTCTTCAGGATCTTCGTATGGACTTTGCACTCAAGGATTTGGGTAACCTTCATTTTTTCCTTGGCATTGAGGTGAAACATGTGGGCAGTGGCATTATTCTATCTCAGGAAAAATATGTACAAGACATCCTTGAGCGAGTGGGCATGAAAGGCTGTAAACCTTCGTCAACTCCGTTGTCTACATCAGAAAAGTTATCTCTTCATGATGGAGAGGTGCTTGGAGCTAAAGACTCCACCAGATACAGGAGTGTTGTAGGAGCTTTGCAGTACTTAACATTGACCTGACCAGATATATGCTTTTCAGTTAACAAGGTTTGTCAGTTCTTGCATGCACCTACTAGTACTCATTGGACAGCAGTTAAGCGAATACTTCGTTATCTCCAAGCCACCAAGAGTCATGGTCTCAAACTTGTCAAGTCAGACTCCACACTTGTCAGTGCTTTTTCAGATGCAGATTGGGCAGGTTGTCCTGATGATCGGCGATCCACTGGAGGTTTTGCTGTGTTCTTTGGAGGTAACTTGGTTTCTTGGAGTGCACGTAAGCAAGCCACTGTGTCTCGTTCAAGCACCGAAGCTGAATACAAGGCCCTAGCAAATGCCACAGCAGAAGTTATTTGGGTACAGAATTTGCTGACAGAGTTGGGTATTCGCCATTTGCGTGCGGCCTCTCTTTGGTGTGACAATCTTGGAGCTACTTACCTCTCTGCCAATCCTGTCTTTCATGCACGGACAAAGCATATTGAGATTGATTATCACTTTGTTCGTGAAAGGGTTGCCAACAAGCTTTTAAACATTCGGTTTGTGCCTACGGGTGATCAAGTGGCAGATGGCTTCACTAAACCGTTGTCACTACGGCAGCTAGAGATCTTTCGGCGCAATCTCAACTTAGATAGTTGTGATTGAGGGGGAGTGTTAAACATTGTACTCACGGTGTTTGTATAAACCGTGTTAGCTGTATATGGCGTGTGTTGTAGTTTGTTAGGATAGGTTAGGTGTTGAGATAAGATCCTAGTAGTTGGTTTAAGAGATCAATCTCCACCTAACCTAAACCCTAACCTTGTATCTCCTTGTGCGCCGCCGGCCCTGGTGGCTATATAAACACGTATCGCGCCTCTGCCTAAGCACGCGCTTCATCACCTATTTCTACAGATGGAAGAAGAGGAAAGGACGCAGCACATGCGACAATTCGATGGAGGTCGTTGTCGGCTTTTGATCAAGCTGGCTGTAGGAGCTGAACAGCGTGGAGGGGCTGCATTGACCTGCTGCATGCCATCGTCCAGGCATCCTACATACCCATCGGCAGAGGTACCGTGTAGAGGTAGGTGACATGGCGAAGCCCTTCATCGCAAGGGCTGTCCAAGGCAGCGACACGCGGGAGCGGGGGCTGCAACTCGGGACAGGAAGCAGGGTGCACGCGGCTTCGACGGCGGCTGATCCGGCGGAGTGGATGGGGGCATCTGCTGCAGATCTCACGGGTGGGATGGAGGCAGCCGCCGCGCCGGTCGGGACAAAGAGCCGTCACCGCGCGTCCTCGGGGATGAAGAGCCGCCGCCATCGTTGAGGCAAGGGGAAGGGAGGCCCATGCTGTGATTGAAGCAGGGGGAGAAAGGACGCGGAGGCGGCGCGGTTGGTGGCCGGGGCAATGGCGGCGGCGGTGGGATCCTGGGACAGCGGCGGCGTCTCCAGTTGCGGGCGGAGCGGCGGCTGCGTCGCCGGTAAGGGGGCAAGTGGCAGCGGCGGTGCTGGTTGGGGGCGGGGCGGAGAGCACGTCGCCGGTTGGGTCGGGAGATGCGTGAGGTGGGGGATCAGGGTCGGGGAAGGTGGCAGGTCGAGTTGGGTTAGAATTTTTTTTTGTCGCTGCTGGTTCGGGAGTTCGGGAGAATCTACTGGCGCCTATATAAGGATGCCGTGATCAGAATAACCATTTTTATTCAAGATCACAAAAGTGTTGTTCTATATTTATATATGATCGGTTCTACAAGAAATTCTATTTATATATATGCATAACGTGTATAATATGTAGTAATGTAAAATATTAGCAAATGAAAAAAAGTTAAATAAAAAACAAAACACAAAATTAAAGAAAAAATAAATAAAAAACCCAAAACTCCTAAGCCTTTTAGTCTCGGTTGGTGTAACCAACCGGGACTAATTAAAAGCCCCCGGCCACCGGGCACGTGCTCGTGCCACGTGCTGGCCCTTTAGTGGCGGTTCGTGTTGAACCAGGACTAGGGGGCTTTAGTCCTCACACATTAGTGCCGGTTCCAGAACCGGCACTAAAAGACCTTACGAACCAGGTGTTGAAAATATGCCCTAGAGGCAATAATAAAATTGTTATTATTATATTTCTTTGTTCATGATAATATTCTGTCATTCATGCTATAACTGTGTTATCCGGAAATCGTAATACACGTGTGAATACATAGACCACAACATGTCCCTAGTGAGCCTCTAGTTGACTAGCTCGTTGATCAACAGATAGTCATGGTTTCCTGACTATGGACATTGGATGTCATTGATAACGTGATCACATCATTAGGAGAATGATGTGATGGACAAGACCTAATCCTAAGCATAGCTCAAAGATCGTGCAGTTCATTTAGCTAGAGCTTTTCCAAGTGTCAAGTATCATTTCCTTAGATCATGAAATTGTGCAACTCCCGAATACCGTAGGAGTGCTTTGGGTGTGCCAAACGTCACAACGTAACTGGGTGACTATAAAGGTACACTACGGGTATCTCCAAAAGTGTCTGTTGGGTTGGCACGAATCGAGACTTGGATTTGTCACTCCGTATGACGGAGAGGTATCTCTGGGCCCACTCGGTAATGCATCATCATAATGAGCTCAATGTGACCAAGTGTCTGGTCACGGGATCATGCATTACGGTACGAGTAAAGTGACTTGCCGGTAACGAGATTAAACGAGGTATTGGGATACCGACGATCGAGTCTCGGACAAGTAACGTACCGATTGAATCCTCGACATCGTGGTTCATCCGATGAGATCATTGAGGAGCATGTGGGAGCCAACATGGGTATCCTGATCGGGCTGTTGGTTATTGACCGGAGAGGCGTCTCGGTCATGCCTGCATGTCTCCCGAACCCGCAGGGTCTATACACTTAAGGTTAGGTGACGCTAGTGTTGTGGAGATACTAGTATGCAGCAAATCGAAAGTTGTTTGGAGTCCCGGATGAGATCCCGGACGTCACGAGGAGTTCCGGAATGGTCCGTAGGTAAAGAATTATATATGGGAAATCGAGTTTCGGCCGTCGGCAAAAGTTTCGGGGGTCACCGATATTGTACCGGGACCACCGGAAGGGTCCCGGGGGTCCACCGGGTGGGGCCACCTATCCCGGAGGGCCCCATGGGCTGAATGTTGGGGAACGTAGTAATTTCAAAAAATTTCCTACGAACACGCAAGACCATGGTGATGGCATAGCAACGAGAGGGGAGAGTGTCCGTCCACGTACCCTCGTAGACCGAAAGCGGAAGCGTTATAACAACGCGGTTGATGTAGTCGTGCGTCTTCACGATCCGACCGATCCAAGCACCGAGCGTCACGGCACCTCCGAGTTCTGCACGTTCAGCTCGATGGCGATCCCGGACTCGATCCAGCAAAGTGTCGGGGATGAGTTCCGTCAACCGACGGCGTGGTGACGATGTTGATGCTCCATCGACGCAGGGCTTCGCCTAAGCTCCACGACGATATGACTTCTCCGCGCGCAGGCTTCGCCTAAGCTCTGACGATATGACCAAGTGGAATATGGTGGAGGGGCACCGCACGCAGCTAAGGAACGATCCGTAGATCAACTTGTGTGTCATGGGGTGCCCCCTGCCCTGTATATAAAGGAGCAAGGAGGAGGTGGCCGCCAAGGAGGAGGCGCACCAAGGGGGAGTCCTACTCCCACCGAGTAGGACTCCTCCTTTCCTAGTAGGAGTAGGAGAGAAGGAAGGGAAGAGAAGAAGGGGTGCGGCCTCCCCCTAGTCAATTCGGACTAGGACTTGGGCGCGCGCCTGCCCTAGGCAGCCCTCTCTCTTTCCCGCAGGGCCCAATAAGGCCCAATACTTCTCCCGGCGAATTCCCGTAACTCTCCGGTACTCGAAAAATACCGAATCATTGGAACCTTTCCGAACTCCGAATATAGTCGTCAATATATCGATCTTTACGTCTCGACCATTTCGAGACTCCTCGTCATGTCCCCGATCTCATCCGGGACTCGAACTCCTTCGTACATCAAAACTCATAAACTCATAATATAACTGTCATCGAAACCTTAGCGTGCGGACCCTACGGGTTCGAGAACTATGTAGACATGACCTAGAACCATTCTCGGTCAATAACCAATAGCGGAACCTGGATGCCCATATTGGTTCCTACATATTCTACTGAAGATCTTTATCGGTCAAACCGCATAACTACACACGTTGTTCCCTTTGTCATCGGTATGTTACTTACCCGAGATTCGATCGTCGGTATCCAATACCTAGTTCAATCTCGTTACGGTAAGTCTCTTTACTCGTTCCGTAATACATCATCTCACAACTAACTTATTAGTTGCAATGCTTGCAAGGCTTATGTGATGTGTATTACCGAGAAGGCCTAGAGATACCTCTCCGACAATCGGAGTGACAAAACCTAATCTCAAATCGCCAACCCAACATGTACCTTTGGAGACACCTGTAGTACTCCTTTATAATCACCCAGATTACGTTGTGGCGTTTGGTAGCACCAAAGTGTTCCTCCGTAAACAGGAGTTGCATAATCTCATAGTTACAGGAACATGTATAAGTCATGAAGAAAGCATAAGCAACATACTAAGCGATCAAGTGCTAAGCTAACGAAATGGGTCATGTCAATCAGATCATTCTCCTAATGATGTGATCCCGTTAATCAAATGACAACTCATGTCTATGGCTAGGAAACATAACCATCTTTGATTAACGAGCTAGTCAAGTAGAGGCATACTAGTGACACTCTGTTTGTCTATGTATTCACACATGTATTATGTTTCCGGTTAATACAATTCTAGCATGAATAATAAACATTTATCATGATATAAGGAAATAAATAATAACTTTATTATTGCCTCTAGGGCATATTTCCTTCAGTCTCCCACTTGCACTAGAGTCAATAATCTAGTTCACATCGCCATGTGATTTAACATCAATAGTTCACATCTATATGTGGTTAACACCCATAGTTCACATCGACATGTGACCAACACCCAAAGGGTTTACTAGAGTCAGTAATCTAGTTTACATCGCTATGTGATTAACACCCAAAGAGTACTAAGGTATGATCATGTTTTGCTCGTGAGAGAAGTTTAGTCAACGGGTCTGTCACATTCAGAGCCGTATGTATTTTGCAAATATTCTATGTCTACAATGCTCTTGCGGAGCTACTCTAGCTAATTGCTCCCACTTTCAATATGTATCCAGATTGAGACTTAGAGTCATCTGGATCCGTGTAAAAAGCTTGCATCGATGTAACTCTTTACGACGGGCTCTTTTATCACCTCCATAATCGAGAAATATTTCCTTAGTCCTCACTAAGGATGTTTTTGACCAACGTCCAGTGATCTACTCCTAGATCACTATTGTACTCCCTTCCCAAATTCAGAGCAAGGTATACAATAGGTCTGGTACATAGCATAGCATACTTTATAGAACCTATGGCTGATGCATAGGGAAATGACTTTCATTCTCTTTCTATCTTCTGCCGTGGTCGGGTTTTGAGTCTTACTCAATCTCACACCTTGTAACACAGGCAAGAACTCTTTCTTTGACTGTTCCATTTTGAACTACTTCAAAATCTTGTCAAGGTATGTATTCATTGAAAAACTTATCAAGCGTCTTGATCTATCTCTATGGATCTTGATGCTCAATATGTAAGCAGCTTCACCGAGGTCTTTCTTTGAAAAAAAACTCTTTTCAAACACTCCTTTATGCTTTGCAGAATAATTCTACATTATTTCCGATCAACAATATGTCATTCACATATACTTATCAGAAATGCTGTAGTGCTTCCACTCACTTTCTTGTAAATACAGGCTTCACCGCAAGTCTGTATAAAACTATATGCTTTGATCACACTATCAAAGCGTTTATTCCAACTCCGAGATGCTTGCACCAGTCCATAGATGGATCGCTGGAGCTTGCACATTTTGTTAGCTCCTTTAGTATTGACAAAAACTTCTGGTTGCATCATATACAACTCTTCTCTAATAAATCCATTAAAGAATGTAGTTTTGACATCCATTTGCCAGATTTCATAAAATGTGGCGATTGCTAACATGATTCGGACAGACATAAGCATCGCTACAGTTGAGTAAATCTCATTGTAGTCAACACCTTGAACTTGTCGAAAACCTTTCTGCGACAAGTCGAGCTTTGTAGATAATAATACTACTATCAGCATCTGTCTTCCTCTTGAAAATCCATTTATATAATATGGCTTGCCGATCATCGGGCAACTCCATCAAAGTCCACACTTTGTTCTCATATATGGATCCCGTCTCAGATTTCATGGTCTCAAACCATTTCGCGGAATCTGGGCTCATCATCGCTTCCTCCTAGTTCGTAGGTTCATCATGGTCTAGTAACATGACTTCCAGAACATGATTACCGTACCACTCAGTGCGGATCTTACTCTGGAAGACCTCGAGGTTTGGTAGCAACTTTGATCTGAAGTTTCATGATCATCATCATTAACTTCCTCACTAATTGGTGTAAGAATCACTGGAACTGATTTACGTGATGAACTACTTTCCAACAAGGAGAAGGTACAATTACCTCATCAAGTTCTACTTTCCTCCCACTCACTTCTTTCGAGAGAAACTTCTTCTCTAGAAAGGATCCATCTTAACAACGAATAACTTGCCTTCGGATCTGTGATAGAAGTTGTACCCAATAGTTACCTTTGGGTATTCTATGAAGACGCACTTCTCCGATTTGGGTTCGAGCTTATCGGTGAAAACTTTTCACATAAGCATCACAACTCCAAACTTTAAGAAACGACACTTAGGTTTCTTGCTAAACCATAGTTCATACGGTGTCATCTCAGCGGTTTAGATGGTGCCCTATTAAACGTGAATGCATCTGTCTCTAATGCATAACCCCAAAGCGATAGTGGTAAATCGGTAAGATACATCATAGATCGCACCATATCAAAATAAAGTACGATTATGACGTTCGGACACACCATAACGTTGTGGTGTTCCAGGTGGCGTGAGCTGTGAAACTATTCCACATTGTTTTCATTGAAGACCAAACTCGTAACTCAAATATTCATCTCCACGATCAGATCGCAGAAACTTTATTTTCTTGTTGCGATGATTTTCCACTTCACTCTGAAATTCTTTGAACCTTTCAACTATTTCAGACTTATGTTTCATCAAGTAGATATACCCATATCTACTCAAATCATCTTGTGAAGGTCAGAAAAATAACGATACTTGCCACGAGCATCAACACTCATTGGATCGCATACATCGGTATATATGTGTTATTTCCAACAAGTCAAGAGCTTGTTCCATTGTTCGGAGAACGGAGTTTTAGTCATCTTGCCCAAAAGGCACGGTTCGCAAGCATCAAATGATTCATAACCAAGTGATTCCAAAATCCATCCTTATGGAGTTTCTTCATCGCTTTATACCGATATGACCCAAACGGCAATGCCACAAATAAGTTGCACTATCATTATTAACTTTGCATCTGTTGGCATCAATATTATGAATATGCGTATCACTACGATCGAGATCCAATAAACTATTTTCATTGGGTGTATGACCATCGAAGGTTTTATTCATTTAAACAGAACAACAATTATTCTTTGACTTTAAATGAATAACCGTTTTGCAATAAACATGATCAAATCATATTCATGCTCAACGCAAACACCAATTAACATTTATTTAGGTTTAACACTAATCCGAAAGTATAGGGAGTGTGCGATGATGATCATATCAATCTTGGAACTACTTCCAACACTCATCGTCACTTCCTCTTCAACTAGTCTCTGTTTATTCGTAACTCCTGTTTGAGTTACTAATCTTAGCAACCGAACAAGTATCAAATACTCGGGGCTACTATAAACACTAGTAAAGCACATCAATAACCTGTATATCAAATATACCCTTGTTCACTTTGCCATCCTTCTTATCCGCCAAATACTTGGGGTAGTTCCGCTTCGATGACCAGTTCCATTGTAGCAAAAGCACTTAGTCTCGGCTTAGATCCAGACTTGGGCTTCTTCACTCGAGCAGCAACTTGCTTGTCGTTCTTCTTGAAGTTCCCCTTCTTCCTTTGCCCTTTTCCTTGAGACTAGTGGTCTTGTCAACCATCAACACTTGATGTTTTTCTTGATTTCTACCTTCGCGATTTTAGCATCGCGAAGAGCTTGGGAATTGTTTTCGTCATCCCTTGCATACTATAGTTCATCACGAAGTTCTAGTAACTTAGTGATGGTGACTAGAGAATTCTGTCAATCACTATCTTATCTGGAAGATTAACTCCCACTTGATTCAAGCGATTGAAGTACTCAGACAATCTGAGCACATGCTCACTAGTTGAGCGATTCTCCTCCATATTTTAGCTATAGAACTTGTTGGAGACTTCATATCTCTCAACTCGGGTATTTGCTTGAAATATTAACTTCAATTCCTGGAACATCTCATATGGTCCATGACGTTCAAAACGTCTTTGAAGTCCCGATTCTAAGCCGTTTAAGCATGGTGCACTAAACTACCAAGTAGTCATCATATTGAGCTAGCCAAACGTTCATAACGTCTGCATCTTGCTCTTGCAATAGGTCTGTCACCTAGCGGTGCATCAAGGACATAATTCTTCTATGCAGCAATGAGGATAAACCTCAGATCACGGATCCAATCCGCAACATTGCTACTAACATTTTTCAATACAATTTTCTCTAGGAACACATTAAAATAAACATATGAAAGCAACAACGCGAGCTATTGATCTACAACATAATTTGCAAAATACTACCAGGACTAAGTTCAAGATAAATTAAAGTTCAATTAATCATATTACTTAAGAACTCCCACTTAGACAGACATCTCTCTAGTCATCTAAGTGATCATGTGATCCAAATCAACTAAACCATGTCCGATCATCACGTGAGATGGAGTAGTTTCAATGGTGAACATCACTATGTTGATCATATCTACTATATGATTCACGCTCGACCTTCGGTCTCCGTGTTCGAGGCCATATCTGTTATATGCTAGGCTCGTCAAGTTTAACTCTGAGTATTCGCGTGTGCAACTGTTTTGCACCCGTTGTAGATGGACGTAGAACTTATCACACCCGATCATCACGTGGTGTCCGGGTACTACGAACTTTGGCAGCAGTGCATACTCAGGAGAACACTTCTTGATAATTTTAGTGAGAGATCATCTTACAATGCTACCGTCAATCAAAGCAAGATAAGATGCATAAAGGATAAACATCACATGCAATCAATATAAGTGATATGATATGGTCATCATCATCTTGTGCTTGTGATCTCCATCGCCAAGCACCGTCATGATCACCATCGTCACCGGTAGCGACACCTTGATCTCCATCGTAGCATCGTTGTCGTCTCGTCAACTATTGCTTCTCGACTATCGCTACTGCTTAGTGATAAAGTAAAGCAATTACATGGCGTTGCATTTCATACAATAAGCGACAACCATATGGCTCCTGCCGATTGCCGATAACTTCGGTTACAAAACATGATCATCTCATACAATAAAATATAGCATCACGTCTTGACCACATCACATCACAACATGCCCTGCAAAAACAAGTTAGGCGTCCTCTACTTTGTTGTTGCAAGTTTTACGTGGCTGCTACGGGCTGAGCAAGAACCGTGTTCTTACCTACGCATCAAAACCACAACGATAGTTTGTCAAGTTGGTGCTGTTTTAACCTTCGCAAGGACCGGCGTAGCCACTCGGTTCAACTAAAGTGAGAGAGACAGACACCGCGGTCACCTTTAAGCAACGAGTGCTCGGGCGGTGAAACCAGTCTCGCGTAAGCGTCTGCGTAATGTCGGTCCGGCTGCTTCATCTCACAATACCGCTGAACCAAAGTATGACATGCTGGTAAGCGGTATGACTTATATCGCCCACAACTCACTTGTGTTCTACTCGTGCATATGACATCAACGCATAAAACCTGGCTCGGATGCCACTGTTGGGGAACGTAGTAATTTCAAAAATTTCCTACGAACACGCAAGACCATGGTGATGGCATAGCAACGAGAGGGAGAGTGTCCGTCCACGTACCCTCGTGAGACCGAAAGCGAAGCGTTATAACAACGCGTTGATGTAGTCGTGCGTCTTCACGATCCGACCGATCCAAGCACCGAACGTACGGCACCTCCGAGTTCTGCACACGTTCAGCTCGATGACGATCCCCGGACTCCGATCCAGCAAAGTGTCGGGGATGAGTTCCGTCAGCACGACGGCGTGGTGACGATGTTGATGCACCTATATACAGAGGAGGGAGGGAGGGCAGCCGCACCCATGTCATAGGCGCCCCCCTGGGGACCCTATATACAGAGGAGGGAGGGAGGGCAGCCGCACCCATGCCATAGGCGCCTCCCTTCCCCCTTGCTACACCTCTCCCTCTCGTAGAAGCTCGGCGAAGCTCTGCCGAGATCACTACTGCATCCACCACCACGCCGTCGTGCTGCTGGATCTCCGTCAACCTCTCCTCCCCCCTTGCTGGATCAAGAAGGAGGAGACGTCTTCCTCAACCGTACGTGTGTTGAACGCGGAGGTGCTGTCCGTTCAGCACTAGGATCATCGGTGATTTGGATCACGACGAGTACGACTCCCTCAACCCTGCAACGTTCCCCAACAGTGGCATCATGAGCTACCTCTATGCGTATTTCTCTTTGCACGAGTTGAACACAATTTGTTGTGGGTGTAGATGTTGTCAACTTTCTTGCCACTACTAGTCTTATTTTGCTTCAGCGGTATTGTGGGATGAAGCGGCGCGGACCGACCTTACACGTACGCTTACGTGAGACAGGTTCCACCGACTGACATGCACTAGTTGCATAAGGTGGCTAGCGGGTGTCTGTCTCTCCCACTTTAGTTAGAGCGGATTCGATTAAAAGGGTCCTTATGAAGGGCAAATAGAAGTTGACAAATCACGTTGTGGCTTTTACGTAGGTAAGAAAACGTTCTTGCTAGAACCCTATTGCAGCCACGTAAAACATGCAACAACAATTAGAGGACGTCTAACTTGTTTTTGCAGCATGTGATTGTGATGTGATATGGCCAAAAGTTGTGATGAATGATGAATGCTATATGTGATGTATGATATTATGTCCTTGTAATAGGAATCACGACTTGCATGTCGATGAGTATGAAAACCGGCAGGAGCCATAGGAGTTGTCTTAATTATTGTATGACCTGCGTGTCATTGATTCAACGCCATGTAATTACTTTACTTTATTGCTAAACCGTTAGCTATAGTAGTAGAAGTAATAGTTGGCGAGCAACTTCATGGAGACACGATGATGGAGATCATGATGCTGGAGATCATGGTGTCCTGCCGGCGACAAAGATGATCATGGAGCCCTGAAGATGGAGATCAAAGGAGCTATATGATATTGGCCATATCATGTCACTACTATTTGATTGCATGTGATGTTTATCATGTTTTCACATCTTGTTTACTTAGAACGACAGTAGTAAATAAAATGATCCCTCACAATAATTTCAAGAAAGTGTTCCCCCTAACTATGCACCGTTGCGAAGGTTCGTAGTTTCGAAGCACCATGTGATGATCGGGTGTGATAGATCCTAACGTTCGAATAAAACGGGTGTAAGCCAGATTTACACACGCAATACACTTAGGTTGACTTGATGAGCCTAGCATGTACAGACATGGCCTCGGAACACAGAAGACCGAAAGGTCGAGCATGAGTCGTATAAAAGATACGATCAACATGGAGATGTTCACCGACGTCAACTAGTCCGTCTCACGTGATGATCGGACACGGCCTAGTTGACTCGGATCATGTTTCACTTAGATGACTAGAGGGATGTCTAATCTGAGTGGAAGTTCATTAAATAATTTGATTAGATGAACTTAATTATCATGAACTTAGTCTAAAATCTTTACAATATGTCTTATAGGTCAAATGGCCCACGTTACCCTCAACTTCAACGCGTTCCTAGAGAAAACCAAGCTGAAAGATGATGGCAGCAACTATACGGTCTGGGTCCGGAACCTGACAAGAAAGATTATGTCCTAGAAGCACCGCTAGGTGAAGCACCAATCACAGAGAACCAAGACATTATGAACGCTTGGCAGTCTCGTGCTGATGATTACTCCCTCGTTCAGTGTGGCATGCTTTACAGCTTAGAACCGGGGCTCCAAAAGCGTTTTGAGCAACACGGAGCATATGAGATGTTCGAAGAGCTGAAAATGGTTTTCCAAGCTCATGCCCGGGTCGAGAGATATGAAGTCTCCGACAAGTTCTTCAGCTGTAAGATAGAGGAAAATAGTTACATCGGTGAGCACATACTCAAGATATGCAGGTTGCACAACCGCTTGACTCAGCTGGGAGTTAATCTCCGGATGGCGCGGTCATTGACAGAATCCTTGATCGCTTCCACCGAGCTACAAGAGCTTTGTGATGAACTTCAATATGCAAGGGATGGAAAAGACCATTCACAGGGTATTTTCAATGCTGAAATCAGCGGAGGTAGAGATCAAAAGGAACATCAAGTGTTGATGGTGAATAAAACCACTAAGTTCAAGAAAGGCAAGGGTAAGAAGAACTTCAAGAAGGGCGGCAAGGGAGTTGCAGCGCCCGATAAGCCGATTACTGGGAAGAAGTCAAACAATGGACCCAAGCACGAGGCCGAGTGCTTTAATTGCAAGGAAGTGGTCCTTTGAGCGGAACTGCCCCAAGTACTTAGCGGACAAGAAGGCCGGCAAAACCAAAGGTATATATGATATACATGTAATTGATGTGTACCTTACCGTTACTCGTAGTAGCTCTTGGGTATTTGATACGGTGCGGTTGCTCATATTTGTAACTCAAAGCGGGAGCTGTGGAATAAGCGGAGGCTGGCGAAGGGCGAGGTGCCGATCTTGCGCGGGAATGGTTCCAAGGTCGATGTGATCGCCGTCGACACGCTACCTCTACATTTACCTCTGGGATTAGTTTTAAACCTCAATAATTGTTATTTAGTACCAGCTTTGAGCATGAACATTGTATCTGGATCTCATTTAATACGAGATGTCTACTCATTTAAATCCGAGAATAATG
Source organism: Aegilops longissima (assembly GCA_021605205.1). Lineage (NCBI taxonomy): Eukaryota > Viridiplantae > Streptophyta > Magnoliopsida > Poales > Poaceae > Aegilops > Aegilops longissima. The sequence continues at coordinate 1,596,355 of CM038680.1, read as the reverse complement.
GTTGTTCTATTTATATGAGAGATATGTTTTATGGTCATGCCCCGATGGTCAATGATTTATTCTTAATGAATCTCGAACGTGACGTTACACATATTCAGTGTGAATACCAAAAGATGTAAAGTTGATAACGATAGTCCCACATACTTGTGGCACTGCCGCCTTGGTCACATTGGTGTCAAGCGCATGAAGAAGCTCCATGCTGATGGACTTTTAGAGTCTCTAGATTATGAATCATTTGACACATGCGAACCATGCCTCATGGGCAAAATGACCAAGACTCCGTTATCCGGAACAATGGAGCGAGCAACCAACTTATTGGAAATCATACATACTGATGTGTGCGGTCCAATGAGCATTGTGGCTCGCGGAGGATATCTTTATGTTCTCACTCTCACTGATGACTTGATAGATATGGGTATGTCTACTTGATGAAACTCAAGTCTGAGACCTTTGAAAAGTTCAAGGAATTTCAGAATGAGGTGGAGAATCAACGTGACCGAAAGATAAAGTTCTTATGATCAGATCATGGGGGAGAATATCTAAGTCATGAATTTGGTATGCACTTAAGGAAATGTGGAATCGTTTCACAACTCACGCCGCCTGGAACACCTCAGCGAAAGGGTGTGTCCGAACATCGTAATCGCACTTTATTGGATATGGTGCGATCTATGATGTCTCTTACCGATTTACCGCTATCATTTTGGGGATACGCTCTAGAGTCATCTACATTCACTTTAAATAGGGCACCGTATAAATCCGTTGAGACGACACCGTATGAATTATGGTTTGGCAAGAAACCTAAGCTGTCATTTCTAAAAGTTTGCGGATGCGATGCTTATGTCAAGAAACTCCAACCTGAAAAGCTCAAACCCAAGTCGGAAAAATGCGTCTTCATAGGATACCCTAAGGAAACCATTGGGTATACCTTCTACTTAAGATCCGAAGGCAAGATCTTTGTTGCCAAGAATGGGTCCTTTCTGGAGAAAGAGTTTCTCTCGAAAGAATTAAGTGGGAGGAAAGTAGAGCTTGATGAAGTATTGCCTCTTGAAACGGTAAGTAGCGCAACTCAGCCAAGAATGGGTCCTTTCTGGAGAAATAGTTTCTCTCGAAAGAGTTAAGTGGGAGGAAAGTAGAGCTTGATGAAGTATTACCTCTTGAAACGGTAAGTAGCGCAACTCAGGAAGATGTTCCTGTGGTGCCTGCACGGACAAGAGAGGAGGTTAATGATGATGATCAAGATACTTGGATCAAGCTCCTCTTGAACTTGAAGGTCCACAAGGACACGTTCCGCACAGTGGTGGTACAGCAACCCTGTCTTGGAAATCATGTTGTTAGACAACGGTGAACCTTCGAACTATGAAGAAGCGATGGCGGGCCCAGATTCCAACAAATGGCTTGAAGCCATGCAATCCGAGATAGGATCCATGTATGAAAACAAAGTATGGACATTGACAGACTTGCCCGATGATCGGCGAGCAATAGAAAACAAATGGATCTTTGAGAAGAAGACGGACGCGGATGGTAATGTTACCATATATAAAGCTCGACTTGTCGCTAAGGGTTATCGACAAGTTCAATGGATTGACTACGATGAGACTTTCTCTCCCGTAGCGAAGCTGAAGTCCGTCCGAATCATGTTAGCAATTGCCGCATACTATGATTATGAGATATGGAAAATGGACGTCAAAACGGCATTCCTTAACGGCCATCTTAAGGAAGAACTGCATATGATGCAGCTGGATGGTTTTGTCGACCCTGAGAATGCTAACAAGGTATGCAAGCTCCAGCGATCCATTTATGGGCTGGTGCAAGCATCTCGGAGTTGGAACATTCGCTTTGATGAGATGATCAAAGTGTTTGGGTTTATGCAGACTTATGGAGAAGCCTGCGTTTACAAGAAAGTGAGTGGGAGCTCTGTAGCATTTCTCATATTATATGTAGATGACATACTTTTGATGGGAAATGATATAGAACTTTTGGACAACATTAAGGCCTACTTGAATAAGTGTTTTTCAATGAAGGACCTTGGAGAAGCTGCTTACATATTAGGCATCAAGATCTATAGGGATAGATCGAGACGCCTCATAGGTCTTTCACAAAGCACATACCTTGATAAGATATTGAAGAAGTTCAATATGGATCAGTCCAAGAAAGGGTTCTTGCCTGTATTGCAAGGTGTGAGATTGAGCTCGGCTCAATGCCCGACCACGGCAGAAGATAAAGAAGAGATGAGTGTCATCCCCTATGCCTCAGCCATAGGGTCTATTATGTATGCCATGCTGTGTACCAGACCTGATGTAAACCTTGCCGTAAGTTTGGTAGGAAGGTACCAAAGTAATCCCGGCAAGGAACACTGGACAGCGGTCAAGAACATCCTAAAGTACCTGAAAAGGACTAAGGATATGTTTCTCGTTTATGGAGGTGACGAAGAGCTCGTCGTAAAGGGTTACGTCGATGCTAGCTTCGACACAGATCTGGATGACTCTAAGTCCCAGACCGGATACTTGTATATTTTGAATGGTGGGGCAGTAAGCTGGTGCAGTTGCAATCAAAGCGTCGTGGTGGGATCTACATGTGAAGCAGAGTACATGGCAGCCTCGGAGGCAGCGCATGAAGCAATATGGGTGAAGGAGTTCATCACCGACCTAGGAGTCATACCCAATGCGTCGGGGCCGATCGCACTCTTCTGTGACAACACTGGAGCTATTGCACTTGCCAAGGAACCCAGGTTTCACAAGAAGACCAGGCACATCAAGCGTCGCTTCAACTCCATACGTGAAAATGTTCAAGATGGAGACATAGATATTTGTAAAGTACATACGGATCTGAATGTAGCAGATCCGTTGACTAAACCTCTCCCTAGAGCAAAACATGATCAACACCAGAACGCTATGGGTGTTCGATTCATCACAATGTAACTAGAATATTGACTCTAGTGCAAGTGGGAGACTATTGGAAATATGCCCTAGAGGCAATAATAAAATGGTTATTATTATATTTCGTTGTTCATGAAAATAGTCTGTTATTCATGCTATAACTGTGTTATCCGGAAATCGTAATACACGTGTGAATACATAGACCACAACATGTCCCTAGTGAGCCTCTAGTTGACTAGCTCGTTGATCAACAGATAGTCATGGTTTCCAGACTATGGACATTGGATGTCATTAATAATGGGATCACATCATTAGGAGAATGATGTGATGTACAAGACCCAATCCGAAGCATAGCTCAAAGATCGTGTAGTTCGTTTAGCTAGAGCTTTTCCAAGTGTCAAGTATCATTTCCTTAGACCATGAGATTGTGCAACTCCGGATACCGTAGGAGTGCTTTGGGTGTGTAAGCGTCACAACGTAATCGGGTGACTATAAAGGTACACTACGGGTATCTCCGAAAGTGTCATTGGGTTGCACGAATCGAGGCTGGGATTTGTCACTCCGTATGATGGAGAGGTATCTCTGGGCCACTCGGTAATGCATCATCATATTGAGCTCAATGTGACCAAGTGTCTGGTCACGGGATCATGCATTACGATGCGAGTAAAGTGACTTGCGATAACGAGATTAAGCGAGGTATTGGGATACCGACGATCGAGTCTCGGGCAAATAACGTACCGATTGACAAAGGGAATTGTATACGGGGTTGCTTGAATCCTCGACATCGTGGTTCATCCGATGAGATCATCGAGGAGCATGTGAGCCAACATGGGTATCCAGATCCAGCTGTTGGTTATTTACCGGAGAGGCGTCTCGGTCATGTCTGCATGTCTCCCGAACCCGTAGGGTCTACACACTTAAGGTTAGGTGACGCTAGGGTTATAGAGATATTAGTATGCTGCAAACCGAAAGTTGTTCGGAGTCCCGGATGAGATCCCGGACGTCACGAGGAGTTCCGGAATGGTCCGGAGGTAAATAATTATACATGGGAAGTCGAGTTTCGGCCGTCGGGAAAGTTTCGGGGGTCACCAGTATTGTACCGGGACCACCGGAAGGGTCCCGGGGGTCCACCTGGTGGGCTGGTGCACCCCCCTTGGGCCCCCCCTGCGCCTAGGGTTGGGAACCCTAGGGGAGGGGGCGCCTCCACTTGCCTTGGGGGACAAGGCACCCCCCTTCCCCCCCAGGAGATCCCATCTCCTAGGGCCGGCGCCCCCCTGGGGACCCTATATATAGAGGGGGGGAGGCCATAGGCGCCTCCCTTCTGTAACACCCCGAGATTCATGCCACAGTAATCTCCCACTAATCATGCCATGTCATCATGATTACCTTGCTAGTTGCCACTTGTTCAAAACATCAAGTCCAAAATTCAAATTTATCAAACCTGCAAACTAAAATGTTCAAAGTGTGGCAAATATTCCATAACTAATTATGGTGGTGACCCCACACTTTTGTAAAGTATTAAAATGCCCTTTTGTGAATATAAAGTGGGTTTAACAATTAATTAAATGCCTTTTCTAATTTATAAAATATTGAACTATTTTATTTGAGCCAAACTTTTTCTGCCATCTAAGGACATTGTCTAGTATTTATATGACATGATTCACATTTTACAAAAATTGTTTGGTGAGTCAACTAAATGCAAAACAGGAGCTCAAAAACAAACAACCACGAAATTGAAAAACAAAGGTAAAAAAGAAAGCAAAAGGAAACAGCCCACCCCTTGTCCCCATGGGCCTTAGCCCACCCAGCCATTAGCGTGTCAGCCAGCCCACCTACTCCATCGGTCGCCTTAGCCTCTTTTCTCTGGCGCGACCGCTCTGAGGACACGTCCCGTCGGACCAGCTCGCGGCGCCGCCCGATGGGATAAAGGCGCCGTCCCCTCGAAGCCTCGAGCCCTCCGTCCACTCACCGCTCCCCACTTGCGCCCCTCGCTCTCTCTCTTGCCGCACTTTTCACCGCCTCCACATCCATCGCCGAGCGCTTGTCGTTGCCGCCGCCTCACTCTGCCATGGCCAGCAGGCACATCTCGCCTCGCCGTTCGTCCACAAAGACCGCCGTCGTCCGCTGCGTCTACTACGGAGGCAAGCGAGCGGAACCCCTTCCATCGTCGAGCCGCCCTCTTCTTCCACCTCCGGCCACCTAAGGCCGCCGCCGTCGTTCTGCTGCACCGAGCCTCCCGAGCCCGCTCATGCACATCTGTAGGTCCGCGGTGAGCAACAACGTCGATCCCCTTCTCCCCTGCGTTTCCCGTGCTGTAGACCTCGTTGCCGCCATGGTCGAACCTGCAACCGCCGACGAAGTTCGCCGTCGTGGGCTCAGCCAGCGATCGCGTGCACACGAGCTCACCGTCGAGCTCCTGCGATTCCAAGGAGCCCGGCGTGCGCCGCACGTAGCCCCATGAACCCCCTTGCCCCTGCGCTCGACCTCACCGAGCTCCAGCTTCGCCGCCCCAGCCCGTTCTGCGCGCTCACAGCGTCGCCGTCTGCGCCCGCGCCCGCCGCCAGCTCGTGTGCATGCAGTTGCTGCTCTCTGAATGTCTGCTGCTGCTGCTGAATGTGACTGCAGCTATATGGCTAGCTTTAGGAATTTTACACTGATTAACCTCCTAGACAGCCTCTAAACTGCTGTTAATTAACTGTTGTCAAGACTAAAATAAATATAGGTAGAAAGTACAGTTGACAAACTTCATTTTACCCCACTGGACCAAATCCATTTGATGTGCGGTTTAAATGCTTTGAAAATCACAAATTGCTACCTTGGTCAATAGAGAACATAATTAACACCTAGCATAGTGTGTTGCGTGTAGTGTGTGTGTGCAATGCGTGTGTGCACAACCAGCCTCACGGCTGTGCCACCAGGCCGACCCTTGTTTAGTTTAGTTGGTAATACTTTAGTGCTCAATTAGTATAACAACAAATGACATGTGGCCCCTTCTAGATTATTTAGTCTAGGTACTTTTATTAGCTCTAGTGACACTTACATGTGGGTCCGCTTGACCCAGTTGACTAGTCAACATGCCTTTGTCAACTGCTATTGACCCTATTGTTGGACCACCCCTCGACCCCACTGTCATACCACGGTGGCTAGCTGCCGCTACGTATAAAAAGTTATTACACTGTTTTCATTCGAATTTATTAATTAAGCTAAATTCGGAAAATGTTTGAAACTTAGAAAATTACTATAAAATAAATCGTAGCTCGGATCGAAAAACTTTCTACATGAAAGTTGATCAGAAAAACGAGACGAATCTAAATACGCAGTCCGTTCGTTCACCACACGGCCCTAACATAGCGAACATGCAACAATCCACCTCCGGTTCTTCTATCCGAAAACGTCAAACACCGGAATGCTTTCCCGGATGTTTCCACCCTTCGCCAGTATCGCCTACTACTACGTTAGGTCACCCCTAGCACCGCGTATTTCCATGTTATGCTTTGTGTTGCTTTGATTGCTCTATTATTTATTTGTGTTCCCTCTCCGTTATTTTCTTTCCGGTAGACCTCGAGACCGCCGCCGATACCCCGGTGATCGACTACGTCGACGACGACCCTTCTTCCCTTTCAGCAGAGCTTCCAGGCAAGCCCCCCCTTTGATCATCCCGCTATCGCCCATTCCATTCTCTCATGCTTGCATTAGATTTTGCTACTGTTATTGTTTGCACCTATTCTGATGCATAGCCTGCTTTTGTATCTGCTGTTGTACCTTACCTGCTTATCCTAAACTGCTTAGTATAGGTTGCTTAGAGATCCATCAGTGACCCCCACTCTGTCCCGACTTCCCCGCTGGATAATCAGAAGACCCGATCAACGGGATCGAAGACCAGGCCCCGACACCGCACATCACTTCCCCTTAGTTTCTCGACACTACTGGGTTACTATCGAGTACCGAGGGTGAAACCTCTACAGCACTTCTGATATTAACCCTGCAGTATAGCTATCCGGTCGTGGTCATCGAGGGTGATTTCCTCTTTAACCACTTCCGATACGAGTTTGTCGTGCAACCCCTCAAGTGTGGACCTCGAGGGTGAATCCTCTTACGTTCATCTTGATGACTACATCGAGTGGAATTCACCGGGGGTGATTCCTCAGGTTTCCCCCTTGATGTTTAGACACACCGTTACTTTGATTACTATGACTTTACACTGAGCCATGTTAATAAAGGCGGGTTGACCACGAGGGTGCCAGCGAGTTTAATTGCGAGTGATGTGGAGTCGGGTTGACTGGAGGTGCCGCGAGATAATTACGGCGTGGCGGGCATTCCTAGCCCTTGCCACAAGTCCTCGAGGCAGAACAACGGGTCACATCTTTCGTGAGTCTCTGCTTGTTACCGCTGTTCCTAATCCACTCACGATTTGGATATTTGATCCGAGGGCCTCGGCTGATAGCACTAACCATCACGTGGGCATAGTATGGGCGTTCTGCGTCGTATACATCAGCGAAGCTTAATAGGCGTCGGCGAGCGGCGGCGCGCCGGGTTGGACTGCGTAAGCACCTGCCTTGTTGAAGGAGGTAGCTAGGTCTGCTCACCGGCAGCGTCACATAGCGTGCGGGAGTTCGGGAGATGGCCCATGACCCTGGGGCATAGGTTTAGTCCGGTGTGCTGGCCTCTCTATTAAGCCTAGGTCGGGTTGCGGCGTATTGTTTGGCGAGGCGGGCATGACCTGGAAAGTGTGTCCGCCGGAGTTAAGCGAGCGTGGTGGGTAAGTTGGTGCACCCCTGTAGGGAAGAAAACATCTATCGATAGCCTGTCCTATGGCAACGGACACTTGGAGTTGTATCCCGATCGATACAACTAGAACTGGATACTTGTGATGAGAATTGGATGGTGATGAGAACTGGACTGTGATGATAACTGGATAGTATGGCTCTAGGTTTTCTTTCTCGCAGGGAGTCGAGAAAGGATCTCTGGCCGAGGTTGATAACACTACTACTACTTTACTTTATGCTAGTCTACTCCCTCCTGTTTGCTGAAGATGGTGGTTTCCAGAAGATGCTAGTCTTCGATAGGACTAGGCCTTCTCTCTATTCTGGCATTTCTGCAGCCCAGTCCACATATACAGCCTTCCTTTGATAATGTTGCATATGTAGTGTAGATCCGTGCTTGCGAGTACTTTGGATGAGTACTCACGGTTGCTTTTCTCCCCCTTTTCCCCCTTTCTTCTTCTTTCCGGTTGATGCAACCAGATATTGGAGCCCAGAAGTAAGATGCCACCGCCGATGCCTACTACTACCTGGAGGCCGCCGACGACCAGGAGTAGTTAGGAGGCTCCCAGGCAGGAGGCCTTGCCTTTTCGATCGTTGCTGCTTTTGTGCTAGCCTTCTTAAGGCAAACTTGTCTAATTCATGTCTGTACTCAGATATGGTTGCTTCCGCTGACTCTTGTGTTTTTGAGCTTATGTATTCAAGCCCTCGAGGCCCCTGTCTTGTGATATAAAGCTTGTATTATTTTAATTTGTGTCTAGAGTTGTGTTGTGATATCTTCCCGTGAGTCCTTGATCTTGATCGTACACATTTGCGTGTATGATTAGTGTACAATTGAATCGAGGGCGTCACAAGTTAGTATCGAGCCATTTGCTGTAGGTAGCCCCCTTCCAACTCCTTGGCCGAAGTCGAGTCTAGTCACTACAAAACTTTTACTAACATGGATGTGTGTCTTACGGGCCCACGTCGCCATTGGGTGGTATTAGAATATTTTATTCCTCGTCTATTCTCTGGGACTCTAATCTCTCGTATATTCGGGTTAAACATTTTACTGACTCTGACATTAGGTTCTCGTACCCACTTCCTCACGGAGAGCCCCGACATTAAAGATGATCACTTGCTGCACCAGAAGATTCCGAAGACACTCTCCGATGTTATCGCGATAACTTGTGCTCATCGCGTTTGCAATTCCCTACCACCGATAAGCCCCTATGACTAACTGCATATCCTTGTCGCTCATACCTTTATCCCCAGTTGCTCTTGTTATTACAAGATACCCCGAAATCTTGTCATTGTTCCGAGAAACCTTTTGTGCCTACTGCCTTGCAGTTCCTTGTCACCTGAATACACCGACAAATTAATCCTCACACATATCGAGGATTTGTTTTTCCCCAGTTGTTCATATGTTTCGCAGAAGTCTTTGAAATACTATTCGATCTTTCGCTAATCCTCAACAGCCTGTTGTTCTTAAAATTCTTGCTTGTTTGCATTATGGATAATCCCATAAGTCTAGTAATCTTATTGGCATCCTTTGTCACTATCCTTTTGAGTCCGTTGATTCAATATGTTGCGGATGCTCGCAATCCTCAGTCGGATCATATAATTCATCCTTCCGGCTTGGACGTCATTTGACCAAGAGCTGTTTCTCGACCAATCAAATTGTTGTCGATTGTATCCCTAAGGCTATTCAACTTACTTATCTTTTGATCAGAGCGTCTGCTTCTGATCTTCTATTTTTGAAATCATGATTCCTTTGCATTTAAGCATCGAATTATTCAGATGTTTCTATTATCCAAAGCCTTTGCATTCTTTCTTCTTCTGGTTGAGTACCGATACTCACATCAGACCCTATGTGGACCGCCAGATCCTTTGTTGGATTTTATCCGACAACGTCCTTCATATTCAATAACCTTTTGAGCCTTTCCTCGGATACATAATGTCTTCGGTAAATTGTATCCTCTGCCTTCTCAACCAAGCTCTGCCTTCAAGCTTGTGTTATATTACTCCTGAGATTTGTGGTATATGTTCCTAAGATGCCACTATGGGTTGAACCTATGCCTTCCCTAATCTGTGTGAACCCGAGAGTTTTCACGAGTCTTACTCTTCTGGTGTTTTGCCAAATATAATTTCAACACTACAACTTCATCGAAAGCGAGAAGTAAATGAAATGATATGCATTGAAGAAGTGGGAGTCGACCTTTAACTTTGTGTTCATGCCCGTGGACACGATGTAGATCTTATCATGGAAGCTTCTTGCGATATAATAATCCCCTTATTATAAGTTCATACGGTATCTATGTTTGGTCCTTTGCAACCGTGGTTTTGACCATGATTGTTCCCCCTTTTAATTCCATTTCTCGGACAAGTTCAAGCACTTGTCTTCTGCAGATCAATGCATCTCCGCAACCTCTATTTTTATCTTCCTTCGAGTATTACCCTCTGGTACCTTGAGAATATCAAAGAACTGCGTTGCTTCCTATGAGTCTTCATCTGGTAGTGCTTCTCACCGATTTCAGATTCCCCCCGAGATCTGAGTTATTAATCTCTCGAGGACACCGATAAGTGAATCGATTGAATCGACTCCGCACTCCGATTCTATAACTCTAAGTAAATTTTATTACTTACAAGTTTAATAATCCTTCTAGTCATTCCTAGCCTGGCCGGCTATGTCATTATCGTGCTAAATTTTAACTGTGCTACCTGGTCCTTCTTTCCGGAACAGAATTTTTGACGATGAGCTAAGCCTACATCGACTTTCCTCGTCATATCATTTTGTCTTGAATAGCAAGCTTAATTTCGAGTTTGTGTCGCACTGTGGTTCCAATAACCTTTCGCTTCATCATTCCTTTGACTTGATGTCATCATGATCGATTACATCTTCATGAAATCTCTCGACAAATGTTTCGTGATCATCATCAACATTCTGAGCTCTTCCAGGATATCAATCGAATTCATGATGAGAAATACCATCCTTGACCTTCATTCTTGCCTTCCCCCCGACAAAAACTTGTTCATATAAAATTTTGGAAACACATCTTTTTGACATGTCGATGGATTGCTGCTTAACCCATCGGCCACATCCTCATCTTTTTCCTGAAAAGGGAAATTGCATGAGAAGTTCTAGAAATTCCTGACGGATCCTTTGTGTTCCCAAGGTCCGATCTTTACCTGATGACCATGTCAATGCGATCCCGAAGCATGGCTGAGGTACTCCGAACATCATTAAGAACATTGGAGGCGCAACGCTATATGTTTATTGATCATCTATCCAAACACCGTTGTATGGGTAATATCATGATTCTTCCCTCGCCCCTTTATCTAAATGCGTTTGAACTTGCTGTCATATCATATATATCCTGCTCCGCTTCCCCCTTGGGAAGGATATACTCCCAATTCTTGAGTGTAAACACATTTTCCTTTCCAATGTTCTGATTAATCTAATGATCACCTTTTCTTTTCCATTGTTTTGTTTAAACTTTCTTGTGGTTTATGAGATCTAAGCAGTAATAGTTCCCTGCTTATGAAAACACCTCGGTGTACAATTTGTCTGTAAGACCTTGTTATTATTGCTGTTGACATTCCGGTAACCACCGATGGACGAGAACTTTGCCTATTGGTCCGCCTCGAATTAACGAGCAGGAAAATGGTTCTCTTCGTCCCACGCCCTTGGTACCAAACTTTGTTGCCAACACATCTGACAGGCTATCCGCTGACATGCCTTTCCCTCATGACCGTGCAAGATGTCACCACCCTCCCTGCATTTAAACCACATGGTGGGCCCATAACCCACAGTTCCACTGGATCAAAACCTAACTCTCCTGTACATCCTTAATTCCGAAGTATCCTTTGCTCTTAACCTTGTGTGTTATCATGAGCCACCCTATGAGAGATGATCTATTCCCAATGCTCTCAGCCCCCCTTCTCATACCCTGTTCAGGTATCGATCGTTTGTACATTCACATGAAACTTCCTATTGTACCTTCATACTTTGCTCTTGATGTTTTCTTAAGTTTCGACTCGAGGGATACTTCTGCCACATTCCCTGAATTGTTCACGAGATGATTAACCCTATAAAGATTAGTCCTCCTGAAGTTACCCATCACTTCCCCACTTAAATCTCGGGACGAGATTTCTTGTAGTGGAGGAGATTTGTAACACCCCGAGATTCATGCCACAGTAATCTCCCACTAATCATGCCATGTCATCATGATTACCTTGCTAGTTGCCACTTGTTCAAAACATCAAGTCCAAAATTCAAATTTATCAAACCTGCAAACTAAAATGTTCAAAGTGTGGCAAATATTCCATAACTAATTATGGTGGTGACCCCACACTTTTGTAAAGTATTAAAATGCCCTTTTGTGAATATAAAGTGGGTTTAACAATTAATTAAATGCCTTTTCTAATTTATAAAATATTGAACTATTTTATTTGAGCCAAACTTTTTCTGTCATCTAAGGACATTGTCTAGTATTTATATGACATGATTCACATTTTACAAAAATTGTTTGGTGAGTCAACTAAATGCAAAACAGGAGCTCAAAAACAAACAGCCACGAAATTGAAAAACAAAGGTTAAAAAAAGCAAAAGGAAACAGCCCACCCCTTGTCCCCATGGGCCTTAGCCCACCCAGCCGCCCAACGTGTCAGCCAGCCCACCTACTCCATCGGTCGCCTTAGCCTCTTGTTCTCTGGCGCGACCGCTTCTGGGACACGTCCCGTCGGACCAGCTTCGCCGGCGCCGCCCGAGGATAAGGCGCCGTCCCCTCGGCGCCTCGAGCCCTCTCGTCCACTCACCGCTTCCCACTCGCGCCCCCTCGCTCTCTCTCTTGCCCACGCACTCGTCACCTCCTCCAGATCCATCGCCGGCGTGGTCGTTGCCGCTTCGCCTCACTCTGCCATGGCGGTAGGCACATCCGCCTCGCCATTCGTCCACAAAGACCGCCGTCGTCCGGCGTCTACTACGAGAGACAAGCGAGCGGAACCCCTTCCATCGTCGAGCGGCCCTCCTCTTCCACCTCCGGCCACGAAGGCCGCCGCCGTCGTTCTGCTGCACCGAGCCTCCCGAGCCCGCTCATGCACATCTGCAGGTCGCGGTGAGCAACAACGTCGATCCCCTTCTTCCTGTCGTTTCCGTGCACAGACCTCGTTGCCGCCATGGTCGAACCTGCAACCGCCGACGAGTTCGCCGTCGTGGCCTCAGCCAGCGATCGCGTCGCCTGAGCTCACCGTCGAGCTCCTGCGATTCCAAGGAGCCCGGCGTGCACACGCCGCAGCCCCATGAACCCCCTTGCCCCTGCGCTCGACCTCACCGAGCTCTAGCTTGGCCGCCCGGCCCGTTCTGCGGCAGCTCAGCGTCGCCGTCTGCGCCGCGCCCGCCGCCCAGCTTCGTGTGCATGCAGTTGCTGCTCTACTGAATGTACTGCTGCTGCTGAATGTGACTGTAGCATGGTTTTCACTTTCAGTGAAATTTCGGTGAAATTCACTGAATTTCAGTGATTTCAGCAGACACTGAAATATTATGTTTTGTCCAAAATATTTCAGCGATTTTAGTATAGCACAACAATTCCAATATTTTTTAAAATATTTTTTAGAATTTTCAAATTTTTAATTAAATTCAAGTGAATATTTCGGTCATTTAGCTGAAATGGAAACTGAAATTACTGAAATTCACTGAATTTCAGTGATTTCGGTTGGTGCTGAAATTTTTTTGAAACTGAAATTGAAAACCATGGACTGTAGCTATATGGCTAGCTTTAGGAATTTTACACTGACTAACCTCCTAGACAGCCTCTAAACTGCTGTTAATTAACTGTTGTCAAGACTAAAATAAATATAGGTAGAAAGTACAGTTGACAAACTTCATTTTACCCCACTGGACCAAATCCATTTGATGTGTGGTTTAAATGCTTTGAAAATCACAAATTGCTACCTTCGGTCAATAGAGAACATAATTAACACCTAGCATAGTGTGTTGCGTGTCGTGTGTGGTCTGTGCGTGTGTGCACAACCAGCCTCACGGCTGTGCCACCAGGCCGGCCCTTGTTTAGTTTAGTTGGCAATACTTTAGTGCTCAATTAGTATAACAACAAATGACATGTGGCCCCTTCTAGATTATTTAGTCTAGGTACTTTTATTAGCTCTAGTGACACTTACATGTGGGTTCGCTTGACCCAGTTGACTAGTCAACATGCAATGGTCAACTGCTATTGACCCTGCTGACTGGACCACCCCCCTGACCCCACTGTCATGCACAGTGGCTAGCTGCCGCTGCGTATAAAAAGTCATTACACTGTTTTCATTCGAATTTATTAATTAAGCTAAATTCGGAAAATGTTTGAAACTTAAAAAATTAATATAAAATAAATCGTAGCTCGGATCGAAAAACTTTCTACATGAAAGTTGATCAGAAAAATGAGACGAATCTGAATACGCAGTCCGTTCGTTCACCACACGGCCCTAACATAGCGAACATGCAACAATCCACCTTCGGTTCTTCTATCCGAAAACGTCAAACACCGGAATGCTTTCCTGGATGTTTCCCCCCTTCGCCGGTATCGCCTACTACTACGTTAGGTCACCCCTAGCACCGCGTATTTCCATGTTATGCTTTGTGTTGCTTTGATTGCTCTATTATTTATTTGTGTTCCCTCTCCGTTATTTTCTTTTCGGTAGACCTCGAGACGGCCGCCGATACCCCGGTGATCGACTACGTCGACGACGAACCATCTTCCCTTTCAGCAGAGCTTCCAGGCAAGCCCCCCCTTTGATCATCCCGCTATCGCCCATTCCATTCTCTCATGCTTGCATTAGATTTTGCTACTGTTATTGTTTGCACCTATTCGGTGCATAGCCTACTTTTGTATCTGCTGTTGTACCTTACCTTATCCTAAACTGCTTAGTATAGGTTGCTAGAGATTCATCGGTGACCCCACTCTGTCCCGACCGCCCGTTGAATAATCGAAGACCCGATCAGCGGGATCGAAGACCAGGCCCGACACCGCACATCACTTCCCTTGGTTGCTCGACACTCTTTGGGTTACTATCGAGTACCGAGGGTGAAACCTCTGACACTTCGATATTAACCTGTAGTATAGCTATCCGGTCGTGGTCATCGAGGGTGATTTCCTCTATAACCACTTCCGATACGAGTCTATCGTGCAACCTCTCAAGTGTGGACCTCGAGGGTGAATCCTCTTACGTTCACCTTGATGACTACATCGAGTGGAATTCACCGTGGGTGATTCCTCGGGTTTTCCCCTTGATGTTTAGACACACCGTTACTTTGATTACTATGACTTTACACTGAGCCATGTTACTAAAGACGGGTCGACCCTGAGGGGTGCCCGCGCGAGTTTAATTGCGAGTGATGTGGAGTCGGGTTGACCTGGAGGGTGCCCGCGAGATAATTATGAGGCGTGGCCGGGCATTCCTTGCCCTTGCCGCAAGTCCTCGAGACGGGGCAACGGGGTCACATCTTTCGTGAGTCTCTGCTTGTTACCGCGCGTTCCTAATCCACTACGATTTGGATATTTGATCCGAGGGGCCTCTGGCCTGATAGCACTAACCATCACGTGGGCATAGTATGGGCGTTCTGCATCGTATACATCAGCCGAAGCTTAATAGACGTCAGCGACTGAGCGGCGCGCGCCGGGTTGGACTGCGTAAGCACTTGCCTTGTTGAAGGAGGTAGCTAGGTCTGCTCACCGGCCGCGTACGCAACGTGCAGGAGTTCCCGGGGAGATGGCCTATGACCCCTGGGGGCATAGGTTTAGTCCGGTGTGCTGGCCTCTCTATTAAGCCTAGGTCGGGTTGCGGCATATTGTTTGGCGAGGCGGGCATGACCACAGAAAGTGTGTCCGGCGGAGTTAAGCGGCGTGGTGGGTAAGTTGGTGCACCCTGCGGGAAGAAAACATCTATCGATAGCCTGTCCTACGGTAACGGACACTTGGAGTTGTATCCCGATCGATACAACTAGAACTGGATACTTGTGATGAGAATTGGATGGTGATGAGAACTGGACTGTGATGATAACTGGATAGTATGGCTCTGGGATTTCTTTCTCGCAGGGAGTCGAGAAAGGATCTCTGGCCGAGGTTGATAACACTACTACTACTTTACTTTATGCTAGTCTACTCCCTCCTGTTTGCTGAAGATGGTGGTGTAACACCCCGGAAGTAACTTTCCATATTTGTAACTCCGACTCTTGCCATTTTCGGCATTGATATATGATACTCCCTCCGTGGTTGGGTTTTCTCCTTTTTGCACTTTGCCCATGTCATGCATTTTATATTATGTCATCATGTGCATCGCATTTGCATACGTGTTCGTCTCATGATTCCGAGCATTTTTCCCGTTGTCCGTTTTGCAATCCGGCACTCCTATCTCCCCGGCGGTCCTTTTACGTTTTTCCGTGTGGGTATTAAACCTTCTCGAAATGGACCGAGGTTTGTCTAGTGGCCTTGGTATACCACCCGTAGACCACCGGTCAAGTTTCGGGTCATTTGGAGCTCGTTTGGTACTCCAACGCTTAACCGCACTCTCGCAAAGGCCTCTTTTGAGTTGCAGCCCAACACCCCTTGAAAACAGCCCAATAACCCATCTAAGTCACTTCCATGCTCTCCTTCGTTCGATCACGATCGTGTGGGCGAAAACTACACCTCATTTGGACTCTCCTAGCTCCCTCTATGCCTATTTAAACACCTCCCCCGAAAAATCCGGGTCTTCCTCCCCGAAACCCTAGCTTTTTCCCCCTCCGCGCCGCCCGGACACGTCCGGCGAGCAGGACGCGTCCGCCCGCCGCCGCCCGCCAACCGCCCCGCCACGTGGCGCCGCCACCCACCTCCGCCATGCCCGCCCCTGAGCCCGTCGCGGGCCAGCGCTCCGCCGCCGCCGGGCGAGGCCCAGCGCCCAGCGCCGCCGCCGCCTCCCGACCGCCGCCGCGCTCCTCCGCCCGCGCCGCCCTTGAAGCGCCTCGCCGCCGACCGGCGGCGCCCGCCTCGCCGACCTCCGGCGCACACCATCCGCCACCTCGCCGCCCGGCGGCCGGCGTCGCCTCCCGCGCCCGCCGCACCTCGCCCGCTCCGCCGGCGCCACCCCTCGCCGGTCGCCTTCTCCGGCGACCCCGCGCACCTCGCCGACCCCGCGCCCGATCCGATCCGGCCTCGGGAACCGCGCCGCCGTTGACCTCTTCTCCCCCTCACTTTTCTTCTAAGTCCTTAATCTTTTGTTATTTTGTTGCATTTTCGAAGTGATATATCTTTGCATCTGTAGATCCATTTTGCGCGTATAATATGTCAAAATGTTCGCCTCGAAGAGTAGATCATTTCATCTCATTGCATCATTTTCATTTGAGCTCATCTTGATGCCCGAAATGCTGTTGGAAGAGTGCTATGTGATGTTAGTTTCTGTTTCGTAACAGAACTTGCACTTTTGTTATTTTTGCCATGATTAATGTGTGCACCCTATGAATTTGATTCCTACATGTGTTTTGAAATATGCCATGCTATATTTCCAGGGGTGTATGCCATGTATTTTTGTGATCTATTTGGTGACTAGCACAAGCATGCAAAGTAGGTGTCCTAATGTTGCTGATTTCAGCCCTGTTTTAGCTGATTTTGATGCCATGTTAACTTGATGCTACCGAGAGATGTATGCATATTTTGAGATACTTCAGTAAGGGTGTTTTGTAAAGCATGTCTTGCTATATCCATCCATGCCTTTGTTTGCAATTATGGAGTGCCATAGCTTGAGTCAATCGAGCTCTACTTTTGCTATCAAATGTTTCCTGGCAGATTGTATACTTGTTATTCAATTTTGCCTAGCTTGTTGTGGTTGACCCATATATGCTATGTTGTTGTTCTTGCCATGTATGTCTTCTATGTCATGTCTTCTTGATGTATGTATGCTTAGTTTATCATATAATACTCTGTAGTGAGTGCATTGAGCTTGTAAACATGCCTACTCGTTATCAGTTTTTGACATGTCATGTTGCTGAATCTGTTAACGAAACTTTCAATATTGACATGGGTGTTACTATATTTTCTAGTCCTTTTTGGCTTATGGTCAGTAAGGGACTTTTGTTCTAGGCTTTGAGTAGATTCATGCCATGCCTTGTTTTGCTATTTTAAGGTCCTGTAGCATGTAGTTTTGCTGCTCTGAACATTGCAACCTGATGCTGTTTTTGCCATGTCCAGCCTGATATTTTGTGCTCTTTTGCCATGCTTGTTTGAACCTGTTATGATGTGAACTAGCCGTAGCTCAGTGCTCATCTTTTGTCGAGCATCTTGTGTAGATCACTGCCATGTGCTTTGTTGATACGTTTGGGTGCAGTAGCTTAATTAATTGTTGCTTGCTAAGTGGCATCATGCTGTTAATGGCAGATTTGCGCCATTCTTGTTTTGCTTGTCATTTGCAAACCGTGCATCCGTTTCGGTGATCTTTATATCGATTTCAACGAAATCATCTCATCTTTCAGTGGCATGCTTGGTTTGCCAAGTTGATGCCTGGTTCATCATTTTCCTTCCGGGCGCTTTATACGCATTGCATATCGCATCCGCATATCATGTCATGTTTTGCATCATGTTGATTGTGCATTGCACCGTGATTTATTGTGGTTCCTTTGTTTGTGTTGTTGCTTTGGGTAGAGTCTGGAGACAAGTACGTGAACGAGGAACCTGTTGAGAACGCTTACGAGGATCAAGCTTTCGACAACTCTGAGAACATTGCAGGCAAGATGACCATACCCTCGAAATCAATTCTATCTTTGCTATGCTAGTTGCTCGCTCTTTCGCTATGCCTATGCTGCGATGCCTACCACTTGCTATATCATGCCACCCATATTGCCATGTCAGCCCCTAACCATCCTTTCCTAGCAAACCGTTGATTGGCTATGTTACCGCTTTGCTCAGCCCTCTTATAGCGTTGCTAGTTGCAGGTGAAGCTGAAGTTTGTTCCTTGTTGGAACATGGAGATGTTGTTCCTCTTTGGAACATGTTTACTTGTTGGGGATATCACAATATATATCTCCTATAATTAATAATCTATATACTTGGTAAAGGGTGGAAGGCTCGGCCTTATGCAGTGTTTTGTTCCACTCTTGCCACCCTACTTCCCGTCATACGGTGTTATGTTCCTTGATTTAGCGTTCCTTACGGTTGGGTGATTTATGGGACCCCTTGACAGTTCGCTTTGAATAAGACTCGTCCAGCAAGGCCCAACTTTGGTTTTACCATTTGCCACCTCGCCTTTTCCCCGGGTTTCGCGAGCCGAGGGTCATCTTTATTTAACCCCGGACCAGTGCTCCTTGAGTGCTGGCCCGAACTGAGATACTGCGGGGCCACCACGGGAAACTTCGAGGCTTGGTTTTACTCGTAGCTAGTCTCATCCGGATGTGCCACGAGAACGAGATATGTGCAGCTCCTATCGGGATTTGTCGGCTGTCGGGCGGCTTTGCTGGTCTTGTTTTATTGCTGTCGAAATGTCTTGTAGTCCGGGATTCGAGATTGATCGGGTCTTCCGGTAGAAGGAATATCCTTCGTTGACCGTGAGGGCTTATAATGGGCTAAGTTGGGACACCCTGCAGGTAATATCTTTCAAAGCCGTGCCCGCGGTTATGAGGCAGATGGGAATTTGTTAATGTCGGTTGTAGAAAACCGAAGTTGACCTCAAATAAAATACACATCAACGCGTGTGTAACCGTGATGGTCTCTTCTCGGCGAGTCCGGAAGTGAACACGATGTTGGAGTTATGTCGGCGTAAGTAGTTCAGGATCACTTCTTGATCGCTACTAGTTTCACGACCGTGCTTTGCTTCTCTTCTCGCTCTCTTTTGCGATGTAGCCACCATATATGCTATTCGCTTGTAGCAGCTCCACTTTACTACTCTGTCCTTCCTATTAGCTTAAATAGTCTTGACCTCGCGGGTGTGAGATTGCTGAGTCCCCGTGACTCATAGATACTTCCAAACATAGTTGCAGGTTCCGACGATGCCAGTGCAGGTGACTCAACCGAGCTCAAGTGGGAGTTCGACGAGGCGTGGTCGTTACTATGTGTCTTTTCTGATGATCGATAGTGGTGCCCGGTTGGGACGATTCGGGATCTGTGTAGCATTTGGGGTATCTTCTTTTATTTTGGTTCCGTAGTCGGACCTTGAGTGTACTCTGAATGATGGATGTTATGTCTTGTGTGAAGTGGCATTGTAAGCCAACTATGTATCTTTCCTTATTTATTACATGGGTTGTGTGAAGATTACCTCACTTGCGACATTGCTTTCAATGCGGTTATGCCTCTAAGTCGTGCCTCGACACGTGGGAGATATAGCCGCATCGAGGCGTTCAAGTTGGTAATCGAGCCTTCCCGACTTAGGAGCCCCTACTTGATTGTTTGTTTGGCGTTGTTGAGTCTAGAATAGAAAATGTTTTGAGTCTTAGGATTATATATATCAGAGAGTAGGATTCTTTTTACTCCTCAGTGCCTTCATCGCTCTGTGAGGTCTCCTGACATAGAGTTTTGACTCTTCTCTTCTCAAATTTCACTAAAATTTTTTAGGATCACGTGGGTATCTTGGAATCGTTCCGATGGTTTTGTGGCGAGAACATTGTTCTTGGTGCCTCGACATTTAGGGGTTGTGGCGTTGTCCGGGGAGTTGAGCTCCGAGGTGTTGTCGTCACAATTTTATCGTTGCAGTTCTGGAATACCTGAGTTTTGCCGACATCGAAATCTCTTTTGTGCGATCGTTGGTGAGATAACCCCGATAGCCCGATCTTGTGGCGAGTCTTGGAGTATTGCCATGACTTGTATAACGGATGTTTTTCAAGGTCGAGGTACCACGATTTCGAGGATTTCTTGGTTATGTGTTGACGGATGGATACAATGGATCTAGGTATTGTTAGTTTGGGTGATATATATTGTGTCCCTGTATCCCCAACACCAGATTGCATAACCAGAAAGTTTCGGGAGTTTATAGGTGGGAATTCTAGTAGCTTACAGGATATTCTTTCCGACAAATGTGTGATTTGAGATTGGGGTTCAACGTCTAGTGGTCCGCCCATTCACGGTCGATTCTGATGGTCGCGAGGCGTCTTAAAGAATCCTTGGCTATGCTGATTCGGGGCGTCTTGTTAGTCATTCGTGGCGTCCGCTATCGTCGTGTCGCGTGGGCCCCACCACGAACACTTTGGGCGAAATCTCTATCATGTGTTTGTTCCGGCTCATTCTAGCAGCCAATCTTTTGTTTTCAGTTGTGATATTCGATTTGTTTCTAAGACAGATGTGTTTCCATATCTTTATCTAAGTGGCTTCTCACCTTAATGGATGTGTGATGATTAACTTTGGAATTCATTCGTTCATTCTTGTTCGAATGTTTATTGTGAAGACTATATGTTGCAATTTTTATCCGTTGATTCTACTTATCAATTTGTCTATCAAAGGACTAACGGATGTCACCCTCTCGGGATGGCTCCGCCAGCGTCGAATCCGGATCGCAATGATGGGGATCGGTCGAACCCTCCACCTCCACCTCCACCTCCGCCTCCGAGGCTGTCAAGCTATCATGGCAGCCACCAATGCCAATGCTCGAGATGATTTTGCAGCTCTTGCAAGAACGCACTCGAGGGCAAGGCAATCAAGGAAATCAAGGTCAAGGCAACAATCAGCCGCATTTTGCTACTCTCGATCGGTTCCTCGCTAATCAGCGAAGTCTTTCGGTTTACGTGTCGAGGCCACGAGACGGCGACGATTGGTTAGTGGACATCTGCAAGCACTTTGATTGTAGCAATGTTAGACCCGAGGACTTTGTCAAGTTTGCATCGTTTCAACTCAAGGATCAAGCTGCTGAGTGGTACCACAATACAAAGATTCGAGAGGAGGTCGTGTCATTACAGGATGAGTTCGCCGTGATTTGAGCTCATCACATTCGAAAAGTGTTGTTGAGAGCAAGCGTGAGGAGTTCCGCAATCTCAAGCAGGGCAACATGTCTGTCTATCAATACAATATCCAGTTCGAAGCTTGCTCGTTTTGCTAAGCAAGGCGTGCACGATGAAAAGAGTATGATCTATCAATTCGGAGGTGGTGCGAGAGAAGATCTGCAATTAGCTCTTGTGCTTTTTGAGCGAGATAAGTATGATGATTTCTACAACATGGCATCAAGCAAGAAGCTGCCCAGCTCAAATGTGAGGCTTCTAAGAAGAGAATCAAGGATGCAGTTCAGTCCTCTTCTTCCTCTCAAGTGGCAGCTAAGCAGCGAAGTTTTACCTTCCTCCTCCTCCGTTCCGTCGGCCTTATCGTGCGAAGAACTCAGGTGGCCGTGGATCTTCCCACCCACCCAACCCAAGCTATCGAACAGTCTAATTCTCAAGCTCCAAGGTCAAGTGCTCCTTACCACCGTCCGCTCTCTGAAGTAACTTGCAACAAATGTCAGCAGAAAGGTCACTATGCGAACAAGTGCTTCAACCAGAGGCGTCTTCCGCCTCCTCCTCCTGTGAAATCTTCCAGCAATGCAGTGGTCAAGCATAATCCAAAGTTTGCAAAGGTCAACATGATGAATGCAGCTCAAGTAGAGGATTCTTCTGATGTGATCATGGGTAATCTCTCAGTTAATGATATTCCTGCCAAAGTCTTATTTGATACTGGTGCATCGCATTCTTTCATGTCATATCCTTTTGCATCGAAGCACAATTTTGATACAGAGGAATTATCTAAAGCTATGCAAGTTATTTCTCCGGCTAAGTGTTTGAGCTCTAGCATGATGGTTCCAAATGTCGGTATCAAGATGGGCGATTATAGATTTCTGGCTAAACCAATTGTTCTCGGTGACTCGGATATTGATCTTATTCTCGGAATGGACTGGCTTTCTCAGCACAAAGCTCAGATTGATTGTGCTGCCAGGGAAATTCAATTGACTCACTCTTCTAATGATGTGATCATCTATGCCGCTCGTGATGAAACCATTCGGTTGTTTTCTCTCAATGAGAAGGGCGAACTGAATGCCATCTATCGATTCGATCGTTTGTGAGTACCAAGATGTCTTTCGGAAGAGCTTCGGGTATGCCTCCTCATCGGCCGATTGAGTTCGTTATCGATCTTGAGCACGGCTGAACCCGTTTGCAAGCGTCCATACAAGCTTGGACCTGATGAGCTGAAGGAATTGAAGAAGCAGCTCGATGAACAAGAGCGTCTGGGTTTGATCAGACCGAGTTCATCTCCTTGGGGTTGTGGTGTTCTTTTTGTCCAGAAGAAGGATGGCACGGACCGACTTTGCGTCGATTACCGTCCATTGAATAAGAAGACAATCAAGAACAAGTATCCACTTCCCAACATCAATGAGCTTTTCGAGCAACTCAAAGGTGCTACAGTGTTCTCCAAGCTTGACCTTCGTATGGGGTATCATTAGATTCGCATTCGTGAACAAGATATTCCCAAGACAGCATTCAGAACAAGCTTTGGTTCTTATGAATATACTGTCATGTCTTTCGGCCTTGTCAATGCTCCTCCAACTTTCTCTCGGATGATGAACTTCATATTCAACCCCTACACCAATGAATTCGTCTTGGTCTATCTTGATGATATTTTGGTCTTCTCCAAGAATAAGAAGGATCATGCCAAACATTTGCGATTGGTGCTAGACAAGCTCGAGAGTATCAATTCTATGCTAAGTTCTCCAAATGTGAATTTTGGCTTGATGAAGTGCTTTATCTTGGTCATATCATCTCCGCCAAGGGCATCGCTGTTAATCCAGAAGGTGTCCGCAATTGTGAATTGGGAACCTCCTCGAATGTAAAGCAGCTCCATGATTTTCTTGGTCTTGCAAGCTATTGCGAAGATTCGTTGAGAACTTCTCCAAGATTGCAAAGCCTCTTTCCAACCTTCTCGAAGCATGTGAAGTATGTCCGGTCTCCCGAGTGTGGCGTTGCTTTCAATACCCTCAAAGAGAAACTCGTCACAGCTCTGTTACGACTCCTCTGATGAATCCAAGCCATTGAAGTTTTCTGTGATGCTTCTCTTCAAGGTCTCGGTGCTGTGTTAATGCAAGAGAAGAGAGTTGTGGCTTATACCTCTCGCCAGATTGAAGCCCAGCGAGAAGAACTACCCCACTCACGATCTTGAGTTGGCGGCGTTGTCCATGCATTAATAACGTGGAGACATCTCTTGTTGGGAAGGAAAGTGGACATTTTCACCGATCACAAGAGTCTCAAGTACATTTTCACTCAGCCCAACCTTAACCTCAGGCAGACTCGATGGGTGAAATGATTCAAGAGTACAACCCAAGTATTGAGTATACTCGGGCAAAGCCAATGTCATTGCAGATGCTTTGAGCGGGAAGGCTTCTTGCAACAGTCTAATCCTCAAGCCCTTTCAGCGGATCTCTGTGAAGCTTTCCATAAGCTGAATCTTCAAGTTGTTCCTCAAGGCTTTCTTGCCAACCTCATAGTCTCTCCTACTTTGGAAGATCAGATTCGTGAGGCTCAACTTCGGATACCATGGTGAAAAAGGTGAAGCGTGGTATCGACAAGGGCATTTCAAGTACAAGTGCTTCCACGTTGATGACAAAGATACTCTTTTCTTGAGGACGGATTGTGGTTCCTAAGGGTGATCTGAGAAAAGTCATTATGAGCGAGGCTCACAATTCGCTTCTATCCATTCATCCCGGAAATACGAAGATGTACCATGATCTCAAGCAGTCATATTGGTGGACTCGAATGAAGCGAAATTGCTCAATTCGTGAATGAGTGTGATGTCTGCGAGAAGAGTGAAAGCAGAACACCAAAGACCAGCTGGTCTCCTTTAACCTCTTGCTATTCCTGAATGGAAGTTTGATCATATTGAAATGGACTTCGTGGTGGCTTTCCAAAGTCCAAGCGTGGAAATGATGCTATCTTCGTTGTCATTGACAAGCTTACTAAAGTGGCTCATTTTCTTCCTATCAAAGAATCAATCACAGCAGCTCGGTTGGCGAGCTATACACCTCGAGATTGTCTCCTTGCATGGCATTCCACAAGTGATCTCTTCAGACCGTGGCAGCATCTTTACCTCCAAGTTTTGGGATTCTTTTCAGAAGGCCATGGGCACCAACATTCGTTTCAGCACAGCTTTCCATCCTCAAACAAGTGGCCAAGTCGAGCGAGTAAATCAAATCCTTGAAGATATGCTCAGGGCTTGTGTCATTTCTTCGGTATGAAGTGGGAAGATTGCCTTCCATATGCCGAGTTCTCCTACAACAACAGCTTCCAGCGACTTGGGCAAGGCCCCATTCGAAATTCTCTATGGCGAAAAGTGCCGTACTCCTCTCAATTGGTGCAGAGACAGGTGAGCGCCAACTTCTTGGCAATGAATTGATCCTGAAGCGGAAGAAATGTGCCAAGTCATTCGTGAGAATCTCAAAGCCGCATAATCGCGCGGAAAAGCTATTATGATGATAAGCACCGTGATGTGGCTTTTGAAATCGGAGACCATGTCTACCTCGCGTCTCTCAATGAAAGGCACTCGTCCCCGGTATCAAAGGAAGCTTGCACCTAGATCGTGGGTCCTTTCAAGATCATTGGGAAAAGAGGCGATCTAGCCTATCAACGAGCTTCCATCCAACTTTGCAAGCGTGCATGATGTGTTCCACGTGTCACAGCTTCGCAAGTGCTTCAAGACTCTGAACGCACTATCAACTTCAAGAGATTGACCTTCAAGAAGATCTCTCTTATCATGAGCACCCGTTGCTATTCTTGAAGAAACCGGCGCAAGACTCGCAACAAGTCAATCAAATTCCTGAAAGTGAAGTGGTCACACCATTCCGACCGAGAAGCTACACGGGGCGCGAGGATCACCTCCGTTCGAATATCCGGTGTTCTTTCAGTCCTAGATCTCGGGACGAGATCCTCTTGTAGTGGTGGAGTGTTGTAACACCCCGGAAGTAACTTTCCATATTTGTAACTCCGACTCTTGCCATTTTCGGCATTGATATATGATACTCCCTCCGTGGTTGGGTTTTCTCCTTTTTTCACTTTGCCCATGTCATGCATTTTATATTATGTCATCATGTGCATCGCATTTGCATACGTGTTCGTCTCATGATTCCGAGCATTTTTCCCGTTGTCCGTTTTGCAATCCGGCACTCCTATCTCCCCCGGCGGTCCCTTTTACATTTTTCCGTGTGCGGGTATTAAACCTTCTCGAAATGGACCGAGGTTTTTCTAGTGGCCTTGGTATACCACCCGTAGACCACCGGTCAAGTTTGGTCATTTGGAGCTCGTTTGGTACTCAGCGGTTAACCGCACTCTCGCAAAGGCCTCTTTTGAGTTGCAGCCCAACACCCTTCAAAACAGCCCAATAACCCATCTAAGTCACTTCCATGCTCTCCGTCGTTCGATCACGATCGTGTGGTAAAAACTACACCTCATTTGGACTCTCCTAGCTCCCTCTATGCCTATTTAAACACCTCCCCCGAAAAATCCGGGTCTTCCTCCCCGAAACCCTAGCTTTTTCCCCCTCCGCGCCGCCGGACACGTCCGGGCGAGCCGGACGCGTCCGCCCGCCGCCCGCCGAGGCCAACCGCCCGGCCGCCACGTGGCCGCCGCCACCCACCTCCGCCCGCGCCCGCCCGAGTCGCGTCCCAGCGCCTCCGCCGCCCGGGCGAGGCCCAGCGCCCAGCGCCGCCGCCGCCTCCCGACCGGCCGCCGCGCTCTCCGCCCAGCGCCGCCCGCGCAGCGCCACGCCGCCGACCGGCGGCGCCCGCCTCGCCACCTCCGGCCGCCCAGCCAGCCACCTCGCCGCCCGGCGCCCAGCGTCGCCTCCCGCCGCCGCACCTCACCGCTCGCCCGGCGCCACCCCTCGCCCGATCGCCTCCTCCAGCGACCCAGCGCACCTCGCCGACCCGCGTCCGATCCGATCCGCCTCGGGAACCGCGCCGCCGTTGACCTCTTCTCCCCTCACTTTTCTTCTAAGTCCTTAATCTTTTGTTATTTTGTTGCATTTTCGAAGTGATATATCTTTGCATCTGTAGATCCATTTTGCGCGTATAATATGTCAAAATGTTCGCCTCGAAGAGTAGATCATTTCATATCATTGCCTCATTTTCATTTGAGCTCATCTTGATGCCCGAAATGCTGTTGGAAGAGTGCTATGTGATGTTAGTTTCTGTTTCGTAACAGAACTTGCACTTTTGTTATTTTTGCCATGATTAATGTGTGCACCCTATGAATTTGATTCCTACATGTGTTTTGAAATATGCCATGCTATCTTTCCAGGGGTGTATGCCATGTATTTTTGTGATCTATGTGGTGACTAGCACAAGCATGCAAAGTAGGTGTCCTAATGTTGATGATTTCAGCCCTGTTTTAGCTGATTTTGATGCCATGTTAACTTGATGCTACCGAGAGATCTATGCATATTTTGAGATACTTAAGTAAGGGTGTTTTGTAAAGCATGTCTTGCTCTATCCATCCATGCCTTTGTTTGCAATTATGGAGTGCCATAGCTTGAGTCAATCGAGCTCTACTTTTGCTATCAAATGTTTCCTGGCAGATTGTATACTTGTTATTCAATTTTGCCTAGCTTGTTGTGGTTGACCCATATATGCTATGTTGTTGTTCTTGCCATGTATGTCTTCTATGTCATGTCTTCTTGATGTATGTATGCTTAGTTTATCATATAAGACTCTGTAGTGAGTGCATTGAGCTTGTAAACATGCCTACTCGTTATCAGTTTTTGACATGTCATGTTGCTGAATCTGTTAACGAAACTTTCAATATTGACATGGGTGTTACTATATTTTCTAGTCCTTTTTGGCTTATGGTCAGTAAGGGACTTTTGTTCTAGGCTTTGAGTAGATTCATGCCATGCCTTGTTTTGCTATTTTAAGGTCATGTAGCATGTAGTTTTGCTGCTCTGAACATTGCAACCTGATGCTGTTTTTGCCATGTCCAGCCTGATATTTTGTGCTCTTTTGCCATGCTTGTTTGAACCTGTTATGATGTGAACTAGCCGTAGCTCAGTGCTCATCTTTTGTCGAGCATCTTGTGTAGATCACTGCCGTGTGCTTTGTTGATACGTTTGGGTGCAGTAGCTTAATTAATTGTTGCTTGCAAGTGGCATCATGCTGTTAATGGCAGATTTGCGCCATTCTTGTTTTGCTTGTCATTTGCAAACCGTGCATCCGTTTCCGGTGATCTTTATATCGATTTCAACCGAAATCATCTCATCTTTCAGTGGCATGCTTGGTTTGCCAAGTTGATGCCTGGTTCATCATTTTCCTTCGGGCGCTTTATCGCATTGCATATCGCATCCGCATATCATGTCATGTTTTGCATCATGTTGATTGTGCATTGCACCGTGATTTATTGTGGTTCCTTTGTTTGTGTTGTTGCTTTGGGTAGAGTCGGAGGCGAGTGCGTGAGCGAGGAACCTGTTGAGAACGCTTACGAGGATCAAGCTTTCGACAACTCTGAGAACATTGCAGGCAAGATGACCATACCCTCGAAATCACTTCTATCTTTGCTATGCTAGTTGCTCGCTCTTTCGCTATGCCTATGCTGCGATGCCTACCACTTGCTATATCATGCCACCCATATTGTTGCCATGTCAGCCCCTAACCATCCTTTCCTAGCAAACCGTTGATTGGCTATGTTACCGCTTTGCTCAGCCCTCTTATAGCGTTGCTAGTTGCAAGTGAAGCTGAAGTTTGTTCCTTGTTGGAACATGGAGATGTTGTTCCTCTTTGGAACATGTTTAATTGTTGGGGATATCACAATATATATCTGCTATAATTAATGCATCTATATACTTGGTAAAGGGTGGAAGGCTCGGCCTTATGCAGTGTTTTGTTCCACTCTTGCCACCCTACTTTCCGTCATACGGTGTTATGTTCCTTGATTTCGCGTTCCTTACGGTTGGGTGATTTATGGGACCCCTTGACAGTTCGCTTTGAATAAGACTCGTCCAGCAAGGCCCAACTTTGGTTTTACCATTTGCCACCTAAGCCTTTTCCCCGGTTTTCGCGAGCCGAGGTCATCTTTATTTTAACCCCGGACCAGTGCTCCTTGAGTGCTGGCCCGAACTGAGCTACTGCTGCGGGCCACCACGGGAAACTCGAGGCTTGGTTTTACTCGTAGCTAGTCTCATCCGGATGTGCCACGAGAACGAGATATGTGCAGCTCCTATCGGGTTTGTCGGCTGTCGGGCGGCTTTGCTGGTCTTGTTTTATTGCTGTCGAAATGTCTTGTAGTCCGGGATTCGAGATTGATCGGGTCTTCCGGTAGAAGGAATATCCTTCGTTGACCGTGAGGGCTTATAATGGGCTAAGTTGGGACACCCCTGCAGGGTAATATCTTTCAAAAGCCGTGCCCGCGGTTATGAGGCAGATGGGAATTTGTTAATGTCCGGTTGTAGAAAACCCGAAGTTGACCTCAAATAAAATACACATCAACGCGTGTGTAACCGTGATGGTCTCTTCTCGGCGGAGTCCGGAAGTGAACACGATGTTGGAGTTATGTCGGCGTAAGTAGTTCAGGATCACTTCTTGATCGCTACTAGTTTCACGACCGTGCTTTGCTTCTCTTCTCGCTCTCTTTTGCGATGTAGCCACCATATATGCTAGTAAACTTGCAGCAGCTCCACTTTACTACTCTGTCCTTCCTATTAGCTTAAATAGTCTTGATCTCGCGGGTGTGAGATTGCTGAGTCCCGTGACTCACAGATACTTCAAACACAGTTGCAGGTTCCGGCGATGCGGTCAGGTGACTCAACCGAGCTCAAGTGGGAGTTCGACGAGGCGTGGTCGTTACTATGTGTCTTTTCCTGATGATCAGTAGTGGTGCCCAGTTGGGACGATTCGGGGATCTGTGTAGCATTTGTGGTATCTTCTTTTATTTTGGTTCCGTAGTCGGACCTTGAGTGTACTCTGAATGATGGATGTTTATTTATGTACTGTGTGAAGTGGCGACTGTAAGCCAACTATGTATCTTTCCCTTATTTATTACATGGGTTGTGTGAAGATTACCTCACTTGCGACATTGCTTTCAATGCGGTTATGCCTCTAAGTCGTGCCTCGACACGTGGGAGATATAGCCGCATCGGGGGCGTTTCAGGTGGTTTCCAGAAGATGCTAGTCTTCGATAGGACTAGGCCTTCTCTCTATTCTGGCATTTCTGCAGCCTAGTCCACATATACAGACTTCCTTTGATAATGTTGCATATGTAGTGTAGATCCGTGCTTGCGAGTACTTTGGATGAGTACTCACGGTTGCTTTGCTCCCCCTTTTCCCCCTTTCTTCTTCTTTCCGGTTGATGCAACCAGATGTTGGAGCCCAGAAGTCAGATGCCACCGTTGATGTCTACTACTACGTGGAGGCCGCCGACGACCAGGAGTAGTTAGGAGGCTCCCAGGAAGGAGGCCCTGCCTTTTCGATCGTTGCTGCTTTTGTGCTAGCCTTCTTAAGGCAAACTTGTCTAACTCATGTCTGTACTCAGATATGGTTTCTTCCGCTGACTCTTGTGTTTTCGAGCTTATGTATTCGAGCCCTCGACCTGGCTTGTAATATAAAGCTTGTATTATTTTAATTTGTGTCTAGAGTTGTGTTGTGATATCTTCCCGTGAGTCCTTGATCTTGATCGTACACATTTGCGTGTATGATTAGTGTACGATTGAATCGAGGGCGTCACACCTTCCCCCTTGCTACACCTCTCCCTCTCGTAGAAGCTCGGCGAAGCTCTGCCGAGATCATTACTGCATCCACCACCACGCCGTCGTGCTGCTGGATCTCCGTCAACCTCTCCTCCCCCCTTGCTGGATCAAGAAGGAGGAGACGTCTTCCTCAACCGTATGTGTGTTGAACGCGGAGGTGCTATCCGTTCAGCACTAGGATCATCGGTGATTTGGATCACGACGAGTACGACTCCCTCAACCCCGTTCTCTTGAACGCTTCCGCTCGCGATCTACAAGGGTATGTAGATGCACTCCTCTCTCTCGTTGCTAGATGAACTCATAGATAGATCTTGGTGAAACCGTAGAATTTTTTTTATTTTCTGCAACGTTCCCCAACACCAGGACTATAGCCCGATTCTGCACTAGTGATGTAAGCTAATTCCATAAAGAAATTTCAAAGGTGTAGCAAAGCTCATACATTATTTTACTTGGTTTAATCAACTTGAATAAAAGCTCCAATCATCATCTAAGTGTTATTCATAGAATATTAATGATTAATTTTCCTATTGGATATTTTCATTTGCTAAGAGAACAAATAAAGTGAGTTAGAAAATTTCTTTGCTGAATTTGATTTCCGGTCTAGGTAAACTAAAGAAATTGTACGATATGCAAAAGGTTGAGCCTCTTGCTAAGGTAAAGATTTTCAAACAAACAAAACTATTTCGTCATGTGTAAGGCTAATGCTTTCATACACTTATGTGACATCTCGGATTCTATGTATTGTATGTATGATCAACTGTTGAAAAATAACATGTGAGAGAACCATTATCTCAAGGAGGACGCCATTAATGGGATGGAAGTGATGACCGGGATTGTATTGTTGGCGAGTGAAGAGTCATGCTTTCATCATTCATGATGTAAAGATCATATTGTGCGGGCCTGAGGCAGCAGACCAGACGAACTCCCTTGCGAGAATTAGATCAAAAGTTGGATGTGTAACGGACCTAGAAGAATGACTAGCTGAATACCCGTGTGTTGCCACAGAATAAAAATAAATAAAGATTAAGAGTGATTCATATGTTGAAATTTCGGTTTCAGGAATGTTTGTCTCAAGGGAAATGTGTATGTGATATCCAACATACATGTTTATTATTTACATTCCGGAAAACCAATTTGGCTATAGGGATACAAATGTTTATGTACTAATATACTGCACGACCAACATGTATTTTGCAAGTGTCAAAAAACAATTGTGATAAAATGGGTTGTTCATTGTCACACTAAAATGCTACCTACAAATTTTTAGGGGAAAAGCTTAAGCATTTTGACTTGTACAAAAAACAACATGTCAAGCAGCAAATGTTACCTCCAAAATTTTACATTTGATTTTGTTCTTTCATTGACAAAGCATCGTTCTTCCGTTTCACATGAGAATTCTGAAGCATGCTTATTACACCAACATGAACATCTACATAAAAAAAGAGATATTTTTATACAAAATTACTCCTTATTTTGAATTGATTGTTCATCTAAGAGTATATGCTCCCCAGAGCCAAAACATCTCTCCCTTTACATTCTTGTTTTTGTTTCGAGTTCTTAATATACATGGTCAACATTCACGCATCATGTTCTTTCACCTAGCTGTATTTCCGTTGCATCCCCACCAGGCCACCACCACTATTCCCTTCCATCCTTAAATCGTTGTGCCACTTGACTCTACTATTACTCCATTGTTGTTTTAGAATAATAAGGTATGAACACAACCGGTTGAAAATTCCATGACGCTCCGTGTGAACCCGAGTCACCACAAGAAGCTCATAGACCGTACTTCCTAAGGGAGGGGGGTTGCCCGTCCATGGATGAGTTGTGGCCATGGGGTGGAGCATCCTAGTGGAGGAGTTCAGCCATGGGGGGTTCGCCCTCCTCGGCTAGTGGAGGAGTTCAGCCATGGGGTGGAGCATCCTAGGTGTGAGTTGGTTTTCATCCTGTTTCCCTCAAAGTACTGCTTCAACTCCGTTATTGTTATATTGCAATGGTGGAACTCTTCCCTCCTTTTGTTCTCCAAGACAACAACGTACTATCCATCGATTCTAATACTCCCAAGTCTCCTTCCAAAAAAGCCAGGTAAGAGACACTACTCAAATAGAGGTCTTCCAACAACTGGCTATAGGCACATATAGCAGCTAGCCTTATAAAATATATAATTAATGAAAGTGCGGCGTTTCTGCTCCTGAGCTCATCTGCACCCGCCCTGACGAAAAAAATCAAAGCAAATACTAAAACAATTCAAAATATTCCAACATTTTTTCGTGTGGTAGATAAGTTTATGCGTGAGGTGTGCTCCAAGTTTCAACTCATTTGGACATCTGTGCAACTCTCGGCAAAAAAAAAACAAATTCAAGGTATGTGAAAAAGTTTACTATTCACAAACTGTTCTGACCAGATTTGTTTTTTTTTTTGCTGCACAAATGTCCAAATAAGTTGAAATTTGGAGCGAACCGCATGCATGAAATTATCTATCACACAAAAAATTGGATTTATAAAATTTGTTTAGTATTTGTTTTGATTGTTTTTCTGACCGGGTGCAGATGGGCCTGGACACCGAATTGGGTTTTGGTAATTAATAAGGAAATCTTCTAGCTAGGCATCTAAAAAAAAGTCACATGAAATCTGCAACTGACTCATTGGTGCAGATTATTGATTTGGGGTGGGGAGGCGAAAAGATTAGGGTGAACCATTGCGACCATAGGCACATAAATTTTTCCTCGTGGTCTTCTCACTTGTCCGTACTCTATTGCTTACCAACTTGTCACAAATAAATTACAACGTGTTTGGCCTCATCTTCTCATTTTGCTACTTCCACGTCAATGTTGGGACGGAAATTCCCATGGACTTTTAAGCTCCGTACAATGGCAACTCATGACATGTATTATCTATTAAGTACTGAAGATATATGACGGGTTAACCATAAAAAATAGAAAGATGAAGCATCTGTAATAACAATTCCATTTTACAATTGTAAAAAGAATTGCTCATAGTATCAATATTTTACTACTGAAAATACAGATGTATAGATTTACAATTGCTTTGTATCTAACATGGGCTGTGATCCAGATTTCTTTTTTGTGTGGGTGGCGGTAAGTCATGAGTGCGAAGGAATAAATACAATTCTTCTATTGCTAGAGAAAATGAACAAAAATATTAAACAGAGAAACAATAAAGCTATTCATGTCTTGCTGATCTAAAAAGATAGAATCCCCATTGAGTAATAACTCGTCAGAACTTCAAAACCTTTTACAACCTCACAGGAAACCAGTTATGGTGAAAATCCCCGCAAAAAAAACAACTTATGGTGAAAATGTAACAGTTGCACAACGCAAGCACAAATGTTAGTGGTGACAGCTCAATTACATAAAGAAAACTGAACATACCAGGCTGAGCCTACAAAGCATAATCTAACCTCATGAGGCTCAACTACAGAAGTGAGATGGGCGCTACCAGGTATCCTTTTACATTAGACTCCATCAGAGATTGAGTTCAAAAAAGGTTAGTGCCTAAAAATTTAGAGTAGTGTATTCCTTCACCAAATTGCCACATTATAAAAAATGTTTTCTGAAAAAAAAAGAGCAGTGCTATGCGGACAAAAAAATCTGTAGGATTCGTGTACGACGATTAAATGACATTGATTTGGCATTGATCACATGGTTGACAATCTATCTCCAGCCTCACACAATCATTACTTATGAAATATATTAATCATTCCAGTTATAAATATAGGACATTTTTGGAAGATTTAGACTAACATCCTTAAGTTTCCTCAGAAGTATGAAACAATATGATAATATCAGACAAATATGTATGTGAAATGACCCGGCCGGGGAAAAAATATTGAGAATTGCGGTGCATGGTTGGGAAAGAAGAAGTGGGGTCATCCGGTCCAAAGGCGCCAATCGAATTGATAAATTCCCCTCCAGCCGCCAGCGAGATGGTTCTCTCGGTTCTGATCGGCGAGCCATGGCAGACTGCAGCGGTGGCGTGTGGGCTGCGGTTACCAGAATTACACCATCAAGACCCACGCACGACAGGGACGACATCGATCAGTAACTAATAAGTATAAGCAATGGAAGATTGAGATGCATTGTTATTTTTCATTATTATTGTTACTAAGAAAGAAAAAAAGATAGATAGCTAGCTAGCGTCACGGGTGAGTGCACGTACATACGTGGAACGTGGATCGGTAGATGCATGCATCATGTGTGCATGTGCATGAATTTTCGGTGGATGAAACACGTAACGTGCCATTGTTGTTTTATGGCTGGCTGACGTACTTGTCGTCCTTGTCGAAGAATAAGAAGCACGGCCACGGCGGCAGCAGCTGGTCGCGATGCCGTACTCGTCGTCGTCGTCGTCGTCGGGTCCATCGGCAGCGACACCGAGGACGAGGTGCTAGCTCATCCCGAGGCTGCCGTCCGTCACGTTCGCCAACCTGTAGGCGGAGATCAACGGTTTCAAGTGGCGACCTGTTCTTCTCGGCGGAGAGGAAGGAGACGATCGATGGAGACGTCATGATCTCGTGTCAATGGTTTGGTTTCCGCTGAGTCACGTACGCCATGGCCGGGCCCCAAGTTTCTTCCTTGTTTTTTTGTTCCTCTTATAATAATAACAATTAAGGAAAGGAGGGATTGTCGCTCGCAAGGAAAGGAAACAAATAATCGATTGATGGGTATACATGGAAACTGAGAAACATGCACTTGGTCGACGATCGAGGTACCACAAGGAAACAATCCATCGGAAAGGAGGATGCGATTGCGCTCCCTCCTTCCATCCATCCAAATTGATTATCTCCTTCATTACATTACACAGTTTCCATCCATCGAGGGAGACGCAGTTTCTGGCGCCAAAAATGCTTCTCTTTTTCCCACCACCACATTTGGAGGCAAATTTTATCTATCTATATATATACACGATCGATCCCACACCTTCAACTCCACAACACAACCACCCACCTGTGTCATATGGCACCTATTCTCGTCTCTTCCTCCGAGGTTATCTTACTCGATGATAGCAGCGACGACGAGGAGCTGCTTGGAATCAACATCGCTGCTGTGACCTCGCTCGATGACCTTGACTTCTCCGACGACGGCCCCGGCAACAACAACACATCCACTGTACGTATCTTGATAAACCTTGTACCAAATTTATCCATGCATGCCTCGCTCTAAAAGTTGGCCTAAACTACAAATGATTCCACAACCAAGATTTTGATTATTTGATATAATGTTGTTCGCATTAAATGTATCATCCAAATGCAAAATCTGAGATAAATCTGATATACGTAAAATTCATGACGTTTATAATGTACACATGTACTCCCTCCGTTCCCAAATAATTGTCTTTCTAGATATTTTAACAAGTGACTACATACGGAGCAAAATGAGTGAATCTATACTTTAAAACATGTCTACATACATCCGTATGTTATAGTCCATTTGAGATGGCTAGAAAGATAATTATTTGGGAACGGAGGGAGTAATATCTTCATAATCATCCCATCCATGTAGAGAAAGACTTGGGTTATATAATTAGTGCATACCCTCTTTTATGATATTATCTCAAAGATATAACATGATTTTTTTTCCTTCAAAAAATATCCCATTACATGAGAATGAAAATACATGTGCGTAAGGTCATATTTCTGCTTAAAGAAAAAGTAAATACAGACTGACCTTGTGCTGATGATGCGTGCCTATTAAGGTCGGCACATGTATATAGACAACATAGATACAACAACAATTTATGATGATCAAATCAATCTCTACATTTTCTTAGTGTTACTGGACCGAATTTTAATTACATGGCATCACTTACCTAATAAATAAACTGTACAAAAATAAACTAACATATGTTTTTAGTTATTTAGTACATCCATTTTAACAAGGAATGACACTAAACTCAGCAAGTAGCAGAAATATAAGAAAAAGTATGAAGGTTAACTTGAGCATCATTTTTCGATCTCCCTTGTTGGTTATTGCTTCTTTGCCCCCTGAATGCACATGGAAAAGTTCCAAGTCTGCAAACAACTCTATGAAAAAAATTCCATCAGAACAAAGCATCATTTGTTTTTGTAAGATGCACACATTAAATTGGATAATTGGGTGAGCCTAAAATTTAAAGAACAGATAAAAGTTAAAAAAATGCATAGTTTCCGCTTGTGAGAAACAGAGAGAAGTAGCTACAGTGAACAAACCATGTAATGCTCCAAAACAACTTATCCACGTTCAAACAGATTTAGAAGTGCTCCAGTTCTCTCAAATTCCATAACTGGATTTTACAGCACCTAAATATCTTACACATCCTAGTAATTTATATCTTTTTTGCGGTAAAATACATATCTAGAGTTATATACAGGTCTGAAACTAAAGAACGCATGTCATTAAAATCTCACAAAACGAAATTCTAGACCATACATGCTGATTACAGACCTTGTCTCAAATTGCAGGACGCACAACATAAAAATGCCCAAAGAAAAATTTACTCCATTCTTCCTCTTTGCATACCTTATAATGTGAAAAATCATGAGGATTAATTAGTACTGTTTGATTTGCTTTCCTTTTTCTACAAGGTCCACGACGTTGTTGTTATCTCCACCTCCGACGATGAGTTTGCTGCCGATAACAGCACCACGGACTCCAACAGTGTCAAATCTTCTGTCTCCACGGGCTCAAATGCAATAAGCAAGGCGAAGCGGGGGCCGAGGCCCACGTATAACTACTGGCACTCCAGCGATGAGTGCTGGCTAATTGAAGCCGATGGGATCCTCCGACGGAAGAAGAAATACAAAGGAAGGGACGTACCGGTGCCAGTGCTCATACAGAAGTTAAAAAATGGCCCGTCACCCATCATTTACCGTGGAAAACTTACTGTGCCCATTGTTCGCGGTAAGCGCAGACATTTGATGGACAAGTTTCGCCAGGTGGTAAAGATGGGCGACAAGTACAAACCGCTCAACACGCACGATAAAAACCTCTACAAGTGTTCCATAGCGGCGTGGCCACATATCATTGAAGAAGAAGCTAGTACTTTACACGATAACGAATAATACAGATACAGTTTATATATGCATGCCATGGATGTCTTTTCAGCTTTAAGGACGGACGGTCTTGTCGTGTCAGCTTGTTAGTTTGAGTCTTGTTAGTATAATTGCCATAATAAAAATTTACACATTTATGTTTCATCTGGTGATGTTTTTTTTGTTAAGTTAGGACGTCAATTGTATTATCAACTAGACGATGCCCCCGGCATTGCAGCGGGATGTTAGCATGCCAATCAGCTTGGGTGGGGGGTTGCACATTAAATAAGTAGAAAAAGAAGAGGAATAGAGGAAATATTAGCGATGTTGTGGTACAATGTTTTCTCTCCTGCATGAAAGGATTAACTGTAAGGTGATTCAGTAAATATCTGCTCAAATTAAATTGCTTGGTCTCGAGTACATATATATGATTAACCTTGAGAACATCCCATATCTATAAGTAAATAGATTTGAAGAATTAATAATGTTATTATAAAGAAATATGTTGTTGAAGGGGTACAAAGTTGTTAATATTGGAAATCAATGATGACTACCAGAAGAATCAAATTGAGAACTCTCAAACCCTATACTATATTTGCAAAACAGTTGAAAGTAGAAGTGCTATAATAAAAAGGAGCCGTAGCTCCAAACCTGAATTGATTGATGTCTATTAGAATGGCCACGCCTGTTTAACAAATCAAAGCTGAAGCTAAATTAATGTCTAATGGGAACGATAGTGTGAAAGAATCATCAAAAGAGAGAACCACATCAAACTGGACCAATTGTTTAATTCCAATACATAACAATTTTTTTTGAGAGAACAGAAACATACCAGTTAGTTGTGCCACCAAGGGAATGTAATCTATCATGAAAATGGAATCCAATTTAGTTAATATAATAAAACTGGTTAAGTATTAAAAGTATACCATCCAGCAGTCAACTGCTTCGTCGGATTGTGGCATGGACATGTAGGTCAAAGAACACAACCTCAGCAAGAAAAGTCACCAACGATGACCTATTCAATCCCGCAGCACCAAACCCAGCATTGGGTAATTACCAACTCCATAAGATGACTGTCTCAAGGGTACGCCAGGTCGTCAGTGCAATCGTATCTGGCATGGGGTAATCAGCTTCTCCATGTGCCCGGCTCTGTAAAATCTAATGTGAACCTGTGACAAAATCCGTACATTAAAACACAACCAAACAAAAGAAGCAGGCCATAGTCGGTGGGGACCGGGAAATCAGGTCCTCGGGGTGGTTTCGGCGACAGTGAGGGGACGTGTTAGGAGAAGAGATCCTTGGGGGCGGGTGCGGGCATGACTGGGGGCGGCGTTGCAAGAGAGGATGACCATAAGGCTAGACTTGCCACCAGTGTTGGGGTCGCAGACCACCACAACCCACAGGCCATCAAGCGTTGTGCTTCGGGAAGTCGGCGTTGATGCCTCATCCAAATTATCCTCGTCTAGCACGTTGGCGGTGAACCCATAGGGCGGTACCAGTGCGCAACGACCGGTGACTACAGAGAGCAATTGACCTTGGTACGCAAAAACTAACATCTTGGAAAAAGAAGCTTCTTTCTACGTGGGAGAAGATGAAGAGGGAATCAAAAATTGGTGTTTTACAGAATAAATAGGGAGGGAGATGAAGAGGTTGGTGATTTGGTGAATAAGATGAATAGAGATGTGGAAATCAATAGATGGGGATTAATTGATGGGACGTTGCAATCGGAATCGTCTGGACAGGGTAAAAAGGAGGCCAGCGAGCAGTGTGGTGGGAAATAACGAAACGACGTGATACAAAAAAAAAATCTTTCCATGGGGAAAATTAAAGCTGACATCAACAAATGACGTGGCATCACCAAATCAAAGAAAAAATTGGTAGTGGATGGTAGATATTTAGTAATAGATGATTAAATCCAAAAAATCATAAATCAGTTATTATATTGAAGTAACTCTACAATCACAAGGAGATTTTATTCATATAAAAAATGCCATGGAATTTGGAGCGTTGTGCTTGGGGAAGTCGGCGTTGACGCCTTGGAGGAGGATGGGCGGGTGGAGGTCTTGGTCCTCCTAGCGCCCCGGGCTCACAGTGAGTTCCTTGCCATGGCCATGGGCCTACGGCGCCCTATGCTCGTGGTGGACGGCAGGGTGGTTCGTGCTGAGGGAGGACTCGAGTGCCACTCGTAGGGCTCCAAAGCAGTGCCCTATCGCCCACCGCCCGCGGGAGGGATCGGCGGGGATTCGTGCTGCGGGACGCGATGATGGCCGTGGCCTGCGCCTGCCACTCCCTGGTTCGGCAAGGGCACGCCGGCGGGAAGAAGAGGCGGCCAGGCCCCCGCGCTTAACCGACAGCTCGAGGATGAGCTGCGAGAAGAGCTGAACCGGCGCCCTCCATCTCCATCTGCCGCACGTCATGAGGAACGGGGCTTTGGGCATGAGTTGGGCCAGTCGGACTTGCGGCACAAGTGCAGGTCCATGGACCATGGCCAGTATGGGGAGGCGCCCCTATCCCGTACTAATGTTGGAGATTGGCGCCGCTCGGCCTTGGGTTCGCTGCGAAATCCCCCCGGCAATATGCGGACACAGCCGCCAGGGAGGGGTCGACGATGATGGCGGGTGCCCTGATTGTCGGGGGTCTGACGCAGGAGGCGCCGACTCACCCCCTACCGGCAAGGAGTGGCCGCCCAAGGACCCACAAGGAGACGATGTGCGTCAACTGCGGGTGCGCCAGCCACTTTCAATCGGAATGCCTTGCGCCACCCCAGTGCCCTGCCACACTCGACAACCTAGGGTACGCAGTGCCCGACGAGAGCTTCTTCTAC
Source organism: Aegilops longissima (assembly GCA_021605205.1). NCBI lineage: Eukaryota > Viridiplantae > Streptophyta > Magnoliopsida > Poales > Poaceae > Aegilops > Aegilops longissima. Next base: position 1,556,201 of record CM038680.1, on the reverse strand, counting down.
GTGGACGCGACCTTGGAGGATCCACCCGTCCGGCCGCACTTGGCGACGATCTGTGTTGTCCCAGATCAGATGCCACCACCAGCGGTCGAGGTGACCACAATGGTCACCCGGGATGAGCTGTCGGGTTACATCGGCAACTACAGGGACAACCCTTTTTCGTGGGAGGTTACCGAGTTGGCCCCGTCAGTCTTCTCTGTGCCCATCCTTTCCGCGGAGATGCTCAATGTGTGTACCAGAGACAACGTCAAGTGACCGCTTAACAAGTTCATGATCTCCATCCAGAAAGCCGACGTCGAGCCCAATGCGATTCCGCCGCTGGCTCAGGTGTGGTTGTTCCTCTATGGGCTCCCAAAGGGGGGCAAGTGTTACCACATCCTAGAGGCCATCTCGAAGCCGGTGGGTAAGCTCCTGACCGTGGACCTGGTCTCCATGGAGGGAGATGGCTTGGCTCACATTAAGGTCCTATGCTAGACGTTTGACTACACCGACTGCATGTCCCTAGTCTTCTACTTCGATAAGACTAGGGGGGCGGGCACCATACCTACGAGCTGGACCTTGAGGGCCGGAGGGGAAGGCGGGAGCCATACCACCGCCCCCACCGCCTCCAGATGGACAGGACAGGGGCGATGATCCGCTTGACGACAGTTCTACACGCTCGGGTGGTAGACGTGACTCTTCAGCACGTGTCACGCGCCATCCCAGAATGGCGGCTGTCTGAGAGCCCTCTGCCCTCGCCAACGCGCTGGATCATATGACATATTCTGGATCTGAGGAGGACACCGTGAGCGGGGGGTGGATGTGTGCCCTTCATCCTCCCTGCGTTCACCTGGGGTGGTGTGCTACACCTGCTCGCCTGGGTCCCCCTCCTCCAGCTTTGTGATCCCCGGCGCCCGTGCTCGCGACACCATCAACGTTGGGCTTGGGGGCGGGCACCGCCGGCCTCGGCTCTTGTGTGGCCTGCCCCTCTGCTAGCTCGGCTCCTTCCCCTTCGTCGGCGGCCAGACAGAGTGCGTGCCTTAGTCATACCCTGACCCTCATGGACAGTTGGGTGCTGATGATCCCGGAGAAGGCGGCCATGCGCGCGACGTCTCGTGACCTTTCTCCGGCTACGATACCGACACCCCCTGGTACTTCCAACTATGGCTCATGTTTTGTGATTCTTAGTTCGGTCCCACTTGCACACCTTGTGATGTGGCCGTAGATTGTGACATTATGTTTCAGGGAGAGAAGCCCCCTCGTCTAGAGCAGAGTACGACACTCTGCGCCAAGGAGCGGCTAGATGGGGCACTAGCAGAGTACCGTGCTCGAGCGGATTAGTAGTTTAACATTCTTGGAAATAGAGAGCACGATAATGTGGCAGAACACAGCCAGCCACCGAACGGGCCTCCTACCATGCCTCCACCCCACTAAGCAACAGCTAGTGGCCCGTGGTGCTAGTGTCGAGTCACTCCCTGGGGAGGACACGGCCGCCGATGCCCGCTCTAAGAGGGGACGCCGCGGTAGACCGTCAAAGCAGAAGTCCCGCCCCGCACCGGCTGGGCGGGCTAGCTCGGCCCCATTTGAGGGGCCTAGTACCACTGCCTCAGTTCCCAAATGAAGCTTCTATGCTGGAACACTAGGGATTTGACAACTTGGGCCAAAGTCGACAGTTGATCGATTACATCCGGCAGGAAGAGATCGACATAGTAGGTTTGCAAGAGACAATTCGGCAAGATTTCTCCATTTAGGAACTATAGGGGCTGACTCGGCAACCATTCACATGGCAATGGTTACCCGTGATTGGCCTCTCGGGGGTATCCCCCTGGGCGTCAGGAAAGACTTCTTCTCGATTGAAGATATGGACCGAGGGGAATTCTTCCTTAGTATGTCCATCACTGACCCTTGAGTGAACCTCAGCTGGGAGGTGATCATCATCTATGGCCCAACTGATCACAGGCGGTCGGTGGACTTCCTGGCGGAGCTTAACAGTAAGGTGGAGAGCTGCACCACTCTGATTGTGGTGGTAGGGGACTTCAACCTTATTAGACAAGATGCTGACAAGAGTTCTCCTAATGTTGAGACGACGCGCACGCGTATGCTCAACGATTGCATCACTGAGATGGCCTTCCGTGAGATAGCCCGCGTAGGGGCTAGGTTCACTTGGACTAACAAACATATAGACCCTATCAGGGGCGTGCTTGATAGGGTCCTGGTGTCTGTGCAGTTGGAGATTATGTTCACATTGTGCTCGCTGCGGACGGTCACCCTGGTTGGCTCCGACCATGTCCCCTTGTTGTTCGCGTCTGGCAAGGGAGACCCACCGAGGTCGAGGTGGTCTCAGTTTGAACCCTCTTGGCTACTTCAGCCGAGGTTCTTTGAGATGGTGCGCGACCGCTGGGTTTATGCAGTTGCCAATCCACCGTGGGCCTTTTGTGCTACTGATATCTGGCACCACTGCACTAAGATCTCTCGCCAGTTTATGTGGGGATGGGAAGCGAACCTGGGTGCTGACCTCAGGGCCCGCAAATGGGCCCTACTGGACCAAATTAAGGTTCTAGATACAAGGGCAGGCACTATTGGTCTGTCAGCTGATGACTGGTTGTGGCGCTATTCCCTGGAGTCCTCACTAATGGAGATCTTCAAGGGAGAGGAGCTATTTTGGCAACGCCAAGGAGGCCAGAAGTAGCTCCTCTACAGTGATGTCAACACCGCCTACTTCTAAGCGATCGCCAATGGGAGACGCCAAAAGTGTTCATCCCATGTTATTGGGAGGGAGACACCATCCTGGAGCAACCAGATGAGATTAATTCCCACATTTACTCCTTCTATAAGAGGCTCTTTACGGCGGAACCGCGGCCCTGGCACTATTAGGGAAAACCTTATACATAGAAGTCTATCAGTAGCGCGGTTTAAAAAGAGGCACTACTGCTAATTAGTAGTAGCGAGTGTATAAAACTCGTGCTACTACTTGTTGGGGAATAAAAAATTTCCCAACGTTCACCAAGATCCATCTATGAGTTCATCTAGCAATGAGTGAGAGAGATGCATCTACATACCCTTTGTAGATCACGTGCGGAAGCGTTCAAGAGAACGGGGTTGAGGGAGTCGTCCTCGTCGTGATCCAAATCACCGGAGATCCTAGCGCCGAATGGACGGCACCTCCGCGTTCAACACACGTACGGTCAGCGTGACGTCTCCCCCGTCTTGATCCAGCAAGGGGGAAGGAGAGGTTGATGAAGATCCAGCAGACGACGGCGTGGTGGTGGATGCAGAAGATACTCACTGGGCTTCGCCAAGCAAGCGGGAGGAGGAAGAGGTGTAGCAGGGAAGGGGCGCCAAGATGCAGGTGCGGCTGCCTCCTCCCCCTTTATATAGGCCCCTGGGGGCGCTGCCCTCTAGAACCCATCTAGATGGGTGGGGGGCGGCGGCCAAGGGGAGGCTTGCCCAAGGCAAGTGGGCGCCCACCCTAGGGTTTGCAACCCTAGTCGCAGGGGGCCCAAGTGGGGCGCACCAGCCCACCAGGGGCTGGTTCCCTCCCACTTCAGCCCACGGGGCCCTCCGGGATAGGTGGCCCCACCCGGTGGACCCCCGGGACCCTTCCGGTGGTCCCGGTACAATACCGGTAACCCCCTAAACTCTCCCGATGGCCGAAACTTCACTTCCTATATATAATTCTTTACCTCCGGACCATTCCGGAACTCCTTGTGACGTCCGGGATCTCATCCGAGACTCCGAACAACTTTCGGTTTGCTGCATACTCATATTCATACAACCCTAGCGTCACCGAACCTTAAGTGTGTAGACCCTACGGGTTCGGGAGACACGTAGACATGACCGAGACGGCTCTCCGGTCAATAACCAACAGTGAGATCTGGATACCCATGTTGGCTCCCACATACTCCTCGATGATCTCATCGGATGAACCACGATGTCGAGGATTCAAGTAACCCCGTATACAATTCCCTTTGCCAATCGGTATGTTACTTGCCCGAGATTCGATCGTCGGTATCCCAATACCTCGTTCAATCTCGTTACCGGCAAGTCACTTTATTCGTACTGTAATGCATGATCCCGTGACCAGACTGTAACGCCCCGGATTCGATGCGCCAGGTGTCCGTCAGTTATTCGCCGTCGTTGCCATGTCATGTGCTTGCGTGTTGCACTTTGCCATGTCATCATCTGCATTTCATATCATGTCATCATGTGCATTTCATTTTGCATACGTGTTTGTCTCATGCATCCGAGCATTTTCCCCGTTGTCCGTTTTGCAATCCGGCACTCCTATGTCTCCCGGCGCCCCCTTTTACCTCTTTTCGTGTGCGGATGTTAAACGTTCTCGGAATGGACTGAGTCTTGCCAAGCGGCCTTGGTATACCATCGGTAGACCGCCTGTCAAGTTTCGTGCCATTTGGAGGTCGTTTGGTACTCCAACGGTTAACCGGGTAACCGCAAAGGTCTCTTTTGTGCGCAGCCCAACTCCCCCTCCAAAGTGGCCCAAAACCCAGAAAACTCCCCTCCATGCTCTCGGTCGTTCGATCACGATCGTGTGGGCGAAAACCGCTCCTCAGTTGGACTCTCCTAGCTCCCTCTACCTATAAATATGCCCCTCTCCTCGAAAATCCGCAGTCCAAACCCTAATTTTCCCTCCGCGCCGCGCCGGACATGTCCGATCTGGACCGGACGAAGTCCGCCGCCGCCCCCTCGGCCAACCAGCACCCGACACGTGCCCTGCGCCGCCGTCTCCTGTCCACAGCGCCGCCATTGGCTCCGCCGGGCCCGGTTCGGGCCCACACAGCCCATCTGGCGCCGCCGCCAGCCAGCAGCCGCCTCCGCCCGCGCCATGGATCGCCGACCCAGCTGTTGGGGAGCGTGCAGAAATTCAAAATTTTCCTACGTGTCACCAAGATCTATCTATGGAGAAACTAGCAACGAGGGAAGGAGAGTGCATCTACATACCCTTGTAGATCGCTAAGCGGAAGCATTCAAGTGAACGGGGTTGATGGAGTCGTACTCATCGTGATTCAAATCACCGGAGATCCTAGTGCCGAACGGACGGCACCTCCGCGTTCAACACACGTACAGCCCGGTGGCGTCTCCCATGCCTTGATCCAGCAAGGAGAGAGGAGAGGTTGAGAAGACTCCATCCAGCAGCAGCACAACAGCGTGGTGGTGGTGGAGGAGCGTGGCAATCCCAGCAGGCTTCGCCAAGCACGAAGGGAGAGGAGGAGGAGGAGGCGGGGCTGCACCAAGAGGAGAAGTTCTCATGTCTGTTGGGCAGCCCAAAACCTCAAGTATATATAGGGGGAAAGGGGGGCTGCGCCCCCTTTAGGGTTTCCCACCCCAAGGGGTGCGGCCAGCCCTAGATGGGACTTGGGGGGCGGCCAAGAGGGGGAGGAGTGCCTCCCAAGTCAAGTGGAGGCCCTCCCCCTTAGGGTTTCCCCCTCCCATGCGCATGGGCCTTGGGGGGGCTGGTGCCCCTGGCCCATTAAGGCTAGGGCGCCCCCCTACAGCCCATGCTACTGTATTGGACGTGGTGGAACAATTTCCGGACCTCCGGACCCCTCCGGAATCCTCCGGAACCTTCTGGAAGCTTCCCGGTACAATACCGAAAAAACCCGAACTTTTTCCTAACCCAACAACAACTTTCCATATATAAATCTTTACCTCCGGACCATTCCGGAACTCCTCGTGACGTCCGGGATCTCATCCGGGACTCCAAACAACATTCGGTAACCACATACAAACTTCCTTTATAACCCTAGCGTCATCGAACCTTAAGTGTGCAGACCCTACGGGTTCGGGAACCATGCAGACATGACCGAGACGTTCTCCGATCAATAACCAACAGCGGGATCTGGATACCCATGTTGGATCCCACGATGATCTCATCGGATGAACCACGATGTCAAGGACTCAATCGACCCCGTATACAATTCCCTTTGTCTAGCGGTATTGTACTTGCCCGAGATTCGATCGTCGGTATCCCGATACCTTGTTCAATCTCGTTTCCGGCAAGTCTCTTTACTCATTCCGTAACACATCATCCCGTGATCAACCCCTTGGTCACATTGTGCACATTATGATGATGTCCTACCGAGCGGGCCCAGAGATACCTCTCCGTTTACACAGAGCGACAAATCCCAGTCTTGATTCGTGCCAACCCAACAGACACTTTCAGAGATACCTGTAGTGCACCTTTATAGCCACCCAGTTACGTTGTGGCGTTTGGTACACCCAAAGCATTCCTACGGTATCCGGGAGTTGCACAATCTCATGGTCTAAGGAAATGATACTTGACATTAGAAAAGCTTTAGCATACGAACTACGATCTTTGTGCTAGGCTTAGGATTGGGTCTTGTCCATCACATCATTCTCCTAATGATGTGATCCCGTTATCAACGACATCCAATGTCCATGGTCGGAAACCGTAACCATCTATTGATCAACGAGCTAGTCAACTAGAGGCTTACTAGGGACATGGTGTTGTTTATGTATCCACACATGTATCTGAGTTTCCTATCAATACAATTATAGCATGGATAATAAACGATTATCATGAACAAGGAAATATAATAATAACTAATTTATTATTGCCTCTAGGGCATATTTCCAACAGTCTCCCACTTGCACTAGAGTCAATAATCTAGTTCACATCGTCATGTGATTAACACTGATAGGTCACATCGCCATGTGACCAACATCCAATGAGTTTACTAGTGTCTGTAAACTAGTTCACATCATCATGTGATTAAGACTCAATGAGTTCTGAGGTTTGATCATGTTTTTCTTGTGAGAGAGGTTTTAGTCAATGGGTCTGAACCTTTCAGATCCGTGTGTACTTCGCAATTCTCTATGTCATATTGTAAATGCTGCTTCCACGCTCCACTTGAACCTTATTTCAAATGGTTGCTCCACTATACGTATCCGGTTTGCTACTCAGAGTCATTCGGATAGGTGTTAAAGCTTGCATCGACGTAACCCTTTACGCCAAACTCTTTATCACCTCCATAATCGAGAAACATGTCCTTATTTACTCCAAGGACAATTTTGACCGCTGTCCAATGATCCATTCTGGATCATTCTTGTACCCTTGATGACTCATGGCAAGGCACACTTCCGTGCGGTACACAAGATAGCATACTATAGAGCCTATGTCTGAAGCATAGGGGACGACCTTCGTCCTTTCTCTCTTTTCTGCCGTGGTCGAGCTTTTAACTCTTAATTCCATACCTTACAACTCAGGCAAGAACTCCTTCTTTGACTGATCCATCTCGAACACTTTCAATATTATGTCAAGGTATGTGCTCATTTGAAAGTACCATTAAGCGGTTTTGATCTATCCTTATAGATCTTGATGCTCAATGTTCAAGTAGCTTAATACAGGTTTTCACTTGAAAAACACTTTTCAAATAACCCTATATGCTTTCCAGAAATTCTACATCATTTCTGATCAACAATATGTCAACAACATATACTCATCAAAAATTCTATAGTGCTCCCACTCACTTCTTTGGAAATACAAGTTTCTCATAAACTTTGTATAAACCCAAAATCTTTGATCATCACATCAAAGCGCACATTCCAACTCCAAGATGCTTACTCCAGTCCTTAGAAGGATCGCTGGTGCTAGCATACCTTTTAGCATCCTTAGGATCGACAAAACTTTCTGATTGCATCACATACAACCTTTCCTTACGAAAACTGGTAAGGATATTCATTTTGACATCCATCTGCGAGATTTCATAAATGCAGCTTGTGCTAACATGATTCCGACGGACTTAAGCATCGCTACGGATGAGAAAATCTCATCGTAGTCAACTCCTTGAACTTGTGAAAAACTCTTCACCACAAGTCGAGCTTCATAGACGGTGACATTACCGTCCACGTCCATCTTCTTCTTAAAGATCCATTCATCTCAATGGCTTGCCGATCATCGGGCAAGTCCACCAAAGTCCATGCTTTGTTCTGATACATGGATCCTATCTTGGATTTCATGGCTTCTAACCATTTGTCGGAATTTGGGCCCACCATTGCTTCTCCATAGCTCGCAGGTTCATTGTTGTCTAGCAACATGACCTTCAAGACAGGATTGCGTACCACTCTGAAGTAGTACGCATCCTTGTCACCCTACGAGGTACGTCAGTGACTTGATCCGAAACTTCATGATCACTATCATAAGCTTCTACTTCAATTGGTGTATGTGCCACGGGAATAACTTCCTGTGCCCTGCTACACACTAGTTGAAGTGACGGTTCAATAACCTCATCAAGTCTCCACCATCCTCCCACTCAACTTTTCGAGACAAACTTTTCCTCGAGAAAGGACCCGATTCAAGAAACAATCCCAATTGCTTTCGGATCTGAATTAGGAGGTATACCCAACCGTTTTGGGTGTCCTATGAAGATGCATTTTATTCGCTTTGGGTTCGAGCTTATCAACCTGAAACTTTTTCATATAAGCATCATAGCCCCAAACCTTTAAGAAATGACAGTTTAGGTTTCTCTAATCCATAGTTCATACGGTGTCATCTCAACGGAATTACGTGGTGCCCTATTTAAAGTGAATGTGGTTGTCTCTAATGCCTAACCCATGAACGATAGTGGTAATTCGATAAGAGACATCAAGGTACGCACCATATCCAATAGGGTGCAACTATGATGTTCGGACACACCATCACACTATGGTGTTCGGTAGTATTAATTGTGAAACAATTTGCACAATGTCTTAATTGTGTGCCAAAACTCGTAACTCAGATATTCATCTCTATGATCATATCATAGATATTCTATCCTCTTGTCACGAAGATCTTAAACTTCACTCTCAAATTACTTGAACCATTCAATAATTCAGACTTGTGTTTCATCAAGTAAATATACTCAATATCTACTCGAATCATCCGTGAAGTAAGAACATAACGATATTCATCAGATGCCTCAAGACTCATTGGACTGCACACATCAAAATGTGTTACTTCCAACAAGTTGCTATCTTGTTCCATCTTATTTGAAACCGAGGCTTTTCACCATCTTGCCCATGTGGTATTATTTGCATGTCTCAAGTGATTCAAAATCAAGTGAGTCCAAACGATCCATCTGCATGGAGTTTCTTCATGCGTATACACCAATAGACATGGTTTGCATGTCTCAAACTTTTCAAAAACGAGTGAGTCCAAAGATCCATCAACATGGAGCTTCTTCATGCGTTTTATGACTTACATGGCAGTGCCACAAGTAAGTGGTACTATCATTACTATCTTATATCTTTTGGCATGAAAATGTGTATCACTACAATCGAGATTCAATAAACCATTCTTTTAGGTGCAAGACCATTGAAGGTATTATTCAAATAAATAGAGTAACCATTATCTCCTTAAATGAATAACCGTATTGCGATAGACATAATCCAATCATGTCTATGCTCAACGCAAACACCAAATAACAATTATTTAGGTTTAACATCAATCTCGATGGTAGAGGGAGCGTGCGATGCTTGATCACATCAACCTTGGAAACACATCCAACATATATCGTCACTCACCTTTAGCTAGTCTCCGTTTATTCCGTAGCTTTTATTTGAGTTACTAACACTTAGCAACCGAACCGTATCTAATACCCTGGTGCTACTAGGAGTGCTAGTAAAGTACACATTAACATAATGCATATCCAATATACTTCTATCGACCTTGCCAGCCTTCTCATCTACCAAGTATCTAGGGTAATTCTGCTCCAGTGGCTGTTCCCCTTATTACGTAAGCACTTAGTCTCGGGTTTGGGTTCAACCTTGGGTTTCTTCACCGGCAGCAACTGATTTGCCGTTCACGAAGTGTCCCTTCTTGCCCTTGCCCTTCTTGAAACTAGTGGTTTCATCAACCATCAACAATTGATGCTCCTTCTTGATTTCTACTTTCGCGATGTCAAACAACGCGAATACCTCAAGGATCATCATCTCTATCCTTGATATGATATAGTTCATCACGAAGCTCTAGCAGCTTGGTGGAAATGACTTTGGAGAAACATCACTATCTCATCTGGAAGATCAACTCCCACTCGGTTCAAGTGATTGTTGCACTTCAGACAATCTGAGCACAAGCTCAACGATTGAGCTTTTCTCCCTTAGTTTGCAGGCTAAGACAATCGTCGGAGGTCTTATACCTCTTGACGTGGGCACGAGCCTGAAATCCCAATTTCAGCCTTCGAAACATCTCATATGTTCCGCGACGTTTCGAAAAACGTCTTCGGTGCCTCAACTCTAAACCGTTTAACTGAACTATCACATAGTTATCAAAAAGTGTATGTCCGATGTTCGTAACATCCAAACGACGTTTGGGGTTCAGCACACTGAGCGGTGCATTAAGGACATAAGCTTTCTACTGTCCGCATAATCGCTACTGTCAACTTTCAACTATATTTTCTCTAGGAACATATCTAAACAATGGAACTAAAGCGCGAGCTCACGACATAATTTGCAAAGATCTTTTGACTATGTTCAGGATAATTAAGTTCATCTTATGAACTCCCACTCAGATAGACATCCCTCTGGTCATCTAAGTGATTACATGATCCGAGTCAACTAGGCCGTGTCCGATCATCACGTGAGACGGACTAGTCATCATCGGTGAACATCTTCATGTTGATCATATCTACTATACGACTCATGCTCGACCTTTCGGTCTCCGTGTTCCGAGGCCATGTCTGCACATGCTAGGCTCGTCAAGTTAACCCCAAGTGTTTTTGCTGTGTAAATCTGTCTTACACCCGTTGTATGTGGCCATGTCTGCACATGCTAGGCTCGTCAAGTTAACCCCAAGTGTTTTTGCTGTGTAAATCTGTCTTACACCCGTTGTATGTGAACGTAAGAATCCATCACACCCGATCATCACGTGGTGCTTAGAAGCGACGAACTGTAGCAACGGTGCACAGTCAGGGGAGAACACTTCTTGAAATTTGTGTAAGGGATCATCTTATTTACTACCGTCGTTTCTAAGTAAACAAGATGCATAAACATAATAAACATCACATGCAATTATATAGTAGTGACATGATATGGCCAATATCATATAGCTCCATTGATCTCCATCTTCGGGGCTCCATGATCATCATCGTCACCGGCATGACACCATGATCTCCATCATCATGATCTCCATCATCGTGTCTTCATGAAGTTGTCTCGCCAACTATTACTTCTACTACTATGGCTACCGGTTAGCAATAAAGTAAAGTAATTACATGGCGTTGTTTAATGACACGCAGGTCATACAATAAATAAAGACAACTCCTATGGCTCCTGCCGGTTGTCATACTCATCGACATGCAAGTCGTGAATCCTATTACAAGAACATGATCAATCTCATACATAACATATCATTCATCACATTCTTCTTGGCCATATCACATCACATAGCATACCCTGCAAAAACAAGTTAGACGTCCTCTAATTGTTGTTTGCATGTTTTACGTGGCTGCTATGGGTTTCTAGCAAGAACGTTTCTTACCTCGCAAAACCACAACGTGATATGCCAATTGCTATTTACCCTTCATAAGGACCCTTTTCATCGAATCCGTTCCGACTAAAGTGGGAGAGATCGGCACCGCTAGCCACCTTATGCACCAAGTGCATGTCGACCGGTGGAACCTGTCTCACGTAAGAGTACGTGTAAGGTCGGTCCGGGCCGCTTCATCCCACAATACAGTCGAAACAAGATTGGACTAGTAACGGTAAGCATATTGAACAAAATCAACGCACACTACTACTTTGTGTTCTACTCGTGCAAAGAATCTACGCAATAGACCTAGCTCATGATGCCACTGTTGGGGAACGCAGCAGAAATTCAAAATTTTCCTACGTGTCACCAAGATCTATCTATGGAGAAACTAGCAACGAGGGAAGGAGAGTGCATATACATACCCTTGTAGATCGCTAAGCGGAAGCGTTCAAGTGAACGGGGTTGATGGAGTCGTACTCGTCGTGATTCAAATCACCGGAGATCCTAGTGCCGAACAGACGGCACCTCCGCGTTCAACACACGTACAGTCCGGTGACGTCTCCCATGCCTTGATCCAGCAAGGAGAGAGGGAGAGGTTGAGGAAGACTCCATCCAGCAGCAGCACAACGGCGTGGTGGTGGTGGAGGAGCGTGGCAATCCCGCAGGGCTTCGCCAAGCACCAAGGGAGAGGAGGAGGAGGAGAGGCAGGGCTGCACCAAGAGGAGAAGTTCTCATGTCTGTTGGGCAGCCCAAAACCTCAAGTATATATAGGGGGAAAGGGGGGCTGCGCCCCCTTTAGGGTTTCCCACCCCAAGGGGTGCGGCCAGCCCTAGATGGGACTTGGGGGGCGGCCAAGAGGGGGAGGAGTGCCTCCCAAGTCAAGTGGAGGCCCTCCCCCTTAGGGTTTCCCCCCTCCCATGCGCATGGGCCTTGGGGGGCTGGTGCCCCTAGCCCATTAAGGCTAGGGCGCCCCCCTACAGCCCATGCTACTGTATTGGACGTGGTGGAACAATTTCCGGACCTCCGGACCCCTCCGAATCCTCCGGAACCTTCCGAAGCTTCCGGTACAATACCGAAAAACCCGAACTTTTCCGAACCCAACAACAACTTTCCATATATAAATCTTTACCTCCGGACCATTCCGGAACTCCTCGTGACATCCGGGATCTCATCCGGGACTCCGAACAACATTCGGTAACCACATACAAACTTCCTTTATAACCCTAGCGTCATCGAACCTTAAGTGTGTAGACCCTACGGGTTCGGGAACCATGCAGACATGACCGAGACGTTCTCCGATCAATAACCAACAGCGGGATCTGGATACCCATGTTGGCTCCCACATGTTCCACGATGATCTAATCGGATGAACCACGATGTCAAGGACTCAATCGATCCCGTATACAATTCCCTTTGTTTAGCGGTATTGTACTTGCCCGAGATTCGATCGTCGGTATCCCGATACCTTGTTCAATCTCGTTTCCGGCAAGTCTCTTTACTCGTTCCGTAACACATCATCCCGTGATCAACCCCTTGGTCACATTGTGCACATTATGATGATGTCCTACCGAGTGGGCCCAGAGATACCTCTCCGTTTACGGGCGACAAATCCAGTCTTGATTCGTGCCAACCCAACAGACACTTTCGAGATACCTGTAGTGCACCTTTATAGCCACCCGATTCGTTGTGACGTTTGGTACACCAAAAGCATTCCTACGGTATCCGGAGTTGCACAATCTCATGGTCTAAGGAAATGATACTTGACATTAGAAAAGCTTTAGCATACGAACTACGATCTTTGTGCTAGGCTTAGGATTGGGTCTTGTCCATCACATCATTCTCCTAATGATGTAATCCCGTTATCAACGACATCCAATGTCCATGGTCAGGAAAACGTAACCATCTATTGATCAACGAGCTAGTCAACTAGAGGCTTACTAGGGACATGGTGTTGTTTATGTATCCACACATGTATCTGAGTTTCCTATCAATACAATTATAGCATGGATAATAAACGATTATCATGAACAAGGAAATATAATAATAACTAATTTATTATTGCCTCTAGGGCATATTTCCAACACCCGCCGCCGTCCGTCTTCTCCCGGCGACCGCCGCCGCTCCTCCGGCGAGCTTCGCTCGGCAGCGCCCGCCTGCTCCTCCTCCCATGGGCCCGCACCGTCCTCACAAGACGTCCCTCGCCATACCGCCCAGCTCCCCTACGCCCGGCGCCGGCTTCATCTCCGGCCAGATCCGGTCGTGGGTCGACCGGATCCGGCGCCCCCTCGCCGGCGCAGCCCGTCCCCGGCCGTCTTCCCCAGCCACGGCCATCCTCGGAATCCGTGCCGACGGTTGACTTTCCTCCCCCTCTGTTTTTCCCTAAGTCCCGAGACATTTTGTCATTAGCATGCCATATTCATCATGCCATAACTCTCTGCATGTTGCTCCGTTTCGTGCGTGTAATATGTCAAATTGTTCGTCTCGACGAGTACATCATTCATATCATTGCATCATTTTAATTTGAGCTCATCTTGATGCCCGAAATGCTGTTAGAAGAGGGCTATGTGATGTTAGTTTCAGATTCTTATCAGAACATGCACTTTTGTCATTTTTGCCATGATTGATGTGTGCACCCTATGAACTTAAGTCCTACATGTGTTTTGTAATATGCCATGCCATCTTTACAGGGGTGTATGCCATGTATTTTTGTGATCTATGTGATGACTAGCACAAGCATGCAAACTAGGCTTCATGATGTTGCTGATTTCAGCCCCCGTTCTGCTGATATTTGTATGCCATGTAAACTTGATGCTACCGAGAGATCCATGCATATTTTGAGATACTTCAGTAAGGATGTTTTGAACATATGGTTATTCTCTATCCATCCATGCCCTTGTTTGCAATTATGGAGTGCCATAGCTTGAGTCAATTGAGCTCTACTTTTGCTATAAAATGTTTCCTGGCAGATTGTTTACATGTTATTCAATTTTGCCAAGGTTGTTGTAGTTGATCCGTGTATGCTATGATGTTGTTCTTGCCATGTATAGCCTCTATGCCATGTCTTCTTACTGTGAGTTGGCTTTCCATGCCATTTATTGCTCGGTGGTGAGTGGTTCAAGCTCACCAACATGTCTACTTATTGTTGTTCCTGCCATGTTTAAATCTGTAATATAACTTGCTATGTTTACATGGGTGCCATCATATCTTCTGATCATTTTTGGCTCATGGTCACTAGAGGACTTTTGTTATATGCAATTAGTTCATTCATGCCATGCGTTTGTTTGCCATGATAAGTTCCTGTAACATGTTGTTTGATAGCTCTAAACATTGCAACCTGATGTTATTTCCTGATAAGTCTGAAACTGTTAGTATTTGCAATCTTGTCATGTGTGTTTGAGCATGTTCTAGTGATTTCTGGAGATAGCTCAGTGTTCATGTTTTGTAATGCTTTACCTATACATCATGCCCATGCCTTTTGTTATCATGTTAAGATGTTGTACCATGTTGTTTTGATGCTTGCAATATGCCTACTTGCTGTTTTGGACAGATTGTTGCTATAACTTGTATTGTGTGTATGTGTTGCACCGTTGCTCCGTTTTGAGTGTGCTCTATATGAAACTTGCTTTATTTTGCATGTAGTTGCATATTATCATATTGCATCCTTGTTTTGAGGTGTTTGCTTGATGTTTGTATGCATTTTGCATCAATGCCATGCTTATCTTGTTTTGCTCATATCTTCTAGGCCGTAGCTCCGAATTAAATGAACTTTATATGTAACTTGACTAGAATTTCGTGTAGATCATCGTGGTGCATCTTAACTTGCTGTTTAACAACTTGAACATAATGTTTATTCAGATCTGGACCAATTTCGAAATTTGCATATGAGGACTTACCGGAGTTGTTCTATGTTGTTTTCGGCCTCATTTAAACTTGCCTTGATGTGTTGCTCTTGTTTGCATTATCTCTTGCCATGAGTAGCTTCATCTAGATTTGTCATGCATCATGTTTGTTGTGCATCTTGTCATGTTCATGTGTGGTGTGTTTACCTTGTTGTGTGCTTCTCTTGTTAGTTCCTGTTTCGTTGCGATCGTGAGAATTCGTTCGTCTACGCTTGGTTCAGCTTCATCCGTTCGTCTTCTTCATGGACTCGTTCTTCTTCCTAGCGGGATTTCAGGCAATATGACCGCTACCCTGGATCTCACTACTATCATTGCTATGCTAGTTGCTTCGTTCTATCGCTATGCTGCGCTACCTATTACCTGTTTATCAAGCCATCCCAAATTGCCATGTCAGCCTCTAACCTTTTGCACTCTTCCTAGCAAACCATTGTTTGGCTATGTTACCGCTTTGCTCAGCCCCTCTTATAGCGTTGTTAGTTGCAGGTGAAGATGAAGTTTGTTCCTTGTTGGAACATGGAGATGTTGTTCCTTGTTGGAACATGTTTACTTGTTGGGATATCACAATATATCTTATATTATTAATGCATCTATATACTTGGTAAAGGGTGGAAGGCTCGGCCTTATGCCTGGTGTTTTGTTCCACTCTTGCCGCCCTAGTTTCCGTCATATCGGTGTTATGTTCCCGATTTTGCGTCCCTAACGCGTCGGGTGATTTATGGGACCCCTTGACAGTTCGCTTTGAATAAGACTCCTCCAAAGAAGGCCGAACATTGGTTTTACCATTTGCCTCACCTATGCCCTTTTTCCCTTGGGTTTCCGGAGCCCAAGGGTCATCTTTATTTTAGCCCCCCCGGGCCAGTGCTCCTTCGAGTGTTGGTCCGAACCGAGCAGCTTGCGGGGCCACCACGGGGAAACTCGAGGCTTGGTTTTACTCGTAGCTTGACTTATCCGGTGTGCCGTGAGAACGAGGTACGTGCGACTCCTATCGGGATTTGTCGGCACATCCGGGCGGCTTTGGTGGTCTTGTTTTATAGCTGTCGAAATGCCTTGTAGCCGGGATTCCGAGACTGATCGGGTCTTCCCGGGGAGAAGGAATATCCTTCGTTGATCGCGAGAGCTTATCATGGGCTAAGTTGGGACACCCTGCAGGTATAAACTTTCGAGAGCCGTGCCATGGTTATGTGGCAGATGGGAATTTGTTAATATCCGGTTGTAGTAAACTTGAAGCAAACTCTTCTAAAATACACCAACCGTGTGCGTAACCATGAGTGTCTCTTTTCGGGGTTGATCGAGAGGAGAACACGGTTTCTGGGTTATGTTTGACGTAAGTAGGAGTTCAGGTTCACTTCTTGATCATTACTAGTTGACGACCGTTCCTTTGTTTCTCTTCTCGCTCCCATTTGCGTATGTTAGCCACCATATATGCTTAGTCGCTGCTGCAGCCTCACCACCTTACCCCTTCCTTTCCCTTTAAGCTTTGCTAGTCTTGATACCCATGGTAATGGGATTGCTCAGTCCTCGTGGCTCACATATTACTACACCACCAGTTGCAGGTACAGGTTCGCGATGATCATGACGCGAGAGCGATGTTTCCTTGTTTGGAGTTCTTCTTCTGCTTCTTCGATCAGGGGATAGGTTCCAGGTCGGCAGCCTGGGCTAGCAGGGTGGATGTCGTTTGAGTTTCTGTTTATGTTTCATCCGTAGCCGGATGTTGATCTTGTATTTGATGTTGATGTATTCCTGTGGCATTTGTGCCTTATGTATGTATCCCCATCTATTATGTAATTGTTGATGTAATGATATCCACCTTGCAAAAGCGTTTCAATATGTGGGTCTATCCTTGGTAGGACCTTCGAGTTCCTTTTGGATAGGGTCGCATATTGGGCGTGACAAGTTGGTATCAGAGCCTCGACCGACCCTAGGAGCCCCCTTGATTGATCGTGTAGTTTGGCCTTGTCGAGTCTAGAAAAAACTGTTTTCAGAGTCTAGTTATATCGGAGAGTAGGAATTCTTTTTACTCCTCAGCCCCTTCGTCGCTCTGGTGAGGAATCTTGACGTTGGTGTTTTGAATTACTCCTCTTCCCCTTCAAATTTTTTCTTTAGGGTCACGCAGTTGGTTTTCCGATCGTGGGTCCTCAGCTCTTTTTCATCCGGTGCTTTTCTCGTCAAGTCGACTCGAACCTCTTTGTCTTTCGCGAGATCAATCCTCAGTTCTTCCTCTGACGTCGTTGTTTTTCCTTGTCCGAAGTTGTCCTTGTTTTTCCCACCCGCCCTCCCTTCTTCTTCTCGGAACCGGAGTCCGTAATTGAGTATCCATCCTACTCGTGCGAAGTCTTTGCTTTCTTTCCTCAATGATTTCAACCGGTGTTCTCTCTTCAAGGTATTCGTCGTTTTCCCCTTCCAAGTTGCCTCTGTGTTTTCCCGCCCTCCCACCCTCTTCTTCCCGGAACCCGAGTCTTTTTCGACCATCAATTTCATTCGTGTGGAGCCTCTTCAGTCTTCCCTCAATTATTTCAACCGGTGAATTCTCGTCTTGTTCGTCATTCTTCATCCCTTTCTTTTTCCAATGCACTCAAATCAAGTTTTTCGGGCTGATCATATTCTTTTCCTTGGATCAAGTGTTCTCCTTGCTCGTTTGCCTCTCGTCATTCAATCATTCCGGAGTTCAAGACATCTCATGAGATTCGTCTGTGTTCCAATTAATTCGAGGTTGTCACCTCATTCAAATATTTCTATTGTTCCTGTGCATCATCTATCTGTTCAACAATCCTTTCCAATGGTGTTATCTCTTCAGTGGGCCCTAAACCACAGGTCTTTTTCCAGGATCTTACCTGACTCTTCTAATTTACCCGGAGTTATCCTAAATTCTTTTCAAGTCTGACGTAAGAATGAATTTCATCAGTCAGATGCCTTCTCCAAGATCGCTTTCTAATTCTTTTCGTTGTTGGCTCAACCTCTCTGTTTTTCTTAATCCCGGAGTATCTCAACAATTTTGGTGGTGTTTCTCGTCGTCATTTCAAGACCGAAGAAGAGTTTTCCCTCTAAATCTTGTCCGTTCTACCGGAGATTCGCGGTGCTAGCTCGATGTTATCCTCTCAAATTGTTTTTAATCGTGCAAATTCTTTTCATCCATCCGGAGTATTTCAGGTGTTGCTTTCCCTCTCGATCATCCGGAGGTCATCTTTTCGAAATATCTCTCCATTCTAAGTTTTTCAAATTCGTTCTCCAATTATTCCATATTCGTGCCCCTTCGTTCGTCTCAATATTCTTCCGGTGCTGCGTTCAAGCATTCGTTAATCAGTTCGCGATCTCTTCGATCTCTTTCTCTAAATTCCCTCAAGTATCTCCGTGCTTCTCTAATTCTTCCCGGTGATTATTTCTTTTTCATCAGTCATTCCGAATTCTAACGGTGGTTCCTTCAGATTCTTTTCCTGGGTTATCATTTTAATTCATTCGATCCTTTCAATCCTACCGGTGGTTCATGAAGACCTTCTCAAGTTTGCGACATGTCTTTTCTCAATCCTTTTCAAGAAGAATAAGTAGTAGGCGAAATCCATTGTTTGTCATCAAGTTAATTTGATGAAGGATAAGCATACAATAAATCTTATTCTTATTTTATCCAAGTGAGTAATCCTTTCCTTCGGAGTTTGTTCGTGAGGAATAAATTCTAGTTCCAAGTGTTTTCATCTTTTCCTTCCCGGAGTTCAAAGTTTTCTTGGCCATCTCGTCGGAACCTCCATCTAAGTCACCGCAAGGCTCATCTTATTCTTTATTCCTTCATTCTATCCCATCATCCTTTTGTCACCGGAGTTCTTCATGGTGGTTCTTCAGGATTTAATTCATTCTTCTAGTGCTCATCAAGATTCTTGTTGGGGGAGTTCAAGTATTCTTCTTCTTGCTTCGCGAGGTGCAATTAATTCTCCGTTTTCTTTTAAAGATGGAGTTTTACATTTCTTCATTCCTCTCAGATATGCAATCTTTTCCGCTTGTGGTTGATTATCACCTCATAATTTTGAGATGTTACCTATAAGTCCACAACAAGCTTATTCTTTCGTCGTTGATTTTCTCGACAACTCCGTTCAATCCTTCCTTCTAAGTTCTTTTCATTCAATTCTTTCAATTCTTCCGGAGGCATTGTGTTGTTCCTCTCGTCAACTATCGTTCCATTTTGTCAAACTCAGTTCCAACTCCTTCCATGTTCAACCGGAGTGCTGCATAAATCCTTTCAGTCTTATTCGTCTCTTTTCTCATTCTAACCACTCCGGTTAGAACGAGTTGCTTTTAGAGTCTATCTTGATTCCGTGAGCTTTCGATTCTCGTCATTCTCGTCGTTCCTCTCGTCTTCTCGAGTGCTCTTGATTCTTTACTTCTTCTCTTGAGTTCTTGTTTCACCTCATCCCTTTTTCCCTTCCGTCTCGGTCCTAAGATCTCGGGACGAGATCTCTTGTTAGTGGAGGAGTGTTATACGCCCGGATTCGATCGCGGTGTGTCGTCGGTTATTCGCCGTCGTTGCCATGTCATGTGCTTGCGTGTTGCACTTTGCCATGTCATCATCTGCATTTCATATCATGTCATCATGTGCATTTCATTTTGCATACGTGTTCGTCTCATGCATCCGAGCATTTTCCCCGCTGTCCGTTTTGCAATCCGGCACTCCTATGTCTCCCGGCGCCCCCTTTTACCTCTTTTCGTGTGCGGATGTTAAACGTTCTCGGAATGGACCGAGTCTTGCCAAGCGGCCATGGTATACCACCGGTAGACCGCCTGTCAAGTTTCGTGCCATTTGGAGGCCGTTTGGTACTCCAACGGTTAACCGGGTAACCGCAAAGGTCTCTTTTGTGCGCAGCCCAACTCCCCCTCCAAACTGGCCCAAAACCCAGCAAACTCCCCTCCATGCTCTCGGTCGTTCGATCACGATCGTGTTGGCAAAAACCGCTCCTCATTTGGACTATCCTAGCTCCCTCTACCTATAAATATGCCCCTCTCCCCGAAAATCCCGCAGTCCAAACCCTAATTTTCCCTCCGCGCCGCGCCGGACATGTCTGATCTGGACCGGACGAAGTCCGCCGCCGCCCCCTCGGCCAACCAGCGCCCGACACGTGCCCAAGCCGCCGTCTCCGTTCAGCGCGCAGCGCGCCCACTGGCCAGTTGAACCCGTCTGCGAGCCCATCTGGCGCCGCCGCCAGCCAGCCAGCGCCGCCGCGCCCACGGCTGCTTCCGCCCAGCGCCATACGCCAGCCATGGATCGCCGACCCGCCGCCGTCCGTCTTCGCCAGCGACCGCCGCCGCTCCTCCGGCGAGCTTCGCTCGGCCGCGCCGCCGACCAGCTCCTCCGCCATGGGCCCGCCCGTCCCTCGCCCGTCCCTCGCCGCCGCCTCGGCCTCGCCCGCCGCCCCTGCTAAATCTCCGCCAGATCCGGTCGTGGTCGACCGGATCCGTGCCCTCGCCGACGCGGCCCGTCCCGGCCGTCTTCCCCTGCCACGGCCATCCTCGGAATCCGTGCCGACGGTTGACTTTCCTCCCCCTCTGTTTTTCCCTAAGTCCCGAGACATTTTGTCATTAGCATGCCATATTCATCATGCCATAACTCTCTGCATATTGCTCTGTTTAGTGCGTGTAATATGTCAAATTGTTCGCCTCGACGAGTACATCATTTCATCTCATTGCATCATTTTCATTTAAGCTCATCTTGATGCCCGAAATGCTGTTAGAAGAGGGCTATGTGATGTTAGTTTCAGATTCTTATCAGAACATGCACTTTTGTCATTTTTGCCATAATTGATGTGTGCACCCTATGAACTTAAGTCCTAGATGTGTTTTGTAATATGCCATGCCTTCTTTACATGGGTGTATGCCATGTATTTTTGTGATCTATGTGGTGACTAGCACAAGCATGCAAACTAGGCTTCATGATGTTGCTGATTTCAGCCCCTGTTCTGCTGATATTTGTATGCCATGTAAACTTGATGCTACCGAGAGATCCATGCATATTTTGAGATACTTCAGTAAGGATGTTTTGAACATATGGTTATTCTCTATCCATCCATGCCCTTGTTTGCAATTATGGAGTGCCATAGCTTGAGTCAATTGAGCTCTACTTTTGCTATAAAATGTTTCCTGGCAGATTGTTTACATGTTATTCAACTTTGCCAAGGTTGTTGTCGTTGATCCGTGTATGCTATGATGTTTTTCTTGCCATGTATAGCCTCTATGCCGTGTCTTCTTACTGTGAGTTGCCTCGCCATGCCATGTATTTCTCTGTGGTGAGTGGTTCAAGCTCACCAACATGTCTACTTATTGTTGTTCCTGCCATGTTTAAATCTGTAATATAACTTGCTATGTTTACATGGGTGCCATCATATCTTCTGATCATTTTTGGCTCATGGTCACTAAAGGACTTTTGTTCTATGGAATTAGTTGATTCATGCCATGCATTTTTTGGCCATGATAAGTTCCTGTAACATGTTGTTTGATAGCTCTAAACATTGCAACCTGATGTTATTTCCTGATAAGTCTGAAACTGTTAGTATTTGCAATCTTGCCATGTGTGTTTGAGCATGTTCTAGTGATTTCTGGAGATAGCTCAGTGTTCATGTTTTGTAATGCTTTACCTGTACATCATGCCCATGCCTTTTGTTATCATGTTAAGATGCTGTAGCATGTTGTTTTGATGATTGCAATATGCCTACTTGCTGTTTTGGACAGATTGTTGCTATAACTTGTATTGTGTTTATGTGTTGCACCGTTGCTCCGTTTTGAGTGTGCTCTATATGAAACTTGCTTTATTTTGCATGTAGTTGCATATTATCATGTTGCATCCTTGTTTTGAGGTGTTTTCTTGATGTTTGTATGCATTTTGCATCAATGCCATGCTTATCTTGTTTTGCTCATATCTTCTAGGCCGTAGCTCCGAATTAAATGAACTTTATATGTAACTTGACTAGAATTTCGTGTAGATCATCGTGGTGCATATTAACTTGCTGTTTAACAACTTGAACATAAGGTTTATTCAGATGTGGACCAATTTCGAAATTTGCATATGAGGACTTACTGGAGTTGTTCTATGTTGTTATCGGCCTCATTTAAACTTGCCTTGATGTGTTGCTCTTGTTTGCATTATCTCTTGACATGAGTAGCTTCATCTAGATTTGTCATGCATCATTTTTGTTGTGCATCTTGTCATGTTCATGTGTGGTGTGTTTACCTTGTTGTGTGCTTCTCTTGTTAGTTCCTGTTTCGTTGCGATCGTGAGGATTCGTTCGTCTACGCTTGGTTCGGCTTCATCCGTTCGTCTTCTTCATGGACTCATTATTCTTCCTAGCGGGATTTCAGGCAAGATGACCGCTACCCTGGATCTCACTAGTATCATTGCTATGCTAGTTGCTTCGTTCTATCGCTATGCTGCGCTACCTATTACCGAGTGGGCCCAGTGATACCTCTCCGTTATACGGAGTGACAAATCCCAGTCTCGATCCGTGTCAACCCAACAGACACTTTCGGAGATACCTGTAGTGTACCTTTATAGTCACCCGATTCGTTGTGACGTTTGGTACACCAAAGCACTCCTACGGTATCCGGGAGTTACACGATCTCATGGTCTAAGGAAGAGATACTTGACATTGGAAAAGCTCTAGCAAAGCGAACTGCATGATCTTGTGCTATGCTTAGGATTGGGTCTTGTCCATCACATCATTCTCCTAATGATGTGATCCCGTATCAACGACATCCAATGTCCATAGTCGAGAAACCATGACTATCTATTGATCAACGAGCTAGTCAACTAGAGGCTCACTAGGGACATATTGTGGTCTATGTATTCACCGTGTATTACGATTTCCGGATAATAAAATTATAGCATGAACAAAAGACAATTATCATGAACAAGGAAATATAATGATAATCCTTTTATTATTGACTCTAGGGCATATTTCCAACAGTCTCCCACTTGCACTAAGTCAATAATCTGAATTACATTGTGATGAACCTAACACCCATAGAGTTACGGTGTTGATCATGTTTTGCTTTCATGGAAGAGGTTTAGTCAGCGGATCTGCGATATTCAGATCCGTATGCACTTTGCAAATTTCTATGTCTCCATCTTGAACATTTTCACGGATGGAGTTGAGCGGCAACTTGATGTGCTGGTCTTCTTGTGAAACACTGGCTCCTTGGCAAGTGCAATAGCTCGGTGTTATCCTGAGAAGAGTTTGATCGGCCCGACGCATTGGGTATGAATCCTAGGTCAGTGATTAACTCCTTCACCCATATTGCTTCATGTGCTGCCTCCGAGGCTGGCATGTACTCCGCTTCACATGTAGATCCGCCACGGCGCTACTGCTTGCGGTTGCACCAACTTCTTGCTCCACCATTCAACATATACTGCGTATCCGGTTTGTGACTTAGAGTCATCGGATCTGTGTCGAAGCTAAGCGTCGATGTAACCCTTCTGACGAGCTCTTCGTCACCTCCATAAGCGAAACATGTCCTTTGTCCTTTTCAGGTACTTCAAGATATTCTTGACCGCTGTCGATGTTCCTTGCGGGATTACTTTGGTACCTTCCTACCAAAATTTACGGCAAGGTTTACATCATATGCGGTACACAGCATGGCATACATAATAGATCCTATGGCGAGGCATGGGGATGGCGCTCATCTCTTCTTTATCTTTTGCCGTGGTGGGACATTGAGCCGAGCTCAATCTCACACCTTGCGATACAGGCAGAACCCTTTCTTGGACTGATCCATTTTGAACTTCTTCAAAATCTTATCAAAATCGTGCTTTGTGAAAGACCTATGAGGCGTCTCGATCTATCCTATAGATCTTGATGCCTAATATGTAACAGCTTCTCAAGGTCCTTCATTGAAAACTTTTATTCAAGTAGGCCTTAATGATGTCCAAGAGTTCTATATCATTTCCCATCAAAAGTATGTCATCTACATATAATATGAGAAATGCTCTGAGCTCCACTCACTTTCTTATGTATGAGGCTTTTCCATAAGTGCATAAACTAAGCCTTTGATCATCTCATCAAGCGAATGTTTAACTCGAGATGCTTGCACCAGCCCATAAATGGATCCTTTGGAGCTTGCATACTTTGTTAGTATTCTTAGAATTAAACAAAACCTTCCGGCTGCATCATATACAGCTCTTCCTTAAGATAACCGTAAAGGAATGCCGTTTGGCGTCCATCTGCCATATCTCATAATCATAGTATCGGCAATTGCTAACATGATTGAGACGGACTTAAGCTTCGCTACGGAGAAAAAGTCTCATCGTAGTCAATTCCTTGAACTTGCCAATAACCCTTAGCGACAAGTCGAGCTTTATAGATGGTTACATTACCATCGCATCCGTCTTCTTCTTAAAGATCCATTTGTTTTCTATCGCTTCGCCGATCATCGAACAGAAATCTGCCAAAGTCCACACTTTGTTTTCATAAATGGATCCTATCTCGGATTGCATGCTTCAAGCCATTTGTTGGAATCGGGCCGCCATCGCTTCTTCATAGTTGAAGGTTCACCGTTGTTTAACAACATGATTTCCGGGACAGGGTTGCCATACCACTCTAGTGTGGAGCGTGTCCTTGTGGACCTCTGATTCGGTAGCAACTTGATCCAAAGTACCTTGATCATCATCATTAATTTCCCGATGATGATCCGCAGACTTATGGAGAAGCTCATGCTATAAGAAAGTGAGGGGAGCTCAGAGCATTTCATATTATATGTGGATGACATACTTTTGATGGGAAATGATATAGAACTTTTGGACAACATTAAGGCCTACTTGAATAAGTGTTTTTCAATGAAGGACCTTGGAGAAGTTGCTTATATTAGGCATCAAGATCTATAGAGATAGATCGAGACGCCTCATAGGTCTTTCACAAAGCACATACCTTGATAAGATATTGAAGAAGTTCAATATGGATCAGTCCAAGAAGGGTTCTTGCCGTGTTGCAAGGTGTGAAATTTAGCTCGCTCAAAGTCCCACCACGGCATAAGATAGAGAAAAGATGAGTGTTGTCCCTATGCCTCGGTCATGGGGTCTATCATGTATGCTATGCTGTGTACTGCACCTAATGTAAACCTTGCCGTAAGTTTGGTAGGAAGGTACCAGTAATCCCGCATGGAACACCGGACATCGGTCAAGAATATCCTGAAGCACCAAAAGGACTAAGGATATGTTTCGTATGGAGGTGACGAAGAGCTCGTCAGAAGGGTTACTTCGACGCTAGCTTCGACATAGATCTGATGACTCTAAGTCACAAACCGGATACGCGTATATTTTGAATGATGGGGCAGTAAGCTGGTGCAGTTGCAAGCAAAGCGCCGTATGGATCTACATGTGAAGCGGAGTACATGGCAGCCTTTAGGTAGCGATGAAGCAATCTGATGAAGGAGTTCATCACCGACCGAGGAGTCATACCCAATGCGTCGGGGCTAATCACACTCTTCCGTGACAACACCGAGCTATTGCTCTTGCCAAGGAGCCCAGGTTTCACAAGAAGACCAGGCACATCAAGCGCCGCTCAACTCCATCCGTAAGAATGTTCAAGATGGAGACATAGATATTTGCAAAGTGCATACAGATCTGAATGTCGCAGATCCGTGGACTAAACCTCTTCCGCGAGCAAAACGTGATCAACACCAGCATTCTATGGGTGTTCGATTCATCACGATGTAACTAGATTATTGACTCTAGTGCAAGTGGGAGACTGTTGGAAATATGCCCTAGAGGCAATAATAAAGAGGTTATTATTATATTTCCTCGTTCATGATAATTGTCTTTTATTCATGCTATAATTGTGTTATCCGGAAATCGTAATACATGCGTGAATACATAGACCACAACATGTCCCTAGTGAGCCTCTAGTTGACTAGCTCGTTTATCAATAGATGGTCACGGTTTCCTGACCATGGACATTGGATGTCATTGATAACGGATCACATCATTGGGAGAATGATGTGATGGACAAGACCCAATCCTAAGCATAGCACAAGATCGTAGTTCGCTTGCTAGAGCTTTTTCAATATCTAGTATCATTTCCTTAGACCATGAGATCGTAACTCCCGGATGCCGAGGAGTGCTTTGGTGTACCAAATGTCACAACGAATCGGGTGACTATAAAGGAATACTACAGTATCCCCGAAAGTATCTGGGGTTGACACGGATCGAGACTGGATTTGTCACTCCTTATGACGGAGAGGTATCTCTGGCCTACTCGTAATGCATCATCATAATGAGCTCAATGTGACCAAGTGTTTGGTCACGGATCATGCATTACAGTGCGAGTAAAGTGACTTGCCGGTAACAAGATTGAACGAGGTATTGGGATACCGACGATCGAATCTCGGGCAAGTAACGTACCGATTGACAAAGTGAATTGTATACGGGATTACTTGAATCCTTGACATCGTGTTTCATCCGATGAGATCATCGAGGAGCATGTGGGAGCCAACATGGGTATCCAGATCCCGCTGTTGGTTATTGGCCGGAGAGTCGTCTCGGTCATGTCTGCGTGTCTCCCGAACCCGTAGGGTCTACACACTTAAGGTTTGGTGACGCTAGGGTTGTAGAGATATTAGTATGCGGTAACCCGAAAGTTGTTCGGAGTCCCGGATGAGATCTCGGACGTCACGAGGAGTTCCGGAATGGTCCAGAGGTGAAGAATTGTATATAGGAAGTCCAGTTTCGGCCACTGGGAAAGTTTCGGGGGTCACCGGTATTGTACCGGGACCACCGGAAGGGTCCCGGGTGTAACGCCCCGGACACACCCGCCGGTGGTCGTTACTCCTGGCGGGATCTAGACTGGCCCCACAGATCAATACTAGTCTTTTCTGCACACTTTGTCCTCACTCGTGCGCACCCGGGAGCAACTTCCCAGTCGGTCACCCATCCCGACACTACTCCAAGCCGAGCACGCTTAACTTTGGAGTTACGTCCGAATGGGCTCCGGAAAAGAAGGAATTCCTTATTGATATGAGTAGTCTATCATCCCTAATAAGCCAGGCTATTACATACACCCCCACTCGGAGGAACCGACGTCCTCGTCGGGCCACGAGAACGTTCCTCTTGGCACAAACGTCGTGCTTCCAATCCGTACATGTGCCATGTCGGGTGCCACGACGGGTCACAAATGTCATGAACAACATGACCGCGCACCTGTCCGCAACCATCCGTGTAACCGCGAGGGTCGGCTCTGATACCAACTTGTAACGCCCCGGACACACCCGCCGGTGGTCGTTACTCCTGGCGGGATCTAGACTGGCCCCACAGATCAATACTAGTCTTTTCTGCACACTTTGTCCTCACTCGTGCGCACCCGGGAGCAACTTCGGTCGGTCACCCATCCTGACACTACTCCAAGCTGAGCACGCTTAACTTTGGAGTTCTGTCCGAATGGGCTCCCGGAAAAGAAGGAATTTTATTGATATGAGTAGTCTATCATCCCTAATAAGCCAGAGGCAGACTCGATGGGTCGAAATGATTCAAGAGTACAACCCAAGTATTGAGTATACTCCGGGCAAAGCCAATGTCATTGCAGACGCTTTGAGCAGGAAAGCTTACTGCAACAGTCTAATCCTCAAGCCCTTTCAGCCGGATCTCTGTGAATCGTTCCGCAAGCTGAATCTTCAAGTTGTCCTCAAGGCTTTCTTGCCAACCTCATAGTCTCTCCTACTTTGGAAGATCAGATTCGTGAGGCTCAACTTCTGGATACCATGGTGAAGAAAGTGAAACGTGGTATCGACAAGGGCATTTCCAAGTACAAGTGCTTCCATGTTGATGACAAAGACACTCTGTTCTTTGAGGACCGGATTGTGGTTCCTAAGGGTGATCTGAGAAAAGTCATTATGAACGAGGCTCACAATTCGCTTCTATCCATTCATCCTGGAAGTACGAAGATGTACCATGACCTCAAGCAGTCATATTGGTGGACTCGAATGAAGCGAGAAATTGCTCAATTCGTGAATGAGTGTGATGTCTGCAGAAGAGTGAAAGCAGAACACCAAAGACCAGCTGGTCTCCTTCAACCTCTTGCTATTCCTGAATGGAAGTTTGATCATATTGAAATGGACTTCGTGACTGGTTTTCCAAAGTCCAAGCGTGGAAATGATGCTATCTTCGTTGTCATTGACAAGCTTACTAAAGTGGCTCATTTTCTTCCTATCAAAGAATCCATCACTGCAGCTCAGTTGGCAGAGCTATACACCTCCAGGATTGTCTCTTTGCACGGTATTCCTCAAGTGATCTCTTCAGACCGTGGCAGCATCTTTACCTCCAAGTTCTGGGATTCTTTTCAGAAGGCCATGGGCACCAGCATTCGTTTCAGCACAGCTTTCCATCCTCAAACAAGTGGCCAAGTCGAGCGAGTTAATCAAATTCTTGAAGATATGCTCAGAGCTTGTGTCATTTCCTTCGGTATGAAGTGGGAAGATTGTCTCCCTTATGCCGAGTTCTCTTACAACAACAGCTTCCAAGCGAGTTCGGGCAAGGCCCCATTTGAAATTCTCTATGGCAGAAAGTGCCGTACTCCTCTCAATTGGTCTGAGACAGGTGAACGCCAACTTCTTGGCAATGACTTGATCACAGAAGCAGAAGAAATGTGCAAGGTCATTCGTGAGAATCTCAAAGCCGCGCAATCGCGACAGAAGAGCTATTATGATGATAAGCACCGTGATGTGACTTTTGAAATCGGAGACCATGTCTACCTCCGCGTCTCTCCAATGAAAGGTACTCGTCGCTTCGGTATCAAAGGGAAGCTTGCCCCTAGATACGTGGGTCCTTTCAAGATCATTGGGAAAAGAGGCGATCTCGCCTATCAACTTGAGCTTCCATCCAACTTTGCAAACGTGCGATGTGTTTCACGTGTCACAGCTTCGCAAGTGCTTCAAGACTCTGAACGCACTATCAACTTCAAGAGATTGACCTTCAAGAAGATCTCTCTTATCGTGAGCACCCCGTTGCTATTCTTGAAGAAACCGAGCGCAAGACTCGCAACAAGTCAATCAAATTCCTGAAAGTGAAGTGGTCACACCATTCCGACCGAGAAGCTACCTGGGAGCGTGAGGATCACCTCCGTTCTGAGTATCCGGAGTTCTTTCAGTCCTAGATCTCGGGACGAGATCCTCTTGTAGTGGTGGAGTGTTGTAACACCCTGGATGTAAACTTCCCCTTTTTGGGCAATATATCATTTCACCTCATCCAATTCTTGTGGGTTCTTGTCATGTTTGGTCTCATGCTGTTTTGGTTGTGTTGGGTTTTCTTTTCTTTGTTTGCTCCTTTTGCCATATTGCATTTGTGCCTTTTGTCTCTTGCTTTCCCCTTCTTGTCATGTGATTGTGGATGTGCATGTCATATGATTGTGGTTTTCCCTTGCATGTCATGTGGGTGCATGTTTCTTCCTCTCTTGCATTTACCATCCCCTCCTTCCCTCTACTTCCTTCTCTTTCATTGCCATATATTCCCTCCTTCAATTAATGTTCATCTCCTTCCCAAAAATCTTCCTTGTTACACTAAACCTCTCTGCCCTAAAATCTCCTCATTTGAAATTGTTATGGTCAGGTTCAAAAATGGCACAAGTTTGAAGCATTTTCAAACTTGCATTATTTTTCTACCTTTAAAAATGTCCATTACATTTTATTTAAATAGAGGAGAATTCCAGGAGTGTGGGGATATTTTCCTTTCACTCTAAATCTTTCCTTTTCTCCCTGTACTTCTTTTTCTCTTCCCTTTTATTTTTAGAAAAAGGAAAAGGGAGAAGAGGCAGCAGCAGCAGCGCAGCCCAGCAGCCCTCTCTCCACCTGGGCCTCCGGCCTCCCGAGCCGGCCCAACTCTCCCCGCAGCCCGCAGCCTAGAGAGGCGCGCCAGCCCGTCCGCTCCTTCCTCCTGCCCTCGGTCACCCGCGCCCGCACTTACCCCCGATGGATCCCGACCACGTGGCGGCTTCGGGCCCGCCTGGCAGCGACCGCCCTTGTGCGTCGCACCCACCTTTTCCTCCTCCTCCCGCAGCGCCATGGGGACCCCGAGTGAGGAGAGCACGAGCTCGGCCTCGTCGCCCTAGCCCCCCTTCTTATCCCCCTCCGCGCTAGACCGAACCCTAGGGTTCCCCTCTCCCTCTCGCCGCCGCCGCCAGGTGAGAATCCCCCCTAGATCGCCGCCCCGCTCGGTTCCCGAGCGCATCTGGGAGCACGTCTCCGTCGCCAGCGTGCTCTCCGTCCACCTCGACCCGGCGGCCCTTGTCCATCTTCCTCCTCGTCGTCGTCTACGACCACGACGTCGACTACGGAGGCCCGATTCGCCAAGTACACCGACGCCACTGCCTTATCTTCCTCTCGGTCAGCGTTCCCGGCGAGGTTCAGAGATCGAGCTCGTCGCCGTCAGCCCGTCTCCGTCGCCGTTTCCGTGTCCTAGGGTAAGGAGGTATACCCCCTCTTCCTCCCTGCTCCTCCCTGTCGCCGTTAGCTCACCGTAGTGTAGGGTCCGGCCGTGCCTTTGTCGCGCTCACCGTGCTCCGGCATGTTCGAGCTTTTGGAGTTCGGAGTGGTGTCACCGCGCGCGTAGATGCCCAAGCCACGCTCTGGCTTGGTCCGTCCTGTTCCCGTGTAGTTCCCCCTCGTGTGTCCCGTCGTGTTCGAGGGCACGGAGTCCCTGTAGCCGCCGTCGTCTCGCCGGAGATCGGTGTTCTCCTCTGTTTTTAGTTCAGCCTGGTAGATTAGTCAACTGGCCAGCTTCGCGTATCTTGTCGAACTCCCTTCCGTAGCCGAGCTGGTTGATCCCCCGCTCTTCCACCGCGGCGACCTGGGTTCGAACCCCAGGCGCGCCACTCCCCCTTTTTTATTTTCTGGTTTTGCGCGTCCCTCCAGTGCGCCTCTTCTGCAGTAGTAGTTAAGGGCCGTGCCTTCTCCTCTGTCAAGAGTCAGCGACCAGCCAGTGGTTCTGGGGAGGGTTTCAACCAGGAGACCAGTGTTCAATCCCCCACAGGCTCTTTTCTCCCCCCCCTTTTTACCCTGTTAATCCCTGTCTCTATGACAGTGGGGCCTGCATGTCAGCCTCTCAGCGTTCCCCCTTGTGCATATTTTATTTTTTTCTTTCCATTTTCAGCATTGTATCATTGCTGTTTTGGGCAAGTCCAAATCTGGACATTTCCAAATATGGAAATTGCCACTTCTGTTAGTTTCCATATTAGGCAGGTTTTTACTTAATGTTTTTGTGATGTTTTCCCTAATGCAACCCTAACATATTATATATGTTTTTGGGGTAGAAAAATCCCACCAACTCAGTGGTGTCATGGGTTTTTGCATTTGGGCAAGTTTGTGATCATGTCCTTTTGCTTCATGGTTAGGTGTTGTTTTCATTGTGCATTTTTAATTGATTTGTGCTATGAGGTAGTTTGCACACATGCATGGCTTTGTTTTCTTCATGTTGTTATCGTAGGTTTCTCATCATTCTTGTTTTGCCCGTCATATCCAATCCGTGCATCCGTTCCCGGTGATCTCTATATCGATTTCTAACGAAATCATCTCATCTTTCCGATGGCATGCTTGGTTAGCCAAGATGATGCCTGGTTTTCCATTTACCTTCCGGAGTGCTCTTACGCTTTGCATATCACATCATTGCTTTTCATGTCATGTTGCATCATGTTGATTGTGCATTGCATCGTGATTTATTGTGGTTCCTTGTTGTTGTTGCTTTGAGTAGAGCCGGGAGACGAGTACGTGAACGAGGAACCTGTTGAGAACGTTTTCGAGGATCAGGCTTTCGACAACTCTGAGAACATTGCAGGCAAGATGATCATACCCTCGAAATCACTTCTATCTTTGCTATGCTAGTTGCTCGCTCTTTTGCTATGCCTATGCTGCGATGCCTACCACTTGCTAAATCATGCCACCCATATTGCCATGTCAGCCTCTAACCATCCTTTCCTAGCAAACCGTTGATTGGCTATGTTACCGCTTCGCTCAGCCCCTCTTATAGCGTTGTTAGTTGCAGGTGAAGCCGAAATTTGTTCCTTGTTGGAACATGGAGATGTTGTTCCTCTTTGGAACATGTTTACTGTTGGGGATATCACAATATATATATATCTGCTATGCTTAACACATCTATATACTTGGTAAAGGGTGGAAGGCTCGGCCTTATGCCTGGTGTTTTGTTCCACTCTTGCCACCCTAGTTTCCGTCATACCGGTGTTATGTTCCTTGATTTTTGCGTTCCTTACGGTTGGGTGATTTATGGGACCCCTTGACAGTTCGCTTTGAATAAGACTCCTCCAAAGAAGGCCCAACATTGGTTTTACCATTTGCCACCTAAGCCTTTTCCCCGGGTTTTCGCGAGCCCGAGGGTCATCTTATTTTAAACCCCGGGCCAGTGCTCCTCCGGCGTTGGTCCAAACTAGAGCACCGTCTGGGACCATTCCTTGGCAACATGGATTACGTCGGTTCCTGTGACGCTTAGCTTATCCGGTGTGCCACGAGAACGAGATATGTGCAGCTCCTATCGGGATTTGTCGGCACAATCGGGTGGTCTTGCTGGTCTTGTTTTATTGCTGTCGAAATGTCTTGTAGTCCGGATTCCGAGATTGATCGGGTCTTCCCGTAGAAGGAATAATCCTTCGTTGACCGTGAGAGCTTATAATGGGCTAAGTTGGGACACCCCGCAGGTAATATCTTTCAAAGCCGTGCCCATGTTTATGAGGCAGATGGGAATTTGTTAATGTCCGGTTGTAGATAACACAAAGATGACCTCAAATAAAATACACCTCAACCGCGTGTGTATCCGTGATGGTCTCTTCTCGGCGGAGTCCGGGAAGTGAACACGGTGTTGGAGTTATGTCTGACGTAAGTAGTTCAGGATCACTTCTTGATCAAAGCTAGTTTCACGACCGTGCTTTGCTTCTCTTCTCGCTCTCTTTTGCGTTGTAGCCACCATATATGCTAGTCGCTTGCCGCAGCTCAATTTTACTACCATGTCCTCCCTAAAGCTTAAATAGTCTTGATCTCGCGGGTGTGAGATTGCTGAGTCCCCGTGACTCACAGATACTTCCAAACACAGTTGCAGGTTCCGATGAGGCCAGTGCAGATGATTCCACCGAGCTCAAGTGGGAGTTCGACGAGGAACGTGGTCGTTACTATGTTTCGTTTCCAGATGATCAGTAGTGATGCCCAGTTGGGAACGATTCGGGGATCTGTGTTAGCAGTTGGGGTATCTTCTTTATTTTGGTTCCGTAGTCGGACCTTGAGTGTACTCTGAATGATGTATGTTTAATTATATACTGTGTGACGTGGCGATTGTAAGCCAACTATGTACCTTTCTCCCTTATATTATTACATGGGTTGTGTGAAGATTACCTCACTTGCGACATCGCTTTCAATGCGGTTATGCCTCTAAGTCATGCCTCGACACGTGGGAGATATAGCCGCATCGGGGGCGTTACACCGGGGGTCCAGCGGGTGGGGCCACCTATCCCGGAGGGCCCCCTGGGCTGAAGTGGGAGGGGAACCAGCCCCTGGTTGGCTGGTGCGCCCCCCTTGGGCCTCCCCCTGCGCCTAGGGTTGGAAACCCTAGGGGTGGGGGGCGCCCCACTTGGCTTGCGGGCAAGCCACCCCCCTTGGCCGCCGCCCCCCTTGAGATCCAATCTCTAGGGGGCCGGCGCCCCCCTAGGGCCCCTATATAAAGAAGGGGGAGCGAGGGCTGCACACCCCTGCTCCTTGCGCCTCCCTCTCCCTCCGTAACACCTCTCCCTCTCGCTGAGCTTGGCGAAGCCCTGCCGAGATCGCCGCTACTTCCACCACCACGCCGTCATGCTGCTGGATCTCCATCAACCTCTCCCTCCCCCTTGCTGGATCAAGAAGGAGGAGACGTCTTCCCCAACCGTACGTGTGTTGAACGCGGAGGTGCCGTCCGTTCGGCACTAGGATCATCGGTGATTTGGATCACGACGAGTACGACTCCCTCAACCCCGTTCTCTTGAACGCTTCCGCGCGCAATCTACAAGGATATGTAGATGCACTCCTCTATCTCGTTGCTAGATGACTCCACAGATTGATCTTGGTGAAGCGTAGAAATTTTTTGTTTTCTGCTACGTTCCCCAACAAAAACAACATGTCAAGCAGCAATTGTTACCTCCAAAATTTTACATTTGATTTTGTTCTTTCATTGACAAAGCATCGTTCTTCCGTTTCACATAAGAATTGTGAAGCATGCTTATTACACCAACATGAGCATCTACATAAAAAAATAGATATTTTTACACAAAATTACTCCTTATTTTGAATTGATTGTTCATCTAAGAGTATATGCTCCCCAGAGCCAAAACAGCACTCCCTTTACATTCTTGTTTTTGTTTCGAGTTCTTAATATACGTGGTCAACATTCGCGCACCATGTTCTTTCACCTAGCTGTATTTCCGTTGCATCCCCACCAGGCCACCACCACTATTCCCTTCCGTCCTTACATCGTTGTGCCACTTGACTCTACTATTACTCCATTGTT
This sequence comes from Aegilops longissima, assembly GCA_021605205.1. Lineage (NCBI taxonomy): Eukaryota > Viridiplantae > Streptophyta > Magnoliopsida > Poales > Poaceae > Aegilops > Aegilops longissima. Next base: position 1,521,355 of record CM038680.1, on the reverse strand, counting down.
GTTTTAGAATAATGAGGTATGAACACAACCAGTTGAAAATTCCATGACGCTCCGTGCGAACCTGGGGGCATGCTTATCTGTAGCTGTGGGAGGGTTCGCCCTCCTCGGCTAGTGGAGGAGTTCAGCCATGGGGTGGAGCATCCTAGGTGTGAGTTGGTTTTCATCCTGTTTCCCTCAAAGTACTGCTTCAACTCCGTTATTGTTATATTGCAATGGTGGAACTCTTCCCTCCTTTTGTTCTCCAAAACAACAACGTACTACCCATCGATTCTAATACTCCCGAGTCTCCTTCCAAAAAAAGCCAGGTAAGAGACACTACTCAAATAGAGGTCTTCCAACAACTGGCTATAGGCACATATAGCAGCTAGCCTTATAAAATATACTTAATGATAGTGTGGCGTTTCTGCTCCTGACCTCATCTGCACCCGCCCTGACGAAAAAAATCGAAACAAATATTACAAAAATTCAAAATATTCCAACATTTTTTTGTGTGGTAGATAAGTTTATGCGTGAGGTGCGCTCCAAGTTTCAATTCATTTGGACATCTGTGCAACTCTCAGTAAAAAAGACAAATTCAGGGTCTGTGAAAAAGTTTATTGTTCACACACTGTTCTGCCCCCTGATTTGTTTTTTTTTTGCCGAGAGCTGCACAAATATCCAAATAAGTTGAAATTTGAAGCGAACCGCATGCATGAAATTATCTATGACACAAAAAAAATTGGATTTTTAAAATTTGTTTAGTATTTGTTTTGATTGTTTTTCTGACCGGGTGCAAATGGGCCTGGGCACCGAATTGGGTTTTGGTAATTAATAAGGAAATCTTCTAGCTGGGCATCTAAAAAAAAGTCACATGAAATCTGCAACTGATTCATTGGTACAGATTATTGATTTGGGGTGGGGAGGCGAAAAGATTGGGGTGAACCATTGCGACCATAGGCACATAAATTTTTCCTCGTGGTCTTCTCACTTGTCCGTACTCTATTGCTTACCAACTTGTCAGACATAAATTACAACGTGTTTGGCCTCATCTTCTCATTTTGCTACTTCCACGTCAATGTTGGGACGGAAATTCCCATGGACTTTTAAGCTCCGTACAATGGCAACTCATGACATGTATTATCTAATAAGTACTGAAGATATATGACGGGTTAACCATAAAAAAATAGAAAGATGAAGCATCTGTAATAACAATTCCATTTTACAATTGTAAAAAGAATTGCTCATAGTATCCATATTTTACTAGTAAAATACAGATGTATAGATTTACAATTGCTTTGTATCTAACATGGGCTGTGATCCAGATTTCCTTTTTGTGTGGGTGGCGGTAGTCATGAGTGCGAAGGAATAAATACAATTCTTCTATTGCTAGAGAAAAAGAACAAAAATATTAAACAGAGAAACAATAAAGCTATTCATGTCTTGCTGATCTAAAAAGATAGAACCCCCATTTAGTAATAACTCATCAGAACTTCAAAACATTTTACAACCTCACAGGCAACCAGTTATGGTGAAAATCCCCACACAAAAAAAAACACTTATGGTGAAAATGTAACAGTTGCACAACGCAAGCACAAATGTTAGTGGTGACAGCTCAATTACATAAAGAAAACTGAGCATACCAGGCTGAGCCTACAAAGCATAATCTAACCTCATGAGGCTCAACAACAGAAGTGAGATGGGCGCTACCAGGCATCCTTTTACATTGGACTCCATCAGAGATTGAGTTAAACAAAGGTTAGTGCCTAAAAATTTAGAGTAGTGTATTCCTTCACCAAATTGCCACATTATGAAAAATGTTTTCTGAAAAAAAAGAGCAATGCTATGCGGACAAAAAAATCTGGAGGATTCCTGTACGACGATTAAATGACATTGATTTGGCATTGATCACATGGTTGAAAATCTATCTCCAGCCTCAAACAATCATTACTTATTAAATATATTAATCATTCCAGTTATAAATATAGGACATTTTTGGAAGATTTAGACTAACATCCTTGAGTTTCCTTAGAAGTATGAAACAATATGATAATATCACACAAATATGTATGTGTAATGACCCGGCCGGGGAAAAAACATTGAGAATTGCGGTGCACGGTTGGGAAAGAAGAAGTGGGGTCATCCGGTCCGAAGGTGCCAATCGAATTGATAAATTCACCTCCAGCCGCCAGCGAGATGGTTCTCTCGGTTCTGATCGGCGAGCCATGGCAGACTGCGGCGGTGGCGTGTGGGCTGCGGTTACCAGAATTACACTATCAAGACCCACGCATGACACATACGACATCGATCAGTAACTAATAAGTACTAGTAATTGTGCACGAACGCACATGTGACTTTAGTAAAACCAGGTTTGCATTAACTTTATTCTGAACCCTGAACTTGTATGCATACTATTATACCAACTTAAACTTCTAATCCCTAAAATCAAACCCCTAAACCTTGTTCTCGAGCTGCCAACCACCTGCAATCACAGGCCAACCGGCCAAGGTCTGTACCCTTCATTGTGCCAGCATGGAAGACAGAAGCCAACGGCCGAGGGGCGGGGGCACAATGTGCAATCCACTTTCCCTCCAAGTTCCTTAAGGCTTTCATGAAGTTTATTCGCACAAAATCGAACTGCAACCAACATGTATTACTGAGCAAAGCCCAGGGGGTCGCCCAAAAGGAAGAAACAAAGCAGATAGCCTCACATGGACCAGCAGAGAGCAATGGTCTTGAAGATTGCAAAGCATACAAGTGTAAGAGAAGAAAAGTACTCTTTGTATCTGAATTTGCCTTCCTTTTTAGGTGTGCAGGCTGCATCTGTGCCATGTGGAGAATTAATCAAGATCTGCAATGAAAATGTTAACACTTTGCATGTGTTCTCGTGGGTGATGGTCCGAACTCCGAAGCCTATGGAATGAAACACCATTAATTTCTTGTTGAATCATCAACGTTGTCTTACTCTGTAATGTGCACTGAAAAACCAGTGATTCTGCATATTCCTTGGAACTTCACACAAGGCAGTTTGCTCACTTTGGTAGCATGAGATTACCGCCCAAATAATAAGAGCACATGGTTCGTTACAGTTTTACACAAAAGAGAAGGCTTTACTGCAACACAGTACTAAATAAGAATACAATCTTCGAAGAAAAGCCACCTGTGGCATCAAGGATGTCATCTATACCAGAAACCAATGGCACCTACAGAGCTAAATTCTTCATAGGTCCAAAATACACAACAAAGTGTCAAGTGCTATTTAGGAAGAACCTAGTGCTATTTAGGAAGAACCTAGAGCTGGGTGTACTACAGATCATATTGTACAGGAATGACTGCTGCATCATTTAATTAACTGAATTGTATGCAGGATACATTATCAGATCACACCATTTACAATAATAAATATTACCAGCAAAGAAATAATACCAATTGAAAAAAAAACACTTTGGTTATTGGACGCCATGAGACAGGGGAGCAGCAAGATGGGGGCGCCATGAGACGGACGGTGCCGCCAGATGTGGGTTCTTATCTAATCAAATTCCATCATACAAACAGAACAGAATTAAGAGGAATTTTTTTTAGATAGCCTCACATGGACCATCCAACACGTCCCAATTTTGTGAGAAACAAGCAGATCATCAACAAGCTCTTACAACATTGCTCACGAGGCTCTAAACTCTGAATTCGAGTGTGTCTTGTACTGTAATTGTTTAGCTCATAGAGATAGTCCTCGTGGGATCATAGATTCTATCGGCTGTAGGCAAATGTTGCAGGTTATGCAATTCACGCTATAATTGACTGAAAATTTGGCACGTCTCCCTGTTAAAGAAAAGGTTGCAATGCAGAATAGTGGTATAAAAAATAGAAGGTCAAAGGAACTACAAATTACCAAAAAGAAGAAAATAACAAGTGTGAAGCAGATCAGTGTTACCTTTGTGACGTACTCGACGTACTCGCCTAAACCCTTTCCAAAAATAACAATCAAAGCAAGCGGCTGCAGATTCAAAAAGGAAGGATATGGGTACAGCTCGTGTGTTCTTGCAATTTTTGGTATGAAAGAATGCATTTTATTTCAGCGCAAAAAAAGAAGAAAATGATGATAGGTTACAGAAAAACAAGTACATACACCAAATTAAAGGAACACATTTTTTATTTGCAAAAATGAAATCAGGCAACTACGCAATTTAAAGGAACAGATTTAGTTTTATTCTAATCTGGATCCAAGAGGACATCAAATGCACGGACCCATTGTTGTGGCACTGTCACGGAGTACAAGCAACATTCCCAGCAACTTGATAGAACATGTGTTGTCAAACACACCGTATCTTGACAGTCATGTAATTGAACCAGTTACAAACTCTTACTAAATGATTCGCCATTTCTTAATAAAAAAGACAGACAAATGACTATCTCTTAATATGCTCAATAGAAAAGCATTGCCAAATAAAACTCCACTTGTGCGTCTGACAGATTGTGAGACTGCAAGCGGCCAATAGCTTTCCATGTTCCATCCCAGCAAGTGGTGTTGATTTAGCCTACAGGAGAGTGAAATCTCATTATAACTCATTGGTAAACCATAGACATATTCTGCATCAACTAATGCGAGTACTGTCATACAGAGACAAATAGTAATTAATGTATGAACTCTTGCCCAGCAGTATATTTCTCTTGCAATGCCAAAATTTTCAGTGGTTCCTAGAGTTTAGAAAGCTCAGAAATACTATTGACTAATCCATTTCCAGAGTTTATATGAAAAAATTAAAGAACAAGCATCTACTTGCAACCTCACATTTGAGCACTTAGATTGAGCACACATGTTCTGAACCAGAAAAATCAAGCACACTAATAGGTAAGGTCACCACGGTCGCACCTGGGAGCATGATCTCAATTCTCAGGGAGAAGGCGTTTGACATCAGGCAGCAACCGGGTTCCCTTGTCCGACCGACCATACAACACCATCAGGTAGAGCGAGACGGCGAGAGCGTGCGGGCAGATTTCTTCTGCCTCCCCTTTTCTCTTGGCTTCTTTTTTCGCTGCCCTCCTGGAGAGTCCTCTAACCACCACTTGGCCCTAGAGAGGAGGCCATGAAGCCGAGGGCGTCTTCCTCTCCGCCGGTGCAGGAAAGCAAGGAAAAGGGGAGGGGCAACATGAGGAGGGGAATGGAGGAGACCCGTCGCCGTAGCCGCCAACGCAGGTTCAGCCCGCTACGTCCCGCGCCGCCGCCGCCGACGCTCGACCGAGGAGAGGGACACCGGCGCCGCCGATGCAAATTGAGCCCGCTGCGTCTCGCATTGTCGACACTGCTCGAGGGATGAGAGCGACCCCGGCGGCATCCTATAGCGGCAGCAAGGAGAGAGGAGGGAGGGGGAGGCGGGTGGAATCGATCCCCCTGTTGTTGCGGGCCGGTGGGTGATCCGCGTGTTACGCCAGGGGCCGCGGAGCGCTAATAGGATTGGCAGACCACGGTGCTTGGCAGAACATTTCATCTGAGTCGTTGATCTGATTGGCAGACTATTAACGTGATGTAGACGGTGGGATGTGTTTAACTTAGTTTGATCTAAGGGTTGTGCTTATCCTGGGTATACTTTATCCTGGGTACACATTTAGTTTTATTCTAATCTGGATCCAAGAGGACATCAAATGCACGGACCCATTGTTGTTGCACTGTCACGGAGTACAAGCAACATTCCCAGCAACTTGATAGAACATGTGTTGTCAAACGCACCGTATCTTGACAGTCATGTAATTGAACCAGTTACAAACTCTTACTAAATGATTCGCCATTTCTTAATAAAAAAGACAGACAAATGACTATCTCTTAATATGCTCAATAGAAAAGCATTGCCAAATAAAACTCCACTTGTGCGTCTGACAGATTGTGAGACTGCAAGCGGCCAATAGCTTTCCATGTTCCATCCATCCCAGCAAGTGGTGTTGATTTAGCCCACAGGAGAGTGAAATCTCATTATAACTCATTGGTAAACCATAGACATATTCTGCATCAACTAATGCGAGTACTGTCATATAGAGACAAATAGTAATTAATGTATGAACTCTTGCCCAGCAGTATATTTCTCTTGCAATGCCAAAATTTTCAGTGGTTCCTAGAGTTTAGAAAGCTCAGAAATACTATGCACTAATCCATTTCCAGAGTTTATATGAAAAAATTAAAGAACAAGCATCTACTTGCAACCTCACATTTGAGCACTTAGATTGAGCACACATGTTCTGAACCAGAAAAATCAAGCACACTAACAGGTAAGGTCACCACGGACGCACCTGGGAGCATGATCTCAATTCTCAGGGAGAAGGCGTTTGACATCAGGCAGCAACCGGGTTCCCTTGTCCGACGGACCATACAACACCATCAGGTGGAGCGAGACGGCGAGAGCGTGCGGGCGGATTTCTTCTGCCTCCCCTTTTCTCTTGGCTTCTTTTTTCGCTCCCCTCCTAGAGAGTCCTCTAACCACCACTTGGCCCTAGAGAGGAGGCCATGAAGCCGAGGGCGTCTTCCTCTCCGCCGGTGCAGGAAAGCAAGGAAAAGGGGAGGGGCAACATGAGGAGGGGAATGGAGGAGACCCGTCGCCGTCGCCGCCAACGCAGGTTCAGCCCGCTACGTCCCGCGCCGCCGCCGCCGACGCTCGACCGAGGAGAGGGACACCGGCGCCACCGATGCAAATTGAGCCCGTTGCGTCTCGCGTTGTCGACGCTGCTCGAGGGATGAGAGCGACCCCGGCGGCGTCCTATAGCGGCAGCGAGGAGAGAGGAGGGAGGGGGAGGCGGGTGGAATCGATCCCCCTGTTGTTGCGGGCCGGTGGGTGATCCACGTGTTACGCCAGGGGCCGCGGAGCGCTAATAGGATTGGCAGACCACGGTGCTTGGCAGAACATTTCATCTGAGTCGTTGATCTGATTGGCAGACTATTAACGTGATGTAGACGGTGGGATGTGTTTAACTTAATTTGATCTAAGGGTTGTGCTTATCCTGGGTATACTTTATGGTGTGGGTTTAGAAAAACTCAAGTTCGCTCTTTCAATAGTAGTATAGATAAGCAATGGAAGATTGAGATGCATTGTTATTTTTCATTATTATTGTTACTAAGAAAGAAAAAAAAGATAGATAGCTAGCTAGCGTCACGGGTGAGTGCACGTACATACGTGGAACGTGGATCGGTGGATGCATGCATCATGTGTGCATGTGCATGAATTTTCGGTGGATGAAACACGTAACGTGCCATCGTTGTTTTATGGCTGGCTGACGTACTTGTCGTCCTTGTCGAAGAATAAGAAGCACGGCCACGGCGGCAGCAGCTGGTCGCGATGCCGTACTCGTCGTCGTCGTCGTCGTCTGGTCGATCGGCAGCGACACCGAGGACGAGGTGCTAGCTCATCTCCAGGCTGCCGTCCGTCACGTTCGTCAACCTGTAGGCGGAGATCAACGGGTTCAAGTGGCGAGCTGTTCTTCTCGGCGGAGAGGAAGGAGACCATCGATGGAGACGTCATGATCTCGTGTCAATGGTTTGGTTTCCGCTGAGTCACGTATGCCATGATTGCGCTCCCTCCTTCCATCCATCCAAATTGATTCTCTCCTTCATTACATTACACAGTTTCCATCCATCTAGGGAGACGCAATTTCTGGCGCCAAAAATGCTTCTCTTTTTCCCGCCACCACATTTGGAGGCAAATTTTATCTATCTATATATGTACACGATCGATCCCACACCTTCAACTCCACAACACAACCACCCACCTGTGTCATATGGCACCTATTCTCGTCTCTTCCTCCGAGGTTATCTTACTCGACGACAGCAGCGACGACGAGGAGCTGCTTGGAATCAACATCGCTGCTGTGACCTCGCTTGATGACCTTGACTTCTCCTATGACGGCCCCGGCAACAACAACACATCCACTGTATGTATCTTGATAAACCTTGTACCAAATTTATCCATGCATGCCTCGCTCTAAAAGTTGGCCTAAACTACAAATGATTCCACATCCAAGATTTTGATTATTTGATGTAATGTTGTTCGCGTTAAATGTATCATGCAAATGCAAAATCTGAGATAAATCTGATATACGTAAAATTCATGACGTTTATAATGTACACATGTCATATCTTCATAATCATCCCATCCATGTAGAGAAAGACTTGGGTTATATAATTAGTGCATACCCTCTTTTATGACATTATCTCAAAGATATAACATGATTTTTTTTCCTTCAAAATATATCCCATTACATGAGAATGAAAATATATGTGCCTAAGGTCATATTCCTGCTTAAAGAAAAAGTAAATACAGACTGACCTTGTGCTGATGATGCGTGCCTATTAAGGTCGGCACATGTATATAGACAACATAGATACAACAACAATTTATGATGATCGAATCAATCTCTACATTTTCTTAGTGTTACTGGACCGAATTTTAATTACATGGCATCACTTACCTAATAAATAAACTGTACAAAAATAAACTAACATATGTTTTTAGTTATTTAGTACATCCATTTTAACAAGGAATGACACTAAACTCAGCAAGTAGCAGAAATATAAGAAAAAGTTCGAAGGTTAACTTGAGCATCATTTTTCGACTCCCTTGTTGGTTATTGCTTCTTTGCCCCCTGAATGCACATGGAAAAGTTCCAAGTCTGCAAACAACTCTATGAAAAAAATTCCATCAGAACAAAGCATCATTTGTTTTTGTAAGATGCACACATTAAATTGGATAATTGGGTGAGGCTAGAATTTAAAGAACAGATAAAAGTTAAAAAAATGCATAGTTTCCGCTTGTGAGAAACAGAGAGAAGTAGCTACAGTGAACAAACCATGTAATGCTCCAAAACAACTTATCCACGTTCAAACAGATTTAGAAGTGCTCCAGTTCTCTCGAATTCCATAACTGGATTTTACAGCACCTAAATATCTTACACATCCTAGTAATTTATATTTTTTTTGTGGTAGAATACATATCTAAAGTTATATACAGGTCTGAAACTAAAGAACGCATGTCATTAAAATCTCACAAAACGAAATTCTAGACCATACATGCTGATTACAGACCTTGTCTCAAATTGCAGGACGCACAACATAAAAATGCCCAAAGAAAAATTTACTCCATTCTTCCTCTTTGCATACCTTATAATGTGAAAAATCGTGAGTATTAATTAGTATTTTTTGATTTGCTTTCCTTTTTCTACAAGGTCGACGACGTTGTTGTTATCTCCACCTCCGACGATGAGTCTGCTGCCGATAACAGCACCACGGACTCCAACAGTGGCAAATCTTCTGTCTCCACGGGCTCAAATGCAATAAGCAAGGCGAAGCGGGGGCCGAGGCCCACATATAACTACTGGCACTCCAGCGATGAGTGCTGGCTAATTGAAGCCGATGGGATCCTCTGAAGGAAGAAGAAATACAAAGGAAGGGACGTACTGGTGCCAGCGCTCATGAAGAAGTTAAAAAATGGCCCGTCACCCATCATCTACCGTGGAAAACTTACTGTGCCCATTGTTCGCGGGAAGCGCAGACATTTGATGGACAAGTTTCGGCAGGCGGTAAAGATGGGCGACAAGTACAAACCGCTCAACACGCACGATAAAAACCTCTACAAGTGTTCCATAGCGGCGTGGCCACATATCATTGAATAAGAAGCTAGTACCTTACACGATAATGAATAATACATGGATGTCTTTTCAGCTTTATGGACGGACGGTCTTGTCGTGTCAGCTTGTTAGTTTGAGTCTTGTTAGTATAATTGCCATAATAAAAATTTACACATTTACATTTCGTCTGGTGATGTTTTTTTTTAAGTTAGGACGTCAATTGTATTATCAACTAGACGATGCCCCCTGCATTGCAGCGGGATGTTAGCATGCCAATCAGCTTGGGTGGGGTCGCACATTAAATAAGAAGAAAAAGAAGAGGAATAGAGGAAATATTAGCGATGTTGTGGTAAAATGTTTTCTCTCCTGCATGAAAGGATTAACTGAAAGGTGATTCAGTAAATATCTGCACAAATTAAATTGCTTGGTCTCGAGTACACATATATGATTAACCTTGAGAACATCCCATATCTATAAGTAAATAGATTTGAAAAATTAATAATGTTATTATAAAGAAATATGTTGTTGGAGGGGTACAAAATTGTTAATATTGGAAATCAATGATGACTACCAAAAGAATCAAATTGAGAACTCTCAAACCCTATACTATATTTGCAACACAGTTGAAAGTAGAAGTGCTAGAATAAAAAGGAGCCGTAGCTCCTAACCTGAATTGATTGATGTCTATTAGAATGGCCACGCCTGTTTAACAAATCAAAGCTGAAGCTAAATTAATGTCTAATGGGAACGATAGTGTGAAAGAATCATCAAAAGAGAGAACCACATCAAACTGGACCAATTGTTTAATTCCAATACATAACAACTTTTTTTGAGACAACAGAAACATACCAGTTAGTTGTGCCACCAAGGGAACGTAATCTATCAGGAAAATGGAATCCAATTTAGTTAATATAATAAAACTAGTTAAGTACTAAAAGTATACCATCCAGCAGTCAACTGATTCGTCGGATTGTGGCATGGACATGTAGCTCAAAGAACACAACCTCAGCAACAAAAGTCGCCAATGATGACCTATTCAATCCCGCAGCACCAAACCCAGCATTGGGTAATTACAACTCCATAAGATGACTGTCTCAAGGGTACGCCAGGTCGTCAGTGCAATCGTATCTGGCATGGGGTAATCAGCTTCTCCGTGTGCCCGGCTCTGTAAAATCTAGTGTGAAGCTCTGCCAAAATCCGTACATTAAATCACAACCAAACAAAAGAAGCAGGCCATAGTCGGTGGGGACCGGGAAATCAGGTCCTGGGGGTGGTTTCGGCGACGGTGAGGGGACGTGTTAGGAGAAGAGATCCTTGGGGGCGGGTGCGGGCATGACTGGGGGCGGCGTTGCAGGAGAGGATGACCATAAGGCTAGACTTGCCACCAGTGTTGGGGTTGCAGACCACCACAACCCACAGGCCATCAAGCATTGTGCTTGGGGATGTCGGCGTTGATGCCTCATCCAAATTATCCTCGTCTAGCACGTTGGCGGTGAACCCATGGGGCGGTACCAGTGCGCAACGATCGGTGACTACAGAGAGCAATTGACCTTGGTGGGCAAAAACTGACATCTTGGAAAAAGCAGCTTCTTTCTACGCGGGAGAAGATGAAGAGGGAATCAAAAATTGATATGTTCTACAGAATAAATAGGGAGGGAGATGAAGAGGTTGGTGATTTGGTGAATAAGATGAATAGAGATGTGGAAATCAATAGATGGGGGTTAATTGATGGGACGTTGCAATCGGAATCGTCTGGACATGGTAAAAAGGAGGCCAGCAAGCAGTGTGGTGTGAAATAACGAAACGACGCGATAGAAAAAAAAATCTTTCCATGGGGAAAATAAAAGCTGACATCAACAAATGACGTGGCATCACCAAATCAAAGAAAAAATTGGTAGTGGATGGTAGATATTTAGTAATAGAGGATTAAATCCAAAAAATCATAAATCATTTATTATATTGAAGTAACTGTACAATCACAAGGAGATTTTATTCATATAAAAAAGTGCCATGGAATTTGGAGCGTTGTGCTTGGGGAAGTCGGCGTTGACGCCTCGGAGGAGGATGGGCAGGTGGAGGTCTTGGTCCTCCTAGCGCCCCCAGCTCACAGTGAGTTCCTTGCCATGGCCACGGGCCTACGGCGCCCTATGCTCATGGTGGACGGCAGGGTGGTTCGCGCTGAGGGAGGACTCGAGTGCCACTCGTAGGGCTCCAAATGCAGTGCCCTATCGCCCACCGCCCGCGGGAGGGATCGGCGGGGATTCGTGCTGCGGGACGCGATGATGGCCGTGGCCCGCACCTACCACTCCCTGGTTCGGCAAGGGCGCACCGGCGGGAAGAAGAGGCGGCCAGGCCCCCGCGCTCAACCGACAGCTCGAGGATGAGCTGCGAGAAGAGCTGAACCGGCGCCCTCCATCTCCATCTGGCGCACGTTATGAGGAACGGGGCTTCAGGCGTGAGTTGGGCCAGTCGTCCCGGTTGGACTCGCGGCGCAAGTGTAGGTCCATGGACCGTGGCCAGTATGGGGAGGCGCCCCTGTCCCGTACTAATGTTGGAGATTGGCGCTGCTCGGCCTTGGGTTCGCCGCGAAATCCCCCCGGCAATATGCGGTCACAGCTGCCAGGGAGGGGTCGACGACGATGGCGGGTGCCCCGATTGTCGGGGGTCCGACGTGGGAGGCGCTTCAGCATTAAGCTCGACGAGAGCTTCGATGTTCATATGGTACGCAACGACGACAATAGTTTTTTTTCCTAATTAATCATGACTTCAACAATTTTAATCATGACAATATTTTTCATCTTTTCCAATTCGACTAGCTTATCCCATGCTTTGCAAGACGCTATGTCTTGAAGAGGATGGGTTTTGAAGACCATGAAAGTTTCGAAACCAAAAAAATTATCCTAAGTACCCATCATGGTGTGGATCTTCAAGTAAAGCTGTACAATGCTCAGAGTGTAACCCATTTTGGTTGCAAAAATTAGGAAGCACTTTGCAAGATGTATGGTCTAGATGAGGGTATGCTTGTCACCATGGATCTTGGTGATCCTACAATCAAGCAAGAGAGACCTTCGATTTGGGTCCTTGTGGATAAACCTCCAATTCTTCCCCCATGTGAGCTTAACATAGTTATTAAGTAATTTATATTGTTTATTTCAAAATAGTTGACAGCTTATTTCCATTGACAACTTATTTTGATTGTTCAAAGAATGTGCGGAAGATGGTAGACAAAACCCACTACACCGATGGCTCCGAATTAATTTATAAGGAGAAAAATCATCTGATCGCATTTTGTACTGATCTTGAGAATTACAATGTCTACAATCGAACTCCTCAACATTATGGTCAATACGTGCCACTAGTGCACGTGTTGAACTACGGTAATTACCATGGAGATACCCTGGTAAGATTTTTTACTATTACACATCCGTGCATCTTTTTGCATACTTCTAAAACTAGTACATCATTGCTAACTACGAAGTTATTACTATGTTTTTCAACAGAGAATCCCAGAGGATTGTGTGCCTCATTTGATGTATGAGAATGGCAGTCTTCATGTTTTGAACATATATCCAGGTCATCCTCTGAATCTCAACTGTCCATACCGGTTTCTAAAAGAAGTGGAGACATGACAATCAAAGAATGGAAAAAATGTATGGACAGTCGTAAGGAGCTTCTTGGAAGCAAAAGGAAGCGAAGCGCAAGAATTGAGACAGGATGATCTCCATTCTTCATAATGGAGAGTCAGGGTCTATATTGTTTTATGCTATTTTACCTTAAGGGTGTTTAATTAGGTCCTACCTGATCCTGATGATCATGTGCTAAGAACAATTATGTAGGGTTGGGTTCGATGACTATGAGGATGATGGTCGTATGGCTTATTATTAATAATGAGTAGAAGTTGTATGATGATGCATGATTAGTAGGACTTGTTATTATATATGATGATGTATGATGCGAGCATGCATGAGCATGTTATATCAGTGGGTGAAATGAACATAGTAGCAGTGTTGATAAACCAAGGACGAATATATAAGAGAGGACACTTCTCTCTATTAGCTAGCTAATAACAACCTAAAAATAACCCCCAAAACCCCTAAAGCAGCCATTTTTCTAAAAAAAACATGGACTTTTGGTCCCGGTTGGTGCCACCAACCGGGACCAAAGGCCCCCTGACTGGGCTCGGCGGACCGGCCACATGGTGGCACATCTGTCCCGGTTCGTGTTTGAACCGGGACTAATGGGTGGAGGTATTTGTAACGACCCATTAGTCCCGGTTCATGAACCGGGACTAAAGGCCCTTACGAACCGGGACTAATAGGCGTTTTTCTACTAGTGCCCTACCAGCAAGGAGTGGCCGCCCAAGGACCCACGAGGAGATGATGTGCATCAACTGCGGGAGCGCCAGCCACTTTCAATCGGAATGCCTTGCGCCACCCCAGTGCCCTGCCACACTCGCATACCTGGGGTACGCAGTGCCCGGCGAGAGCTTCTTCTACGTGGACGCGACCTTGGAGGATCCACCCGTCCGACCGCACATGGCGACGACCTGTGTCGTCCCAGATCAGATGCCACCACCAGCGGTCGAGTTGACCACAGTGGTCATCGGGATGAGCTGTCGGCTTACGTCGGCAACTACAGGGACAACACTTTTTCGTGGGAGGTTACCGAGTTGGTCCCGTCAGTCTTCTCGGTGCCCATCCCTTCCGCGGAGATGGTCAATGTGTGTACCAGAGACAACGTCAAGTGCCCGCTTAACAAGTTCATGATCTCCATCCAGAGAGCCGACGTCGAGCCCGATGCGATTGCGCCGCTGGCTCAGGTGTGGTTGTTCGTCTATGGGCTCCCAAAGGGGGGCAAGTGTTACCACATCCTAGAGGCCATCTCGAAGCCGGTGGGTAAGCTCCTGACAGTGGACCTGGACTCCATGGAGGGAGATGGCTTGGCTCAAATTATGGTCCTATGCTAGACGTCTGACTACTTCGACGACATGTCCCTAGTCTTCTACTTCGGTAAGACAAGGGGGGCGCGCACCATACCTACGAGCTGGACCTTGAGGGCCGGAGGGGAAGGCGGGAGCCATACCACTGACCCCACCGCCTACAGATGGACATGACAGGGGCGATGATCCTCCTGACGATAGTTCTACACACTCGGGTGGTAGACATGACTCTTCAGCACATGTCACGTGCCATCCCAGAATGGCAGATGTCGGAGAGCCCTCTGCCCTCGCCGACGCGCTGGATCATATGACATATTCTGGATCTGAGGAGGACACCGTGAGCAGGGGGTGGATGTGTGCCCTTCATCCTCCATGCGTTCACCTGGGGTGGTGTGCTACACCTGCTCGCCTGGGTCCCCCTCCTCCAGCCTTGTGGTCCCCGGCGCCCGTGCTCGCAACACCACAAACGTTGGGCTTGGGGGCGGGCACCGCCGTCCTTGGCTCTCGTGTGGCCTGCCCATCTACTAGCTCGGCTCCTTCCCCTTTGATGACAGCCAAACAGAGTTCGCGCCTTAGTCATACCCTGACCCTCATGGACGGTTGGGTGCTGATGATCCCGGAGAAGGCGGCCATGCACGCGGCGTCTCGTGACCTTTCTCCGGCTACGATACCGACACCCCCTGGTACTTCCAACTATGGCTCATGTTTTGTGATTCTTCGTTCGGTCCCACTTGCACACCTTGTGATGTGGTCGTAGATTGTGACATTATGTTTCGGGGAGAGAAGGCCCCCCGTCTAGAGCAGAGTACGACACTCTGCGCCAAGGGGCGGCTAGATGGGGCACTAGCAGAGTACCGTGCTCGAGCGGATTATGAGTTTAACATTCCTGGAAATAGAGAGCCCGATAATGTGCCAGAACACAGCCAACCACCGAACAGGCCTCCTACCAATGGAGGTCCTTCAGTTGGAAGGACCCTGAGGGGTAGCCCCCTACATGCCTCCACCCGATTGAGCAACAACTAGTGGCCCGTGGTGCTAGTGTCGAGTCACTCCCTGGCGAGGACACGGCCGCCGATGCCCGCTTTAAGAGGGGACGCCGCGGTAGACCGTCAAAGCAGAAGTCCCGCCCCGCACCGGTCGGGCAGGCTAGCTCGACCCCATCTGAGGTGCCTAGTACCACTGCCTCAGTTCCCAAATGAAGCTTCTATGCTGGAACACTAAGGATTCAACAACTTGGGCCGAAGTCGACAGTTGATCTATTACATCCGGCAGGAAGAGATCGACATAGTAGGTTTGCAAGAGACAATTCGGCAAGATTTCTCCATCTAGGAACTACAGCGGCTGACTCGGCAACTGTTCACATGGCAATGGTTACCCGCGATTGGCCTCTCGGGGGTATCACCCTGGGCGTCAGGAAAGACTTCTTCTCGATTGAAGATATGGACCGAGGGGAATTCTTCCTTAGTATGTGCATCACGGACCGATGAGTGAACCTCAGCTGTCCTCACTCGCACAAAAGCGGGTCATGAGGGCCGTGAGGGCGGCCATAGATTTCGGCTTTTCCTGGCCGAGGTGGCGGGCGAGCCATTAGTCGCAGATGCTATGTTTAAAGGTCGCTAGGGCTTGTGCATCCGGACAATCGATGATCTGGTTCTTTTTAGTTAGGAACCTAGTCTAGAATTTCCTGGCTGACTCCCTGGGCTGTTGAACTATGTGGCTTAAGTCATCAGCGTCTGGCGGTCGGACATATGTACCTTGGAAGTTGTCGAGAAAGGCTTCTTCCAAGTCCTCCCAGCTGCCAATAGAATTTTCAGGCAGGCTGTTTAATCAGTGCCGAGCTGGCCCTTTGAGTTTTAGTGGGAGGTATTTGATAGCATTGAGGTCATCTCCGCGGGCCATGTGAATGTGGAGAATAAAATCCTCGATCCATACCGTGGTATCGGTTGTTCCGTCGTATGATTCAATATTGACAGGCTTGAACCCTTCGGGGAATTCATGGTCCATTACTTCATCAGTGAAGCAAGGAGGGTGTGCGCCGCCTCTATAGAGGGTCGCGTTGCGATGTAGCTCCGGTGGAGTCCGTCTATTGTTATCGGCTCGAGCGTGATTAAGTTTGTCACATCCGAATAGATAGACGTTGTCGTGTGTCAAGGCATGTCCTCTCGATCCGTAGATCGGTCTTGTATGTCCTGCTCTACTGCCCAGGGTTTGCCGGAGGTCGTATGTACGACCCCGAACTGTTTTGTCTCTATTTTTCCATGGCGGCGGGGCGGACTTTTCGGCTTGAATTGCCGCTCTATCCCGACCACGAGGTGGTAGATCCGCCGCACTGTCCCGACCGCGTAGTGTTCGGTCGGACGCATTACGTGAGGGAGGTATGGGCTCCGGCACCTCTTCATCGAACTGAGGTAGTAACCTTCACTTTGGGTAGCTCTTGGCTGGGCGTCTGAGGCCGTACTCTTCGGCTGCCAGGACATCAGTCCATCTGTCGACGAGTAGAATGATGACCCACAAGTATAGGGGATCTATCGTAGTCCTTTCGATAAGTAAGAGTGTCGAACCCAACGAGGAGCAGAAGGAAATGGTAAGCGGTTTTCAGTAAGGTTTTCTCTGCAAGCACTGAAATAATAGGTGATAGATAGTTTTGTGATAAGATAAATAGTAACGAGCAAAAAGTAAATAAAGTAAATAACGTGCAGCAAGGTGGCCCAATCCTTTATGTAGCAAAGGATAAGCCTGGACAAATTCTAATAATGAAGAAGGAGCTCCCGAGGACACATTGGGAATTATGGTCAAGCTAGTTTTCATCACGCTCATATGATTCGCGTTCGGTATGTTGATAATTTGATATGTGGGTGGACCGACACTTGGGTACTGATACATCTCCAACGTACCTATAATTTTTGATTGCTCCATGCTACTTTCTCTACTGTATTAGGCAATATTGGGCTTTATTATCCACTTTTATATTATTTTTGGGACTAACCTATTAACTGGAGACCCAGCCCAGATTTGCCGTTTTATGCCTATTTCAGTGTTTCGAGGAAAAGCAATATCAGGCGGAGTCAAAACGGAACGAAATCAACTGGAGAAGTTATTTTTGGAAGAAAACTGTCGGGGAAGCTGATCTGATCCACGAACACCTATGGGACCGGCGGACCGAGCCCCTTTCGGTTCGGCGGGGGGCGGAGGTCGCACGAAGAGCAGATCGAGGCGAAGCACACGAGCAGTTTACCCAGCTTCGGAGCTCTCCGGAGAGATAATACTCCTACTGCTGCTTGTCTTATTGTATTGTGTTTTTTCTAGGGAGCGCTGAGAGCTACAAGACCTAGCGTGAGTGTTCTCTGGTTTCGAATGAACCGAACCCTTTCTACGTTGCGCATGGGCCTCCTTTTATATGCTCAAGGGGTCTCCGACAGGTGGCAATGTAGACAAGGGAAGAAACGTAAAAGGAGTCGTGGTTGGTACAACTACTTGTACAGTGTATCCTACCTAACCCTGACGGCAGGGGACAAAGGCATTAAATGCCCGTCTAAGTCGATTAAACAGTGCAGAAAGGGACCGTCAGGGACGCCACCGCTTGCCACGATGGCAATCTTGTCAGCACCGCTTGCCACGGCGCTCCGCTGGCCGCACAACCTCTTGCCACGCGCGCCTGGAAAGGTCCCATGGCGACACGTTGGTGGATGTGCTGGAGCGCAGGAACGGAGTGGTAGTCTGCCGCGGCAAGCGCCTTGCCACGGTTGTTGCCTTGTCGCGTCCGGAACCTTGTCGCTCACCGGGCCTTCCTGGCAAGCTCCTCTTGCCGGGGCCTTGTCTTCTAGGTGCCTTGAGTTGCCTTCCCGGCAAGCTCCTCTTGCCGGGGCCTTGTCTCCTTGGCTTAAATACTTTGTTCTTGAATGGCTCCAAAGGAACCACGGAGGACCTTGGCGGTCACCTGGCAAGCCTTGCCGCGGGGTGCTGCGACTGCCCGTGCACGATTTCGGGATACTAGGGTACCCCTACTCTAGTACGCCGACAGGAGCCCCCGGGCCTGGGCCACACACGGTGCCGAGCGCTGTTGGGCCAGGCCCAAAACAGGGCACGGGCATGCGCGGCCTGGGTTGCGCCGTAACTCACTCCGGACCCACCACACCACCCACGAATGGCACGCGTTGGATGCGGCATCGTGGGGGATTTCTTTATTCGGAAGGGCGGAACGTCCGCCCCCTCCCTCTTTATAAGCAGGGGAAACAGGGGCAGTTCGCCCACCTCGCCATTTGCTGTCCAATCTCAAAAAAACCTCCGCTGCTCCCCCCTTCTTCCCAAGTCTGAAGAGAGCGGCGCTCCGCCCCCCATCGCCACCAGTACCACCAAAGCCGTCGGTCTCCTCCACCACCTCCGCCATGGCTCCGAAAGCCGACAAGGGGAAGGGCGTGAAGTCGGCCGAGGCGCAGCGGCTTGCGGCGCTGCGAAAGGAGCGGGCCATCTCCCCCCCCCCCCCAGCTCGCCGCAAGGGAGCTGAGGGAGAACTACTACCTCTTCTGGTCGACGAAGACGCGAGCGCATCCGCGCACGAAGGTACTCCCAGCCGCTGCTTCGGAACTAGCCCCAACTGGGTACCCTTTCTTCGCACTATTCTTCTATTGCGGGCTCTGCCCGCCCTTCTCTGAATTTTTCTGCGATATCACGAACACCTACGGGTTCCGCCTCCTTGACTTCACCGCCAATGCTGTCCTGACCATGGCAGTTTTCGCACATCTTTGCGAAAATTTTGTCAGAGTCCACCCAAACGTAGCCCTCTTCCGCCACTTCTTCATGCCCCGAGTCGAGAGAGGAGAGCCACTTGCCGGAGGAATCGCTTGGATCTCAAGGATTGGCAAGAAAGAAGCCTATCTGGAAGGAGAGCTCCGCAGCAAGTGGGAGGAGTGGAGGGCAGATTGGTGTTGGATTGTTGAGGAGAACCCACAGCCCTTCACTGCCCAGCGCCAAACCCCAATAGTGCGCGGCAACGATTGGAGTAACGTGGCCCCGGAAGATGCTAGGCTGAAGATTGCAGTCACCCGAATCCTTCGCCTTAGACTTGCCGGGCTCACCGTAGGCACTGTTGGCGCAGATTTCCTTCGCCGCCGCATCGCCCCCTTGCAGGAGAGGAGGAGACCTGCTTGGGAGTTTCAGAACGCGGCAGATATCATGCGGCTGCGGCCTGGCCTTAATTTCAATTTCACAGTCTTGGAACTTGACGCGATGCTCTTGGAGCTGTTCAAGCCCGACCCAGACCATCCCGAAATGTTCAGGTTGCCGAGGGGCGTAGTTCCGTTGTGCAACAATTCTTCACTCGACCGCATCCGTGCAATGATGCCATTGTGCGACTCGCACGGAATCGTCCCCACTTGGCAAGAGCCTGCAGATGACGTCGTGCGGGAATTCTTTGACAGCCTGGTAGAAGTGCCGGTCCGCCCCGACGAGCAGAGGGGCCTCACCCGCGACACCACTGACGACGAGATGCAACGCATCGCCACCAGGCTGGAAGAGGCGCCAACAGCAGCTGCCGCTGGCGAATTCGGGTTCACCGTGGAGGAGGCAGAGGCAGCAGAGGCGGCAAGCCTTGTCGAGCGAAGGGAGTTTGCCGGCTAGGAGGACCTTGCCGAACCTGAAGCCGAGTCGAGCGAGCCCGCCGAGGGCGCCTCGTCCCCACCATCTAGCAGCTTGCCACGAGCGGAGCCCCCAGCTCCACCAAGAAGGCGTCTCCGCAAGGCTGGAGACGAAACGGGGCGGCAGACGGGCCAACAGCCGCCATGTCGCGCGACGCGCTCCACCGCGGCAAGCACCGTTGCCGCGGGAGCACCTCACGCTACTGCAGCAACTGGAGTGGGGCCCTCCCAGGCCACCGCTGCTACTCCCGCCAAGCGGTCAAGGGAACCCACTCCTCCGCCTCGTCGTACCGGAGGCGAGCCAGAATTTGATCTCTCCGCGCTCAGCTCCGACGAGGAAGAAGAAGAGTAACTTCTGTGTTGTACTTGTATTTCTTCAATTTTGTTGCTTTGTCTTGTATCTGATTTGCTTCATTCTGAACTCTTTCCTTTTCAGGACACTGGCCCAGAGAGCGTCGAAGAGAGCCAAGGTCCCGGTGGTTGTCATCGAGGACGATCCCACCGCGGCAGCAGGAGGCGCGTCCGAGACCACCTTGCCGGACGCGGCAACTCTTCCACAAAGCAGCCCCCAGCGTAAGTATATGGTTTACTTTTTGCTGTTGAGCGTACATGGGTGCTCTTTCTTGGTGATATCATTGTTGGTTTGTGTAGGAGCAGAGCGGCCTCACCAAGAGTGCCCGGAAGCCGCTCCCGACGTGCCATCTACGTCGACTACACCGCCAAGGGAGGATCCCCCGGCAAGGGAGCATTCTCCGGCAAGGGAGGCTTCTCCGGCAAGGGAGGCTTCTCTGGCAAGGGGCAGTTCTCCGGCAAGGGATAGCGCCAGCGATCCTCCAGTGGTTGAGACCACGTCTGCAGATCCTGGCACAGGTAACCCCCTTGCTTAAAAACTTCCCTTGTGTTCTTCTTCTTCTGATTTTCCTTTTGAACATTTGCTTGACTGTTCTTTCTTTTTCTGGTCGTCAGATCCATCCGCCGCAGAGCCGATGGAGATTGAGGCCGCCGGCGAGGAGGACGTGCGCGGCAATACTGACGATGCCGCCGCCATTGAGGAAGAGGCTGGCGCCGATGAGTCCGCCGGCGAAGAGGCCGCCAAGGCTGCTGCCGCAGAGGCTGGTGAGGGGTCCAGCGATCGCACTGACGGCCCTGAGGCCGCAGGAGCGCCAGGCGCTACACCGACCGCCGATCCCTCCGCCACTGCTGCAGCGTCAGGCTCCGGAGAGCCCCAGCCCGGCGCCTATCTGAAGGCCGGCGATGGCGTCTTCATCAAGCTCCCCTGGGCGTCGAGCTCCAGGGCACCGGTCGAAGGAGAGACCTTTGACGAAGAGCTGCTTGCCTCCACTGGGCTGACGCTGGTCGACGCGCCAAGCAGCAGCAGCGGCGAGTCTGAGGAGGAGCAGCTGCTGAGGAAGCTGCTGTCGCTCTTCCGCGCCCGACAAGCCAAGCTGGAATCCCGGGAAGCGCTTGTCGCGGCGGCGGAGCAGACATCGAGAAGCGCGGAGGAGCTCCGGGCATCAATCGAAGCTCTCCGGTCCTTGGCGAGGAGCGGAGCGACTCGTCGAGAGCGCAAGGCCTTCATCCTCGAGAAGGCTGAAGTTGAAGAGCAACGGCTTGCTTGCCGCCGAAGCTGTCTGCAGGAAGGCGAAGCTGGCGCAGCGGAAGATCAATCTTGACAGCCATGAGGAGGAGCTACACCCAGCAAACATTTGGCGGGGCTCTCAAGGAAGCAAAGGATGCCATCGCAGCTGCCGAGGCCGCCAAGAAGGAGCTGGAGGTGAAGGTGACGCAGCTGGAGGCCAGTCTGAAGAAGAGCGGCGAGGAGCTTGCTGCACTCAAGCATGAGCGCGAGAAGGACGCCTACACTCGTGGCGAGCTGCAGGGCCGTCTCGCCGAGAGGAGCAAGGAGCTCAGCACGGTCAAGGACTCCAAGGCAGATCTTGAGTTGAAGCTGACTACTTTGACTCAGAGGCTGGAGGGTGCCAGGGAGCGGGAGGTGGCCTTGTTGGAGAAGATCAAGGTCGACGAGGCGCTGCTGGCGAGTGCTACTGCCGTCCAGAACACCTTCAGGGAGAATGTAGAGCACTGGACCGAGGGTCTCGTGAATGTTGCCGCCGCCATCGACAGGGAGCTGGCGGAGCTGGGGATGGTGGATCTCGGGTATTCCTCCGATGAGCACCTCCAACCCAGCGCCAAGCTCAGCTTGTTCTTCAAGGGCGTGGTGACGGCTCTCCAGCGACTCTGGGAAGAGATCCCAAAGCAGCTGGCTGAGGAATCGCGCCAGATCTATGCGGGAGCTCTCCAGAAGGTGCTGATGAAGGTGGCCTTCCGCAATCCAGGCCTCAACCTCACCGACGTCTTCAAGTCCTTGCCGCCGGATGCTGATGTGGAGGCACTCAAGGCCCTTGTCGCACCCATTGTGGACAAGGTGGGCAAGATCAAGAGGGTTGATGGCGACCGTGTAGATTAGGCCGCCAATTTTATCTTTTCCTTGTCGCTGCTGGTCATGTTAGGAGAACAATCTATTAGAGCCGCGACAAGTCATCTTGTAATATAACTCTATCTCGGGTAATGATTGCAATGTTATTTCCTTTACTTGATTCCTTCCTTTTTATGTTTTTGCCCTACGCTTTTTAGGGAACTTGCCGGCGCGGGCACCTTAGCCGCGAGCGCTGAGTGCGGAACGTCAGCAGCCTGCTGGCAGTGCCGCTTCCGACAAGCAACCTTGTCGCAACTAGTTGCGGCTCACTTAAGTTGTTGAGCGGACTCGAAACAAAGTAAGGGCGCAACTAGCTACGAGTTGGTTCCTCCGCGCACAGGTTTTCCATACAAAGTACGGTCGTTCGAGGAAAGATAACTTAAAAATTTAAAAGCTGGTTGCTCAAATTTTGATAACCTAGCTTTTCTGTCGTTTGCTTCCCGGTAAGGCGAAACTTCCTCCAGCGACGCTTGGTGGCCCACACCATTATCTTCTCCTTCCCCCCGGATAACTTGTGGGTGAGGGAACCTTCCTTTCTTTGAGAAAGAGAAGGAAGAGAAAATAAAGTTATGGAGCCTCGCGGCTCGTTATTGCTTACCGGGTGTAGGTGCTGCACAAAGTGTCACATAACACATGCAATAAAATGATGAAAGCACGAAATTGACAAGTTGTGTGGAGCACATGAGCTTTACTTATGCATGGGATCAGCGCCCGGCTTTGTACAAAGGATTACATGCAACATCGGCAAGACTTGTACAAAAGGTGGTTGCCGGAACAGGTTCCGAAAACCGCGCCCTACGGGTAAAACTTACGAAGATGCTCAATATTCCAGGAGTTGCTCACCGGAATGCCATCTTCGGTCTCAAGGCGGACAGGCCAGGCCTAGTGACTCGTCTCACCCGGTAAGGGCCTTCCCACTTCGGCGTCAACTTGTTGGAATTCTTGGCGGACTGAACGCGCCGAAGAACAAGGTCGCCTTCCTCGAGACTTCTGGCACTAACTTTGCGGCTATGGTAGCAGCGCAAAGCTTGCTGATATCGAGTAGCTCGTACAGCGGCCTGAAGACGGTCCTCCTCAAGGAGCAGCGCGTCATCTTGTCGCAGCTGCTGTTGCTCAAGCTCATCATAAGCGAGCACTCGAGGTGACCCGAATACGAGTTCCGTGGGGAGAACTGCCTCTGCTCCATAGACTAGAGCGAAAGGTGTCTGGCCAGTGGCTCGATTTGGCGTCGTCCTGATCGACCAAAGAACCACTGGCAGCTCCTCAATCCAGTTTCTTCCGCACTTGTGCAGCCTGTCGAAAGTTCTGGTCTTGAGCCCACGCAGCACTTCAGCATTTGCCCTCTCCGCTTGACCGCTACTTCTTGGATGAGCAACAGAAGCAAAGCAGACCTTGGCGCCAAGATCTTGGACGTACTGCATGAAGGTGCGACTCGTGAATTGCGTGCCGTTGTCGGTGATGATCCTGTTAGGAATCCCGAAACAGCAAACAATCGACCTGAAGAACTTGACTGCTGACTGTGCTGTCACCGTCCTCACTGCTTCCACTCCGGCCACTTTGTGAACTTGTCGATTGCAACGTACAAGTACTCAAAGCCCCCGACAGCTCGGGGGAAGGGACCGAGGATGTCGAGCCCCCAGACCGAAAATGGCCAGGATAAAGGGATCGTCTGGAGAGCTTGAGCTGGCTGGTGTATCTGCTTGGAATGGAACTGGCACGCTTCACACTTGGTTACTTGTGCAGTTGCATCCTGGAGGGCTGTCGGCCAAAAGAAACCTTGCCGGAAAGCTTTGCCGGCAAGTGCTCTTGCGCCAATGTGGTGACCACATATGCCTCCATGTATCTCTGCCAACAGCTTTTGTCCGTCTTCCCGGTGAATACACTTCAATTTCACACCGTTGAGTCTTCTTACATACAGTGTCTTTGTCGACAAACTGGTACATACTTGACTGCCGGGCTACTCTTTCCGCTTCTTCTTGCTCTTTGGGAAGTTCTCCTGTCTGAAGGAAATGGAAGATCTACTGCGCCCATGCTGGAGCTTGTGGCTCGACAACAAGAACTAAAGGCATATCTGCTGCTGCGGGAACATCCGCTTCTACGGCAAGAACCTGCGGCTCAGCCAGAGCTTGACCTTCCCCGGCAAGCTTGCCGGAGCAAAACTTGTCAGGAGCGTCTGCTTCAACGAAACAAACCCTAGGGCTTGTCGGAGCAGACTGCTCCTCAGCACTCTTGGTGTTGATCTTGGAGACCTTCTTGGCGGCGGCTTCGGGAAGCTCTGCCGGAAAATAGTCACCAGAAATCAACTTCCTCTTCTTGTTCTGTCCGAGCTTGATGGCGTCCACAGACGGTTGAGTCAGCCTGAGCACAAAGATCCCTGGTTCCACAGGTAACTTGAGTGCGGCGCACTTTGACAAGCCATCAGCAATATCGTTCTGAGCCCTTGGAATATATTCCATCTGTAGGCCGTTAAAGTGCTCTTCTAGCTTCCTAACTTCATCAACATAAGCTTCCATCAACGGACTCTGATAATTCTTGTTAACTTGGCGGATGACAAGCTATGAGTCACCCCTGACAATGAGCTTCTTAATCCCAAGGTCCACTGCGATCCTGAGGCCGGCAAGCAAACCTTCATACTCTGCAGTATTGTTTGTTGCTTGCTCCTTGGGAAAGTGCATCTGGACTATGTACTTGAGGTGCTCTCCGGTGGGTGCGACAAGCAGCACGCCAGCACCGGCGCCTTGTAGTGAGAAGGCACCATCAAAGTACATCAGCCACTCTTTGCTCGCTTCCTTGACGGGGATGCTCGTTTCTGGAATTTCTTCATCCTGTGTTGGCGTCCATTCTGCTATGAACTCCGCCAACGCTCTGCTTTGGATAGTTGAGGTGCTCTCAAACTTGAGACCAAAGCTTGACAGTTCCAGTGCCCACTCGACAATTCTGCCCGTTGCTTCTGGATTTTGCAGTATCCTCTTCAGCGGAAAGCGAGTGACGACTGTTATCTCATGTGCTTGGAAGTAATGGCGCAGCTTTCTCGAGGCCATGAGAAGGCCGAAAAGCAATTTCTGCACACCAGAGTACCTTGACCTAGCCCCCTGCAGAAGGGAACTGACAAAATAAACTGGGCGCTGCACCATCCTTTTCTGCATCCTCTCATACGCTTGCGCAGACCCATCTTTGTCGGGACCAGAGCTTGCCGGTGAAGTTCCTTGCTTGTCGCTGGATGCCTCTGCCGTGGTTGCCGGCTCATCACCCGCCTCCCTCTCCGCTACTAACGCAGCACTAACCACTTGATTGGTTGCCGCTATATATAGCAGCAACTTCTCTTGTGGCTTAGGTGCGACAAGTATTGGAGTGGAGGACAGGTATCTCTTTAAGTCCTGCAGCGCAGCCTCCGCTTCCGGAGTCCATTTCATTGGACCTGCCTTTTTCAATATTTTGAAAAATGGCAGGGCACGCTCAACAGACCTAGAGATAAACCGACTGGGAGCAGCTACGCAACCGGCAAGTCTTCGTACATCCTTGACGCGCTTTGGTGCTTCAATCTGCTCAATGGCCTTGATCTTGACGGGATTGGCTTCAATTCCCCGCTGAGACACGAAGAACCGAGAAGCTTGCGGAAGGACTCCAAACACACACTTCTCGGGTTGAGCTTGAGGTTGATCTTGCGCAGATTTGCAAAGGTTTCATCTAAATCTTGAATCAGAGTCGCCTTGTCCTTGCTCTTGACCACTATGTCATCCACGTAGGCTTCCACATTTCTGTGCATTTGTGGTTCAAAAGCGTCATGGATTACTCTTGCAAATGTTGAACCAGCATTCTTTAAACCGAAAGGCATCCGTATGAAACAGTATGTGCCACATGGGGTGATGAATGCGGTTTTCTCCTCATCCTCTTCGCCATGAAGATCTGATGATATCTGATGCGCATCAAGAAATGAAAGCAAATCACATCCGGCCGTGGAGTCAACAATCGATCGATGCGGCAAGGAAATGGGTCTTTGGGACAAGCTTTATTAACATCGGTAAAGTCGATACAAAGCCTCCATTTTCCGTTTGCCTTACGCACGACTACAGGATTGGCCAACCACGTAGGATGGAGCACTCCTCTGACAAGGCCTGCTGCTTCCAATTTCTTGATCTCTTCTGCGATGAATTCTTGGCGCTCCACTGCTTGCTTCCTGACTTTCTGCTTGACGGGCCGCGCGTGAGGACAGACGGCAAGATGGTGCTCAATTACTTTCCTGGGAACACCGGGGATGTCAGACGGTTGCCATGCAAACACGTCGACGTTCGCCCGCAGGAAAGCAACGAGCGCGCTTTCCTATTTAGGGTCGAGAGTGGCACTGATGGTGAAGGTACCACCAGTGCCGTCCTCCTTGGCGGACACCTTCTTGGTCTTTGGTGGAGCTGCCATCGTCTTCTTACACTTGCCGGTGGAGCTCGATGGTGCATCCTCGACGGTAGCGCAGCACTCCGAAGAGGTGCGCTTGCCGGAGTGGGCATCAGAGCTCTTGCCGGACTTGGTCTTCTTCTTCCCCCCGGGAGCTACAGCAGCAAGTGACTTGCTATCTGTTGCTGCTGCTGCTTCCCGGTAGATCTTGTCGGCGCAGATAAGAGCATCCTTCTTGTCGCCAGGGACAGAAATGACACTTATCAGGCCTGGCATCTTGAGCAAGTTGTATGCATAATGAGAGGCCGCCATGAACTTGGCGAGTGCTAGACGGCCAAGTATCCCATTATAAGGCAATGGGAAGTCAGCAACGTCAAAGGTGACCCTCTCAGTCCTGAAGTTTAACTCGCTGCCAAATGTTACTGGCAACGTGATCTTTCCCTTCGGCTTGCTCCTTCCCGGATTGATTCCTTGGAATGTGCCGGTCTCTTCGAGCTCACTGTCAGGGATCTGGAGTTTCTGGAGTACCGCTGAGGAGATCAGGTTCAAGCCGGACCCGCCGTCAACTAGTATCTTAGTGACCTTGAGGTTGCGGATAGTTGGTGAAACCAACATCGGCAAGCACCCGACCGCCGTTATGCGATCAGGGTGGTCCTCAATATCAAAGATGATATCGTGCTGGACCATTTCGAGAGGCTTGCGTGACTCGGCGGACGGTTACGCCGCATTGACTTCCGCATCCACTTTGCTTGAGTTGGCGGTGTGAAGTATGCGAAGAAGCACCGCCGTCAACGCATAAGACCTCTCGTGGCTTTCGGAACTCCTGCTCATCGGCTTCATCATCATCCATGTCTTCGTCATCATCGTCATCTTCATCCTTGTCGCGGCCGCGGGGAGGTCTGTCTCCTTGCCGCTGCTTGGCCTTGCCGCGGCGTCCTCCTCGGCCTGGACATTTCTTGCTGGCTCCTCCAGCACCTTCCTAGGCCTTCTCCTTGTCGCACCGCTCGTACTCAGCCTTTTGCTGTTCAACAAGCTGCTTGACCTTCTTGCAGCTCTGGAGGTCATGACCCTTGGTGCGGTGGATCTTGCAGTACTGTTTGTTGGCGCCGTCCTGCTTGTCGGCGACCGCCACAGCCTGGCAGTTGGTGCTCGCGGCAACCTCCTTGCCGGAGCTACCAACTTTGGCTTTCTTGGCGCCACCCCCGTTGCCGGACTGCTCAACAACTAGCACATCTTTGCCTTTTTTATTCCTGTTGCTCCACCGTCGGCCTTTCTTTGCCGGGGTGGACCCCTCACTATCAGATCCTGCAGCTTCTGTATTCTCTCCGGGGAGTCTCCTCCCTTCTTCAGCACGTGCACACTTGTCGGCCAGGGCGTACAGCTCACTGACGTCTCTGATCTTGCACATCGCCATCTCCTCCCGCATCCTGCGGTTTCGCACGTTCTGATGGAACGCGCTGATCACCGCGGCAGGGTGGACATCTGGGATGTTGTGCTGCACACGGCTGAATCTCTGAATGTACTTGCGCAGGGGTTCTCCTTCCTTCTGGGCTAGCAGATGAAGGTCGCTCTCTTGGCCATGGGGCTTGTGGCCGCCTGTGAAGGCACCGACAAAATGATGGCACAGATCTGCCCAAGAGGATATGGAGTTGTCCGGCAAGTGCATGAGCCAAGATCTGACATTGGGCTTGAGTACCAGCGGGAAGTAGTTGGCCAGAATCTTGTTGTCTCGCCCCCCGGCAGCTTGCACCGCAATGGTGTAGATCTTGAGGAACTCCGACGGATCGTCTTGCCGTCGTACTTCTCTCGCACGTCGGCTTGAAATTCTTCTTCTGGGCCATCGGACTTGCCGCAGCTCACGAGTGAACGCAGGGCAACCTACCGCGTACGGCAAGTCGCCTGGTTCCCCTGGCGCATGCATGTCGACAGAGGGCCCAGCGCGCTGGTTGGATTGACGCCGTGCTTCTCTTCGACGCTCGATGCGAGTTCGAGCGTCTTCCTGCTGTCGTTCGTGAAGAACTTGGCGCTGATCGCGACGGGCTCGTGGGTCCGGTGACACGGTGGATTCGCTGTCGAGGTGGATCCGACGAGTTGGCAATCTTGGCCTTCGGGGTGGAGAGTGCATGGTGGTTGCACCCCCACAGGTTTCGTCGCCACCGGCTCGTGCCTTGTCGTCCTGCCGCGGCAGCGATGTAGTCGGTTGCCACGGAGTGTCGCCGTTGGCAAAGCCGATGAGACTCTGGATGGTGGCCCTCCATTCATCGACCTTGTCGGCTATTGGAGGGTAATCTAGGAGCAGTTGAGCTCTCGCCAAAGCTTTTGCTGAAGTGGTGGGCGGCAGTGGCGAACGGTGCGAGGAGCGGGATATGCTCGGACTCCTAACTATGTTAGAAGGAGCAGTATCCCGTCCAGGCGACCGTGCCTCGCTCGTGCCAGCGTGTTGGCGTGCGCGCTGGTCTTGAGGGTCCCGAGATCCACCAGCTCGATCTTGATCTAACGAGCGTATGGTATTGTGAATACCATGACGCTGTCGGTCCCGCGCCTCTTGAGATGGGCGCGGTGCATGTACGGACGCCGAAGTCTGCGCCGCCTTGTCCTTGGACTTGGCAGCGTCGTGGGCTCCCTCGTTGGCGCCCGTTCTTCCGCCGGCGCCCGTTCTTCCGCCGGCGTCTACCCCACCACCCATTTGCTCCGATGATGGTGGGATCGACGTGGACGGCTCCGCTGCCGCCGAAGCCTTCTTCTTCGGTGGCATGTCGATGAAGATGATGAAGATGTAGCTCGTGTGAACGCCGGATCAGGTTCACACAGCCTCGGCGCCCTACCGGCGCGCCAAAGATGTCGGGAAGCTGATCTGATCCACGAACACCTATGGGACCGGCGGACCGAGCCCCTTCGGTTGGCGAAGGGGCGGAGGTCGCCGAAGAGCGGTCGGGCGGCTAACACGAGCAGTTTACCCAGCTTCGAGCTCTCCGAGAGATAATACTCCTACTGCTGCTGTCGATTGTATTGTGTTTTTGCTAGGGAGCGCTGAGAGCTACAAGACCTAGCGTGAGTGTTCTTTGGTTTCGAATGAACCGAACCCCTTCTACGTTGCGCATGGGCCTCCTTTTATATGCTCAAGGGGTCTCCGACAGGTGGCAACGTAGACAAGGGCAGAAACGTAAAAGGAGTCGTGGTTGGTACAACTACTTGTACAGTGTATCCTACCTAACCCTGACGGCAGGGGACAAAGGCATTAAATGCCCGTCTAAGTCGACTAAACAGTGCAGAAAGGGACCGTCAGGGACGCCACCGCTTGCCACGATGGCAATCTTGTCAGCACCGCTTGCCACCGCGCTCCGCTGGCCGCACAGCCTCTTGCCACGCGCGCTTGGAAAGGTCCCATGGCGACACGTTGGTGGATGTGCTGGAGCGCAGGAACGGAGTGGTAGTCTGCCGCGGCAAGCGCCTTGCCGCGGTTGTTGCCTTGTCGCGTCCGGAAGCTTGTCGCTCACCGGGCCTTCCCGGCAAGCTCCTCTTGCCGGGGTCTTGTCTTCTAGGTGCCTTGAGTGGCCTTCCCGGCAAGCTCCTCTTGCCGGGGCCTTGTCTCCTTGGCTTAAATACTTTGTTCTTGAATGGCTCCAAAGGAACCACGGAGGACCTTGGCGGTCACCTGGCAAGCCTTGCCGCGGGGTGCTGCGACTGCCCGTGCACGATTTCGGGATACTAGGGTACCCCTACTCTAGTACACCGACAGAAACCCACCTGATGGACTTGGGCCCCCCGTCAGAAGATACGGGAGGTGCTCATGAGGGTGGGGGCGCACCCTCCCCCCTGGGCGCGCCCCTTGCCTCATGGGGCCCCCGTAGCTCCACCGATGTTCTCCTTTCACCCATATATATACAGTCGTACCCTAAAACTTCCAGAACAGAAGATAGATCGGGAGTTCCGCCGCCGCAAGCCTCCAGAACCACGAAAAACCAATCGGGACCCCTTTCCGGTACCCTGCCGGAGGGGGGATCCATCACTGGTGGCCATCTTCATCATCCCGGCGCTCTCCGTGACGAGGAGGGAGTAGTTCTCCCTCGGGGCTGATGGTATGTACCAGTAGCTATGTGTTTGATCTCTCTCTCTCTCTCTCTCTCTCGTGTTCTCTCTCGTGTTCCAATCTATGGCACGATCTTGTTGTATCCCGAGCTCCGCTATTGTAATTGGCTCTTATGATGTTTCTCCCCCTCTACTCTCTTGTGATAAATTGAGTTTCCCCTTTGAAGTTATCTTATCGGATTGAGTCTTTTATGAGAACACTTGATGTATGTCTTGGTGATCAACTTGCGGGTTTGGTGACATTGGGAACCTATGCATAGGGGTTGGCACACGTTCTTGATTCTCTGGTAGAAGCTTTGGGGCACTCTTTGAAGTACTATGTGTTGGTTGGATAGATCTGAGATTGTTTGATGCATATCGTATAATCATGCCCACGGATACTTGAGGTGACAATGGAGTATCTAGGTGACATTAGGGTTTTGGTTGATTTGTGTCTTAAGGTGTTATTCTAGTACAAACTCTTTTGTAGATTGATCCGAAAGAATAACTTTGTGGTGGTTTCGTACCCAACCATAATCTCTACGTTTGTTCTCTGCTATTAGTGGCTTCGGAGTGACTCTTTGTGGCATGTTGAGGGCTTGTTATATGATCTATCTATGTTATTATTGTTGAGAGAACTTGCACTAGTGAAAGTATGGACCCTAGGCCTTGTTTCCTATCATTGCAATACCGTTTACGCTCACTTTTACCGCTTGCTACCTTGCTATTTTTATTGTTTCAGATTACAAAAACCTATATCTACCATCTATTTTGCACTTGTATCACCATCTCTTCGCCGAACTAGTGCACCTATACAATTTACCATTGTATTTGGTGTGTTAGGGACACAAGAGACTTTTTGTTATTTGGTTGCAGGGTTGTTTGAGAGAGACCATCTTCCTCCTACGCCTCTCGCGGATTGATAAACCTTAGGTCATCCACTTGAGGGAAATTAGCAACTGTCCTACAAACCTGTGCACTTGCAGGCCCAACAACGTCTACAAGAAGAAGGTTGTGTAGTAGACCTTAAGCTCTTTTCTGGCGCCGTTGCCGGGGAGGCTAGGTAAGTGAAGGTATAACTTTAGATCTTGCAATCGAATCTTTTTGTTTCTTGTTTTAGCACTAGTCTAGTTTATAAAAGAAAACTACAAAAAATGGAATTGAGTTTGTCTCATACGCTTCACCTCTTTAATATCTTTCGTGAGTATGATGGAAAGGAAAATTGTGCCAAAGTGTTAGAAGAAGAATGCATTAAATTGTTTGGCACTAAATATTTGAATGATGAGCATGATTGCAATGTTGTTAGTACAAATTCTTTGAATATCCATGATGCTAATGATGATTGCACTAGTTATGATGAAAATGTCTCCTATAAACATGTCAATTTTTGTGGAGTGCATTGGGTTTGTAAGTACACACCAAATAGGGAAGATAGATATTGCAAGAGGCATAAGTACTTAGAAACCAAATTGTTGCAAGAAGAGCTAGATGAATGTGCTGAAAGATTCAATATTTATAGTACCCCTTGTGAACATTGCAATGAATATGGTCATTTAAAGCTCCAATGCTATTTGTTTCATGATCAAGTCGTTTCCAAATATTGTGATAGTTTGATTACCCTTGAGCATCATCAAGAGCTTAGCCTTCTTTTGGGGTATGAAGAAATGAAACGTATAACTGAGGGTATTCCAAAATTTAATCTTGATAGATTTCTTGATTTTGATCTAGAAAAGATTTATATGTATTGTGCGGTGAATTGCATTGAAAATCCTTATATTGCCAATTACATAAAGAAAAGAAAACAAATATAAGATGACGAGAATACTAATGAAAGGGAAGAGACTTCCCAATCTCCTCCTATTATTTCTTATGATGAATCAGGTAACAAGGAGGAGCTTTCTATTCAACCAATCTCATCAATAAGGAGCTCAAAGAGGAAGGTTGAACCTACACATAATGTGAAGAAGAAAAAGAAAAGAAGGAGCAACAAAGGTAAAAAGGTATCCCTCCCAAATTATGTTGCTCCTACTACTACTTGTGATGATGATAATTGCTATACTATTGGTGCTATCCATATTTTTAATGATGAGAGTGATTATGCTTATGATATGAAAGGGCCCAAGCTTGAGGAAGCTATGTTTGATGAGGATGATATTTTTGAGAATATATTTGCTGGAATTAATGTTTGTCCCAAGCTTAGGGATGCTATGTTTAATGAATATGATATTTTTAGCATCCCAAGTTTTGATATGCAAAGTTGTTATGATGATAGCATGCCTCCTACCTATGATGGTTATATTGATGAAAGTGGGTTTGGAAGAGTGTCAACTTTAGGAATTAGTGATCCCACTATTTTGGAGGATGTTGAATCTTATTGTGATGAATATGAAAGTGGATTTGGAAGAGTGTCAACTTTATTTAGTGATTCCACTATCTTGGGAGAGGTTTCAATCGATTATGATGAGAACGAAGTTGCTACTTATGATGATTATTGTGATGAAAATTATGCTATAAAAAGTAGTGATGATTATATTTACAAATCTTGTCATTATTATGATTACCCATTTCCTGAACATTACTCTTTTAATGTGGAAACAATTTTTAGTGTTCAAGTCTCTTATGATACTCCCACTATTCCGAATGAGAAGAATTTTGCTTATGTGGAGAGTAGTAAAATTTCTATGGAAGTAGATCATGAAAAGAATGCTTTAGGTGCTGGTTATATTTTTGAATTCATTCATGATGCTACTGAAAATTATTATGAGGGAGGAACATATGCTTGTAGGAATTGCAATAATATCAAGTTTCCTCTCTATGTGCTTAAAGTTTTGAAGTTATGCGTGTTTTACCTTCCTATGCAAGTTGATTATTGTTCCCATAAGTTGTTTGCTCACAAAATCCCTATGCATAGGAAGTGGGTTAGACTTAAATGTGCTAGTCATATTCTTCATGATTCTCTCTTTATGTTTCAATTCTTATCTTTTATGTGAGCATCATTGAAATCATAATGCCTAGCTAGGGGCGTTAAACGATAGCGCTTGTTGGGAGGCAACCCAATTTTATTTTAGTTTATTGCTTTTTGGTTCTGTTTAGGAATAAATAATCCATATATCCTTTGTTTAGATGTGTTTTTATGTTTTAATTAGTGTTTGTTCCAAGTAGAACCTTTGGGAAGACTTGGGTGAAGTCTTTATGATCATGCTGTAAAAAACAGAAACTTTAGCACTCACGAGATTAGCTAGAACTGTTTACTGGTGAGTGATATTTAGTTGATTCTTTTTGAAGATGATTACTAGACAAATTCCTCAGGTCCACCAATTTATTTTAGAATTTTTGGAGTTCCAGAAGTTTGCGTTAGTTACAGATTACTACAGACTGTTCTGTTTTTGACAGATTCTGTTTTCATTGTGTTGTTTGCTTATTTTGATGAATCTATGGCTAGTAAAATAGTTTGTAAACCATCGAGAAGAATACAGTAGGTCTAACACCAATATAAATAAAGAATGAGTTCATTACAGTACCATGAAGTGGTGTTTTGTTTTCTTTTGCTAACGGAGCTTATGAGTTTTCTGTTAAGTTTTATGTGGTTGAAGTTTTCAAGTTTTGGTTAAAGATTCTATGGACTATGGAGTAAGGAGTGGCAAGAGACTAATATTGGGGATTACCAAGGCACCCCAAGGTAATATTCAAAGATAACCAAGTGTCTAAGCTTGGGGAAGCCCCGGATGGCATCCCCTCTTTCATCTTCATCCATCGGTAACTTTACTTGGAGCTATATTTTTATTCACCACATGATACGTGTTTTGCTTGGAGCGTCATTTTATTTTGTTATTTTTTGTTTTCTTTTAGTTAGATTAGTTTTTTGCTTCTTTAGTTTCAATAAAAAAGTCAAGGATAGCCTTTGCCATGCTTATTTTGCAAGTATGCATGTTGCTGTTTGAAAACAGAAAGTTTACCGCTGTTGCAAAAATTCCTCAGAAAATTCAGAGAGTGGTATAATGTTGAATCTTTTTGCATATTGAGCTCTGATAAATGTATGACAGTGGGAATTTTAGTTCATAATTTTTGGAGTTAGGGAAGTATGATGAATCTTGCATTCTTTACAGACTGTACTGTTTTGGCAGATCGCTGTTATGTTTGCATTGTTTGCATTTGTTTGCTTGTTTAATGTTTCTATTTGAGGATAGGAGTATTAAATATGCAGAGGAATTTAGTATGCAATGTTGTATAATAATTTTAGTGATTTGTTACAGCAGGAAATGATAAGGTTTTGCATTGGTTTATACTAACCTATCTCACGAGTTCTTGTCGAGTTTGTTGTGAATGAAGCTTTTGATAAAAAGAGAAAGCATGATATGAGAGGAATTAAGAAGACACAAAAGTTCAAGCTTGGGAATGCCCAAGGCACCCCAAGATAATATTTCAAGAAGTCTCAAGCATCTAAGCTTGGGGATGCCCCGGTAGGCATCCCACCTTTCTTCTTCAACAACTATCGGTTAGTATCGGTTGAGCCTAAGTTTTTGCTTGTTCACTTGAGTTGTGTTATCCTTGCAATGTAGTTTTCTTTAGCTTTGCTTGCTGTTTGAATAAAGTATCAAGATCTGAAATTATTAAATGGGAGAGTCTTCACATAGTTGCATAATTATTCGACTACTCATTGATCTGCACTTATATCTTTCGGAGTAGTTTGTTGTTTGCTCTAGTGCTTCACTTATATCTTTTAGAGCATGGTGGTAGTTTTATTTAAAAGAAATAGATGAACTCTCATGCTTCACTTATATTATTTTGAGAGTCGTTAATAGCATGGTAATTAGCTTAATGTTAATATACTTGGTGTTCAAGATATGTGAAACTTTCTTTTGAGTGCGTTGAATACTAAGATAAGTTTGATGCTTGATAATTGTTTTGAGATATGGAGGTGATAATATCAAAGTCATGCTAGTTGAGTAGTTGTGACTTTGAGAAATGATTGTGTTGAAGTTAGAAAATCCCGTAGCATGCACGTATGGCTAAGGTTGTGTAACAAATTTGAAACATGAAGTGTACCTGGCTTGTGCATTCTTATGAGTGGCGGTCGGGGACGAGCGATGGTCTTTTCCTACCAATCTATCCCCCTAGGAGCATGCGCGTAGTACTTGATTTTTGATGGCTTCTAAATTTTTGCAAATAAGTACATGAGTTCTTTTGACTAATGTTGAGTCAATGGATTATACGCACTTTTACCTTTCCGCCTTTGCTAGCCTCTTCGGTACCGTGCATTGCCCTTTCTCACCTCGAGAGTTGGTGCAAACTTCGCCGGTGCATCCAAACCCCGTTGTCGGTGTCAAAACCGGCGGATCTCGGGTAGGGGGTCCCGAACTGTGCGTCTAGGCGGATGGTAACAGGAGACAAGGGACACGATGTTTTTACCTAGGTTCGGGCCCTCTCGATGGAGGTAATACCCTACTCCT
The DNA here is from genome assembly GCA_021605205.1 of Aegilops longissima. Classification (NCBI taxonomy): domain Eukaryota; kingdom Viridiplantae; phylum Streptophyta; class Magnoliopsida; order Poales; family Poaceae; genus Aegilops; species Aegilops longissima. Next base: position 1,484,821 of record CM038680.1, on the reverse strand, counting down.
GCTTGATTAATATTGATGATATGGGTAGTACAAGAGCAGATCTACCACGAGAGCAAGGAGGCTAAACCCTAGAAGCTAGCCTATGGTATGATTGTTGTTCGTCCTACGGACTAAAACCCTCCGGTTTATATAGACACCGGATAGGTTAGGGTTACACAGAGTCGGTTACAATGGTAGGAGATCTACATATCCGTATCGCTAGGCTTGCCTTCCACACCAAGGAAAGTCCCATCCGGACACGGGACGAAGTCTTCAATCTTGTATCTTCATAGTCTTGGAGTCCGGCCGTGATGATAGTTTGGCTATCCGGACACCCCCTAGTCCAGGACTCCCTCAGTAGCCCCTGAACCAGGCTTCAATGACGATGAGTCCGGCGCGTTGATTGTCTTCGACATTGCGAGGCGGGTTCCTCCTCCGAAAACTTCATAGAAGGTTTTGAACACAAGGATAGTGTCTGACTCTGCAAAACAAGTTCCACATACCACCGTAGAGAGAATAACTTTTTGCACAGATCTGCTGACGTATTCCTCGGCGTGACATCACACCACGGCCAGGCCTTTATATGAATCGTTTTTTACTATTCCACCTCAGCGCGTTTAGCGAGGCGGTTTCCCTGGCACGTCTTATCAATGCATAGATCGTGCCCCCTTATTCCGGGATTGCCATCAATACGGATGTGGGTAACCCATCCGCTCCATTGATTACGGCGCTTGGGAGATAAGCGAGTTTTACCAGGCTGGTGGGGGACGCATAGCTTCGTCTGTCCATATAAGGGGATAAGGATCCACCTTTTCACCTACGCCTTCTTCCTCCTTTGCTCATCCATTTCCGCAAGACTTGCGCTCCAAATACCAAGTCCGCACATCCCACCTCAACCTTCTCCAACCATGTCCGGAGCGGGAGGCAGGTGGATGGCCTCCTCCGTCACGGAGGGTGTTGGGGATACAACTCCGGAGTGTGAACCGCCCCGGGGGGGCCGGTTTACCCTCGTGCGTAATCCAGGCCCATATGGAAGCCTGGAGCCCAAAAGGGAATTAAGGTCCATACATGTAAACCGCCCTAGCATCAGAACTTGTATTGTAAGACAAGAAAGGAGAGACCAAGCTGGACTCTAGGATGAGCCGGATTGGGATTCAGAAGCCGACCAAGGCCAACCCGTGTATATAAGGGGACGGCCCGGCGGCGAGTTAGGACAGGAGATTCGAGGCCAAGGCAAAGCTATTGCTCCTAGTCGCCAATCATATCAATCACACCACAACGGACGTGAGGTTTTACCTTCATCGAAGGGCGAACCAGTATAATTCCCGTGTCTTGTGTCCGCATTAACCCCTCTAGGTTAACCTGTACGATGGCCCTGCGACTAAGTCCTTTCATGAGGACATCTGCCGTGACAATTCCACGACAGTTGGCGCCCACCGTGGGGCTATCGCACGATGGTTTGATGATCTTAGAGGGCAAGTTCGAAGGACTCGAAGGCTATGCAGTGGGCCGGATGACTAAAAGTCGTCGCGGCAAACTCTACATCGACGATGCGGACTGGGGCCCCGAGGCCGGCTCGGTTGAGTATGGGTATCGGGTCCCCTTCGGCGGCATACACGTGTTCATCAGCAAGATTGGCGAGTCAGAGCCTGGGCCGGACGTCTGCACCGACCTCGTCGAAACGGCTCAGCGGGCGAAGAAGAGCCCTGCCCTAGCTGAACCGGCGGTCAAGCGTGTTTTCGTGGGAGTCATCCACGGAGGTTACGAGGGCGGATCGGTGTCTGGCGACGAAACCGCCGTTTACTCTGGCGACGAATCGTCGGCCGGAGAAACTGAGTCTTTATACCAGCTACAGGCTGGCCAGATCGGGGGCTGTTCCGATGGTGAGAGTGTTCCGGACCCCCTCGATCTACCCAACCGGGTTGGGGTCTTCATGGACGGTACGCAGGAGGCGCTTCACTCTTCGGCCGCGGCGCCCCTGGTCGCCGGTTCAACAACAGTGATGGCAGCCGGGGGCGGAGGCCCTGTGCGTCCACCGGCTCAAGTTTTATCAGAGCTTTTCGACGCATTGGCGGTGCTCATAGCGGAAGCTAACCCGCCGGATCAGGACATGCACAACGCAGAGATTGCAAAGGTGAGGGAACAGATCACTAAAGCTAAAGCGGACCTGGCGGCCGCAGACGAACGGATGGCAGTGGAACGAGCCGCTTTGGATGCGCAGGCTTATAGGCTCAGGCTGGACCAGAGTGCATCACAGGAAGTCATGAAAAGGAAGTACAGGTTCCGTTTGCCTTCAGTTTTTGAGGGTAGGGAGCTTTTCAATACCCCAGGAGCAGGAACCAGTAATCCGCCGCTGTTGGTGAACCGGCCGGAAGCACCTGGGGCGGCCGCGCCGGTTCAGCCCCGTCCGGTGGATCTGCCTCGCCATCATACCGGTGCGCCCCAGACCTTGCAGACACCTCCGGGTCACTACTCCAACCCGATGGATAATCTTGTAGCGGCTGCGGCACGGTTGGAGGCAATTCCCATTGAAGGCGATTCACCACAGGCAGTAGAGACCCGCCGGGTTAAGGAGCTCCTCCGGACGGCCCTGGCTCAGCAGGAAGCTTACTCGTACAGTCGGGATCGGATCCACTCCACCCCCCGCCCGAGCCGGAGTTATAGCCGACGCGTCGACGAACCGGCCGTATCAAGCAATGCGCAGCGTGGTCCGCCTCGCGGCAACAATCCGGCAGGCGGCTTTGAAGATGCTCAAGTGGTAGTGGACCGCGCCAGGGCACGTAGGGAAGCCGAGTTAGCCGCACAAGTAGAAGATCATCCGGCTGCGCCGGTTCGGCCGACCATCTTCGAGCCAGGGGTGACGTCTGGCTCTTTGGGGGTGCCTTGCCTCGTCCCCGCTTTACGCAACGTGCGTTTGCCCAAAGATTTCAAAGGGCCACGCAAGGTGCCAAATTATACTGCCGATTTGGCTCCAGAGGCGTGGATAGAAAGCTACGAGATGGCCATGGAGATGCTGGACGTGGATGAAGCAGCATGTGCAAAGTACTTCACAATGATGCTGGAAGGTACTGCCCGGACTTGGTTGAAAAACTTGCCGCCCGACTCTATCAACTCGTGGACACAGTTGAGAACCCGGTTCATCCAAAATTTCAAAGACACCTGTAAACAGCCCATGTCTGTGGTGGATCTGGCGGCTTGCGTCCAGGCGGACGGCGAGTCTACAACCCATTGGGTGCGCCGTGTCTCGGAAGTTTTACATTCTTCAGACCGGATCAACCCTGGTTCCGCGATCATGACCTTGGAGGCCAATTGCCGGTTCGAGCCATTGAAGCTGAAGCTGGGTCGCATGAAGCGTTTTTGTCATGACATGGGCACTCTAATGGGCGTTTTGGTAAAGTACGCTGATTCTGATAGTACCAAGGATCCTGAATCGGAGAATGATGAAGTGGGGAAGGGAAAACAGAACGGCAATTCCTGGAGCCAGCAGCATCGATCGGCGAGCAATGGAGGGCACAAGCGTAAAGCGAACGGCAACATGGGCTTTGTGGCCAACACCAGTGCGCAGGACAAGGGTCAGCGGCGCCGGGGTAGGCAGTCAAACCGGGGCGGTCACAACCCGGATCGTTTGAACTTCATATTAAATCAACCTTGTCCGAAGCACGGGACGAAGGAGGTGCCGGCGAACCACCTTTGGAAGGATTGTTATATTATGCAGGAGTTTAAGAATTCCAACTCTTTCCGGTATGATCAAGGGTCCGGCGGCGGTTCAGGGTCCGCTCCGGGTTACGGCGGAGGAAATTCCGGCCCGGGATTCGACGGTAATCCGGGCGGGCAAGGCAATCAGAATAATCAAGGTAATCAGAACAGTCAGAACCAAGGGGGCTACAATCAACAACAGCAGCAGTCGGGTTATCAGAGCAATCCAAAGCAATTGAATGGCGGACAGTACCACGTCTTTACCACCAGCTTGGACCGACGAGACCGGAAACTTCAGAGGCGGGCGGTCAGTGTTGTTGAACCGGCTGCGCCGCATTACCTGCGCTGGTCCGAGCAGCCGATTGTGTGGAGCAGAGAGGACCATCCTCCCCGGGTTTACAATCCGGGTCGATTAGCCCCTGGTGGTGGCACCCGGTGGCGGGTACAAGTTTACCAAGGTTCTTATGGATGGAGGAAGCAGCATCAACATCACGTACTCTGAAACTTTCCGGCGGATGGGGTTAACGAGATAGGCATCTCGGGCCATCCAAGACAGTATTTCACGGAGTGGTGCACAGTAAGTCGGCATACCGGTCGGTAAAATAGCTCGGAGGTAACCTTTGGAGACGAGCATGACTCGAGCGAAGCGTTGACATTTGAGGTGGTGAAAATTCAAAGCCCTTACCACGCCCTCTTTGGGCGGCGGCTTATGCTAAGTTCATGGCACGGCCTGTTATGTTTACTTACAACTGAAAATGCGGGTCACAAAGGAACAATAACGGTTCATGGGAGCCGCCGATCGCTCTGAGTGCGAGGAAGGTGATGCGGCTTCTGCAGAGTCGGTTTGTGCCACGGAGGAGTTAAAGTATTATAAGGATAATGTTGATCCGGCGGATATGACCCTTTGAAGAAGCCAACTACAGAGCATGATCCGGACTTGAAGTTCAAATCGGCGGCTGAGGCGAAGCTTGTTGATTTTGTGCCCGGCGAGTCATCCAAGCAGTTCACCATCGGTGCCAACCTGGATCCTAAATAGGAAGCGCGCTCATCGAGTTCATCCGTGAGAATCGGGACATTTTGCATGGAAACCTTCGACATGCGGTGTACCGAGGAACTCGCTGAGCACACTCTTAATGTGGACCCAAAATACAAACCGGTAAAACAGTTTCTTCGCGGTTTAACGAGGAAAGGCGCAAGGCCATCGGAGAAGAAGTCGCTAGACTTTTGGCAGCAGGTTTATCATTGAAGTCTTTCACCCAGAGTGGCTTGCTAATCCGGTGTTGGTCCTTAAGAAAAATGGCACTTGGCGCGTATGCGTGGATTACAGATCTTAACAAAGCTTGTCCAATGGATCCTTCGCCCTCCCGCATTGACCAGATCATTGATGCAACGGCGGGTTGTGAGCGTTTGAGCTTTCTGGACGCGTATTCTGGTTATCATCAGATTAAGATGGCGGTTAAAGACCAGGAGAAGACGGCGTTTATCACCCCTTTTGGAGCCTTCTGTTATGTGTCCATGCCTTTTGGGCTCAAGAGTGCCCAAGCAACTTATCAGCGTTGCGTACAGAATTGTTTGCATGAACAGATTGGCCGTAATGTGCACGCCTATGTGGATGATATCGTGGTAAAATCAAGGCAGAAGGAGACATTGATTGAGGACTTAAAGGAAACTTTTGACAACTTGCGGGTGTACAAGATGATGCTCAACCCGGCCAAGTCGTCTTTGGTGTTCGGCGAGCAAATTGTTGGGTTTTCGTGTCCAACCGGGATTGAGGCTAATCCGAGAAGATTACAGCTATCACCTCCTTAGCTAAGCCAAAGTGCATCAATGATGTTCAACGTTTGGCAGGCGGATTGCTGCGCTAAGCGGTTTATCGATCGCCTAGGAGAGAAGGCTATCCCTTTATACGAGATCTTTGAAGAAGATGGATCAATTCGTTTGGAGCTCAGCTGCGATGAGGCATTGGAGGATCTAAAGCGGCAGCTAGCCAACCCGCTTTGTTCTTGCTGCCCTATTGACGAGGAGCCGCTCTGTTATATGTTGCTGCTAATGCCGAGGCAGTAAGTGTAGCCATTGTGGTGGGCGCAAGGAGGCGGGGAAGGAGTATCCGGTTCAGCGGCGATTTACTACATCAGCGAGGTTCTCATCGAATCTAAACAAAGGTATCCACATTGGCGAAGCTGGTATATGGAGTTTTATGGCAAGCGGAAGCTGAAGCAATATTTCCAAGGGCACCCCATCACGGTAGTCAGCTCGGCTCCTTTAGGCGATATCATCTCGAACCGGGAGGCAACTGGCGGATTGCTAAGTGGGCTATAGAGCTTGGGCATACGGTTTAAAGTATGTGCCCGGACGGCCATAAAGTCTCGAGCACTTGTGGATTTCATTAATGATTGGACGGAGTTGCAAGCACCGGAGGAGAAGCGGATCACACCTATTGGACCATCCATTTTGATGGGTCCAGGCTGTTGGAGGGCTCGGGGCTGGAGTCGTATTAACTTCCCCACGAGGTGACAAGTTCTGTTATGTTCTCCGTCTAATGTTCCCCTGTACTAACAATGCAGCTGAGTATGAAGCTTTGCTCCATGGTCTCCGGATGGCCAAGGAAATGAATCTCAGCCGGGTTAAATGCTTTGGTGACTCGGACTTGGTGGCCCAGCAGGTATCCGGTACTTGGGATTCCAGAGATCCACTCATGGCTGCGTATCGTCGGGAAGTGGATGTTGTTGCAGGATATTTTAAGGGGTATCAGGTGGACCATGTGGATCGTCGGAAGAACGAGGCGGCTGATGCTTTGAGCCGGCTGGGTTCCCAGCGTAAACTGGTCCCGCCCAACGTTTTCCTTGATGTGCTGCACAAACCGTCAGTTAAATTTCCTGATGAAATTGATTTGGCTGTCCCTGATCCGGAAGCTCATTTGGTGGCGGTCTTGCATGTCATCCCGGATTGGACGCTCCCTTATTTAGCATACATGAACCGGGGCGAGTTACCAGAGGATGAGACGTTGGCCCGGCAGATAGTTCGGCGGTCTAAGTCTATGACCATTGTTAATGGCGAGTTGCACCGTCGCAGTGTGTCAGGGGTGTTTCAGCGTTGTGTGTCCCCTGAAGATGGCTGTGAGATATTGCGAGAGATTCATGAAGGGATTGTGGTCACCACGCGGTTCAAAGTCCACAGTGGCCAAAGCATTCCGCCATGGTTTCTATTGGTTGACTGCCCATCTTGATGCGGAGGATTTGGTCGACGATGTGGCGGTTGCCAAAAGTTCTCGAGCGTGCTCATGTGCCAGCCCAAGAATTGAGGATGATTCAATTGCTTGGCCATTTGCGACTTGGGGGCTGGATATGGTTGGACCTTTCAAAAGGTCCAAGGATAAGAAGACCCACCTGTTGGTGGCGGTGGATAAGTTTACCAAGTGGGTCGAGGCGAGCACTGTTAGCAAGTGTGATGCGCCACGGCGGTTCAGTTCATCAAGCGGGTGATTTTCGGTTTTGGTTTCCACACAAGATCATCACGGACAATGGCACCAATTTATCCAAAGGAGCTATGAAGGAATTTTGTGAGCGAGAGCACATCCGGCTTGATGTTTCTTCCGTAGCCACCCACAATCCAATGGTCAAGCGGAACGAGCTAATCAGGAAATTTTGAAGGGTATCAAACCCGGCTTATGGTCCCTTTAGAGAGGGCGTCGGGTTGTTGGGTGGAAGAGCTACCATCGGTGATATGGAGTATAAACACTACCCCAACCGATCCACTGGATATCGCCGTTCTTTATGATCTATGGAGCGGGCGGTTCTTCCCATGATATCCGTCACGACTACGCCCGAGTAGCAGCTTATGTTGAGGCGGATAGCGAGGCAGCACGGCAAGATGATTTGGATCGACCGGACGAAGAAGCGCGATATGGCAGCAGCTCGCTCGGCGGTCTACCAGCAGGATCTTCGTCGGTATCACAGCCCGTGAGTTAAAACCAGAACCTTTCGGAAGGAGACTTGGTGCTGCGGCTCATTCAAGATCGAAAAGATATGCACAAGCTATCCCCACCTTGGGAGGGGCCTTTTGTGGTCGATGAAGAATCTATACAACGGGTCCTACTATCGATTGATGTTAGAGGCGAAAAGACTCACGCCGTCGGAGGAGGAGACCAACAGAGCCATGGAACATAGCTCATCTTGACCTTATTATACTTGAGCCATTGGCTCCACTTATGTACATATCAAGACTGTATATATTATGAATAAAAGCAATAAACGGATCCTCGGCTAAAGCGGGGTATCTGTTACGTATAAAAGACGGTTTGGGTACATGGAGATGTTGTTGTGAAGCGGCCTCGGTTCAACCCTTAGCCTTGTTTTGAAGCTTTTGTCATTTGGGGGCTTGGTCGTATCCGAACCAATGCAATGCCTCTTGACGGTAAAGCCACCAGATCATTTGGGGACATGGTCACGTCTGAACCGATCCGCGCTCTTGGTCGGCCTAAGGCCATAGAATCACTTAGGGGCTTTGGTGAACCGAACCATTGCAATGCCACTTGATCGGCATCATGCCACGAGTTCGATTGGGGACTGGCTGACTTGAACCATCGCTACGCCCGTATAGGGGCTTGGTCTGTCCGACCATGGTAACACCATCTGATCCGGCTCAAGACAGCCTTGTCTCAATAAGCGGTTTTTCTCATTGATTTTGTTTTCATGTGGTTTTGATACCTATAATTTGGTTTTTGTCGGCCTTACGTAACCGGTTTACGTTGTTGATACGTTTTAAGATGGCGATTTTGTTCGGTTTGATTTCTTTGTTAAAACATCCCATTGTGGAGTAACAGGGGGCTTATCATGCCCGCACGGTTTACCTGATAAATCGGTCTTATACAGGGATTGCCCTCCTTTGACGATGATGCTTTATAAGACCTCCGCTTTGGGATTGGCTACAGCCAACTATGTGCCTGATGCTGGCAGGTATGTTCATATCACATAATTTTGATCATATACCTCGGTTTTCTCTCATATAAATATTGGTATCAGCCTGGTTGGAGGTATACACCGCCATGGCGGTTTAAGAACTTGTGATTGCAGGCAAAGTATGTGGCAGGATTCGCTACAAAAGCCAGCGGATCTAGCACCGCCGAGCAAAAGTTCTGAGACCAAAGTTGTACGGCATTGTTCAAGGAAATACACTTGCTATCCTATTACAAAGCATTTGAGGCCGGCGTTTCGCGAGTCATGCCTTGAGGCTTTGAATATGTCACCGGCTTGACGGATTCGCTGCTTCACGGGTTGGCGCGAGGTGGAGGCGGCGTCTGGCGTCGGTTCAGCTTCTTCCTCTTCCTCACCCAAAGCCGGAAGTCATTGGTAGACCAGTCAATCCGGGTTAAGGCCTGAAATACAGCTTCTTCACTTATCAGTTCAGCGGATCAGCGTCGAGCGTAAGTGTGCTTCTGATTGGAGGAATCAGGCTCGCACTTCGGGATGACAAACTCCACCCGCTTGTTATTGGCGTCATAAAAGATCGGTGAACCTCGGGTTGGCTTCAGCGGCGATTGACTTCGCCAGCGGACGCACTTCCTTGGTAATCCGTTTGAGCATCATTATCAAAGGCTTCACCATTCTCTTGAGCCTTTGGGAAAACCTTTAGCTATGTCGGCGGATCAAGATCCGCTATCCATGCTTTAGCACGAGTCGAGCGATGGCGTGCCGGCCGGGCTGCGGATCGCTTTATCTCTTCAAGCTGCCCGGAATCATGGACAGCCGGTCCAGCGTCTCTCGATCGAGGGGCGGCGCCGTGTTGTCATATGAAGTGGCGCATATAACCCGCTGGGCGCCGGTATATAGCTGCTCAATCAGCGTGTCTGAAGCTTTGAGCTTTTCCGCGCGTCGAGCCGGATGAGCAATCGTTTGCCTACACCAGGTTTAGACAGCTCAAGTTAAACCGGTGGAAGCATTAACACGAGCATATTTAGTATAAATTTGCTTACCAAAGATGGCGAAGTCATAGCATGCACTTGGCGTTTGAGTCGGTCAGTTCTTGATCACGGTTTAAGGGCCGCCTCGGCTTCCTCCGCCCGCTTTACTAAACCGGCCTTCTCGGTGTCCCAGTTGACCCTTCGGTTGTACCACTCTTTCAGGCTGTGCCATGGTGGTCGGGGCAGTTTTAGCTCATCCTTGGCTTTGGTGGCTTACATTATTTGGGTTTCAGTTGCTTGGAGGTCCTTTAGTTGCACAGCTTGCTGGTGTATTTCATTCGATGACCAAAGAAGCATGTTAGTGGGATTATTATACAAGTCCCAAGCTTAATACAGGTATTCAACTTGGCACTTGGGGGCTAATGGCTAGTTGATCTCAATTTACTATGAAGAGACACACCTTAAGTCGGTTTAACTTTACAAAGTTAAACCGACCCTTGAGAGCTACTATGCAGTTAAGATAACGAAAGGTCAGCTCATTACCTCATAACAGTCCTTCATGCGGTTTACTAGACCGGCTTCAAAGTCGCGGCTTGTGTAAAGCCGGTTGAAAAGCAGAATGAAGCTCTTGGCGAGAGAAATTGTAAATAGCCGACATATCAGTCTTCCCTTGTCCTTGCTCCTAATAGTGGAACCTTCTTTGATGCTGTGCTTTGCTAAAGCGACCGGTTAGCTAGGGCAGTGTAGCGATACCGTCACAATAACATCGTCATTTTCAGCGGTCTTGTTTGGGCTTGCCGTCGTTTTGCTCTGGCTCGGCGGTTCAATCATTCTGACCGCTCGGCGGGCGGACGGGTTTGATGGAGCAGGCTGGGAAGTTTCTACTTGGACCTCGGTTCAACCTCTGGCGGATCAGCGATGTCATCTTTGTACAATTCGCGAGCTTTCCTTGGCGGCTTGAGGATTTTCGTGTGGTTGTTACAGGGTTTTCTCCGGATCAACATCCGGGTAGGATCAAGAGTTTTCGCCTTCTTGCTCAAGCGAGCCTTGGTGCTGCAATATTCAGAATCGGATCAAGACAAATTGACCAAGGTGACGGTGAGTCGAATTGACAACAGTAATTACATACCCTGCGGCGATGTTCAGCGGAGGCAGTTGTGTGGTGGATGAACCGCCAGATGAGTTGGAAGAGGCCTGATAATTCGAGTCAGACGGATTGAGAGGACATCGGAAGAAACCTTTTAAGGGATAACGTTTTTCGGAGAGCAAGTCACCTCGGCGGCGCTTCCGGATAGGTGTGTCAGTAAACCGGCTGAGGTAACCTGTTGGCCTTGTGTGCGGGTTGTCTGGCGCTCTTCAGCCTGTTGTGTCTTCAAGTTAAGATTTGGATTCAAGTAAGCACAGGAATGGTATTTTTCACTTTCGGACGGTAGACGAATTCTCTTAACGGCGCAAGATCGGATTCGGAAGAAAGTAAGATTACCTCAACGAAATTCGGCATGGCTGGCTTGAGATCATCCTGAGAAGAAAATTGTCGATAAAAAGATTGTAAAGGGCCAAGCATATGCAGGAAGAAACACAAAGCGGAAAGCCGGTTTACCTCAGCTTCTGATTCTTCGTCCTCCGGCGGATCAGAGGACTCGGCGGTCTTCTTCTTGCCCGTTTTCTTAGTGGCTTTGGACTTGACACGAGGCCCCCGAACCGGTTTGGTTCGTTTCCAGAAGGAGCTGTCGGCCTGAGAAGGAATAAGGATTAACGTGTATCAACGGAGTATTAAGAGCTTGAAAGGCAGTGAGTAGAACTTACCGCCGGCGGTTTGTTGGTGGCACAAAATGGAGCCAACCGGTTAGGCTGCGAGCGGAGATTGGCTCATCGAGCATCTTCTTGGCGATCTCGGTGACCTCTGTTCGATTATAGCCAGCTCGTGGCGCCTTTGAGGATCTTTGAGGCTGCGGTGTACTCGTGCATCAATCCGGGCGGCGGCTTAATGGCAAAACGCCCCAAGAGAACCAGCAGCGTACAAGATCCACGCCGGTTAAGCCATTGGCCATTAGAGCCGGAGCTTGATTATTTGCGGTGCGAAGTTTTTCCGTTCAGCGGCGGTTAAGCGGGAAGGCAGCGGATGCTGGTTCTTGAGCAGGTGAAGCGGTAACCCGGCAAGGGTTTTCGTTGGCGAGGCAGTGTTCGGCGATAGAACCAGGTTTGGTTCCATTCCTTTGGATGGCTGTGGTGCTTGGCGTGAGGAAAATCGACTTCCTTCCTCTTCGGATTGAAGCGCCGCCCAGCTCCGTGTTAGGACCGTCGAGAAAACTCTGTGCGGCGGTTCAAATGGAAAAATCCGGAACAACTCCACAGATGGTTCTTCTTGAAGATAGACTTCATAGAAGACTTGAAAGTTGCATATATTTGACACAAATTGGGCGATGTCACGAGGATGAAGTTGCGGTAGGCAAGGACATCCGGAAAAATTTGAACGGGCGGACAGAACCCCGGTCTAAGTGATGCATAAACACGATTACTTCTCCCGCTCGCGCTCGGGAGAAACTTCGCCTTCGGAACACGCCAATGGAGGACACTTTTGGAGCCAAACCGCCCGGTGGTGACATAGCCGTTGAGCTGCGTTTGGTGACTCTGGACGGACCCGGTTGCAAGCGGAAAATTGAGAGCCATTCCGGAAGATTAAAGCTGCGAAAGAAAGGAAGAAAAGCGGTTCCTTTGTTGAGCAGGTCAGGCATTACGAATATTGTTAAACGGCAGTTAGGTAGCGGCTTCGATCGGTTTAACTAAGGACTAATGGAGGTCGGATTAGATATCGGAGGTTAAACCGCCCGGAGGAGGTAGTGCTGAAAAAGTTGCTAAGTGTAAGCGAAACAGGTTTCCCATGCAAAAGGAAATAATCTAGATCTACGGGATTGATAAAAAGAAAACTTCTGCGACCTATCTGACCTCCTACGATGCAGGAAGGTTCGGGCATGTTAAAGTGAAAGATCTGAACAAAAGGGAAGGTGCCTAGAGTCGGATTAAGCGGTGAAAGCAGCCGCTTGCATATGAGGCGATGCGGCTGAGCCGTCACGGCCATAAGCGGAACGGCATGAAGAGTCGGCATGAGCGCTCACGAGCTATACAGCGAACCGAGTTTCGAGATGAGATCTAGGGTTTAAAGATAACCTTACGACAAGCGGGAACGCGGAGGCGCTGAAACTCTGGTCGAGATCCGGTTGATCAGTGACCCGGCGAAGCGTCGTCGAAGGTTGAGGCGGCGGCAAGAGCTTCAGGTTGGTGGTCGCGAGGAAGAAGCGAAGAGAAGGAGAAGAAGAATGACCCGACCGGTCTATTTATAAGGGACTGGAGTAATCAATGGTAGCGAGAATTGAGGAGTCAGCGGCGGAAGGTGCAGCGACCGCCTCGATTTTCGGGATAGCCTTAATGAAGGAATCTTCTGTTTGGATTTTTGTTCAAAATGGCGTCGGGGTGCCACGACACGAAGATCGAAGGATGATGTCACGGCGGTTCAAGCGGATGGCGGTTTACAAGGGAGATCAAGGGTTGCACGAAGATGTAGAAGATTAACTGAACGGTTCAAGTCAATCTGGGGCCTAATGTTGGGGATACAACTCCGGTGTGAACCGCCCGAAGCCGGTTTACCCTCGTCGTAATCGAGGGCCATATGGAAGCACAGGAGCCCAAAAGGAATTAAGGTCCATACATGTAAACCGCCCTAATCTTGTAACTTGTATTGTAAGACAAGAAAGGAGAGACCAAGCTGGACTCTTGGATGAGCGGATTGGGATTACATAAGCCGGCAGGCGTCAACCCGTGTATATAAGGGGCGACCGGTGGCGAGTTAGGACAGGAGATTGAGGCCAAGGCAAAGCTATTGCTCCCTAGTCGCGAATCATATCAATCACACCACAAGCTGGGCGTAGGTTTTACCTTCATCGAAGGGGCGAACGATATAATTCCGTGTCTTGTGTCGCATTAACCCTCTAGGTTAACTTTGTCGATGGCCCTGCGACTAAGTCCTTTCATGAGGACATCTGCCGTGACAAGACTGCGGGAGGCGGATATTTGTCCGGCGACATCAGCCTGAGCTGCCCGGCGGGGTAGCTCATTCAACCCCAGGCCCCATGAGAGGTGGTGTTTCTCCCCACTTCCTCCATGGACTAGGTTTTCCACTTCACCCATTTGTCCGAGGGCTCATGTTCTACTAAGGCCTGGACTTCCACGACCTGGCCCAATTTCATCCTCAACATCTCGGTGTTTATAAATGCGTGTGCGAGGCCTTCCTCTGTATCCAGCCCCACTTGGCCTATGGTGAGGACCTTCAATGTCGGCCGAAGGTTGTGGGCGGCCGCCAAGCGGAGTCTTGGGCGCCATGGTTAGCAAGATGGCCAAAGTCCTATGGCTCGAGGCTCCTTTTGGAGACAATAAAGGGGTGTCAATCGGGGTGGTTCTATATCACGAGCCACGCGACCCTAAATGGGTGGCGGCCCCAATTCAGATCGGGCTTCCCCACATGGCTCTCATCATGGAAAGAGGCGGGCTGGCGTGGGGAATTGAGACGAGCTATCAGGACTCAAACATCGTCAAAACCTGGTGGACAAGAATCTCGGGCTTGTCAGCGTAATCCTGGTGATGCTCATCCGCGGATTCTCCCATGCCAACAAGGGCCTTCAAATTGTGGGAGTTCGATCGGCACAGCACTCGACTCTAAAAGGCTCTTCAACACGACGTCGAAGATGCAGGAAGGTGCTGTTCAAGGCGCGAGGCTCCCTCATCCGCTCTTGAAGATCGCGGATACAACTTCGCGATGTCAAGCGGCGAGTATGTTATTTACCCTTTACGGGACTCTTTTTCATAGATTGACTCTATGTGGGATCTAAAACTCCCTAACCTTTGGCAGGACTGGCTGAAGGCGCCGGACAGATTAACTGTCGGCTCCTTTGCCGGAAGACCAGCGGGCCTTCGATTGCCAGGGCTGCTGGCTCTGGTACCCATGTGGTGCGGAGAAGAAGGCCAAGAAGGAGGCCACGGGAACTCGAAGGAGCTCTCGGCGCCAGTCTTTGTTAGATTCTGAAGCAGAATCTTCTCCGAGGGCGAGGAGGAGGAAAAAGCTTCTCCCCGGCGAAGAGGAGAGAAAAGGAAGGCTGCCCCAACTCGGGAGGCCGGAGGGTCAAAGAAGGGAAGAACCCTTCCTCCAGACTTCTCCACCAATGTCGACAACGACGAGGAGGATTGGCCAACAAGGGCCAAGCCCCTGGCGAGATCGTAAGTGTCCGGATACCCATGGTTTTTTTTATTATTGCATAGTGTTCTCCAATGTCGAACAATCATGCAGCCCGCCCAAGGGCGAGTTCACCGCTTCATCGAGCGGGTCCCTGGGTTCGTTGGAAATGGAAGTACTTCGCTTCGGCCGCCTCCTCGCCTCACGCTTCTGAGACGACGCCGAGGTGGTGCCCGAGGGGGCCTGGTCAAGAGGTGGTGCGGGGCGCCACGAGGCAACCTCCGGACTCGAGCGTGGGGGCAAGACCCCGGGGCTCTAAGCCCGACCCTTGTCCGGACTCCATGCGGAACCTTCAGCGGTTCGAGTCCGGCAAGTGGTCCCTTCGTAAGAAGGGTAAGGCGCCGATGTCCTCCATCCAACGGAGGCACGGATAGCTTCTGGAGGCACTTAACGACACTTCCATCGAGGAGGAGCACCGCCTTTGTTATGAGTGCGGTGATCCGGACAGTTCAGATCCGCCAAGGCGGGCTGACGAAGCTTGTACCAGCCTTCTAAAAGGCTTTGAGGTAAGTTTAGAATATGTAAAAATATTACCGCATAGACGGTAGCCCTGATGCTTAGTTGGTGTTCGGAAAGAAAAGTCGGACTAAGGATCTAAAAAGATATCTGAGGAGTCTAACATAAGTATGTCAATATGGGAATGCAGGCTCTGTTGCTGACCTCTGCCGCCTTGGCTGCGGAGGTTGATGCATTGAAGCAAAGCACAGGCGGTCCGACAACGAGCTCGGCCTTGCCAAGAAGCAGCTCGAGGACAAGGAAGGTAATTAATACCTTATCAAAGAGATACCTTATAGAAAGGTTTCGGTTGCAAAAAAATAACAGGAATAACATGGGTACTTCAGGGTCCACGAGCGAGGTGGCGACCACGAAGGAAGCGTGTCCGTGGCCGAAACAAAGCGGCCAGGGCGCTGCAGCGAGAGAAGGGGAGCGCAGTTGGCGAAGGTGCGGCAAGAGCTCCGGGCTCTCGTGGAAAAACACGAGAGTTTGGGCGTGACTCGAACTCGAGAGTCGAGCTCGCCTCGGCTCTTGAGAGTGCCAAAGCCGCTAAGGCCGAAGACAAAAAAGCCCTCCAAGAAATTGAATCGCTAAAGAAGATAGCGGCGGGTAAGGCATTCTTTATGCAAAGCAAGCATGTGAAAGTGGATTACCTATTACTTACCCGGATTCGGAGCTCTCCACGAGCGTTCGCAGATCTGCCTCGTAGTGTAGCCGGATCTGCCGCGTTCTACAGCGCCAAGGAGGGCTTCGGCGGAGAAGGTGTTCTGGTCTCGGTATCTCGAGGCGAGCGTCTGGTGCCCCTGAGCGACCAACTGAAGCAGCTGGTCGAGCTCCACAAGGTTGCCGAACAGGCCATGAAGGGCCTTATAATTCGGCTGTGGCCATTGGAAGTCATGCCCGGGAGCTACTTCGGCTTAGTGCAGCGGCTGGTGGACGCATGTCCACGGATTGAAGTTATCAAGCGCTCCGTCTGCATTGAAGGTGTCAGTCGGGCCCTTGCCTATGCTAAAGTGCACTGGGGCAAGCTGGATGCGGAGAAGCTTGTGACAGACGGGCCACCTAAGGGCAAGGAGCATCGCACGCCCGAAATGTACTATGAGTGTGACGCCCCAAGACCGGAGCTTCAGTTGCCTTCCAGGGTTTCCGAGTTTGTCGTGGGATTTGTTTGGTGTGTGCTTTCATCATGTCATCTCTTGCATTGCATCATGTCATCATGCCATCATATCATTAATTTTTAAAACTCTTCTAAATAAATGGTATGGATTTTTCGATCCATTTAAATCGAGGGAATTCACATGGTGTTTTCTCTTTATAACATATCCTCCTAATAGTTATGGAGCTATTATAATTTATTCCATTTATTTGGAATTGATCTTAACACACTTGCAAATAATTTCGTTCCTTTTTCTGCTTCAAGTTTGGTCTCCAAACCTTGCCATTATTATTTTCTATCATTTTCGGAGTTCACCAAAATCCTTGGGACATTTTGTTAAATTCCTCATATTTTTGTGAGTCCGGGAAAATAATCCCCATGTCCAAATTCTTCCCCTAACCCTCTCGTTCTTTTGTCTCTCTTTATTTATTTTTCTGCTAAATATATATAAGAGAGAGAGGAGAGAAGAGAGCCAGCCCAGCCGGCCCTGGCCATTCTCCCCCCCGCGCCGGCCTCTATGGCCCAAGGCCTAGGCCCAGCCGCGCCTCCCTCCAGGCCAGCCAGCCTCTACGGCCCATGGCCCAGCCGGCCCCTGTTCCTAACCCTAGCCCGCAGGTCTCTCTCTCCCTGCTCGATCCTCCAGCGCCGTCTCCTCCCGATCCCCTCGGCCTCCTCTCGATCCCTCACTCTCTCCCCTCCTCCCGACCGCATCGCCAGGGAGCCCGATCCCCTCGTCGCCTCCGCTCGATCTCCTCGCCCCTCTCCCTTTCCCTTCGTCGCCTCCTTCCCCTCGATCCCATCTCCCCTCGTCCTCCTCCTAGCGCCGCCTCCCCATCTCTCCCTGCCCGATTCCCCTCGTCCTCCCGCAGCGCCACCACATCGCGCCCGATCCCCATCTCTCTTCCTCCCCTCGATCCCGCGACTCCCGATCCCCTCGCCGCGCCCGCATCCAGCCTTCTCCAAGCCGCCGCCGTCCCTTCTCCGGTGCCTCGTCCTCGCCGCCCTTCTCTTCTCCTCCATGGCGCCCCCCTTCTCGAGCGCCCCGTCGCCCAGCCCCCATCTCCTTCTCCTCGCCGCCCTCGACCAGCCTGCCCCGTCGCCCTCCGGTCACTCGCCGCGCCGAGCCCCGCGCCCGTCCGCCTCGGAGCCGGCCAGGCCCCCATCGCCCTCACCTGCGGCCTCCTCCTCGCCGCCTCCGCTCCACCTCCTGCCCGACGCCATGGCCGCCCCATGGAGTCCCACCGGCCAGGGACCAGATGGGCCCCTGCCCCGCCTCTGCCTCGGTCGAGCAGGGTGGAGGAAGCACCTCTGTTCGCCCCTCCCGTTGCTGCCAAGGCTCAGGAACCAGGGAAGCCCGAGGAGACCGTGCAACTCAGCGGATTCGCCGAGTCACGACTACTCATGGGACCGTCAAGTTCATCTCGTGCATGTCCGACCACACCCGAGGTGGATAACGCCAAATACCGTGGCGACCGCGAGATGAGCGTTTTGGACCGTGAAGTTCGGCTACGTGGATGCGACAAGTACCCCTTCGGTTCCGTCAAGTTCGACTACACGGGAACGACTACATCCGAGGTGGATAACGACAAGTACCCCTTCGTTTCGTCAATACCGGCAAGTTCGGAAGACCCATGTACCACGGCGGCAAGTTCAACTCCAAAAACGTGTACAACTACCGTCGCCGAAGACCTGTGTAACGGAACCGTCAAGTTCGACTACCTTCGTGTGTACCACTACTTCCGATGACGAGATGTACCTCTATCATCGATCGTGAACGACTACTTCCTCTACTTCCCTCGACAACTCGACCCGTCCCGATTGCTCGTTCCGAAGGTATAACCTGTGACGACCGCCGTGATCGAATCATCTTTGCGATGCCACTCTTTTGCCATGCCACCGTTCCGTGGGAACCCGGTAATCGGGATCACCCCACCATCTTGCATGACTCGCTTCCGTCACCCCTTCCTTTTGCACCGGTATCTCCATTAGCTGCCGGAACCGGAATGTTGCCGTGGCACCATTTCCGTTAATAAATCGCCGTGGCACCTTTCTTCCACGGTGACATAATGCTTCATATCATGCTTTTGTCAACATTTTCATAAAAAATTGCATAAACTTGCACATGTCATCCGCATCATGATAACAACATTAATATGCTTAAAATTGTTGTTTGCATTAATTTGCTTATATGCCATGCTAAAATGATTTATTTCATAACTAAATAACCGTAGCTCCATTTTAAATAAATTATATATGTAAATGGGGTAGAAAAATGCATAGATTAACATGGTGTACTTATTTTGCATGTTTAACAACATTAAAATTGTGTTTAGGGCAGATCTGTTCCGAATCCATAATTTGCATATGGGGATTTTCCGGAATTGTTGTTCGTTGTTTCCGGCCTCATTTAAACTTGCCTAGATAGGTAGTTTCATATGCTTCACCTCTTGCCATTTTTAAAAACATTTAATATTGTTGAGTACCTAATCGAGAGAGAACTAAATAAATGTTGTGAAGTTTTGTCAATATGCAACCCGTTGCATATTGAGCTCCACTTAATTTGTAGGATTGTTTGTGCATATTGCCATGCCATGCTATTTAAACCGGACATGCATCATATTTGATTGTGCATCATGCCATGTTTATGTGATGGTTGTTTACTATGTTGTTTGCTTCTTTCCGGGTTGCTTCTCTCGTTAGCTTCGGTTCCGTTCCGGAGTTGTGAGGATTCATTCGACTTCGTCCGTTTGTCTTCTTCATGGACTCGTTCTTCTTCCTTGCGGGATTTCAGGCAAGATGACCATACCCTCGAAATCACTTCTATCTTTGCTTACTAGATGCTCGCTCTTTTGCTATGCCTATGCTGCGATGCCTACCACTTGCTATATCATGCCACCCACATTGCCATTTCAAACCTCTAACCATCCTTTCCTAGCAAACCGTTGTTTGGCTATGTTACCGCTTTGCTCAGCCCCTCTTATAGCGTTGTTAGTTGCAGGTGAAGATGAAGTTTGTTCCTTGTTGGAACATGGAGATGTTGTTCCTTGTTGGAACATGTTTACTTGTTGGGATATCACAATATATCTTATTTAATTAACGCATCTATATACTTGGAAAAGGGTGGAAGGCTCGGCCTTATGCCTGGTGTTTTGTTCCACTCTTGCCGCCCTAGTTTCCGTCATATCGGTGTTATGTTCCCGGATTTTGCGTCCCTAACGCGGTCGGGTGATTTATGGGACCCCCTTGACAGTTCGCTTTGAATAAGACTTTTCCAGCAAGGCCCAACATTGGTTTTACCATTTGCCTCACCTAGCCCTTTTTCCTTGGGTTTCGGAGCCCAAGGGTCATCTTATTACCCCCGGGCGGTGCTCGTCGTGAGTGTTGGTCCAAACTGTCAACCGCCGGTGACCACCAGGGCAACTCTGGGTTGGCCTACGGAAGTTTGGACAATCCGGTGTGCCCCGAGACCGAGATATGTGCAGCTCCTATCAGGATTTGTCGGCACATCCGGCGACTTTGCTGGTCTTGTTTTATTGCTGTGAAATGTCTTGTGGCAGGATTCGAGACTGATCGGGTCTTCCGGGAGAAGGAATATCCTTCGTTGATCGCGAGAGCTTATCATGGGCTAAGTTGGGACACCCTGCAGGGTTTTGAACTTTCGAAAGCCGTGCCCGCGGTTATGTGGCAGATGGGAATTTGTTAATTTCGGTTGTAGAAAACCGAAGTTGATCTTAATTAAAATACACCAACGGCGTGTGTAACCGTGATGGTCTCTTCTCGTGGAGTCAGGAAGTGAACACGTGTTGGAGTTATGTTTGGCGTAAGTAGTTTCAGGATCACTTCTTGATCATAGTTGTTCGACCGTGCTTTTGCCTTCTCTTCTCGCTCTCATTTGCGTATGTAGCCACCATATATGCTAGTCGCTTGCTGCAGCTCCATCTCCCTACCCTGTCCTACCTTTAAGCTTAAATAGTCTTGATCTCGCGGGTGTGAGATTGCTGAGTCCCCGTGACTCACAGATACTTCCAAAAACCAGTTTGCAGGTGCCGTTAAACCGTGCAGGTGATGCACCTGAGCTCAAGGAGGAGCTCGATGAAGATCTTGTTCATTGTGTTGTTTCGTTTCAGCTGATCAGTAGTGGAGCCCAGTCGGGACGATCGGGGATTTGTGTAGCATTTGGGGTAGTCTTCTTTTATTTTGGTTCCGTAGCCGGACCTTGATTGTATCTGTATGATGTAATGCTTTACTCATGTATTGTGTGAAGTGGCGATTGTAAGCCAACTATGTATCTCTTTCCCTTATGTATTACATGGGTTGTGTGAAGATTACCTCACTTGCGACATTGCTTTCAATGCGGTTATGCCTCTAAGTCGTGCTTCGACACGTGGGAGATATAGCCGCATCGAGGGCGTTTCAAGTTGGGAATAAGTGGTATGCCTAATCCATTGCTTGTCATCAATTCAATTGGTGAAGGATCAACATAATGTAATTCTTATTCTTGTTCCATCGAGTAAATGCAATTCCTTATTCCGGAGGTTCGTCAAAATTCGTGATTTCATTTGTTCATCTTTCTTTCCGGAGTTCCAAGTTTTCTCAGTATATCATTTCAAAGCTTCATCTTATCACTGCAAGGCTTTACCTTGTGTTGTCAACTTCTCTTTCTTTTATCACCCTTTTGGTTACCGGAGTTCATCATGGAGGCTCTGCATGGTGCTTCCTTAAGGATTCTTTTCATTCTTCAATTGTTCATCAAGATTTCTCGCGGAGTTAAGATCCGTCAAGCCATACTCAAAATTGAACATGGTGCTCAACACATGTCTTGTTTTGAGTAGTTCGAGTATTCTTCATCTTGCATTCCGAAGTGCAATTCTTTCTATCTTATCTTTTGAGGTGGTGTTATGTCATTCTCGACAATTTGAGTTCGTGCTTCATGATTCACATGTTGTCAAGAATGAGGTATTTTAAATCCATCAATCTCTTCATTGGAGTTGTCTTGGGCTATATTTCACCTAAAGCTTTCCCTAAGGATTGTTGCTATTTATGGTGCTTGTAAATGACCCAAGTTCTTCATTTGTCCTCCCGGTGATATAAGTTTTCTCGTCTCCTTGCTGATATCAATCCAATCATGTGTTTCCGTTGGTGGCAGAAACTCACCTCATAATATTGAGATGTGTTCCATAAGCCCACTACAAGCTTATTCATTTCGTTGTTGGTTTTCCAACAACTCCGTTCAATTCTTCCTTGCAAGGTGCTTTCCAAACTCATTTGTGGTAGAAGTTGTCATTTTCTTCTCCATCCCTTTATCCCAACAATCTAGATTCTATTCTTTCGTTTCGAAGGCATTGTGATGTTGCTCTCTTCGACCCATCGTCTCGTTTTGCCAAGATCATGTTCTTTTTCTTGCTTATCCATTTAACCGGAGGTTGTGTCATCTCTTCAAGTTCTTTTCATCTTATCAAGTTTCTTCTTCTTCTTTTAGCCGGAGTGCTGCTCAAATTATATCATTCTTATTCCTTCTCGATCTAGTTTTAACCGGAGTGGTTTCGAATTCTATCTTGTCCATTAAACTCTTGATTCATGCCTTTTTCAACCTTCAAGTTATCGTAATGTTCCTTGTTCCTCTTTTCTAACGGATTGTTTTCAACCTTGTTCATCTTCGTTGTGTTCTTTCTTTCATTTTGCTCAACCTCTCAAGGTTCTTTGGTTTCACTCGTTTGTCAAAGAAGCAACTCAGTTTTACCTTTTCCTCTTCCGTTTTTTCTCCGGTGCCATCCTAGATCTCGGGACGAGATCCTCTCGTAGTGGTGGAGTGTTGTGACGCCCCAAGACCGGAGCTTGATTGCCTTCAGGGTTTCGAGTTTGTCGTGGGATTTGTTTGGTGTGTGCTTTCATCATGTCATCTCTTGCATTGCATCATGTCATCATGCCATCATATCATTAATTTTTAAAACTCTTCTAAATAAATGGTATGGATTTTTCGATCCATTTAAATCGAGGGAATTCACATGGTGTTTTCTCTTTATAACATATCCTCCTAATAGTTATGGAGCTATTATAATTTATTCCATTTATTTGGAATTGATCTTAACACACTTGCAAATAATTTCGTTCCTTTTTCTGCTTCAAGTTTGGTCTCCAAACCTTGCCATTATTATTTTCTATCATTTTCCGGAGTTCCACCAAAAATCCTTGGGACATTTTTGTTAAATTCCTCATATTTTTGTGAGTCCGGGAAAATAATCCCCATGTCCAAATTCTTCCCCTAACCCTCTCGTTCTTTTGTCTCTCTTTATTTATTTTTCTGCTAAATATATATAAGAGAGAGAGGAGAGAAGAGAGCCAGCCCACCGCCCTGGCCATTCTCCCCCAGCTTGGCCTCTATGGCCCAAGGCCTAGGCCCAGCCAGCGCCTCCTCTCGAGGCCAGCCAGCCTCTCGGCCCATGGCCCAGCCGCCCCTGTTCCTAACCCTAGCCCGCAGGTCTCTCTCTCCTGCTCGATCCTCCAGCGCCGTCTCCTCCCGATCCCCTCGGCCTCCTCTCGATCCCTCACTCTCTCCCCTCCTCCCGACCGCATCGCCAGGGAGCCCGATCCCCTCGTCGCCTCCGCTCGATCTCCTCGCCCCTCTCCCTTTCCCCTCGTCGCCTCCTTCCCCTCGATCCCATCTCCCCTCGTCCTCCTCCTAGCGCCGCCTCCCCATCTCTCCCTGCCCGATTCCCCTCGTCCTCCCGCAGCACCACCACATCGCGCCCGATCCCCATCTCTCTTCCTCCCCTCGATCCCGCGACTCCCGATCCCCTCGCCGCGCCCGCATCCAGCCTTCTCAAGCCGCGCCGTCCCTTCTCGGTGCCTCGTCCTCGCCGCCCTTCTCTTCTCCTCCATGGCGCCCCCCTTCTCGGCGCCCGTCGCCCGGCCCCATCTCCTTCTCCTCGCCGCCCTCGACCAGCCTGCCCGTCGCCCTCCGGTCACTCGCCGCGCCGAGCCCCGCGCCCGTCCGCCTCGGAGCCGGCCAGGCCCCCATCGCCCTCACCTGCGGCCTCCTCCTCGCCGCCTCCGCTCCACCTCCTGCCCGACGCCATGGCCGCCCCATGGAGTCCCACCGGCCAGGGACCAGATGGGCCCCTGCCCCGCCTCTGCCTCGGTCGAGCAGGGTGGAGGAAGCACCTCTGTTCGCCCCTCCCGTTGCTGCCAAGGCTCAGGAACCAGGGAAGCCCGAGGAGACCGTGCAACTACGCGGATTCGCCGAGTACGACTACTCATGGGACCCGTCAAGTTCATCTACGTGCATGTCCGACCACACCCGAGGTGGATAACGCCAAGTACCGTGGCGACCGCGAGATGAGCGTTTTGGACCGTGAAGTTCGGCTACGTGGATCGACAAGTACCCCTTCGGTTCCGTCAAGTTCGACTACACGGAGCGACTACATCCGAGGTGGATAACGACAAGTACCCCTTCGTTTCGTCAATACCGGCAAGTTCAGAAGACCCATGTACCACGAGCGGCAAGTTCAACTCCAAAACGTGTACAACTACCGTCGCCGAAGACCTGTGTAACGGAACCGTCAAGTTCGACTACCTTCGTGTGTACCACTACTTCCGATGACGAGATGTACCTCTATCATCGATCGTGAACGACTACTTCCTCTACTTCCCTCGACAACTCGACCCGTCCCGATTGCTCGTTCCGAAGGTATAACCTGTGACGACCGCCGTGATCGAATCATCTTTGCGATGCCACTCTTTTGCCATGCCACCGTTCCGTGGGAACCCGTGTCGGATCACCCACCATCTTGCATGACTCGCTTCCGTCACCCCTTCCTTTTGCACCGGTATCTCCATTAGCTGCCGGAACCGGAATGTTGCCGTGGCACCATTTCCGTTGTCGTCGCCGTGGCACCCCTTTCTTCCACCACGGTGACATAATGCTTCATATCATGCTTTTGTCAACATTTTCATAAAAAATTGCATAAACTTGCACATGTCATCCGCATCATGATAACAACATTAATATGCTTAAAATTGTTGTTTGCATTAATTTGCTTATATGCCATGCTAAAATGATTTATTTCATAACTAAATAACCGTAGCTCCATTTTAAATAAATTATATATGTAAATGGGGTAGAAAAATGCATAGATTAACATGGTGTACTTATTTTGCATGTTTAACAACATTAAAATTGTGTTTAGGGCAGATCTGTTCCGAATCCATAATTTGCATATGGGGATTTTCCGGAATTGTTGTTCGTTGTTTCCGGCCTCATTTAAACTTGCCTAGATAGGTAGTTTCATATGCTTCACCTCTTGCCATGTTTAAAAACATTTAATATTGTTGAGTACCTAATCGGGAGAGAACTAAATAAATGTTGTGAAGTTTTGTCAATATGCAACCCGTTGCATATTGAGCTCCACTTAATTTGTAGGATTGTTTGTGCATATTGCCATGCCATGCTATTTAAACCGGACATGCATCATATTTGATTGTGCATCATGCCATGTTTATGTGATGGTTGTTTACTATGTTGTTTGCTTCTTTCCGGGTTGCTTCTCTCGTTAGCTTCGTTCCGTTCGGAGTTGTGAGGATTCATTCGACTTAATCCGTTTGTCTTCTTCATGGACTCGTTCTTCTTCCTTGCGGGATTTCAGGCAAGATGACCATACCCTCGAAATCACTTCTATCTTTGCTTACTAGATGCTCGCTCTTTTGCTATGCCTATGCTGCGATGCCTACCACTTGCTATATCATGCCACCCACATTGCCATGTCAAACCTCTAACCATCCTTTCCTAGCAAACCGTTGTTTGGCTATGTTACCGCTTTGCTCAGCCCCTCTTATAGCGTTGTTAGTTGCAGGTGAAGATGAAGTTTGTTCCTTGTTGGAACATGGAGATGTTGTTCCTTGTTGGAACATGTTTACTTGTTGGGATATCACAATATATCTTATTTAATTAACGCATCTATATACTTGGAAAAGGGTGGAAGGCTCGGCCTTATGCAGTGTTTTGTTCCACTCTTGCCGCCCTAGTTTCCGTCATATCGGTGTTATGTTCCCGGATTTTGCGTCCCTAACGCGGTCGGGTGATTTATGGGACCCCCTTGACAGTTCGCTTTGAATAAGACTTTTCCAGCAAGGCCCAACATTGGTTTTACCATTTGCCTCACCTAGCCCTTTTTCCCTTGGGTTTCCGGAGCCCAAGGGTCATCTTATTTTCCCCGGGCCAGTGCTCGTCGTGAGTGTTGGTCCAAACTGTCAACCGCCGGTGACCACCAGGGGCAACTCTGGGTTGGCCTACCGGAAGTTTGGACAATCCGGTGTGCCCTGAGACCGAGATATGTGCAGCTCCTATCAGGATTTGTCGGCACATCCGGGCGGCTTTGCTGGTCTTGTTTTATTGCTGTGAAATGTCTTGTAGCCGGGATTCCGAGACTGATCGGGTCTTCCCGGGGAGAAGGAATATCCTTCGTTGATCGCGAGAGCTTATCATGGGCTAAGTTGGGACACCCCTGCAGGGTTTTGAACTTTCGAAAGCCGTGCCCGCGGTTATGTGGCAGATGGGAATTTGTTAATGTCCGGTTGTAGAAAACCGAAGTGGATCTTAATTAAAATACACCAACGCGTGTGTAACCGTGATGGTCTCTTCTCGTGAGTCCGGGAAGTGAACACGATGTTGGAGTTATGTGTGGCGTAAGTAGTGTCGGGATCACTTCTTGATCATAGTTGTTCGACCGTGCTTTTGCCTTCTCTTCTCGCTCTCATTTGCGTATGTTAGCCACCATATATTGCTAGTAAACTTGCTGCAGCTCCACCTCACTACCCTATCCTACCTTTAAGCTTAAATAGTCTTGATCTCATGGGTGTGAGATTGCTGAGTCCCGTGGCTCACAGATACTTCAAAACCAGTTTGCAGGTGCCGATGAAACCGTGCAGGTGATGCACCTGAGCTCAAGGAGGAGCTCGATGAAGATCTTGTTCTTTGGGTTGTCTCGTTTGAGCGATCGATAGTGGAGCCAGTTGGGACGATCGGGGATCTGTGTAGCATTTGGGGTAGTCTTCTTTTATTTTGGTTCCGTAGTCGGACCTTGATTGTATCTGTATGATGTAATGTTTTACTCATGTATTGTGTGAAGTGGCGATTGTAAGCCAACTATGTATCTCTTTCCTTATGTATTACATGGGTTGTGTGAAGATTACCTCACTTGCGACATTGCTTTCAATGCGGTTATGCCTCTAAGTCGTGCTTCGACACGTGGGAGATATAGCCGCATCGAGGCGTTCAATGAGGGCCTCTGAAGGGTGCCCTTGAATAGCGGATGAGTGCTCCAAAGATGTAATTTTTGAATAGACTCGCATTTGTTATCCTGTCGCTGAAAACTTGTTCATATCTTGTGAAACAACAGCTTTTAATTTAAAATATTACCTTCATGCGGCCGTTTATCAAATTTGAGAGATGGCAAGTCGTTGACTTCAGGCCCCCATGCCACGAGTCTTTGGGGTGTTAGGGATAAACTTGAGCACTCTTGTTCCCATACTTGGGTCCATCTAGGGGCGCTCAGCATAGCGAACAAGGCAACGGACTTATAATGCTTGAACACTCTCACTTAGCGAGAGAATTCTATAATTTTAAATTTGGTGAAGCCCCTAGTATTCGGAAGACCGAGTTGAGGCGCTATCCACGCCTTGGCGGAAAATTCGGTTCCTCGCTCTAAGCGGCATAAGTCTTTAGGGACCGAAAAAACCTCTCGAACAGCGACGGCTCTCGCCCTATCATGACGGTCAGTTTTAGCTTTATCCTTTGAGGTGCTCGACCCAGCTCAAGCTGGGCACAATCACGATGGTTCTCCGGTGCTACCTTAGCGATATAGCGGGCGTAAGGTACCAAAACACGGAGCGGGCAAACCCAACTATTGACCCAAGACATGATTGAACCGATTCATATAATGCTATAAGTTCGGGGTGCCGCACTTGTGAAAGTGTTCGGACTTATCACACCATAATTTTGGGGTACTTAAGCTCCTGGTGTATTGGCCGTACCAATGTGTATGGGTGCGTAATGTCATGAAATGAACATATATATAGATAAAGAAAAGAGTGCAATAAAAGGCAAAAGCTATGTATTGTTTATTCAAAAAGGTACTGCAATGAAAGCAGAACGATACAAATAGTGCGATAAGCAAGGGATGGGACTATCTAACATGTCCCCCTCCAGGGGTAAGCTGCGGAATGGTATGTAAAACAGGTATAATGCTCGTAATAGAGACCACACAACACTCGGCGTAGCTTTACGCTTCCTGGCTGTTGCATCGTGAGTTCGGCGATTCTAGTTCGGACAGGGCTTACGGAAAGCGGAGTCCCGAAAGTAAGAAAAGGAAGAAAAAGAAAAAGAAAAAGAGTGACACAATCGGGGCCCACAGTGCGGTTGAGCCGCATTCGGGTGTGCCGTGGTCGTGCCCTCCCTTATGCCCATGGTATCTCGGGCGTAGTTATTTATCGTAATCTTGGCTTCGCATGATTCGCGAGGGCTGGGGTTGGGGCGGATTACTCTGCGATGCTTGAATCGTGCCAGCGGTCTTGTTGTAGGTTACTCGGTAGCGCTTGCGGTGTCCGGGCGCTTAGTGGCGGACTCGAGAATTGCTGTGAGAGGATGCTTTGTACCTCCGCCGCGAGGGCCGCCGTGTGCTCCTCTGTTCGGAGAGAGCGTTCGGTGTTTCCATTGACCGTGATTACTCCTCGAGGGCCTGGCATCTTGAGCTTGAGGTATGCGTAGTGCGGCACCGCATTGAACTTTGCAAATGTGGTTCGTCCGAGCAGTGCATGATAGCCGCTGCGGAACAGGACGATGTCGAAGATTAGCTCTTTGCTTCGGAAGTTATCCGGGATCCAAGACCACTTGATATGGCGAGCCTGTACAATTGGCCTCTACACCGGTATGGCGCCTTTAAAGGTCGTCTTTGTAGGTTTAATTCTTGAGGGGTCTATGCCCATTTTGCACACTGTATCCTGATAAAGCAGGTTCAGGCTGCTACCGCCGTCCATCAGGACTCTGGTGAGGTGAAATCCGTCAATAATTGGGTCAAGAACCAATGCGGCGAAACTGTCGTGACGGATGCTAGTGGGGTGGTCCCTTCGATCGAAGGTGATCGGGCAGGAAGACCATGGGTTGAACTTCGGGGCGACTGGCTCCATCGCATATACGTCCCTTAGTGCACGCTTCCGCTCCCTTTTGGGTATATGGGTTGCGTATATCATGTTCACCGTCCGCACTTGTGTGGGAAAACCCTTCTGTCCTCTATTGTTCGGCGGCCGGGGCTCTTCCTCGTCATCGCTATGTAGCCCCTTGTGATTGACTAGTTTTTCGGGGGTGCCATGTATCTGGCACAAGCGATCGAGTATTCGGTCCAAGTTGGACGGGCCCTGGGTATTTCTTTTGAATGGCTTTTTCCGCTGACCTGGTTTAGAGCCTCTGAATCCGGCATTGACGGCCGTATCTTCAGCATTATCGCCGTTTAATGCGGTGCTTGTTCTTGTTGCGACGCGACCTGCCATTGCTGTCATTGGTATCCGAACTATCAGGGTGTTTGGCCAAGTTGTTGCTTCGAGCTAGCCAGCTGTCCTCTCCCGCACAAAAGCGGGTCATGAGTGTTGTGAGGGCTGCCATGGATTTCGGCTTTTCCTGTCCTAGGTGCCGGGCAAGCCATTCGTCACGGATGTTATGTTTGAAAGATGCAAGGGCCTCTGCATCCGGACAGTTAACGATTTGATTTTTCTTTGTTAGGAACAGTGTCCAGAATTGTCTGGCCGATTCTTCTGGCTGCTGAATTATATGGCTGAGGTCATCGGCGTCTGGTGGTCACACATATGTGCCCTGGAAGTTATCAAGGAATGCGGCTTCTAGGTCCTCCCAACAACCAATTGATTTTGCTGGCAAGCTGTTGAGCCAGTGCCGAGCTGGTCCTTTAAGCTTGAGTGGGAGGTATTTGATGGCGTGTAGATCATCACCGCGGGCCATGTGGATATGGAGGAGATAGTCCTCGATCCAGACCGCAGGATCTGTGGTACCATCGTATGATTTGATGTTTACGAGTTTGAAGCCCTCGGGGATTTGATGATCCATTACTTCATCTGTGAAGCATAGTGGGTGTGCGGCGCCTCTGTATTGGGCTATATCACGAGGTAGCTCATATGAGCTTTGTCTACTGTGTTCAGCCCGGCCGGGTTTGCTGTATCCGGCGCGACGATAATCATCCCGCGTCGTTGGGCGCCCACGCGATCCGTAGATCGATCTTGTATGTTTTTCCTTATCCTCCAATATATCTCGCAAGTCCGGCGCATTTTCCCGTGCCTTGATACTTTTTGGCGGGGTCGGGGTGTGTCTTGGCGGAGGGCGAGAGGCTTCTCTGTCGCGACCGCGGGTGGCGGACTGCCATATCATCTTGCTGGTGACTTGGTGCTTCCTCCTCTGATCGAGGCAGCGACCTGCGTTTGGGGTAGCTTTGGAGGGCATTGAGTTCATACTCTTGGCTGCAAGGATTTCAGTCCATCTGTCAGCTAGCAGGTCTTGGTCAGCTCTAAGTTGTTGCTGCTTTTTCTTGAGGCTGCTTGCCGTGGCTATAAGCCTGCGTTTGAAATGC
This sequence comes from Aegilops longissima, assembly GCA_021605205.1. Taxonomy (NCBI): domain Eukaryota; kingdom Viridiplantae; phylum Streptophyta; class Magnoliopsida; order Poales; family Poaceae; genus Aegilops; species Aegilops longissima. The sequence continues at coordinate 1,454,687 of CM038680.1, read as the reverse complement.
TCCTGTTCGGCGGGATCCTCGAGCACGACAAATTAAATCGTCGAGAGGCTTGCCTCATCTTCGGAGGGCGCGATAATTATCGTCCTCGACCTCTCTTTCTGCTGCACTGTCGTGCGGACTTGCTTCTCCCTCCTCCTGTGCTGAGTCCTGCTGGAGGGGGTTGTCGTCGGCACTATCCGGGGTGTTATTATCTCCCATGCCAGAATCACCGTTTTTATTGTGGCGGGATTTAGAGTGGCGCCGCTGACGTCGGCGCTTCGGTTTCTTCTTGGAGGGGTCATCCTCCGTTGTTCCATCGCCGTTCCCATCTTTTGGGATGTCCACCATGTATATGTCATATGATGAGGTGGCCTTCCGGTGCCTGTGGCGCTGGGTCTTGGTAAATCTCCGGCATGGTCGTCCATACCGTCGATGTCTTGAGTCGAAGTCGAGCATGTCGGTTAAATCATCGGCGGTGGCTATAAAGTGGGTGGTGGGTGGGCGTTGAATTTCTTCATCGTCCGTATCCCAACCTTCCTGTTAAGTAGTCGGCCAGGGCTCTCCGGATAAAGAGAGACTTTAGTGAATTCAGGATGTCGCCAAAGGCGAGTCTGAAAGATGTCATGACGATGAACTCCATGACCGGCGCCTAATCGGATTCGTTTGGCAGGGGCGCGGAGGGTTCAGAGTCCGGAGAGGAGTCCGGCACCCTGGAGTCGAGGTCTTCGCAAAGGACATGGATGGAGTTCGGCTCAATCGTCGTAGAGCTTGTAGCCCCCGAGGCGGTGTCCAACCACTCGTCCTCGATCAGGGAATCCGGCTCCGGGTTAAGGGTCGGAGTGGGTGCTGGTGCGGCCTATAGGGAACTGTTCGCCTGCAGAGCTAGATCATGCCCATCGAGACAGTGGGGCACGCTTGGCAGCGGCTCGAATCCGTCGAAGATCAAGTCTCCGCGGACATCGGCCGTATAGTTCAAGCTTCAAGTCGACTGATGGCGGGCGTAACTTCGATCTGCTCCGGATGGCCAGCGAATTGGCCCGCGATGCAAAGCCGCCGAATCGAAGATCTGTCCGGGAGAAAAGTCTCACCACTGGACGCGTCGTTGTTGATGATCGAAGGAGCCATCGGGCCTATCGGTGGCGACACGAGGAACTCTCAATGAAAGCACCAATGTCGGTGTCAAAACTGGCGGATCTCGGGTAGGGGTCCCGAACTGTGCGTCTAGGCGGATGGTAACAGGAGACAAGGGACACAATGTTTTTACCCAGGTTCGGGCCCTCTCGATGGAGGTAATACCCTACTCCTGCTTGATTAATATTGATGATATGGGTAGTACAAGAGTAGATCTACCACGAGATCAAGGAGGCTAAACCCTAGAAGCTATCCTATGGTATGATTGTTGTTCGTCCTACGGACTAAAACCCTCCGGTTTATATAGACATCGGATAGTTTAGGGTTACACAGAGTCGGTTACAATGGTAGGAGATCTACATATCCGTATCGCCAAGCTTGCCTTCCACGCCAAGGAAAGTCCCATCTGGACATGGGACGAAGTCTTCAATCTTGTATCTTCATAGTCTTGGAGTCCGGCCGTGATGATAGTTCGGATATCCAGACACCCCCTAGTCCAGGACTCCCTCACCCGTGATATGATACACTCTATCACACATAAACCTCCTTATATCTTCCTCAAAACAGCCACCATACCTACCTATTTATGGCATTTCCATAGCCATTCCGAGATATATTGCCATGCAACTTTCCACCGTTCTGTTCATCATCATCATGACATACTTTACTTTTGTCATATTGCCATTGCATGATCATGTAGTTGACATCGTATTTGTGGCAAAGCCACCATGCATTATTTTTCATACATGTCACTCTTGATTCATTGCACCATCCCGGTACACCACCGGAGGCATTCATATAGAGTCATACCGTGTTCTAGTTTTGAGTTGTAATCCTTAAGTTGTAATCAATAGAAGTGTGATGATCATCATTATTAGAGCATTGCCCAAATAAAAAAAAGGCCAAAAAAAGAAAGGCCCAAAAAAAAAGAGAAAGGCCAAAAAGAAAAAAAAAGGCCCAAAAAAATAAAAATAAATAAAAAGGGCAATGCTACAATCTCTTTTTCCACACTTGATCTTCAAAGTAGCACCTTGTTCTTCATGTAGTGAGTCTCATATATTGTGCTTCAAAGTAGCACCATGTTTTTCATATAGTGAGTCTCATTAGTTGTCTTTTCATACTAGTGGGAATTTTTCATTATAGAACTTGGCTAGTATATTCCTACGATGGGCTTCCTCAAAATGCGCTAGGTCTTCATGAGCAAGCAAGTTGGATGCACACCCACTAGTTTTCTTTTGTTGAGCATTCATAGCTCTAGTGCATCTGTTGCATGGCAATCCCTACTCCTCGCATTAACATCAATCGATGGGCATCTCCATAGCTCATTGATTAGCCTCGTTGATGTGAGACTTTCTCCTTTTTTGTCTTCTCACACAATCCCCATCATCATATTCTATTCCACCCATAGTGCTATTTCCATGGCTCACGCTCATGTATTGCGTGAAGGTTGAAAAAGTTTGAGATTATTTGAGTATGAAACAATTGCTTGGCTTGTCATCGGGGGTATAGAAGTTGGGAACATCTTTGTGTGACGAAAATCAAGCATAGCCTAACCATATGATTTTGTAGGGATGAACTTTCTTTTGCCATGCTATTTTGAGAAGACATGATTGCTTTGATTAGTATGCTTGAAGTATTATTATTATTATGTCAATATGAACTTTTGTCTTGAATCTTTCGGATCTGAATATTCATATCACATGTAAGAAGAATTACATTGAAATTATGCTAAAGTATCACTCCGCATCAAAAATTCTTTTTTATCATTTACCTACTCGAGGACAAGCAGGAATTAAGCTTGGGGATGCTTGATACGTCTCCAACGTATCTATAATTTTTGATTGCTCCATGCTACTTTATCTACTGTTTTAGGCAATATTGGGATTTATTATCCACTTATATATTTATTTTGGGACAAACCTATTAACCGGAGGCCCAGTCCAGATTTGTTGTTTCATGCCTATTTCAGTGTTTCGAGGAAAGGGAATATCAGACGGAGTCAAAACGGAACGAAATCAACTGGAGAAGTTATTTTTGGAAGGAAACCCACCTGATGGACTTGGACCCCACGTTAGAAGATACGGGAGGTGCTCACGAGGGTGGGGGGCGCGCCCTCCCCCCCGGCGCGCCCCCTGCCTCGTGGGGCCCCCGTAGCTCCACCGACGTTCTCCTTTCACCCATATATACCGTCGTACCCTAAAACTTCCAGAACAGAAGATAGATCGGGAGTTCCGCCACCGCAAGCCTCCAGAACCACGAAAAACCAATCGGGACCCCTTTCCGGTACCCTGCCGGAGGGGGGATCCATCACCGGTGGCCATCTTCATCATCCTGGCGCTCTCCATGACGAGGAGGGAGTAGTTCACCCTCGGGGCTGAGGGTATGTACCAGTAGCTATGTGTTTGATCTCTCTCTCTCTCGTGTTCTCTCTCGTGTTCCAATCTATGGCACGATCTTGATGTATCCCGAGCTTCGCTATTGTAGTTGGATCTTATGATGTTTCTCCCTCTACTCTCTTGTGATGAATTGAGTTTCCCCTTTGAAGTTATCTTATCGGATTGAGTCTTTTATGAGAACACTTGATGTATGTCTTGGTGATCAACTTGCGGGTTTAAGTGACATTGGGAACCTATGCATAGGGGTTGGCACGTTCTTGATTCTCGGTAGAAACTTTGGGGCACTCTTTGAAGTACTTTTATGTTGGTTGGATAGTTCTGAGATTGTGTGATGCATATCGTATAATCATGCCCACGGATACTTGAGGTGACAATGGAGTATCTAGGTGACATTAGGGTTTTGGTTGATTTGTGTCTTAAGGTGTTATTCTAGTACGAACTCTTTTATAGATTGATCTGAAAGAATAACTTTGTGGTGGTTTCGTACCCAACCATAATCTCTACGTTTGATCTCCGCTATTAGTGGCTTCGGAGTGACTCTTTGTTGCATGTTGAGGGCTAGTTATTGTTGGAAATATGCCCTAGAGGCAATAATAAATTAGTTATTATTATATTTCCTTGTTCATGATAATCGTTTATTATTCATGCTATAATTGTATTGACCGGAAACAGCAATACATGTGTGGATACATAGACAACACCATGTCCCTAGTAAGCCTCTAGTTGACTAGCTCGTTGATCAATAGATGGTTACGGTTTCCTGACCATGGACATTGAATGTCATTGATAACGGGATCACATCATTAGGAGAATGATGTGATGGACAAGACAATCCTAAGCATAGCACAAAGATCGTGTAGTTCGTTTTGCTAGAGCTTTTCAATGTCAAGTATCTCTTCCTTAGACCATGAGATCGTGCAATTCCGGATACCGTAGGAGTGCTTTGGGTGTATCAAGCGTCCTGGCGTGGCGGGTGACTATAAAGGTGCACTACAGGTATCTCCGAAAGTGACCATTGGGTTGACATGGATCGAGGCTGGGATTTGTCACTCCGTGTAAGCGGAGAGGTATCTCTGGGCCCACTCGGTAGGACATCATCATAATGTGCACAATGTGACCAAGGGGTTGATCACGGGATGATGTGTTACGGAGCGAGTAAAGAGACTTGCGTAACGAGATTGAACAAGGTATCGGTATACCGACGATCGAATCTCGGGCAAGTACAATACCGCTAGACAAAGGGAATTGTATACGGGATCGATTGAGTCCTTGACATCGTGGTTCATCCGATGAGATCATCGTGGAACATGTAGGAGCCAACATGGGTATCAGATCCGCTGTTGGTTATTGACGGAGAACGTCTCGGTCATGTCGCATGTCTCCCGAACCCGTAGGGTCTACACATAAGGTTCGGTGGCGCTAGGGTTATATAGGAAGCTTGTATGTGGTTGCGAATGTTGTTGAGTCCGGATGAGATCCCGGACGTCACGAGGAGTTCGGAATGGTCGGAGGTAAATATTTATATATGGGAAGTCTGTTTTGGTAGCAGGAAAAGTTTGAGGCGATATCGGTAATGTCTGGGACCACCGGGAGGTCGAGGGTCCTCCAAGTGGGGCCACCAACCCCAGGAGGTTGCGTGGGCCAAGTGTGGGAGGAACCAGCCCCAAGGGGCTGGTGCACCCACAAGGGGCCCAAGCGCAAGGATGAGTGGGAGGGGCAAACCCTAGGCAGATGGGCCTAGGGCCCATCTAGTGGGCGCCTCCTCTCCCCCTCTTGGCCGCCCCCAAACCCATCTAGGGCTGGCCGCCACCCCTAGGGGGTAGAAACCCTAGAGGGGGCGCAGCCCTCCCTCTCCCCTATATAAATAGAGGCCTGGGGCTGCCCATAACACATGAGAACTTCTCCTCTCGTTGGCGCAGCCCTGCATCTCTTCTTCCTCCTCTCCCTTGGTGCTTGGCGAAGCCTGCTGGGATGCCACGCTCCTCCATCACCACCATGCCGTTGTGCTGCTGCTGGATGGAGTCTTCCTCAACCTCTCCCTCTCTCCTTGCTGGATCAAGGCGTGGGAGGCGTCACCGGGCTGTCGTGTGTTGAGCAGCGGAGGTGCCGTCCGTTCGGCACTAGGATCTCCGGTGATTTGGATCACGAGCAATCGACTCCTTCAACCCCGTTCTCTTGAGCGCTTCCGCTTAGCGATCTACAAGGGTATGTAGATGCACTCTCCTTCCCTCGTTGCTAGAATCTCCATAGATTGATCTTGGTGATGCGTGAAAATTTTAATTTCTGCTCGTTCCCCAGCAGTGGCATCATGAGCTAGGTCTATTGCGTAGATTCTTTGCAGAGTAGAACACAAAGTAGTTGTGGGCGTTGATGTTGTTCAATATGCTTACCGTTACTAGTCCAATCTTGTTTGACGGTATTGTGGGATGAAGCGGCCGGACCAACCTTACGTACTCTTCGTGAGGCAGGTTCCACCGACTAACATGCACTTGGAGCATAAGGTGGCTAGCGGTGCCGATCTCTCCCACTTTAGTCGGAGCGGATTCGATGAAAAGGGTCCTTATGAAGGGTAAATAGCAATTGGCATATCACGTTGTGGTTTTGCGTAGGTAGGAAGCGTTCTTGCTAGAAACCCAAAGCAGCCACGTAAAACATGCAAACAACAATTAGAGGGCGTCTAACTTGTTTTTGCAGGGTATGCTATGTGATGTGATATGGCCAAGAAGAATGTGATGAATGATATGTGATGTATGAGATTGATCATGTTCTTGTAATAGGATTCACGACTTGCATGTCGATGAGTATGACAACCGGCAGGAGCCATAGGAGTTGTCTTTATTTATTGTATGACCTGCGTGTCATTAAGCGGCGTCATGTAATTACTTTACTTTATTGCTAACGGTAGCCATAGTAGTAGAAGTAATAAGTTGGCGAGACAACTTCATGGAACACGATGATGGAGATCATGATGATGGAGATCATGGTGTCATGCGGTGACAATGATGATCATGGAGCCCCGAAGATGGAGATCAAAAGGAGCAATATGATATTGGCCATATCATGTCACTACTATATAATTGCATGTGATGTTTATTATGTTTATGCATCTTGTTTACTTAGAACGACGGTAGTAAATAAGATGATCCCTTACAAATTTCAAGAAGTGTTCTCCCTAACTGTGCACCGTTGCTACAGTTAAATCGCTTCTAAGCACCACGTGTTAATCGGGTGTGATGGATTCTTACGTTCACATACAGCGGGTGTAAGCAAGATTTACACACGCAGAAACATAGGGTTAACTTGCGAGCCTAGCATGTAAAGACATGGCCTCGGAACACGGAGACCGAAAGGTCGAGCATGAGTCGTATAGTAGATACAATCAACATGAAGATGTTCACCGATGATGACTAGTCCGTCTCACGTGTTGATCGGACACGGCCTGATTGATTCGGATCATGTAATCACTTAGATGACCAGAGGGATGTCTATCTGAGTGGGAGTTCATAAGATGAACTTAATTATCTGAACATAGTCAAAAGACCTTTTGCAAATTATGTAAATAAAGCTCGCGCTTTAGTTCCATTATTTAGATATGTTCCTAGAGAAAATATAGTTGAAAGTTGAAAGTAGCGATTATGCGGACAGTAGAAAGCTTATGTCCTTAATGCACCGCTCAGTGTGCTAAACCCCAAACGTCGTCTGTGGGTGTTGCGAACATCGGACATACACGTCTTGATAACTACGTGATGGTTCAATTGAACGGTTTAGAGTTGAGGCACCAAAGACGTTTTCGAAACGTCGCGGAACATATGAGATGTTTCGAGGGCTGAAATTAGGATTTCAGGCTCGTGCCCACGTCAAGAGGTATGAGACCTCCGACGAGTTTTCTTAAGCCAGCAAACTAAGGGAGAAAAGCTCAATCATTGAGCTTGTGCTCAGATTGTCTGAGTGCAACAATCACTTAAATCGAGTGGGAGTTGATCTTCCAGATGAGATAGTGATGTTTCTCCATAGTCATTGCCACCAAGCTGCTAGAGCTTCGTGATGAACTATAACATATCAGGGATAGATATGATGATCCTTGAGGTATTCGCGTTGTTTGACATCGCGAAAGTAGAAATCAAGAAAGAGCATCAAATTGTTGATGGTTGGTGAAACCACTAGTTTCAAGAAGGGCAAGGGCAAGAAGGGACACTTCGTGAAGCGGCAAATCAGTTGCTGCTCGGTGAAGAAACCCAAGGTTAAACCCAAACACGAGACTAAGTGCTTACGTAATAAGGGAACAGCCACCGGAGCAGAATTACCCTAGATACTTGGTAGATGAGAAGGCTGGAAAGGTCGATAGAAATATATTGGATATACGTTATGTTAATGTGTACTTTGCTAGTACTCCTAGTAGCACCAGGGTATTAAGATACCGGTTCGGTTGCTAAGTGTTAGTAACTCGAAATAAAAGCTACGGAATAAACGGAGACTAGCTAAAGGTGAGCTGACGATATGTGTTGGAAGTTTTTTCCAAGGTTGATGTGATCAAGCATCGCACGCTCCCTCTACCATCAAGATTAGTATTAAACCTAAATAATTGTCATTTGGTGTTTGCGTTGAGCATAGACATGATTGGATTATGTCTATCGCAATACGGTTATTCATCTAAGGAGAATAATGGTTACTCTGTTTATTTGAATAATACCTTCGATGGTCTTGCACCTAAATTAATGGTTTATTCAATCTCGATCGTAGTGATACACATTTTCATGCCAAAAGTATAAGATAGTAATGATAGTACCACTTACTTGTGGCACTTTGCCATGTAAGTCATATTGGTATAAAACACATGAAGAAGCTCCATGTGGATGGATCTTTGGACTCACTCGTTTTTGAAAAGTTTGAGACATGTGAACCATGTCTATTGGTGTATCTGCATGAAGAAACTCCATGCAGATGGATCGTTTGGACTCACTTGATTTTGAATCACTTGAGATATGCAAATCATACCACATGGGCAAGATGACCTAAAAGCCTCGGTTTGATAAGATGGAACAAGATAGCAACCTGTTGGAAGTAACACATTTTGATGTGTGCAGTCCAATGAGTCTTTGAGGCATCAGATGAATATCATTATGTTCGACTTCACGGATGATTCGAGTATATGTTGAGTATATTTACTTGATGAAACACAAGTCTGAATTGTTGAATGGTTCAAGTAATTTCAGAGTGAAGTTTAAGATCATTGTGACAAGAGGATAAAATGTCTATGATATGATCATAGAGATAAGTATCTGAGTTCTGAGTTTTGGCACACAATTAAGACATTGTGCAAATTGTTTCACAATTAATACCGCTGGAACACCATAGTGTGATGGTGTGTCCGAACATCATAGTTGCACCTATTAGATATAGTGCGTACCATGATATCTCTTATCGAATTACCACTATCGTTCATGGGTTAGGCATTAGAGACAACCGCACTCACTTTAATAGGGCACCACGTAATTCCGTTGAGATGACACCGTATGAACTATGGTTTAGAGAAACCTAAGCTGTCATTTCTTAAAAGTTTGGGGCTATGACGCTTATGTGAAAAAGTTTCAGGTTGATAAGCTCGAACCCAAAGCGGATAAAATGCATCTTCATAGGACACCCAAAACAGTTGGGTATACCTCCTAATTCAGATCCGAAAACAATAGGGATTGTTTCTTGAATCGAGTCGTTTCTCGAGGAAAAGTTTGTCTCGGAAAGTTGAGTGGGAGGATGGTGGAGACTTGATAAGGTTATTGAACCGTCACTTCAACTAGTGTGTAGCAGGGCACAGGAAGTTGTTCCCGTGGCACCTACACCAATTCAAGTAGAAGCTTATGATAGTGATCATCAAGTTTTGGATCAAGTCACTACCGTACCTCGTGGGGTGACAAGGATCGTACTACTTACGAGTGGTACAGTAATCCTGTCTTGAAGGTCATGTTGCTGACAACAATGAACCTCGAGCTATGGAGAAGCGACGGTGGGCCCAAATTCCGACAAATGGTTAGAAACCATGAAATCCGAGTAGGATCCATGTATCATAACAAAGCATGGACTTTGGTGGACTTGCCCGATGATCGGCAAGCCATTGAAATAAATGGGTCTTTAAGAAGAAGACGGACGTGGACGGTAATATCACCGTCTATGAAGCTCGACTTGTGGCGAAGAGTTTTTCACAAGTTCAAGAAGTTGACTACGATGAGATTTTCTCATTCGTAGCGATGCTTAAGTCCGTCGGAATCATGTTAGCGTTAGCTGCATTTATGAAATCTGGCAGATGGATGTCAAAACGAGTTTCCTTACCAGTTTCGTAAGGAAAGGTTGTATGTGATACAATCAGAAAGGTTTTGTCGATCCTAAGGATGCTAAAAGGTATGCTAGCTCCAGCGATCCTTCTAAGGACTGGAGTAAGCATCTCGGAGTTGGAATGTGCGCTTTGATAAGATGATCAAAGATTTTGGGTTTATACAAAGTTTATGAGAAACTTGTATTTCCAAAGAAGTGAGTGGGAGCACTATAGAATTTCTGATGAGTATATGTTGTTGACATATGGATGATCAGAAATGATGTAGAATTTCTAGAAAGCATATAGGGATGTTTGAAAAGTGTTTTTCAATGGAAAACCTGTATTAAGCTACTTGAACATTGAGCATCAAGATCTATAGTGATAGATCAAAAATGCTTAATGGTACTTTCAAATGAGCACATACCTTGACATAATCTTGAAGGTGTTCAAGATGGATCAGTCAAAGAAGGAGTTCTTGCCTGAGTTGTAAGGTATGAAGTTAAGAGTTAAAGCTCGACCACGGCAGAAAAGAGAGAAAGGACGAAGGTCGTCCCCTATGCCTTAGACGTAGGCTCTACAATATGCTATGCTGTGTATCGCACCGGAAGTGTGCCATGCCATGAGTCAGTCAAGGGGTACAAGAATGATCCAGGAATTGGGATCATTGGACAGCGGTCAAAATTGTCCTTGGAGTAAATAAGGACATGTTTCTCGATTATGGAGGTGATAAAGAGTTCGGCGTAAAGGGTTACGTCGATGCAAGCTTTAACACCTATCCGAGTGACTCTGAGTAGCAAACCGGATCGTATAGTGGAGCAACCATTTGGAATAGCTCCAAGTGGGCGTGGAAGCAGCATTTACAATATGACATAGAGAATTGCGAAGTACACACGGATCTGAAAGGTTCGAGACCGTTGACTAAAACCTCTCTCACAAGCAAAACATGATCAAACCCCGAACTCATTGAGACTTAATCACATGGTGATGTGAACTAGTTTAAGACACTAGTAAACTCTTTGGATGTTGGTCACATGGCGATGTGACCTATCAGTGTTAATCACATGGCGATGTGAACTAGATTATTGACTCTAGTGCAAGTGGGAGACTGTTGGAAATATGCCCTAGAGGCAATAATAAATTAGTTATTATTATATTTCCTTGTTCATGATAATCGTTTATTATTCATGCTATAATTGTATTGACCGGAAACAGCAATACATGTGTGGATACATAGACAACACCATGTCCCTAGTAAGCCTCTAGTTGACTAGCTCGTTGATCAATAGATGGTTACGGTTTCCTGACCATGGACATTGAATGTCATTGATAACGGGATCACATCATTAGGAGAATGATGTGATGGACAAGACAATCCTAAGCATAGCACAAAGATCGTGTAGTTCGTTTTGCTAGAGCTTTTCAATGTCAAGTATCTCTTCCTTAGACCATGAGATCGTGCAATTCCGGATACCGTAGGAGTGCTTTGGGTGTATCAAGCGTCCAACGTAACTGGGTGACTATAAAGGTGCACTACAGGTATCTCGAAAGTGACCATTGGGTTGACATGGATCGAGGCTGGGATTTGTCACTCCGTGTAAGCGGAGAGGTATCTCTGGGCCCACTCGGTAGGACATCATCATAATGTGCACAATGTGACCAAGGGGTTGATCACGGGATGATGTGTTCGGAACGAGTAAAGAGACTTGCGATAGCGAGATTGAACAAGGTATCGGTATACCGACGATCGAATCTCGGGCAAGTACAATACCGCTAGACAAAGGGAATTGTATCACGGGATCGATTGAGTCCTTGACATCGTGGTTCATCCGATGAGATCATCGTGGAACATGTAGGAGCCAACATGGGTATCCAGATCCGCTGTTGGTTATTGACGGAGAACGTCTCGGTCATATCGCATGTCTCCGAACCCGTAGGGTCTACACATAAGGTTCGGTGGCGCTAGGGTTATATAGGAAGCTTGTATGTGGTTGCGAATGTTGTTGAGTCCGGATGAGATCCCGGACGTCACGAGGAGTTCGGAATGGTCGGGAGGTAAAATTTATATATGGGAAGTCCTGTTTTGGTAACGGAAAAGTTTGAGGCGATATCGGTAATGTCTGGGACCACGGGAGGTCGAGGGTCCACCAAGTGGGGCCACCAACCCCAGGAGGTTGCGTGGGCCAAGTGTGGAGGAACCAGCCCCAAGGGGCTGGTGCGCCCAAAGGGGCCCAAGCGCAAGGATGAGTGGGAGGGGGCAAACCCTAGGGCAGATGGGCCCTAGGGCCCATCTAGTGGGCGCCTCCCTCTCCCCCTCTTGGCCCCCCCAAACCCATCTAGGGCTGGCCGCCACCCCTAGGGGGTAGAAACCCTAGAGGGGGCGCAGCCCTCCCTCTCCCCTATATAAATAGAGGCCTGGGGCTGCCCATAACACATGAGAACTTCTCCTCTCGTTGGCGCAGCCTGCATCTCTTCTTCCTCCTCTCCTTGGTGCTTGGCGAAGCCTGCTTGGGATGCCACGCTCCTCCATCACCACCATGCCGTTGTGCTGCTGCTGGATGGAGTCTTCCTCAACCTCTCCTCTCTCCTTGCTGGATCAAGGCGTGGGAGGCGTCACCGGGCTGTCGTGTGTTGAGCGCGGAGGTGCCGTCCGTTCGGCACTAGGATCTCCGGTGATTTGGATCACGGCAATCGACTCCTTCAACCCCGTTCTCTTGAGCAGCTTCGCTTAGCGATCTACAAGGGTATGTAGATGCACTCTCCTTCCCTCGTTGCTAGAATCTCCATAGATTGATCTTGGTGATGCGTAGAAAATTTTGAATTTCTGCTACGTTCCCCAACAGTTATATGATCTATCTATGTTACTATTGTTGAGAGAACTTGCACTAGTGAAAGTATGGACCCTAGGCCTTGTTTCCTATCATTGCAATACCGTTTACGCTCACTTTTACCGCTTGCTACCTTGCTTTTTTTATTATTTCAGATTACAAAAACCTATATCTACCATCTATTTTGCACTTGTATCACCATCTCTTCGCCGAACTAGTGCACCTATAGAATTTACCATTGTATTGGGTGTGTTGGGGACACAAGAGACTTTTTGTTATTTGGTTGCAGGGTTGTTTGAGAGAGACCATCTTCCTCCTACGCCTCTCGCGGATTGATAAACCATAGATCATCCACTTGAGGGAAATTTGCTACTGTCCTACAAACCTGTGCACTTGCAGGCCCAACAACGTCTACAAGAAGAAGGTTGCGTAGTAGACATCAGGTACCGTCCTAACTTGGACAAGCATCCCACTTATGATTAACCCCTATTGCAAGCATCCACAACTACAAAAAGGAGTATTAAGGTAAACCTAACCACAACATTAAACATATGGGTCCATATCAGCCCCTAACGAAGCAACGCATAAACTAGGGTTTAAGCTTCTTCACTCTAGCAACCCATCATCTACTTATTACTTCCCTATGCCTTCCTCTAGGCCCAAAATAATGGTGAAGTGTCATGTAGTCGACGTTCACATAACACCACTAGAGGAAAGACAACATACATCTCATCAAAATATCAAACGAATACCAAATTCACATGACTACTAATAGCAAGACTTCACCCATGTCCTCAGGAACAAATGTAACTACTCACAAAGCATATTCATGTTCATAATCAGAGGAGTAATAATATGCATAAAGGGTCTGAACATATGATCTTCCACCAAGTAAACCAACTAGCATCGACTACAAGGAGTAATCAACACTACTAGCAACCCACAAGTACCAATTTTTGGTTTTGATACAAGTTGGATACAAGAGATGAACTAGGGTTTGGAAATGGTGCTCGTGAAGATGTTGATGGAGATTGACCCCCTCTCGATGAGAGGATCGTTGGTGATGACGTTGGTGATGATTTCCCCCTCCCGGACGGAAGTGTCCCCGGCAGAATAGCTCTGCCAGAGCCCTAGATTGATTCCGCCAAGGTTCCGCCTCGTGGCGGCGGAGTTTCGTCCCGTAAGATTGCCCATGATTTTTTCTAGGTTAAAAGTGATGATATAGCAGAAGATGGACGCCGGAGGCCCACCAGGGGGCCTAGGAGATAGGGGTGCGCCCCTTGTTTCCTGGACAGGGTGTGGGCCCCCTGGCCTATTTCTTTTGCTCATAAATTCTTATAAATTCCAGAAAGTTGTTTCATGGAGTTTTAGGACTTTTGGAGATGTGCAGAATAGGTTTCCAACGTTTGCTCCTTTTCCAGCCAGAATTCCAGCTGCCGGCATTCCCCCTCTTCATGGTAAACCTTGTAAAATAAGAGAGAATAGCCATAAGTATTGAGATATAATGTGTAATAACAGCCCATGATGCAGTAAATAATGATATAAAAGCATGATGCAAAATGGACGTATCAACTCCCACAAGCTTAGACCTTGCTTGTCCTCAAGCGGAAGCCGAAATCGAAAAATATGTCCACATGTTTAGAGATAGCGGTGTCGATAAAAATAAAATACGGACATGAGGGCATCATGATCATTCTAATAACAGCAACATATATGGATTTTGTCATATGATTTCCTATGCTCAAGTAATAAGCAATCCACAATGTCAAGTATGGTTCAAAACCTTCATTGGGAACTAACCGACTATAATCTCAGTCATTGAAGTAATTGCAATTTATCGTAACATCGGAGAGAGTCAATAAGAGAGCTTTTCAGAAAGCTCACATACTCAACTATCTCGTAGTCCCCTATAATTATTAACACTCACGCAATACTTGTGGTTATAGAGTTTCAGCCGGACACTGAGAAAGATAGGGGCTTATTGTGTTGCCTCCCAACGTATTCACCTTTAGGTGATGTCAACAATAATAGCCTATGCCAACTTACATCCAATTGGATATATGTATCATGATCTTTCAAACACGAGGAGCTTGCCAAAGGATAAAAATAAAAGGGAAAGGTGAGAAACACCTTGATTCAAGCATAAAGTAAATCATAAAGTAAAAGATAGGCCCTTCGCAGAGGGAAGCAGAGGTTGTCATGCGCGTTTAGGGTTGATGCGTAAAGTCTTAGTGCAAAAGAACGTCACTTTATATTGCCCCTTGTATGTGGACCTTTATTATGCAGTCCGTCGCTTTTATTACTTCCACAACAAGTTCGTACAAAGTTTATTTTCTCTGCACTAATAAGTCATACATATTTAGAGGGCAATTTTTATTGCTTGCACCGATGACAACTTACTTGAAGGATCTTATTCAATCCATAGGTAGGTATGGTGGACTCTCATGGCAAAGCTGGGTTTAAGGATATTTGGAAGCACAAGTAGTATCTCTACTTGGTGCAAGGAATTTGTCTAGCATGCGGGGGAAAGGCAAGCTCAACATGTTTGGAAGGTCAATGACAATATACTTTAACTGAGATGTCGGAAAACATAAACCATTACGTTGTCTTCCTTGACCAACATCAACTCTTTTAGCATGTCATACTTAATGAGTGTTTCACAATCATAAAAGATGTCCAAGATAATGTATTTATATGTGAACCCCTCTTTCCTTATCACTTCCTATTAATTGCAATGATGACCAAGGCTACGTTCATCAACTCTCAACATTTTTTATGCCTCGTACTTTCTATATGTGAAGTTATCACTATCCATAAGATCAGTATGAACTATTTTGTTCTTTCTACTTTCTCAAGATCATAGCATCATAGCAAAGCCCTTGACTCAACACTAATCTTTATTATAGATAGCACACGAACTCCCTTACATAAAGAGATAACAAAGCAAAGCTCAAAACTACTTGATATCAAAACTTCAATCTACTAGATCAAGATACTACTAAAAGGATCGAACTAAATAAAGCGGTAAAGATAGGAGTGTGATGGTGATACGATACCGGGGCACCTCCCCCAAGCTTGGCAGTTGCCAAGGGGAGTGCCCATACCCGTGTGATTATTTCCTTAGAGGTGGTGAAGTAGGAGTTGTTGATGATGTAGGCTTGTCATCCGTCTTCCAGGGCATCGGCTCTCCATCATAAAAGGATGATCGAGTCTCCGGGATCCTTAAATCTGCAGCCAAACTCATTCGTTTGAATCTATATTCATACTCACAGTTCTGGTTTTGCAGGTCATAGATCTGGGCTTGGAGGTGCTCGATTTTCTCTTGAAGTTTGAAGATGGTTTCCCCAATGAATTTGGCATCCAGCTTGTGGTTGTTGGTGAACTTCGTGATCATCATCTGGTTGGCGTTGAGTCCACGCTCCACCATCCCTTGACACTTGAAAACTTCTTGCTCCACGGCTTCGAGCTTTGTCTCCACGCTCCAGTGCGCCTTGGTCCCTCCACATCGCGGATGTGCAGCACCCGTCACGCACCTCAATGGTTTGAGGATGATGCAGCACCTCCATGAGATAGGGTTGATAACTCTCTCGAAAAACTTGTCCTTGGGAGCGCTTGGAGCGACATGATGCTCTAGATCTGAAATGTAAACAGCTCGAAAGCGAAAACAGAGGATATTTTCGTGATACGGTGGTCAAAACCTTGGGGACTATATATAATGAATTTTACCGACCAAAATCGTAACATACAAGAAAAGGAGTCCGGAGGCACACGAGGTGCCCACGAGACGGGCGCCCTATAGGGGCGCCCTCTCTCATGGGAGCCTCGTGTCCCTTCCGGACTACTTCTTTATTCCTAAAATTCTTAAATAATCCAAAACTGATAAAAATTGCCATTAGAGTTGTTTTGGAGTCGGTTTACTTACCGTACCACGTACCTATGCCTTTTCGGAGTCTGGAACATTCTGGAAAGTGTCTCTTATGTATTCCTCAGGGGTTATGGTCTCAATTATATTAGTTTCAACATTGATAGGATTACCTGAAATATAATGTTTAATTCTTTGACCGTTTACCACCCTCGGATTTGTGCCTTCGAAGTTGTTGATTTTTATAGCGCCAGAACGATAGACCTCTTCGATAACGTAGAGACCTTCCCATTTTGAAAGAAGTTTTCCTGCAAAAAGTCTTAAACGAGAGTTGAATAATAACACATAATCTCCTACGTTAAACTCACGCTTTTGTATCCTCTTATCATGCCAGCGTTTGACTTTTTCTTTGAAAAGCTTGGCATTCTCATATGCTTGGGTTCTCCATTCATCAAATGAGCTAATATCAAACAACCTCTTCTCACCGGCAAGTTTGAAGTCATAATTGAGCTCTTTAATAGCCCAATATGCTTTATGTTCAAGTTCAAGAGGTAAATAACATGCTTTTCCATAAACCATCTTATATGGAGACATACCCATAGGATTTTTGTATGCAGTTCTACAGGCCCATAATGCATCATCAAGTTTTTTGGACCAATTCTTTCTAGATCTATTCACAGTGTTTTGCAAAATTAATTTGAGTTCTCTATTGCTCAACTCTACTTGACCACTAGACTGCGGGTGATAAGGAGATGCGATTCTATGATTGACATCATACTTAGCAAGTATCTTACGGAAAGCACCATGAATAAAGTGTGAACCACCATCATTCATAAGATATCTAGGGACTCCAAACCTCGGAAAAATAAATTCTTTAAGAATTTTAATAGAAGTGTTATGATCAACACTACTAGTTGGAATAGCTTCTACCCACTTAGTAACGTAATCAACAGCAGTGTATAACCATTGGAGGCTGGAAAAGGTCCCATATAATCAAAGCCCCAAACGTCAAATGCTTCAATAACAAGTGAATAATTCAGAGGCATTTCTTGACATCTACTAATGTTACCTATTCTTTGACATTCATCACAATATAAGACAAACTTACGAGCATCTTTGAAAAGAGTAGGCCAATAAAAACCAGATTGTAGTACCTTGTGTGCAGTTCTATCTCCAGCGTGGTGTCCTCCATAGGATTCAGAGTGACACTTGTGTAGGATTTGTTCCTGTTCATGCTCAGGCACACAACGTCTAATAATACCATCTACTCATTTATAAAGGTGTGGATCATCCCAGAAGTTATGTCTTAAATCATAAAAGAACTTTTTCTTTTGCTAGTATGTGAAACTAGGCGGTATATATTTAGCAACCTTGTAATTAGCATAATCAGCATACCAAGGAGCAGTACGAGAAGCATTGACAACCGCTAATTGTTCATCAGGAAAACTACCCTAGGCAGTGGGTCATCAAGAACATTCTCTAACCTAGACAAGTTGTCTACAACGGGGTTCTCAGCTCCCTTTCTATCAATAATATGCAAGTCAAATTCTTGGAGCAAGAAGACCAATCTAATGATTCTAGGCTTAGCATCTTTCTTTTCCATAAGATATTTAATAGCAGCATGATCAGTGTGAATAGTAACTTTGGGATCAACAATATAAGGTCTAAACTTATCACATGCGAACACAACTACTAAGAATTCTTTTTTTTCAGTAGTCGCATAATTTCTCTGGGCAGTATCAAGAGTCTTACTAGCATACTGGATAACATTCAATTTCTTATCGACTCTTTGCCCTAAAACAGCACCTACAGCATAATCACTAGCGTCGGACATAATTTGAAAAGGTAAATTCCAATCAGGTGGCTGAACAATAGGTGCAGTGATCAAAGCTTTCTTAAGTGTTTCAAATGAATCTACACAATCATCATCAAAGACGAAAGGAATATCTTTTTGCAATAAATTAGTCAGAGGCCTAGAGATTTTAGAAAAGTCCTTAATGAACCTCCTATAAAAGCCAGCATGACCAAGGAAACTTCTTATACCTTTTATGTCCTTGGGACATGGCATCTTTTCAATAGCATCAACTTTGGCTTTATCAACTTCAATACCTCTCTCGGAGATCTTGTGCCCCAAGAAAATGCCTTCATTAACCCTAAAGTGACACTTTTCCCAATTCAGGACGAGACTAGTGTCTTCGCATCTCTGCAAAACTCGATCAAGGTTGCTCAAACAATCATCAAAAGAGGATCCATAGACGGAAAAGTCATCCATGAATACCTCACAAATCCTTTCACAAAAATCAGAGAATATAGCCATCATGCATCTTTGAAAGGTAGCAGGTGCATTACATAAACAAAAAGGCATACGTCTATAAGCAAAAGTACCAAAAGGGCAAGTAAAAGTAGTTTTAGGTTGATCCTTTGCTGACACAGGTATTTGAGAGAAGCCAGAATAACAATCTAGAAAGCAAAAATGTGTGTGTTTGGATAGCCTTTCTAGCATTTGATCAATAAAAGGTAAAGGGTAATGATCTTTCTTAGTAGCTTTATTTAACTTATGAAAATCAATTACCATCCTATAACCTGTAATAATTCTTTGCGGGATCGATTCATCTTTATCATTAGGAACAACGGTAATACCTCCCTTTTTAGAGACACAATGGATAGGGCTTACCCATTCACTATCAGCAACGGGATAAATAATACCTGCCTCAAGGAGTTTCAGAATCTCCTTTCTTACCACCTCCTTCATTTTGCGACTTAATCGTCTTTGAGGATCTCTAACTGGTTTGGCATCTTTCTCCAATGAAATTTTGTGTTGACATAATGTGGGACTAATGCCCTTAAGATCATCCAGAGTATATCCAATAGCAGCTCGGTGCTTCTTCAGAGTTTTCAATAATCTTTCTTCTTCTTTCTCTAAAAGGTTAGCACTAATAATAACAGGATATATTTCTTTTTCATCAAGATAAGCATACTTGAGATTATCAGGTAAAGGTTTCAGTTCAAACACGGGATCACCCTTGGGTGGAGGGGGATCCCAAGAATTTCAACGGGAAGGTTATGTTTCAGCACAGGTTCTTGTTTAAGGAACACTTCTTCTATTTCTTCCCTTTCCTTCATAAACATATCGTTTTCATGGTCTAGTAAATATTTTTCTAATGGATCAGTTGGAGGAACAGCAATGGAAGCAAAACCAATAATATCATCCCTACTAGGTAATTCCTCTTCACGGTGTTGTCTAGGAAATTTAGAAAAGTTGAACTCATGAGACATATCACCTAGACCAATAGTAACTACATCCTTTTCGCAATCTATCTTAGCATTAACAGTGTTCAAGAAGGGTCTACCAAATATAATGGGACAAAAGCTCTTGTGGGGAGCCAAGAACAAGAAAATCAGTAGGATATTTAGTTTTCCCACACAAGACTTCAACATCTCTAACAATTCCCATAGGTGAAATAGTATCTCTATTGGCAAGTTTAATTGTGACATCAATATCTTCTAACTCAATAGGTGTAATATCGTGCTTAATTTCTTTGTATAAGTCAATAGGTATTGCACTAGCACTAACAACCATATCACATAAGCCATGATAACAATGATCTCCTATTTTAACAGAAATAACAGGCATGTCTACCACATGTCTATGTTTATCTTTAGCACAAGGTTTGGCAATTCTAGCTGTTTCATCACAGAAATAAATAACATGCCCATCAATATTATCAGACAAGAGATCTTTAACAATAGCAACATTAGGTTCAACTTTGATTTGCTCACGAGGTGTATAAGTTCTAATATTGCTTTTGCGAACAACAGTCGAAGCTTTAGCATGATCCTTTATCCTAACAGGAAAAGGAGGTTTTTCGACATAAGCAGTAGGAATAATAGGATCACTATAGGTAATAGTCTTTTCTTCGACGGTAATAGTGTTGGGGAACGTAGCAGAAAATCAAAATTTTCTACCCATCACCAAGATCAATCTATGGAGATTCTAGCAACAAGAGAGGGAGAGGATGAGAATCTTCGTACCCTTGAAGATTGCTAAGCGGAAGCGTTACAAGAACACGGATGAAGGAGTCGTACTCGCAGCGATTCAGATCGCAGTTGATTCCGATCTAAGCACCGAACAACGGTGCCTCCGTGTTCAACACACGTACAGCCCGGGGACGTCTCCTCCTTCTTGATCCAGCAAGGGGAGAGGAGAAGTTGAGGGATAACTCCGATAGCACGACGGCATGGTGGTGATGGAGCTCGTGGTTCTCCGGCAGGGCTTCACCAAGCACTACGGAGGAGGAGGAGGTGTTGGAGGAGGGAGAGGGCTGCGCCAGGGGAAGGGTGCGGCTGCCCTCTCTCTCTCTCTCTCACTATATATAGGGGGAAGGGAGGAGGGGAAGGCGCCCTAGGGTTCCCTAGGGGAGGGGCGGCGGCCATAGGGGAAACCCTAGATGGGTTTTGGCGCCCCCCACCCCCTAGGAAACTTGCCCCCCAAGCCGGGAGGGGTGGCTGCCCTTGGGGTGGCGCCCCCACCTCTCCAGGTTACGTGAGATGGGGTGGGAGGGGCGCTCAGCCCCTTAGTGGTCTGATGTGCCCTCTCCCCTTGGCCCATAAGGCCCCCCAAAGCTTGCCAGGGCCTCCTAAACCCCTTTCGGACACGCTGGTCATAACCTGGTACCCCCGGAACAATTCCGGACTCCAATACCCTTCGTCCAATATACCGATCTTCACCTCCGAACCATTCCGGAGCTCCTCGTCTTGTCCGGGATCTCATCCGGGACTCCGAACAACCTTCGGTAACCACATACTATTTCCCATAACAACTCTAGCGTCACCGAACCTTAAGTGTGTAAACCCTACGGGTTCGGGAACCATGCAAACATGACGGAGAAGTTCTCTGGTCAATAACCAACATCGGGATCTGGATACACATGTTGGCTCCCACATGTTCCACGATGATCTCATCGGATGAACCACAATGTCAAGGATTCAAGCAATCCCGTATGCAATTCCCTTTGTCTACCGGTATAGTACTTGCCCGAGATTCGATCGTCGGTATCCTGATACCGTGTTCAATCTCGTTACCGGCAAGTCTCTTTACTCGTTCTGTAACACATCATCCCGTGATCAACCCCTTGGTCACATTGTGCACATTATGATGATGTCCTACCGAGTGGGCCCAGAGATACCTCTCCGTCACACGGAGTGACAAATCCCAGTCTCGATTCGTGCCAACCCAATGACACTTTCGGAGATACCCGCGAGTGCACCTTTATAGCCACCCGATTCGTTGTGGCGTTTGGTACACCCAAAGCATTCCTACGGTATCCGGAGTTGCACAATCTCATGGTCTCGGAAATGACACTTGACATTAGAAAAGCTTTAGCATACGAACTACACGATCTTTCTGCTAGGCTTAGGATTGGGTCTTGTCCATCACATCATTCTCCTAATGATGTGATCCCGTTATCAACGACATCCAATGTCCATGGTCAGGAAACCGTAACAATCTATTGGTCAACGAGCTTGTCAACTAGAGGCTTACTATGGACATGGTGTTGTCTATGTACCCACACATGTATCTGAGTTTCCTATCAATACAATTATAGCATGGATAATAAACGATTATCATGAACAAGGAAATATAATAATAATAACTAATTTATTATTGCCTCTAGGGCATATTTCCAGCAAATAGGTGCAACTACTTTCACTTCAACAGGAGGATTATATTTAAACCACTTCTCTTTAGGGAGAGCAACGTGAGTAGCAAAGGATTCACAAAAAGTAGCTACTATCTCAGAGTCTAGTCCATAGTTAGCGCTAAATCCACGAAACACATCGGTATCCATAAAAGATTTAACACAATCGAACTTAGGTGTCATACCTGTCTCCTTACCATCGTCGGAAACCCAATCTTCAGAGTTGCGCTTAATTCTTTCCAATAAGTCCCATTTGAAATCAATAGTCTTTAGCATATAAGAACGAGCACAGGAAGTATCGAGCAGGTTGCGATTATTAAGAGAAAGCTGAGCATAACAATTCTGAATAATCATTTGCTGAGAGAGCTCATGATTGGGGCATGAATATAACATTGACTTATGCCTCCCCCAAGCTTGAGCGATGCTTTCTACTTCGCGAGGCCTGAAATTATATATGTAATTATGATCACGATGAACAAGATGCATAGGATAGAACTTCTGGTGAAATTCCAACTTCAATCGCTTATAATTCCAAGATCCCGTATCATCACATAGCCTATACCATGTCAATGCATCTCCCTTCAAAGATAAAGGCAATACCTTCCTTTTAACAACATCATCGGGAATACCTGCAAGCTTAAATAATCCACAAACTTCATCAACAAAGATAAGGTGTAAATTGGGATGCAATGTTTCGTCTCCTGCAAAAGGATTAGCTAGCAGTTTTTCTATCATACCCGAAGGAATCTCAAAGTGAACATTTTCATAAAGTTCAGTAGGTTGAGGAGCATCTCTTTGATCTTCTGGTTGGGGTGAAGATACCCCAAACAAGCCCTTCAAAGGATTAGTTTCCATAGTGACAAGTGACAGAAAATTTCAGCACACTATATAAATGTTTCCTTACCAAGTTCCACTCACCAAAAGCGCTACACTCCCCAGCAACTGCGCCAGAAAAGAGTCTTGATGACCCACAAGTATAGGGGATCTATCGTAGTCCTTTCGATAAGTAAGAGTGTCGAACCCAACGAGGAGCAGAAGGAAATGGTAAGCGCTTTTCAGTAAGGTTTTCTCTGCAAGCACTGAAATAGCAGGTGATAGATAGTTTTGTGATAAGATAAATAGTAACAAGCAAAAAGTAAATAAAGTAAATAACGTTCAGCAAGGTGGCCCAATCCTTTATGTAGCAAAGGATAAGCCTGGACAAATTCTAATAATGAAGAAGGAGCTCCCGAGGACACATTGGGAATTATTGTCAAGCTAGTTTTCATCACGCTCATATGATTCGCGTTCGGTACTTTGATAATTTGATATGTGGGTGGACCGACACTTGGGTACTGTACTAACTTGGACAAGCATCCCATTTATGATTAACCCCTATTGCAAGCATCCGCAACTACAAAAAGGAGTATGAAGGTAAACCTAACCACAGCATAAAACATATGGGTCCATATCAGCCCCTAACGAAGCAACGCATAAACTAGGGTTTAAGCTTCTGTCACTCTAGCAACCCATCATATACTTATTACTTCCCTATGCCTTCATCTAGGCCCAAACTAATGGTGAAGTGTCATGTAGTCGACGTTCACATAACACCACTAGAGGAAAGACAACATACATCTCATCAAAATATCGAACGAATACCAAATTCACATGACTACTAATAGCAAGACTTCACCCATGTCCTCAGGAACAAACGTAACTACTCACAAAGCATATTCATGTTCATAATCAGAGGAGTAATAATATGCATAAAGGGTCTGAACATATGATCTTCCACCAAGTAAACCAACTAGCATCAACTACAAGGAGTAATCAACACTACTAGCAACCCACAAAGCCAATTTGTGGTTTTGATACAAGATTGAATACAAGAGATGAACTAGGGTTTTGAGAGGAGATGGTGCTGGTGAAGATGTTGATGGAGATTGACCCCTCTCGATGAGAGGATCGTTGGTGATGACGTTGGTGATGATTTCCCCTCCGGAGGAAGTGTCCCAACGAACAGCTCCGCCAGAGCCCTAGATTGATTCCGCCCAGGTTCCGCCTCGTGGCGGCGGAGTTTCGTCCTGTAAGCTTGCGCATGATTTTTTCCAGGGTAAAAGTGATGATATAGCAGACGGATGCCGGAGGCCCACCAGGGGGCCCAGGAGATAGGGGGCGCGCCATATAGGGGTGGCGCGTCCCCCTGTCTCGTGGACAGGGTGTGGGCCCCCTGGCCTATTTCTTTTGCTCATAAATTCTTATAAATTCCAAAAAGTTGTCTCGTGGAGTTTCAGGACTTTTGGAGATGTGCAGAATAGGTTTCCAACGTTTGCTCCTTTTCCAGCCAGAATTCCAGCTGCCGGCATCCCCCCTCTTCATGGTAAACCTTGTAAAATAAGGGAGAATAGCCATAAGTGTTGAGATATAATGTGTAATAACAAGCCATAATGCAGTAAATAATGATATAAAAGCATGATGCAAAATGGACGTATCACAGAACTTGGTCAGCTTGAAGCTGCTGCTGTTTCTTTTTCAGGATCCTTGTTGTGGCTATTTGCTGGCACTTGAAGCGCTCCTGCTTGAGGGGTTCCTCAGGCACGATAAAATCTTCGTTGCCGAGGCTTTCCTCATCCTCGGAGGGCGGACGGTAACTACCGTCCTCCGAGTCTTCTTCTATGGCCTGTTCGTCAAGGTTGGCGTGCCCTAATTCTCGATTGTCTCATTCAACAGTTTGTTCATCGGGTTCTTCTGTGTCTTCGGCACCATCCGGAGTGTTGTCGTCTCCTGTGCCGGTGTTGTTGTCCCTGCTGCGGCGGGATTTAGAGCGGCGCCGCTGACGCCGGAGCTTTGGTTGTATTTTGGGAGGGTCCTCCTTTGCTTGGTTTTCCTTGTTATCGCCGCTATTATTCTTCGGCGTATCTACCATGTAGACGTCATATGACGAGGTGGCCGTCCATCATCCAGTGAATGGCGGGTTTTGGACCTCCTCGTCTCTGGCATCGTCATCCATACCGTCGATGTCTTCGGAGTCATAGTCAAGAGCGTCGTTTAAGTCTTCGACAGTGGCTACGAAGTGGGTGGTGGGTGGGGAGCGAAATTCTCCTTCGTCATCAGCCTCCAGTTCGAACTGGACATAATTCGGCAGTGAGTCCCCTGCCAAGGACAGATTTCTTAACGAATTTCGCACATCGCCCAAGGGTGAATGCTGTAAGATGTCTGCGGAGCTAAACCCAATGATCAATAAGCAATCCAATTCGGCATCCGCGGATGCACATGGCTCAGAATTTATGACCAGAGACGAGTCCGGAGTTCCGGTGACAAAGACGCTATGTGACTTTAGGCCAATGTTCGGCTGCAACACCGTGGAATCTGCGGCCTCCGCGGTGGGGTTGAGCCTCCCATCCTCGGACGGCGCAATATGCTCTGGATCTACAACCGGAGCAGTTACAGGAGAAATCTCCTGGATGCGGCCTGACGATAGATTCAGATCATGTTCACCGGGTTACTAGGAGCGGTTGCCGCGGTCTCGAATCCGGTGAAGATTACATCTGCACGGACGTCTGTGACGTAATCCGAGCTCCCAAATCTGACCTGATGGCCAAGGGCATAGCTGCTGATCTGCTCCATGTGGCCAAGCGAGTTGGCCCGCAGTACGAAGCCGCCGAACACAAAGATATGTCCGGGAAGGAAGGTTTCCCCATGGACAATATTGTTGTTGATGATTGAAGGAGCAATCGAACCTTTTGGGGATGGCACAGTGGAACTCTCAATGAAAGCACCAATGTCGGTGTCAAAACCGACGGATCTTGGGTAGTGGGTCCCGAACTGTGAGTCTAAGGTCGATGGTAACAGGAGACAGGGGACATGATGTTTACCCAGGTTCGGGCCCTCTCTATGGAGGTAATACCCTACTTCCTGCTTGATTGATCTTGATGAATATGAGTATTACAAGAGTTGATCTACCACGAGATCGTAATGGCTAAACCCTAGAAGTCTAGCCTGTATGACTATGCTAATGAATATCCCCCTTTACGGACTAAGTCCCCCGGTTTATATAGACACCAGGAGGATCTAGGGTTACACAAGTTCAGTTCAAAAGGAAAAGAATCTACACATTTGGTCGCCAAGCTTGCCTTCCACGCCAAGGAGAGTCCCATCCGGACACTGGTGCAGTCTTCGGTCTTAGTATCTTTACAGCCCATCAGTCCTGCCCATGGTTAACAGGTCGGACGCCCGAGGACCCCTTAGTCCAGGACTCCCTCAATGAGCCCCCGGACGAAGGGGTGAAGAGCGAACCCTAGCCCTCAGAGGAAGTGAGAGATGAGTACGACCCACTCGCCGGATCTGGGAGTCGGAACAACCTGTCCTTGAGCAGGAAGCCTATGGGGGATCTCCTAGGTCAGATATCTAGCTGCCCGAAGCTTCAAGTATCCTCCTCTGTAACAGAGGAAGCCACCCATCAGGCCTGAGAGCTGAGCCCGGACATGGCTGGGAAGCTTGAAGCAATGGATTCGAACCTTGGATGCAAGAATTCAAGGGAGGGAAGGCTGAAGAGAGGTTTGGCGTAAATAAGGACGGCCCTTGGTTCCTTTATAAAGGCAACGGGTATCGAACGCCCCCTCCTAAGCCTGAAAACCTGCCTATTCCCAGGGAATCTTTCCAATGGAACGGTTGGGTTACCCAATCTCACATTAATAAAAATCCCGCGATAAGGGAACACGATCTCTGCTTTGACAAGATGTGCCAATAAAAACCTCATCTTGAAATGCGGAACGGCAGAAGAAAACGGTTCGAAATAATGACCGGGCAGGCGTGATGTCATCTTACGAAAAGTTGTCAGCGGAGGGGACTCGTGAAATATTATACTCTCTACAGCTATGTGTGTGGTACTTGTGTTGCAGATCCGGACACGTTCGTTGCGTTCGAAGACTATCTTGGAGTGTTTGGAAAGGAGAACCCGCCTTGCAATGCCGAAG
Source organism: Aegilops longissima (assembly GCA_021605205.1). Lineage (NCBI taxonomy): Eukaryota > Viridiplantae > Streptophyta > Magnoliopsida > Poales > Poaceae > Aegilops > Aegilops longissima. The sequence goes on along the minus strand of CM038680.1, from coordinate 1,427,530 downwards.
ACAATCTGCACGCCGGACATCTCGTCATTGAAGCCTGGTTCAGGGGCTACTGAGGAGTCCTGGACTAAGGGGTCCTCAGGCGTTTCGACTGTTGGACATGGGCCGTACTAATGGGCTGAGAAGATACAAGACCGAAGACTTTCTCCTGTGTCTGGATAGGACCCTCCTTGGCATGGAAGGCAAGCTTGGGGACCAAATATGAAGATTCCTTTCTCTGTAACTGACATTGTACAACCCTAGTTCCCTCTGGTGTCTATATAAACCGCAGGGCTTACTCTGGAAAGGCACGCAGTCATACAGGCTAGACTTCTAGGGTTTTAGCCATTACGATCTCGTGGTAGATCAACTCTTGTAATACTCATATTCATCAAGATCAATCAAGCAGGAAGTAGGGTATTACCTCCAGAGAGAGGGCCCGAACCTGGGTAAACATTGTGTCCCCTGTCTCATGTTACCATCGACCTCAGACGCACAGTTCGGGAGCCCCTACCCGAGATCCGCCGGTTTAGACACCAACACCAAGCACCTCCCTTGTGATGTTGGCTAGGTCTAAGGCCCTCCGGAAGAGAGCCCTCGGGCCTTGCCCGAGGAGGAGCACCTGGCACGCCTTCCTACGCGAGGGAGGGAGGCGCCCCAACTGCTGGCGCTGATTCTGAGGTGGTGCCGCTGGAGGTGCCGCTCTCCTAGGGTCCTGTGCGGAGTAGCTGCTTCTTCTTCTTGGGGATGGCCTCAAGAGGGTAGAGGGTGCCTCCGTTGTCGGGGCCTTTGATTGCTGTGGCTTGGAAGGTGCGCTAAAGGGAGCACACCGCTTCTCTTTCTTCGCAGGGGACTGTGATGACTCCTCCGCTGCCCGCCATCTTGAGGACGTTGTAGCGGTGGTGAGTCACTGCCATAAATTTGGCCAATGTTGGGTACCCAAGGATGTCTTTGTATGGCAGGAGAATGTGGGCGAAGTCGAAGTCGATGAGCTCGGTGCGGTAGTTGTTGCGCTGGCCAAAGGTGACAGGGAGGCGGACCTGCCCTATCGGGGTGGTGGAGCCGTCAGTCACCCCTAATAAGGGCTTGGTAGGCTACAGTTGATCGTATGGCACTTGGAGGCTATCGATTTTCTTGACAGACAGGACATTGAGCCCTGCGCCGCCGTCGATGAGGGTCTTGGTGACTTAGACGTTGCTGATGACTGGCGAGCAAAGCATCGGGAGGGCGCCGACAGTTGCCGCGCACTTGAGCTGGTTCGATAAGCTGAAGGTGATGGCGCATTTGTACCACCTGAGTGGGCGTGTGGCCTCAAGCCTGGGAAGGGCCGCATTCACCTCACGAGCAAACTGCTTGAAGATGCACTCGGACGCTGGGGCCTGAGCTCCGCCCTAGATGCAGGCGATAGAGCGCGGTTCCTGGAAGCCCCAGGCCCCTTCGTCCTGATGGTGGTCGTCGTTCCTTCTTGGCGGTGATGGCAGTGGAGGAAGGCCAGCATTGCCCTGAGGACGGTCCTCGCGTGGCTGGTCCCACCAGGCGCCCTCACGAGGCTGGTCCTGCCAGTGGTCCTCGTGAGGCCGATCTCGCCACTCCTGGCGGGGGCTGCGGTCGTCCCAGCATCCTCCACATTCTCCTCCTCCGCGACCATAGCCCCGGTTGTTGCGCTCGGGGCATCGACCGAAGCATCCATCTCTGATGTCCCTGAGCTCTTGGCAGTCGTTGGTGTTATGGCTATGTACGTTGTGGAAGGCGCAGAACGGACGGCTGCTCTTGGACGACTCGCGGTGGTCCCGGCTGCGCTTCGTGTCCGGCTCCGCCGCAAGCACGGCTACTCCCTTACGCTTCACATCCCTGGCCTTGACTTAGCAGCGAGCTCGAGGAGGGAGAGGCGCCCCTCCTCAGCTCTTGTGCACTTGGTCGCCATGTTGAACATCTCTAGAGCCATGCACAGCTCCTCATGGATGGCGAGCTCCTCCTTCATCTTAACATCGCGGACGCCATCAATGAACGCTGAGATGATGGCCTCGTCCGTCACCTTGGGGATCTTGAGGCGAACGCTGTTGAAGCACTGGATGTACTTCTGTAGGGTCCCTCCTGGCTGCTGCGTGATGCGGCGCAGGTCCCCGCGGCCGGTGGGCGGTCGCGAGTGCCCTAGAAGTTGGCGACAAAGCAGTCACGCATCTCACCCCAGGAAGAGATCGATCCCGGGGGCAATTTCAGGAGCCACGAGCATGCTCCACCCTTGAGAGCCATGGGGAACCAGTTCGCCGTGACCTTCTCGTCGCCGTTGGCCGCCTCGATACTCAGCTCGTAGAGCTGCAAGAACTCTGCAGGGTCGGGGGTATCGTTGTAGCGCGTGGGCAGGTCCGGCTTGAACTTGCCTGGCCAGACGATGCTACGCAGCTCCGGGGTGAAGGCGTGGCAGCCTGCTATGGCCACCGGGGCCCTTTGCTATGGCAGAGCTTGATCTTGGTGCTCGCGTACCGCCGCCGCAAGCAGCACACGTTCTTGACGTGGCGGCGCTGGGAGTGCAGGAGCATTTTCTCGCGGGCGAGGAACTTCAGGGAAGCTTCCTTCTTCATGCGCGGGCGCCCGGCACGGCGGGTCGCGTCGAGGGACCATGCATCTTGGTGCTAGGGCACCGTCCTGGTGCGGGGGTGGCGAAGGCGCTCCATGGGGTACGTCACCTGCGGCTGAAGGAGGGCGAGGCGGGGAGATAGACGATACGGGGGAGCCCCCAGCGACACTAAAGAGCTCGGCGATGCGGTCCAGCCAGTCCTCATAGAGGTCTTCGACTGGGCGGTAGCGCAGGAGCTCGCATGATATGAGGAGTGCATCCTGCGCATTCGTGGGTGCACAACGAGCGTGGGACGATGATCCGGCTGGAGTCAGCGACGGGGTGGCGGTGCGGCCGTCCCGGTGCATAGAGGGGTGCAGCGATGATGCTTGCTGCTCGTTTCCCACCGGACTGGTGGTGGCGTTGGCGGCGAGTGATGGAAAACAATGCAGAGGCCCGCCGACAGGAGCCGTGTGGGCGACACGAGCGGCCAGGGCGTCCGGCGCTCGGCGCGGGCTCTGCGTGCGTCTGCCATGGGCGCGGTGGAGCAGCGGAGCATGGATCGATGGAAGAAAAGCTTCTGCGCACCCCTACCTGGCGCGCCAAATGTCGGATATCAGGTTCCGGCAAAACCCTTGAGGATAGAACTCTGGGGTGCGCACGAAGATCTCTCTTCCCCTAGCTCGCACTCTTGCAACGATCCCAAAGCCTAGCTCGCAGAAACCGAGGAACAAGGGACACAAGAGTTTATACTGGTTCGGGCCACCGATGTGGTGTAATACCCTACTCCAGTGTGGTGTGGTGGATTGCCTTGTAGGCTGCGGATGAACAAGTACAAGAGAAGAACAACCTCCTTAGGAGAGGCGCTCTTAAGCTCGGTGAGCTGGTGAGTGTGAGGATGGAATGGATCAGATCCCATATGAGTTGCCTCCTACGGTGGTGGCTAGTCCTATTTATAGAGGCTGTGGTCCTCTTCCCAAATGTTAGGCGGGAAGGGATCCTACAACAGCCAATTTGAAGGGGGGCAGCTAGTACAAGCTATCCTGACAAAAGGTGGTCTTTGCCTGCAAAAGGCTCTGGTGGTGACGACGTCATGGGCTCCGTGGTGACCTCCATCCTGTTGTCCTGCTGGTCTTGGTCTCGTTTCACCGATATGGAAACCTTTTCCTAATGCCTCGAGACTCCTCAACTGTGCCTGCTCCTTTAGCACCAAAGAAGAATCGAGTACTTTGCGCCCGCTGGTGCCCACCTGGCCTTGGTCGTCATGGCTCACGTCACGGGAACCTCACGAGGTGCCCCACGCCTTGATCTCTGGGCTCCTCGAGAGCCGGCCTAGTGAGGCTGCCCCCGAGGAGGTCTTGTGTCGTCCGCCTCATGAGGCTTGGCCCCTCGCGAGGGACTTGAGTGTTTGCTGATGAAGATGGGTCGTACCAGGCCGTTGGTGGAGCCACGCTGTGGGCCACAGGGAGGCATGTCTGGGGACCCCCGTTCCCAGGACGCCGACAACTGTAGTGCAAGTGGGAGACTGAAGGAAATATACCCTGGTGGCAATAATAAAGTTGTTATTTATATTTCCTTATATCATGATAAATGTTTATTATTCATGCTAGAATTGTATTAACCGGAAACTTAGTACATGTGTGAATACATAGACAAACAGAGTGTCCCTAGTATGCCTCTACTAGACTAGCTCGTTAATCAAAGATGGTTAAGTTTCCTAGCCATAGACATGTGTTGTCATTTGATGAACAGGATCACATCATTAGAGAATGATGTGATGGACAAGACCCAGCCGTTAGCTTAGCACTATGATCTTTTAGTTTATTGCTATTGCTTTCTTCATGACTTATACATGTTCCTATGACTATGAGATTATGCAACTCTCGAACAACGGAGGAACACTTAGTGCGCTATCGAATGTCACAACGTAACTGGGTGATTATAAAGATGCTCTACAGGTGTCTCCGATGGTATTTGTTGAGTTGGCATAGATCGAGATTAGAATTTGTCACTCCGATTGTCTGAGAGGTATCTCTGGGCCATCTCGGTAATGCACATCACTATAAGCCTTGCAAGCAATGTGACTAATGAGTTAGTTACGGGATGATGCATTACATAACGAGTAAAGAGACTTTCCAGTAACGAGATTGAACTAGGTGTGATGATACCGACGATCGAATCTCGGGCAAGTAACATACATATGACAAAGGGAACAACGTATGTTGTTATGCAGTTTGACCAATAAAGATCTTTGTAGAATATGTAGGAACCAATATGAGCATCCAGGTTCCGCTATTGGTTATTGACCAGAGATGAGTCTCGGTCATGTCTACATAGTTCTCAAACCCGTAGGGTCCGCACACTTAACGTTCGATGATAATTTGTATTATGAGTATATGTGATTTGATTACCGAAGGTTGTTCGGATTCCCGGATGAGATCACGGACATGACGAGGAGTCTCGAAATGGTCGAGAAATAAAGATTGATATATTGGATGGTTATATTCGGACACTGGAAGGGTTCCGAAGTGTATCGGATATTTTTCGGAGTACCGGGAGCTTACCGGAACCCCCGGGGAGTCAATGGGCCTTAATGGCCCTAGTGGAGACAGGAGGCAGTGGGCAAGTGGTGGGGCATGCCCCCCTAGGCCCAATCTGAATTGTTTTAGGGTTTGCCCCCCCCCCTTTCCTTATTCTCTCCTCCTCCTTCCTCCTTCTCCTAATAGGAATAGGAAAGGGGGGAGCCAAACCTACTTGGAGTAGGACTCCCCCCTTGCGCGCCACCCCTTGGCCGGCCTCCTCCTCCCTCCCTCCTTTATATATGTGGGAGGGGGCACCCCATATACACACAAGTTGATTGTTTAGCCGTGTGCGGTGCCCCCCTCCACAGATTTCCTCCTCGGTCATATCGTTGCAGTGCTTAGGCGAAGCCCTACGCCGGCAGCTTCATCATCACCGTCACCACGCCGCAGTGCTGACGAAACTCTCCCTCGACCTCAGCTCGATCTAGAGTTCCTTGGACGTCACCGAGCTGAACGTGTGCAGATCGCGGAGGTGCCGTACCTTCGGTGCTAGGATCAGTCGGATCGTGAAGACGTACGACTACATCAACAACGTTGTCATAACGCTTCCGCTTTCGGTCTACAAGGGTACATAGACAACACTCACCCCTCTCGTTGCTATGCATCACCTAGATGTATCTTGTGTGTGCATAGGAATTTTTTTGAAATTACCGCGTTCCCCAACAATATGAAACAAAGTAGAATAAGGTAGTTGATGAATCTTAGCACGCTGATAATGTCTACTACACAACCTTCTTCTTGTAGACGTTGTTGGGCCTACAAGTGCACAGGTTTGTAGGACAGTAGCAAATTGCCCTCAAGTGGATGACCTAAGGTTTATCAATCCGTGGGAGGCATAGGATGAAGATGGTCTCTCTCAAACAACCCTGCTACCAAATAACAAAAAGTCTCTTGTGTCCCCAACACACCCAATACAATGGCAAATTGTATAGGTACACTAGTTCGGCGAAGAGATGGTGATACAAGGGCAATATGGATGGTAGATAAAGGTATTTGTATTCTGAAATATTAAAAACAGCAAGGTAACAATTGATAAACATGAGCTGAAACGGTATTGCAATTATAGGAAACAAGGCCTAGGGTTCATACTTTCACTAGTGCAAGTTCTCTCAACAATAATAACATAGATAGATCATATAACAAGCCCTCAACATGCAACAAAGAGTGACTCCAAAGCCACCAATAGCGGAGAACAAACGTAGAGATTATGGTAGGGTACGAAACCACCTGAAAGTTATTCTTTCGGATCGATCTATTAAAGAGTTCATACTAGAATAACACTGTCGTGGAATTGTCACGGCAGATGTCCTCTTGTAAGGACTTAATCATGGAGCCATCGCAACTAGGAAGCTTAAAGGGGTTAATCAGGACAAAGGACACGAGAGGGTTTATACTAGTTCGGCTCCTTACGGTGAAGGTAAGCCTACGTCTAGTTGGGTTGGTATTGCTTGAGGTTTCGATGACCAGGGAGCGAGATACGCTATGCCCGGTTCTCGAAGTGTTGTTTCTTGCCCTAAGCCGCTGCTGGGTCGTCCCCTTATATACACGGGTTGACGCCCTGCAGCTTACAGAATCCCGGCCGGCTCATAAACAGTGTCCGGCTCGGTGACTAGTCAAGTCTACCTTATGATACAAGTCATGCCATTATGGCAGTTTACTACAATGGGCCTTAGGTAGCCTGTTGGCCTTAGGCTCCTTGTTGAGTCGCCATCTTCATGCTTGGACTTGGGCTTCTGTCTGGTAACTATTTACGTAACCCGGCCCCTCCTGTGCGGCTTACACAAATAGTTATATCCCCAACAGTAGGCCCTAGATTGATTTGAACCTGTTCATGTCAATCTTAAAATAACTTAAAACATAAATCTTCAGTCTTTGGGCTGCTCAAAAAGACTTTCTTTAACCCGGCGTGACGTCACTCTTTGGATCGGTGTTAACCCGTCATGACATCATCTTCCCTTTAATTCCACCGAATCGGCCCAACGGATCTTTGTCTTTATTGCCCGTTCCGAGAATCGAGGCATCGGGGCCACTGGATAGTAATTCTTATCTCCTTGTTTCCCGCGCCGTCTCGGTTACCCTATCCCTATAAATAGGCGCGACCTTTAGGTCTTTCATTCTTCTCCTTCCAGTCGTCTTCTTCCTCTCTTCTCTGTCACACAAGCTCCGCTGCCGCCGCCGTCGAAACCCTCGTCTTCATCGACCTTGGCCGCTGCATCAACTTGATTCCGACCAGAGAACGGCAGCGCCTCTCCGCAACAGATCTAGCACTGTAAGTTTCCCCTTTCTGCATCTTATATCTATGCTAGGGTTGACATTTCTTCTATACAGTTCGCAGTTCATCCCCTGTTCTTCGTATTTCCTCTGCCGGGGCTTCTTTTGATCCCACCGTAGCATAAATCTCGTGCGGTACCTATTCCGCATCCATTTTATATACTAGCAGATCTTCTTTTCTTGCAAAGAATCCTCATTAGGATGCATGAACTCCTCTGTATCGTGTTTTAGGTCTAGAAATTTTTTCTTTCTGATCGACCATTTGATCCAAAATAACAGTTGTAACTTATGAAATCTGTTTTTATCACCCGGAACACTTCTTATGTCAAATGCCTTCAACATGATTGTTCAAATGTCCGGTTTAAACACATCCCACTTGGTCTGTAAACCTTGGCACCTTCTCAGGTCTTTAAAACTTTTGAACTGTCGCTAACACTTGTGGCGGCTTAAATAATGCTACCCAATTATCCTTATGTTATTAGGCCCCTTTAAGTTGGTACCTTTCAGCAATTTGAATATCTTCTTCTGGGTTAAAATTTAAATCGGAACTTCTTATTTTGCAATAGGCCAATCTGTTGACATGGCGCCTAAGCCAACCAAAGCTCCTGTAACCTGCAACTGGGTCCCATCCACTATCACCAAAAGCAAGCTGGCTGAATTTGTGAAGTCTGGTCACTTGCCGAAAAAAGAAGTCATGTCTTATCGTGTTCCTGACCCATACAAAGAAAAAACTCAACCGAAAGACGGGGAAGTGATAGTTGTCACGGATCACATGAACCGGGGATTTGCCCCTCCCGGCTCAAAATTTTTCAAAGAAGTTCTGAATTTCTTTGACCTTAGACCGCAAGATATCGGGCCCAACTCCGTGTCAAATCCTGCAATTTTCAAGTTTTCTGCGAAGTGTACCTGGGAGAAGAACCAAATCTGCTTCTATTCAGAGAACTTTTTTATTTGAACCGGCAAAACGAACATGCCAACGGGCCTAGTCTTGAACTTGGCGGCATCTCCATCCAGCGGCGAAGAGATTGTCTTTTCCCTTATGCTTAGCTGCCAAGTCACCCGAAGGACTGGAACCAGACGTGGTTCTACTGCCAAGATACATCACCGGCTGATGAGAGGCCACTGCCCGGCTTTCGCACCCTGCGTCTCGAATCCAATCATCCGCTGGCAGATAAGTTATCCGCTTTGGACGCCTGCCTCTCAACCCCACCATCAAGAAGATCAAAGCTCTTCTAGGGAACGGTTTAAATGGCATCGATCTGGTTCAAGTCTGGGTCACGTGGCGGATACTACCATTAAGCAGCCGATCCGTCTTAATGTGTACTTATACAGGCGAAAAGGATGACTCGATGCGCCATAGCTCTGATGACTTATCAAATGATGCGGTAGATGCTACAGTACAATCTCTGTTGAAGGAAGGTATTGTAACCAGTAATGCCTTCGGTTTACTTCCCTTCTGTAAGAAGAACCCGGCTCCTGCGGTAAGTTACTTGTCTTCACAAATACTCTTTTATATGTTACCTTCTTATACTTATGATTCTTTATCTGTTTCCACAGGCCGACGATGATTTCTGGAAGGTCAAGTATGACCATGAGGCTGCTAAACAGGCCAGGGCGGCCAAGAAGACTGAAAGAAAAACCGCCAGGACGGGCACCTCTAAGAAGAAGAAACCCAGCGCCTCTGATATGTTTAAATTGGATGACTCTTCTTCGGATGAGGAAGAGGTAATCTTTTTCAATGTTCTTTAACTCCTTTGCCATTACTTTTACTGACATTTGATCCTTTCAGGAGGATACTGGAAACAGTCAAGCAGCTGGCGAAGAGGTAACTATAATTTCCTCCGACTCAGAGCCTTTGCCAACACAAAAAATCCGAAGGGTGACCCGAAAAGTAAGGTTTTCACACCCTCTAGCTTACCAAGATCCTCAATTTCTTTTGAAGCAACAACAAATTGAGAACCGGAGGCAAACTCGGGCCACTCAAGACGCAGAACTCTCCTCCGGCTTACCCGATATAACTAGGAAGCGTCGAACTGAGGTCATCTCCGCTTTGCGTTCTGTTTATCCTTTGGCAGGTTTATTTCGTCGACCCCTCAATTCATCTGACTCCAATTATCAGGATACCTCTCCGTCTTTCGGCGAGTCGATGCAATCAAAGATGCCGGCTTTTAAAATAGCTCCCGGGTAATGCCACCTTTCTTACGTTAAGTTTTTCCATACTTATTCGTTGGTACTCATCCTTCCACTTTGACTGACAGCCTGCAAGTGAAGCCTAGCAAGAAGGCGAAAAAGAATAATTTGTCCCGAGACCCGGTGATCACTGAACCGACAATTGACTCATCCGTCCCTGATAGCTCCACTCATCAGCCACCGCCTGAACCGGCTTTTGATATTCTGGTGTCAAGCTCTGACCCGCCTGCAGAAGACGTTGTCCACGATTCTGAAAAGCCGGAAATTCCTAGCCCGGTCCAGACGACTGAACCAGAAGTTGCATTCCTGAAAAGCCAATATGTTGAACCGAGCCAGCCTACTGTCCTTGCTCGATGCACCGCCAAGGAGGAGTTTGCCCAACGTCGGAAACCCAAACAAGACATCACTGATTATACTCACCTAAGCATTGGTGATATAGTCTCAGGCTAGTTGAACCAAGTGCACAATAGCCGTGACCTGGAAATTGACATGGTGAAGCAAATACAACATAAATCTGAGGTATACCTTTAACCGACTTCATCAGATCAGCCCCAAGTCTATTGCTTATGAATGAATATGCTGTAGACTTAGAAATCTACTTACTGTTAGTTTTGTCCGGCTTAAATTGAATATATTTAACTCGGTGATAGCATGAAACTTTGAATTTGGGTAACACATTAGCCCACAAGTGTCAACTGCCTTTACTTGTAAAGTGCTTGAGACTTAATATATGTGACCCGGTAAAATAGGTTAAGAATTCTTTAAGCATACATTAGCCCCCAAGTGCCAAGTATCTTTACTTGTAAAGTGTTTGGGACTTGAATGTAATCTTACCGTGATTCTTACCATAACCTGATGTCGATGCAGGCTGCCATAAGTCAATTTGAGGCGGAGATTGCTGATCTGAAGAGTCAGTTAAAACCCAAGAGCTTGAAACTCAAAAGCCAACTCAAGTTTGAATTCAGGTGTCTCGAACAAGAGAAACTCAAGAAAATTTTGAATCGGAGAAGAAAACTTGGGTTGAAGAGAGGGCTTTATCGGTGACTCGGGCTGAAACAGCAGAGGCATCTCTTGTCAAGCAACCGCCGAGCTGTCCGGCTTAAAGCGCCAGATATCTCAAATGGTCTCAGCAATCTTTGGTAAGTTACGATGTATAACTCTGAATATCACAATGGTTCCTTTGATGTCTATTTTAATTGTTAACTCCGGCTCACCTTATATGTACACTCTGGTGGAAGGCGGTGTACACTCTGGTGGAACAACTATACACCGGGTCACAACGTGCTTTAGCCGTTGTGGCTTCATCAAATGACGCTCCTTACCTCCTGCAAGATGTACTCAAGCGGCTTACCGTGTTACCTCAACGGATTCAGGAGTTAAGGTGAGCATCTGGTAGAGTCGGGGCCATAGCCGCTTTAAGCCGGGCCAAAGCATTGGCTCCAGAGCTAGACTTAAACGACGTTGCTCTTGGATACCCCAGCTTAAAGGAGGACGGCGCTGCCTTCAGTCAATCAGACTTCACCACCTGTGTGAGAGTCCTACGTCCTGTGCCCACCATCATCGGCAACGATATTGATCTTACAAAGTACCAGCCGGGTTATGACAACGAGAACCGGAGAATTCCAACTCCGCATTACGATGATGTCAGCCTGATCCCTCCAAGTCGTAAGCACACCTTTGCTCCTGAAGTTGACCCGGCCAGTTTAATAGATGATGAGGCTGAATTTGAAGCCTTAAGCAGCATTGACTGGACCTCGTCAACCTTCCAGGACAAAACAACCGAAGGAGAGGCGGGGAAGGATAACCCGGAGTCATCAAGCCAGCCGGAGGAATGAGCCGCCAGATGTGTTATGAATTTTACAAAACAATGCTTCACTTACTTTATACTCGGGGAGTCTTGTAATAGGACAAAGAAAACTCCTTAACTTTGTCATGCCTTCGCGCATGTTTTGTGGTGCTTAACAATGTCTCAAGCCGCCAGCAATGTGCCCTGCCGGCTTGCTTGAATCATCCAAAAGCTTTCTGCTTTACTCTGTGTATAAAACAAAAACTTCCTTTGGCATCTCACCACATCCGGGGTCATGTAAGATAACATTAATCCGGAGTAAGAACCAAAACATCATAAGTATCAGCCGGTTTAACGCGTACCTTTCCGGCTTACTTGATCCCAAAAAAGCAGACAGTTATATTTAACTTCTGAAATTTGGCGCATATAATGTTTACCTGGCCCTTAGTATTATTTTACTCTTATAGAATAAAGTGAACCTGATTTTCAAAGGCCTCTGATTCGAATACGATCAGTAGAACCGTTCCAGAGGGGTTAAGCTTAGATTCGGATACGATCATATAGCCCCCAATGGCTTTGGCGATGCCGATCAAATGGGTATCGACAACTATGTTCTCTTTGGTTCGAATACGACCTATGTTTGAACAGGAAGCCCCCAAGTGACCATGAGAGTTGTTTAATGACGCTGATTCGAATACGATCCACGTCAGGCCCAAAGAGGTTAAGCTATGATTCAAATATGATCAAGAAGCCCCCAAGTGGGTTCGGCAATGTGCCAATCAATTGGGTATCGACAGCTATGTTCTCTTCGGTTCGAATACGACCTATGTTTGAACAAGAAGCCCCCAAGTGACCATGGCTTGATTCAGATATGATCATAAGCCGGACCAAAGGGAAAATCGGATTTAGATATGATCCGTTCCCTGTTAGTCGTTTCCATCACCTGGTAAAGAAGACACATAAACCTTGCAGGATGGAAAAGAAAGAGGTCCTGCTTTATCGCCTTATATAATATATATACATTGCTAAAAAAGAAAAGATAAATATACTCTGAAAGCCAGCGGCTTAAGTATAGTTGGACCGGAGATGCGCTATGTTCCACGGCCGGCGGGTCTCCTCCTCCGACTTACGTGAGTCTTTGTACTCTCGAACATCGAGGAGGTAATATGACCCGTTGTTGAGATTCTTGCTGACCACGAAAGGTCCTTCCCAAGGAGGGGACAGCTTGTGCATATCAGTTTGATCCTGAATGAGCCGGAGCACTAAATCACCTTCCTGGAAAGTTCTGCTTCTAACCCGGCGGCTGTGATAACGGCGCAGGTCTTGCTGGTAAATCGTCGAGCGGGCTATAGCCAAGTCTCGCTCTTCATCCAACAAGTCAAGTGCATCCTGACGAGCTTTTTTCATTATGACCCTCAACGTAAGCCGCCGCCCTGGGTGAATCATGCCGGATGTCACTTGGCAGAACCGCCTCTGCTCCGTACACCATGAAAAAAGATGTATAACCAGTAGACCTGTTGGGCGTTGTGTTGATGCTCCATAGCACAGAAGGTAATTCCTCCACCCAACAACCCGGAGTTCGCTGTAAAGGAACTAAGAGCCGGGGTTTGATACCTTTCAAGATCTCTTGATTAGCTCTTTCCGCCTGACCATTAGACTGGGGATGAGCAACAACCGAAACATCGAGCTGGATGTGCTCTTGTTGACAGAACTCTTCCATGGCACCCTTGGAGAGATTAGTGCCATTACCAGTTATAATACTGTGTGGAAAACCGAAACGAAAGATCACCTTTTTTATGAACTGAACCGCCGTGGTTGCATCACACTTACTGACCGGCTCTGCTTCAACCCACTTGGTGAATTTATCCACTGCCACCAACAGGTGTGTCTTCTTATCTTTAGACCTTTTGAAAGGTCCAACCATATCAAGCCCCCAGACTGCAAACGGCCAAGTAATTGGAATCATCCTCAACTCTTGAGCCGGCACATGAGCTTGTCTTGAGAATTTTTGACATCCATCACATTTGCTGACCAGATCCTCCGCATCAGCATCAGCCGTCAGCCAATAAAAACCATGACGAAAAGCCTTGGCTACTAGAGACTTTGAACCGGAATGATGACCGCAATCACCTTCACGAATCTCATGAAGTATCTCCCGACCCTCCGTAGGTGATACACAACGCTGAAACGCCCCAGTGACGCTGCGGTGATGCAACTCGCCTTGAACAATCGTCATGGATTTGGACCGCCTGACGATTTGTCTTGCCAAGGTCTCGTCCTCAGGCAACTCTCCCCGGGTCATATAGGCTAAGTATGGAACCGTCCAGTCCGGGATGGCATGGAGAGCTGCCACCAGCTGCGCTTCTGGGTCTGGTACTGCAAGCTCTTCTTCCGTAGGCACTCCGACAGAAGGGTTATGCAAAACGTCAAGGAAAGTATTAGGTGGCACCGACTTACGCTGAGACCCCAGCCGGCTTAAAGCATCAGCCGCCTCGTTCTTCCTTTGATCAATGTGCTCTACTTGATAACCTTTGAAGTGCCCAGCCACCGCATCAACTTCACGATGATAAGCCGCCATAAGGGGATCCTTAGAATCCCACGTGCCTGACACCTGTTGAGCAACGAGGTCTGAATCGCCCAAGCATCTTACCCGGCTTAAATTCATCTCCTTGGCCATCCGGAGTGTTGGGGAACGTAGTAATTTCAAAAAATTTCCTACGATCACGCAAGATCATGGTGATGCATAGCAACGAGATGAGAGTGTTGTCTACGTACCCTCGTAGACCAGCAACGGAAGCGTTGACGCAACGTAGAGGAAGTAGTCGTACTTCTTCCCGATCCAACCGATCCAAGTACCGAGCGTACGGCACCTCCGAGTTCTGCACACGTTCAGCTCGATGACGTCCCTCGAACTCCGATCCAGCCGAGTGCTGAGGAGATTTTAAATCGACGACGGCGTGGTAGCGATGATGATGTTCCACGGCGCAGGGCTTCGCCTAAGCTCCGCAACGGTATATTCGAGGTGTAGTTTGGTGGAAGGGGGCACCGCACACGGCTAAGGAACGATCTCAATGATCAACTTGTATGTCTATGGGGTGCCCCATGCCCCCGTATATAAAGGAGCAAGGGAGGAGGAGGCCGGCCCTATGTTTGCGCGCCAGGGGAGTCCTACTCCCACCGGGAGTAGGATTCCCCTTCCTAGTCCAACTAGGAATCCTTCCATGTAGGGGAGGAAGGAGAAGGAAGTGGAGGAGTAGGAAGGTGGCGGCCCCTTTCCCTAGTCCAATTCGGACTAGAGGGAGGGGGCGCAGCAGCCTTTTCCTCTTCCCACTAAAACCCATCAAGGCCCATTACTTCTCCCGTAACTACCCGGTACTCGAAAATACCGAATCACTCGGAACCTTTCCGAACTCCGAATATAGTCGTCCAATATATCGATCTTTACGTCTCGACCATTTCGAGACTCCTCGTCATGTCCCCGATCTCATCCGGGACTCCGAACTCCTTGGTACATCAAAACTCATAAACTCATAATATAACCATCCATCGAAACCTTAAGCGTGCGGACCCTACGGGTTCGAGAACTATGTAGACATGACCTAGAACTATTCTTGGTCAATAACCAATAGCGGAACCTGGATGCCCATATTGGCTCCTACATATTCTACGAAGATCTTTATCGGTCGAGACCGCATAACAACATATTGTTCCCTTTGTCATCGGTATGTTACTTGCCCGAGATTCGATCGTCGGTATCCAATACCTAGTTCAATCTCAGTTCTTGGCAAGTCTCTTTTCTCGTTCCGTAATACATCATCTCACAACTAACACATTTAGTTGCAATGCTTGCAAGGCTTATGTGATGTGCATTACCGAGAGGGCCCAGAGATACCTCTCCGACAATCGGAGTGACAAATCCTAATCTCGAAATATGCCAACCCAACATGTACCTTCGGAGACACCTGTAATGTACCTTTATAATCACCCGATTACGTTGTGACGTTTGGTAGCACCCAAAGTGTTCCTCGGGCAAGCGGGAGTTGCATAATCTCATAGTCATAGGAACATGTATAAGTCATGAAGAAAAGCACTAGCAACAAACTATACGATCAGGTGCTATGCTAATGGAATGGGTCATGTCAATCAGATCATTCAACCAATGATGTGATCCCGTTAATCAAATAACAACTCCTTGTTCATGGTTAGGAAACATAACCATCTTTGATTAACGAGCTAGTCAAGTAGAGGCATACTAGTGACACTCTGTAGGTTTATGTATTCACACATGTATTATGTTTCCGGTTAATACAATTCTAGCATGAATAATAAACATTTATCATGATATAAGGAAATAAATAATAACATTATTATTGCCTCTAGGGCATATTTCCTTCACGGAGACCATGGAGTAAGGCCTCATATTCAGCTGCATTATTAGTACAGGGAAACATAAGCCGGAGCACATAACAAAATCTGTCACCTCGAGGGGAAGTTAAAACAACTCCAGCCCCCGAGCCTTCCAACTGCCTGGACCCATCACAGTGAATAGTCCAATACGTGTTATCCGGCTTCTCCTCTGGTGCCTGCAACTCCGTCCAATCATTAATAAAGTCCACCAGGGCTTGAGACTTGATAGCTGTGCGCGGCATATACTTCAAACCGTGAGGCCCAAGCTCAATGGCCCACTCGGCAACTCGTCCTCTGGCTTCCCTATTCTGGATGATGTCTCCTAAGGGGGCTGAACTTACCACAGTTATAGGATGACCCAGGAAGTACTATTTCAGCTTCCGGCTCGCCATGAACACCCCATAAACCAGTTTCTGCCAATGCGGATACCTTTGCTTGGACTCTATGAGCACCTCACTGATGTAATAAACCGGCCGCTGAACCGGATGCTCCTTGCCAGGCTCCTTACGCTCCACCACAATAGCCACACTAACAGCACATGAGTTAGCAGCAACATACAATAGCAATGGCTCTTTATCAATCGGAGTTGCGAGAACCGGTGGCTCAGCCAATTGCCTCTTTAAATCTTCAAAGGCAGCATCAGTAGCTTCACTCCAGACAAAGGTGTCTGCTTTCTTCATCATCTGATACAATGGTAAAGCCTTCTCCCCTAGGCGGCTTATGTATCGGCTTAAAGCTGCAACGCGACCCGCCAGTCGCTGAACATCATTGATGCACGCCGGCTTAGCCAGAGAGGTAATCGTCTTGATCTTCTCCGGGTTAGCTTCAATGCCCTTGTTTGAGACCAGGAATCCCAAAAGTTTGCCTGCAGGCACACCAAATACACACTTGTCCGGGTTAAGCATCATCTTGTAGACCCGGAGATTATCAAAGGTTTCCTTTAAATCGGAGATCAAGGTTTCCTTCTCTCTGGACTTCACCACAATGTCATCCACATAAGCATGAACATTGCGCCCAATCTGATTGTGGAGACAATTCTGCACACACCGCTGATAAGTCGCGCGGGCACTCTTGAGCCCAAACGGCATAGACACATAGCAGAAGGCTCCAAATGGAGTAATGAAAGCCGTCTTCTCCTGGTCCTTAACTGCCATCTTGATCTGATGATAACCATAGTAAGCATCCAAAAAACTCAACCGCTCGCAACCCGCAGTGGCATCGATGATTTGATCGATGCGGGGCAGAGCAAAGGGATCAGCCGGACAAGCTCTGTTTAGGTCCTTGTAATCGACACACATCCGCCAAGTGCCGTTTTTCTTGAGCACAAGCACCGGGTTAGCCAACCACTCCGGGTGAAAAACTTCCACGATGAACCCTGCCGCTAAGAGCCAAGCAACCTCTTCCCTATAGCCTTTCGCCTTTCCTCATTGAATCGCCGGAGAAACTGCCTGACCGGCTTATACTTTGGATCAATATTAAGAGTGTGCTCAGCGAGTTCTCTTGGGACACCCGGCATGTCAGAAGGTTTCCATGCAAAGATGTCCCGGTTCTCACAGATGAACTCGATGAGCGTGCTTTCCTATTTGGGATCCAAATTGGTACTGGTGCTGAACTGCTTGGAAGAGTCACCTGGAGTAAAGTCAACCAGTTTTGTCTCGGCGGCCGACTTAAATTTCAAAGCCGATTCTTGCTCTGTGGTTGGCTTCTTCAAAGAGGTCATATCTGCCGGGTCAACATTAGTTTGATAAAACTTCAGCTCCTCTTCAGCACAAACGGATTCAGCATAAGCCGCATCTCCTTCCTCGCACTCCAAGGCCACCTTTCGACTCCCATGCATAGTGATGGTGCCCTTGTAACCCGGCATCTTGAGATGCAGATAAACATAACACGGCCGTGCCATGAACTTGGCATAAGCCGGCCGCCCAAACAGAGCATGATATGGGCTTCTGATTTTGACTACCTCAAACATCAGCTTCTTAGCCCCGGAATCATATTCGCCTCTAAAAGCCACTTCCAGCTCAATCTTTCCAACCGGATACGCCGACTTACCGGGTACCACCCCATGGAAAACCGTGTTGGACGTCCTCAAGTCCTTATCAGTCAGACCCATACGACGAAAGGTCTCATAATAGAGAATATTGATGCTGCTTCCGCCGTCCATGAGCGCCTTAGTGAATTTATATCCACCATCCTGAGGGGCCACCACCAAGGCTAACTGACCCGGGTTATCAACCCGGGGGGGTGATCTTCTCTACTCCAAATGATAGGCTGTTCTGACCACCTCAGATAACGGGGAACCGCCGGTTCAACCGAATTCACAGCCCTTTTATGAACCTTCTGGTCACGTTTACAAAAGTTAGTGGTAAACACATGGTATTGCCCACCGTTTAACTGTTTTGGATGGCTCTGATAACCTGACTGCTGCTGCTGCTGTCCTCCTAGACCGGACTGCTGCTGATTATAGCCACCTTGACCACCTTGAAAACCGGAACATGAGCCGCCACCCGGGCCATGGAAACCACCTGCTCCTGAAACGCCGCCTGACCCGTGATTGCCATCAAACATGTTTGAATTCTTGAAAGCCTTCATGATCGCGCAGTCCTTCCATAAGTGGGTGGCGGGATTTTCTCGAGTACCGTGTCTTGGACAAGGCTCATTCAGAAGCTGCTCAAGAGATGGACCTGAGCTACCAGATCGAGGAGGCCCTCTCCCCTTGCGCTTCTTGTTATTACCTTGAGCATTAGCATTAGCCACAAACGCCGGGTTACCTTCCGGCTTACGCTTGTTACCACCTTGACTTGCCGGCTGTTGTTGCTGACCCTTTCCGTTGCCGTTCTTCTTTCCCTTCCCTGTCTTTTCCTCCTCAGACATGGGATCTTCAGTAGTATCAGAATCGGCATATTTAACCAAAGCCGCCATCAGCGTACCCATGTCATTGCAATCACGCTTAAGGCGCCCCACTTCGCTTCAAAGCACAAAGCGACAATTCGATGGAGCATAAGTACATAGAGACGCGGCATCCATCTTATCAGATGAATGTATTATTTCTTTGACTCGGCGCACCCAATGAGTTGTGGACTCACCCTCCTCCTGCTTACAATTGGTCAAGTCCGTAGTGGACATAGATTGCTTGCAAGTATCTTTAAAGTTCTGGATAAAGCGGGCCTTTAACTCGGCCCATGAACTGATGGAATTGGGAGGCAAGCTTTTCAACCAAGTTTGGGTCATTCCATCTAATATCATGGTGAAATACTTAGCCATTGCTGCGTCGCTGACTTCCAATAATTCCATGGCCATCTCGTAACTTTCAATCCACGCCCCCGGTTGTAAGTCGGCCGTGTAATTCGGCACCTTTCGAGGACCCTTGAAATCCTTGGGCAGACGCACATCTCGAAGAGCCGGCACCAGACAAGGGACACCGCCGGTTCTAGTGGCCACCCCGGCTCCAACAGAAGTCATTGGATACTCTGGGAAACCATCATACGCCGTCTGCTGAGCCGCTAATTGAGCCGCCCGTTCATCCTCCTGACGCAATCGATCCTGCACCGGGTTATAGCTGCCGGGTTGGTTGCGACGCTGGGCATTACTTGATAAAGCCTCTGACTCCATGTGTTTGATGTAACTCGGACTCCGGTTTGGTCGAGGTGCTACCCAAGGCTGAGGAGTGGAATGAATCATGTCCCTGCTGTAAGAATAGGCCTCTTGCTGTGCCAAGGCCGTCTGAAGAAGCTCCCTAACCCTCTGGGTTTCCACCGCCATCGGGTCGTCACCATCTACTGGAAGAGCCGCCAGACGCGCCGATGCTGCTATCAGGTTCTCCATGGGGTTGGAAAAGTGGCCTGGAGGTGTTGGTATGTATCGGGGCAGGGCCATGCTCCCACGAAGAGGTGCCGTCTCTCGAGGCTGAACCGACCCTCCTGCTCCGGATGTCATAAATTGATTGGCTTCAGGAGGATTGCTAGGACCAGCTCCGGGTGTCGTGAAAAGATTCCGAGGGTCGTAAGCCGGAGGCAGACGGGACTGGGTTTTCTGATGTCTCCTTCTCATCACCTCATTGGATGCATTCAGATTCATGTTAAGTTGGAAAGCCTCTGACTGGAGTCGCTGCGCCCATGCATCTAAAGCCGCCCGCTCCGTAGCTAGCCTGGTGTCTTCAGCCGCCAAGGCCATCTTGGCCTGGGCTATCTCCTCACGCACCTTTGCGACCTCCGCGTTATGCTCATCTGGATTTGCAGGAATGGCCGTGGAGGTTAACAAGGCCGTCAACTTGTCCATAAGATCTATCAGCACCTGAGCCGGCGGGCGCGCGGGGCCTCCTGCCCCAGCCGCTCCTAACCCGGACATTATTGCTGTCGCAGCTGTCGAGTTTTGGCCGGGTTGGGTACCAGCCATGAAGACTCCTGCCCAGCTTGGCGGCTCATAGCAATCTGGAACGCTAGAGTCGTCAGAACAGCCCCCTAGCATGCCTTCTTGGACCCGATACAGAGAATCTGTTGAGCCGGAGGACGAATCATCGTCTGATGGGACGACCGTCTCTTCGCCATCTTTAGATCCTTCCGAAAGTGCCCCTCCATGAACACAACCCACAAAGGCACGCTTCATCACAGGTTGAATCTGAGCGGGTCTCGCACGCTGAGCCGTCTCAATGAGGTCGGCACAGCTGTCCAGCTCTGGGCCCGGCTCACCAATCCGGCCGATGAAGACGTGAATTCCGCCAAAGGGGACCCGGTACCCGTACTCAATTGAGTCGGCCTCGCGGCCCCAGCCTTCGTTGTCGATGTAGATCTTGCCGCGACGACTCTTGGTCATCCGGCCCATTGTGTATCCCTTGAGCCCTTCGAAGCTGCCCTTCAAGAACTCAAATCCACCGTGCGCTGGCCCCACGGTGGGCGCCAACTATCATGGAATTGTCACGGCAGATGTCCTCTTGTAAGGACTTAATCATGGAGCCATCGCAACTAGGAAGCTTAAAGGGGTTAATCGGGACAAAGGACACGAGAGGGTTTATACTAGTTCGGCTCCTTACGGTTAAGGTAAGCCTACGTCTAGTTGGGTTGGTATTGCTTGAGGTTTCGATGACCAGGGAGCGAGCTACGCTATGCACGGTTCTCGAAGTGTTGTTTCTTGCCCTAAGCCGCTGCCAGGTCGTCCCCTTATATACACGGGTTGATGCCCTGCGGCTTACAGAATCCCGGCCGGCTCATAAACAGTGTCCGGCTCGGTGACTAGTCAAGTCCGCCTTATGATACAAGTCATGCCATTTTGGCGGTTTACTACAACGGGCCTTAAGTCACCTGTGGGCCTTAGGATCCTTGTTGAGTCGCCATCTTCATGCTTGGACTTGGGCTTCTGTCTGGTAACTATTTACGTAACCCGGCCCCTCCTGGGCGGCTTACACAAATACTTATATCCCCAACAAACACCTTAAGACACAAATCAACCAAAACCCTAATGTCACCTAGATACTCCATTGTCACCTCAAGAACCCGTGTGCATGATTATACGATATGCATCACACAATCTCAGATTCATCCAACCAACACAAAGTACTTCAAGGAGTGCCCCAAAGTTTCTACCGGAGAGTCAAGAAAACGTGTGCCAACCCCTATGCATAGGTTCATGGGCGGAACCGGCAAGTTGGTCACCAAAACATACATCAAGTGGCACGTGATATCCCATTGTCACCACAGATAAACATGGTAAGACATACATCAAGTGTTCTCAAATAAAGACTCAATCCGATAAGATAACTTCAAGAGGGAAACTCAATTCATCAAAGGAGAGTAGAAGGGGAGAAACATCATAAGATCCAACTATAATAACAAATCTCGTGATACATCAAGATCGTGCCATAGAGAGAACACGAGAGAAAGAGATCAAACACATAGCTACTGGTACATACCCTCAGCCCCGAGGGTGAACTACTCCCTCCTTGTCATGGAGAGCGCCGGGATGATGAAGATGGCCACCGGTTATGGGTTCCCCCTCCGGCAGGGTGCCAGAACGGGCTCCCGAGAGGTTTTTGGTGGCTATAGAGGCTTGCGGCGGCGGAATTCCCGATCTATCTTGATATTCGATTTTTTTAGGGTACATAGGCTTATATAGGCGAAAGAAGTCGGTCGGGAGGTGCTCGAAGGGCCCACAAGACAGGGGGCGCGCCCCCACCCTCGTGGCTAGCTCCCGTATCTTCTGACGTAGAGTCCAAGTCTATCCAGTGCTTTCCTTCCAAAAATAACTTCTCCAGTTGATTTCGTTCCATTTTGAATCCGTTTGATATTCCTTTTCTTCGAAACACTGAAATAGGCATAAAACAGCAAATCTGGGCTGGGCCTCCGGTTAATAGGTTAGTCCCAACAATAATATAAAAGTGGATAATAAAACCTAATATTTCCTAAAACAGTAGATAATATAGCATGGAGCAATAAAAAATTATAGATACGTTGGAGACGTATCAAGCATCCCCAAGCTTAATTCCCGCTCGTCCTCGAGTAGGTAAATGGTAAAAAAATGATGTGGAATGCTACTTGGAGTAATTTCAATGTAATTCTTCTTAATTGTGGTATGAATATTCAGATCCGAAAGATTCAAGACAAAAGTTCATATTGACATAAAAATAATAATACTTCAAGCATACTAACTAAGCAATTATGTCTTCTCAAAATAACTTGGCCAAAGAAAGTTATCCCTACAAAATCATATAGTCTGGCTATGCTACATCTTCCCCACACAAAATATTTAAATCATGCACAACCCCGATGACAAGCCAAGCAATTGTTTCATACTTTAACATTTTCAAAAAAAATCCAATCTTCATGCAATACATGAGCATGATCCATGTATATAGCACTATATGTGGAATAGAATGGTGGTTGTGGAGAAGACAAAAAGGGAGAAGACAGTCTCACATCAACTAGGCGTATCAACGGGCTATGGAGATGCCCATCAATAGATATCAATGTGAGTGAGTAGGGATTGCCATGCAACGGATGCACTAGAGCTATAAGTATATGAACGCTCAACAAAAGAAACTAAGTGGGTGTGCATCCAACTCGCTTGCTCACGAAGACCTAGGGCATTTTGCGGAAGCCCATCATTGGATTATACAAGCTAGGTTCTATAATGTAAAATTCCCACTAGTATATGAAAGTGACAAAATGAGAGACTCTCTATCATGAAGATCGTGGTGCTACTTTGAAGCACAAGTGTGGTAAAAGGATAGTAACATTGTCCCTTCTCTCTTTTTCTCTCATTTTTTTATTTTTTTATTTTTTATTTGGGCCTTTTCTCTTTTTTATGGCCTTTTTGTTTTCTTTTTATTGATTTTTCGTCCGGAGTCTCATCCCGACTTGTGGGGGAATCATAGTCTCCATCATCCTTTCCCACTGGGACAATGCTCTAAAAATGATGATCATCACGCTTTTATTTACTTACAACTCAAAAATTACAACTTGATTCTTTGAACAAAATATGACTCTATATGAATGCCTCCGGTGGTGTACCGGGATGTGCAATGACTCATGAGTGACATGTATGAAATAATTATGAACGGTGGCTTTGCCACAAATACGATACCAACTACATGATCATGCTAGCAATATGAAAATGATGGAGCGTGTCATAATAAACGGAACGGTGGAAAGTTGCATGGCAATATATCTCGGAATGGCTATGGAAATGCCATGATAGGTAGGTATGGTGGCTGTTTTGAGGAAGATATATGGTGGGTGTATGATACCGGCGAAAAGTGCGCGATATTAGAGAGGCTAGCAATGGTGGAAAGAAGGG
This sequence comes from Aegilops longissima, assembly GCA_021605205.1. Lineage (NCBI taxonomy): Eukaryota > Viridiplantae > Streptophyta > Magnoliopsida > Poales > Poaceae > Aegilops > Aegilops longissima. The sequence continues at coordinate 1,403,976 of CM038680.1, read as the reverse complement.
AAAAGTGCGTATAATCCATGGACTCAACATTAGTCATGAAGAACTCATATACTTATTGCAAAAATCTACAAGTTATCAAAGAAAAGTATTACGTGCATGCTCCTAGGGGGATAGATTGGTAGGAAAAGACCATCGCTCGTCCCCGACCGCCACTCATAAGGAAGACAATCAATAAATAAATCATGCTCCGACTTCATCACATAACGGTTCACCTTACGTGCATGCTACGAGAATCACAAACTTTAGCACAAGTATTTCTCAAATTCACAACTACTCAACTAGCATCACTCTAATATCACCATCTTCATATCTCAAAACAATTATCAAGCATCAAACTTTTCTTAGTATTCAACAGACTCATAAGAATTCTTACAAATCTTGTATGCTTAGCATATTAGGATTTTAAGCAAATTACCATGCTATTTAAGACTCTCAAAATAATATAAGTGAAGCATGAGAGTTCATCTTTTTCTTCAAAATAAAACTACCACCATTGTGCTCTAAAAGATATAAGTGAAGCACTAGAGCAAACAACAAACTACTCCAAAAGATATAAGTGAAGACCAATGAGTAGTCGAATAATTATACAACTATGTGAAGACTCTCCCATTTAATAATTTCAGATCTTGATATTTTATTCAAACAGCAAGCAAAGCTAAAGAAAATAAAATGAGGCTCCAAGGAAAACACATATGATGTGGTGAATAAAAATATAGCTCCAAGTAAAGTTACCGATGAACGTAGACGAAAGAGGGGATGCCTTCCGGGGCATCCCCAAGCTTAGGCTCTTGGTTATCCTTGAATATTACCTTGGGGTGCCTTGGGCATCCCCAAGCTTAGGCTCTTGCCACTCCTTATTCCATAGTCCATCGAATCTTTACCCAAAACTTGAAAACATCAAACACAAATCTTAACAGAAATCTCGTGAGCTCCGTTAGTATAAGAAAATAAATCACCACTTCAAGGTAATGTAATGAACTCATTATTTATTTATATTGTTGTTAAACCCACTGTATTCCAACTTCTCTAGGTTTATAAACTATTTTACTAGACATAGATTCATCAAAATAAGCAAGTAACACAATGAAAACAGAATTTGTCAAAAATAGAACAGTCTGTAGTGATCTGTATCAAACGTATACTTATGGAACTCCAAAAATTCTAAAATAAATTGGTGGACCTGAGGAATTTTTCTAGTAATCATCTACAAAAAGAATAAACTAAATATCACTCTCCAGTAATAAGTTGAAGCTAATCTCGTGAGCGCTAAAGTTTCTGTTTTTTACAGCATGATCATAAAGACTTGACCCAAGTCTTCCCAAAGGTTCTACTTGGCACAAACACTAATTAAAACATAAAACCACATCTAAACAGAAGATAGATGGATTATTTATTACTAAACATAACCAAAAAGCAAGAAACTAAAATAAAATTGGGTTGCCTCCCAACAAGCGCTATCGTTTAACGCCCCTAGATAGGCGTGATGATTTCAATGATGCTCACATAAAAGATAAGAATCGAAACATAAAGAGAGCAACATGAAGAATATGACTAGCACATTTAAGTCTAACCTACTTCCTATGCATAGGGATTTTGTGATCAAACAACTTGTGGGAACAATAATCAACTTGCATAGGAAGGTAAAACAAGCATAACTTTAAAATTTTAAGCACATAGAGAGGAAACTTGATATTATTGCAATTCCTACAAGCATATATTCCTCCCTCATAATAATTTTCAGTAGCATCATGAATGAATTCAACAATATAACCAGCACCTAAATCATTCTTTTCATGATCTACAAGCATAGAAATTTTACTACTCTCCACATAAGCAAAATTATTCTCATTTGGAATAGTGGGAGTATCATAAGAGACTTGAATACTATAAATTGTTTCCACATTGAAAGAGTAATGTTCAGAAAAGGTGCCGGAGTAAATGACCACGGGTACCCTAGCCGGCTCCCCCTGGAACCTCTAAAAAAATTATAATCCAATCAAGCCCTCCAACATCCTAGCTCCTTCCCCCGGCCGGCTGACTCTCAGGCCGGATGTCAGGAGGCGGCCCGGCCCTAAAACCTATAGGGAGAAGGCCACAAGAGGGCCGGCTCCCAAGGAGCCGGCTACCAGAGGGCTGCCTCCGCGGAGAAGGCCACGAGAAGGCCGACTCCAAGAAGCGGGCCCCCGTCAAGCGGCCAAGGCCGCACCCACAGAATCTGCGCCCACATAACGGTGATGAGACGGGGCGTGGCTACAGTGAAGCCTGCCACCCCCACATCCCGGAGCGCGCATGGCCAGAGTGCGCCGTACGGGGCGGCCATCACCCGTCCGGCGCGACACTGTTGCCATGCTGACCATGACGTCACCCACGACGGGTTCTCAGTACGACCCACGGGCGGTGGGCCCCTCCGGTCAGAGAGATGCCCGAAGGCGGCTCGGCCTCCCCCAGTCGGCCTGAGATATGGCCGGCTTCCCATAGCCGGCTTACTCCCCCCTCGAAGGAGGCGCCTCATTAAGGAGAAAAGACGAGGTGAGGCTACAGTGATTGCCGCCAAGATGGCGCCACTCTAGCCATGCTTACCCCGACAAAGCCCTCGTCATCAGGATTGAGGCAACAGTAACCAGCCCCCGACCAGGCCCTCAGCGGTGGGGCCAGCTTGTCGACCAGGAAGCCGGCAGCCGGCAGGACCCACCAGTCGGCAGGCCCCAGCGGCTGGCAGAGAAGCCGGCGAGCGTAGACACTGATGGCTAGGGCCCGCGCCCAGCCGGATTACCATTGTACCCCAGGGGGTAGTCCTATATAAACCCCCTAGGGCACCCATGCAAAGGGTTGATCCCAGAGAGTTTTAGACACCAAATATATAGAAGAGGAGAGCTAGCCTAGCCCTTCTCCTTCCTCTCACCGAACAGCTCAAGGAGCCTCTTGTAGCCACTTGTTCATCTAGTGATCATGCGGAAAGCCCGCAAAGCAGCAGTAGGGGTGTTATCTCCACGGAGAGCCCCGAAGCTGGGTAAGATTCGCCGGCGTGCATGTCTTCGCCTCATCCCGTTTCCAGGCACCGGCGATGTCTTATTGGCTCCCACAATGATAAGCCACCCGTTGGCATATGTCGCACCTACCACCCAACATTTGGCGACCACCGTGGGGCCAGGTGCACCGTCGTCCGGAGACCTGTTCTTGACGGGAACCCTCTTCCTCCCCAGCAAGCGTAGCCAGCCCGGCACGCCCGATGGCGCTTGCCCCGACGCGCTGCAAGGCGTTGCTGACGTTTTCACGGCGAGCTGCCTCGCCGATCTTCTTGGCGAGGCCCGCATTTCCGACGACTCCACCTCCGACGCCGGCACAGGCTGCCCTGAAAGCCACCTCGTCAGCCTCCTCGTCAGCCTCCTCGACCAACTCCACTCCAGCGAGCCCGCTGTGGATTTGGAGTCGGTTGGCTCCACCGACCCGATGCTTGTCGACTCCGACACGGCATCACTCGACGCTTTCCCCACCAACGTTGTGATCTACAAACACCTGATGGCTCTCCTCCACCCCACCTCTCCTCTCCTCTCCTCCCACCTGCCCCCACCTACAATGGCGATATCTAACCCTAGCAACCATGGAAAGCTTCCTACATTGGGACTTTGCCCCGGGCTTGGCCTTGGCCGACCAGGTGAGAAGGAAATTTGGGTCTACAGTTCATTTCTCCCCTGCCCGAGACATCAAGGAGTTGTTTTTGGTGGTCTCGTTTTCTTTGGCTTCGTTCCCTCTTTCGGTGGAATCTGTGGGTGTTTCTTTATAGTGTTGCAATTGAGGGATTTCTTCTGGTTTCAATGTGTTACCGATCACTCGGTGTTCATTTCGTTTCCCGGTGGCAAATAACAAAGTGGGTCACTTCATATATGGGCTAAAAGATCGTATTTGGTCTGATTTTCTCTGTCACTTCCACTTGTTCAATGGACGTTTTGCCAAATCCCTTGCAATTGACAAACGCTGGCATGCGGATCAAGAGTTACATGATATTGCGGACAGACGTTCTATTGCTATCAAACCTGCTTTCCAATTGTTATCTCCCAAGGAGGGGCCTGATCTTTCTTCTGCTAAGGAGCTTCGTAAATTTGGTCTTGTTCCTCTGAAAAATTGGAATTTTTCAAACAAGGATGCTCATGAAGCTTCTTCATCCTTGGGATCATTGCTGCAAATTCAAGCTCCATCTCAAATTGCTCCAGTTACTCCTTGCAACAATTCAGGCGTGGTTTCTGCTGTGGGCGCTAATCATATTGCATTAATGAATCATTATTTGTCGCAAGAGAAGTTTGAGGAGAATCAAGAAAATAACTACCTTTTATTAGGTACGTTCAAATGTCCTCTTACCGTGTCATATGCCCCGCTGCCTCTCTGTTTTTTAAAATCGGCTTTCCGTTATGCGCCCCCTATATGGCTTGGCCCCCTACGCTTAAAGCCCAACACAAAGCGGATCTTGCCTAGGCCCAATATACACATTTGGAAATTGAGGATTTGGCGTCGAAATGGGCTGCATTATGTTCTAAATGCCTACAATGGGGGCACAGCCGGGTTTCTTGCCAAGGCAGGCTCATTTGCATTCATTGTTCCGGTCCTGATCACCATGCCATTGACTGCCCCAAGCGTGTCAACAAATCAATAAATAATGGGCAAATTCCTTTATTTGGTAATATTGGGATCAATTGAGGCGGATTTTTGGGACAACCCTCTCCTGCGCAGCAGCCCATACTCAGATATAAACCGTCCATCCGCTGTGCTGTGTGTGGATTCTATGGACACATGGAGCAATCTTGTCGTCGGCTGAAATTTCAGAACAAATGGAGGTGGGTTGTAAAAATCCAGCCGGCCCGTCCCCCCCCCCCCTCACGCTCGGTCTTCCACCTCAAAAACACAAAAGCCCCCGCTTAGCCCTATCACATCGCCCCTGCAATCACTCCCTCTCTCGCGACGCTTGACCATCGCCAACTACCCTCTGAACCCTGTTCCCTTCCTCCCGCCGGGGTTCGCCCTCGAACCCGGCAAGGCAGACCGTCTGGTTCATAGTGGTATGGTCGTTGGTCCCATTGCGCCGCTCAGTCATGAGTTCCTGGCGATTGCAGAGACGAGCCACTATGTTCCTCTTCATCGCCGCTCTGCCATCCGCGACCAGATCACTGAATTGCCCCATGAGTCCCAGATGTTCACCACAGAGGTCAGTGATCACCCGTTTGGTATTCGGATCTATGGTTTTGTCGACTCCTTCTTGAGAGATATGGCGGTTAACACCCCTATCGAGTTAGAGGAAGAAGATCTGCTGGTGACTTTTGTTCCTCACAATGAGGCCCTCAATAGACGCACTACTTCTTTTGGGCCAGAGGTTTGGTTGATGTTTTTTGGGTTCTCGTATGATTATCAGACTGACTATTACATCAACAAGGCATTGGGAGGGTATGGCGCACTAGTTTCCTGGTATAATCCGATGCAGGATCGTCATTTTTGTGCTGATAAAAGCTAGAGTGATCCGTCTAAAGTTAATACCCAAAATTTTTGTAGTTTGGCAACTAGGTGGAGCTCGAGACTGTTGGACAGTTCAGGTGACCATCTTGCGCAGTAACGACTGGAATGGTCTTTCCAGAAGTGTTTCCACCTGGGAAGGAACAGCCGCCACCTGATGGAAATCCTCATCCTCTCTTTGGGTCAGATCTTACTGCTGAATAGTTGTACCAGCAACAGGTACATAACTGGCTTGTTCAGAATGGGGCCCCGCCTGCAGCCAATAATGCAGGTCAAGCGGAAGGTCAAGATGCTGTCCAGCCGGCCCAAGATCAAGGTGGCTGGGGTGCATGGCCTCCTCCACAGCCTGTGCAACTCCCTCCAATGCCGCCGCACCTCATCAGTTATCAGGCTTGGCTTGCTTCACAGGGTTTGATAGTCCAGCACGGCTTGGTTCCTGATAACAACGTTACTGATAATGCTTTCCAGGCTTGGAATGATTCAATCACTGTGTCTGACAATTCTAGCTCTTCCATGGAGGAGGAGGTGATTCTGCCTGATCTGAATGTGGCGCTGGCTGTGCCGTCTGACTCAGCTGCGGGAATGCTTGGCAGGGCTACTCCTTCTGAATCTCTGATTATATCTGTGGATTTACATGCTTAGGGTATTCTCTTTGGTCTGTCTGCTCAAGGGGAGGAGTTACTGTCTTTCCTTATGAATGAGGCCATACCTAGGCAGCGCCTCAATTCTTTCATTTTCCAGGCCCTGCGACCAGCTCTTGCTTCCATTGGGCCTTGGCAACAGGGTTTTGGAATGAGGAATGCTTCTGCCTCGATCTCTGTCAGAGTTTCTGTTGACACCGAGGGGATAAACTTTTCTTAGGTTCAGTCTTTCATTCCGTCCACCGCGGCTGTTACATCTGTGGTTCTTGAGGAACTTCCTTCTGACAATGTGGTGTTATGTGCTGACACTACCAACCATCAGCTTCAGTCTTCAGTTGTTTCGCCTGAGGTCATTGAGGACACCGACACTGACGCTATGGACACTGCTACTGATGTGCTTCAGCAGGCCTCTGCTACTCTGCTTCCTATACAGCCTGTCCCACACGCTAGGGCCAGACATCCTACGACGACGGCTCCGATATCAACCACTGCAGTCAGGCGCAGTCAGCGCTCCAACAAATATGATGGCTTCAAGTCTCAGGCTATCAAGGACATTCGCACCAGCTCTTCCAAGGTGCAGCCATGTTTTGTGCCTTCTATTGGCTCCTCTAGCTCTGCTGGTGATATACCCCCTCCTACTTCTGTCGCCACTCTGCAAGCAATTGGTGTTCACCGCTGTGCGATCCCGGAGAATGAACTTTCTTCTGAAGCTCTACTTGCTGCTCCCTCGGCTGCACCTGTGCATGATGATATGCATGAGGAGGTGGCTCCTTCCTCCTCTAATTAATCAGCTTGATCGTTATGCCTCCTCTGCGCTGTTGGAATGTGCTATCTTGGAATGTCAGAGGCTTAAACTCCAAGAATAAAAAGTTAGCTCTCAATAATGCTATTATCTCTAGCGGTTGTGCAGTAGTCTGTTTGCAAGAGACCAAAATGCCTGATGTTTCTTTTGCATTTATTAAAACCTGCTTCCCTAAACAATTCGATCGTTTTGCTTTTGTCCCCTCACGTGGTGCCTCTGGAGGCCTCCTTACTGTATGGAAAAGCGCTTTATTCACGGGTACCATCGTATTTGCTGATGTTTTTGCGCTTTCTGTCAGTTTCGTTAGCACGCAGTCTTCACAATCGTGGTCACTTGTCAATATCTACGGCCCTTGTACGGGGGACGATCGTGAGGCGTTTACTTCTTGGCTATATGATGTGCAAATCCCTAATGGTTAGGACTGGCTACTTCTAGGTGATTTCAACTATATGCGGGCACCTGATAACCGTAACAAGCCGGGTGGGAACTTAAATGATATGATTACATTCAACGATATCATCCGCAAACAGCAACTAATTGAAATTCCTGTCCAATGTAGAACATACACGTGGAGCAATATGCAACATGAGCACCCTGCTCGAGCAGATAGATTGGTTCCTTACTTCATTACACTGGACCAACACGTATCCTAAAACCCTGGTTAAACCACTGGGCAAACCAGTCTCTGACCATATCCCTTGCGTGGTAAATATTGAGACCAAAATCCCTCGCAGCAAACTTTTTCGATTTGAATCTTACTGGATTTTGCACCCTGGGTTCATGGATGTTGTCCAAACGATTTGGGATAAGCCTGTCTTTAACAAGAATGCAACGGCCACACTTGCACACAAGTTTAAGGCTCTCAGACATGCTCTTAAAGTTTGGAGTAAGCATATCTCAAAGCTTTCCATTATGATCACTAACTATAACTTGGTCCTGGCTGACTTAGATGAGTTAGAAAACAAGAGATGCCTCACCATACCTGAATCTAACTTCAGAAACATCCTCAAAGCTCATCTGCTCAAGTTACTAAAGTACCAGAAACTTTACTGGAAAAAGCGTTGCACTATCCGTTGGATCAAGTTTGGGGACGAGAATACCAAATTCTTCCAAGCCGTTGCCACTGAAAGGTTTCGTAAGAATAACATTGCTTCATTTCGTGCTGAGGATGGTAGTTTGGTCGAAGATCACCCTGATAAAGAAGCCCTGCTCCACACCACTTATAAATCCAGGTTAGGCACGGCAGCTTCCTGTGATATGATATTTGATCTGCCAGCAATCATTCCACATGCCTGTAACCTTGATCATCTTACCGATCCATTCTCCATGGAAGAAATTGATGGTATTTTAAAGGAAATGCCCCCTGATCGCGCCCTTGGACCTGATGGCTTCAGTGGTGCTTTTCTTAAAGCGTGCTGGCCCATTATCAGACATGACTTCTATAATATTTGTGCCCAATTTTATGAAGGCACTCTGGATATCACCAGCATTAATGATGGTTTCATTACATTGATAACCAAGGTCAACTCACCTGAGTCAGTCAATGATTACAGACCGATTATTCTTCTTAACTGTTGTCTAAAGCTGATGACCAAACTGCTAGCTAACCGTCTACAACGAGTTATCCTCCAATTGGTTTACCGAAATCAGTATGGATTCCTCAAAGGGAGGACTATACAAGATTGTCTGGCGTGGGCTTATCAATATATACACCAATGTCACACTTCAGGCAAGGAGATCGTTCTGCTAAAGCTTGACACGATTGCTCACTAGCCAATGATCAATAGAATGAGACATATGGGGTTTAATGAACGTTGGATTGCATGGATCAAATGCCTCTTCTCCTCTGGTCGATCTTCAGTGCATTTAAATGGAGTGCCGGGCCGTCAATTCTTATGTAAGTGTGGGGTTCGCCAAGGTGACCCGCTTTCCCCTCTAATTTTTGTCCTTGCGGCTGAGCTACTACAAGCTGCTGTAAATGATATGTTCAGACAAGGCAGAATTCAGCTACACTTCCCTTGCAGAGGAAAAATTTATTATCCTGTCCTTCAATATGCGTACGACACTCTCATAGTCCTCCCTACATGCATTCAGCAAGCCACATTGATTAAGCAGCTCCTTTCTGACTATGCTTCCTCCATTGGCCTAAAGATCAATTTTCACAAGTCCACTTTAATACCCATCAACCTGGACTTGGAAGCTGCAAACAATCTGGCACAAGTTTTTGGTTGCGCTATTGGAGCTATGCCCTTCACCTACCTTGGACTCCCATTGGGCACAACAAAACCATCCATCCAAGAGCTCATGCCGCTAGTCTGCAGATTAGAGTGACAACTCACGTCCACAATTGTTATGATGTCGTATGGTGGCAAGCTTGCTTGGTTAAATGCTTCGGTCACATCACTCCTTCTGTTTGCCATGTGCACACTTAAGTTCTCTCCTAAACTTAATGAGATCCTAGACAAGATCAGACGTCGATGCCTTTGGACTAAGAAAACAGAACAAGGGGACAAGTGTAATTCTCTGGCCGCCTGGGACTTGGTCTGCCCTCCCATAAAAAAGGAGGGCTTGGAGTGATCAACATAAAGATCCATAATGAGGCTCTGTTACTAAAATTCTTGCACAAGTTCTTCAACTGGCTGGACATTCCCTGGGTGCATCTCATTTGGGACAATCACTACGTGGACAAGATACCTCATGCGGTTGATGCAGTTGGATCACTCTGGTGGAAGGACATATTAAAGCTCACCCCCATTTTTCGAGGAACCACGTCAATTCAAGTGGTTGATGGCAAGACGTCGCTCTTTTGGGAAGATCTGTGGAAGGATGAAATTCTGCAAACCTCCCACCTGCGTGCTTTTTCTTTCGCCATCCATGAGGACCTTTCTGTGGCTGAGGCAATGACTAGTACGGATCTGCATGAAACCTTTCACCTTCCTGTCTCGCCGCAAGCACCGGCTGAGACCTCAGTACATGATGTGTGGCACTTCTCATGGGGTTCGGCGGACTATAGACCAAAGGATTACTATAACAACTACTTCAGGGACGGGGGAGGCACACCATGCCTTCCAACATCTCTGGAAATCACGGTGTACCATGAAGATCAAAGTGTTCGGCTGGTTACTCTTCCTGGATAGGCTCAACACTCGCAACATGCTCAAAAGGAGGCACTATAACATTGGTAATAACTTTGACTATATACTATGTGGACAACACGTCTAAGAAACCGTTGACCACATGATCTTCACTTTCCCGTTCAGTCAAAGTTGCTGGGCCAAGATACACATAGTTTGGGCACCTTTTGACAGCCGCCTCGACCTCCTTCAAACTACAAAAGACTCCTGGCTGAACCCTTTCTTCTTTGAAACTTTCCTCGCCTCAGCTTGGAGCATCTGGAAAGAGAGGAACAACAAACATTTCAGAGGTGTGGCTCCTACGGTTGAGGCCTGGTCGACACGATTCAAAGAGGACCTCCAGCTCCTTCAACATAGAGTTAAAGCAGCGCGTAGAGCTGCCTTTGTCAATTTCTGTAACTCTATTGTATAGCCTATAACTTGCTTTGTTTTGATAGATCCCTAGCTGCACACTAGGTGAAAAGGTGCACCTTGTATTTTGGCTGGTTGGTATGTCTATTTAAACACCCCATTTATATAGATATATGAAAAAACAGTAGGGGCTTTCCCCTAGTGTCAAGTTTCTAAAAAAAACATTGTGATCTACAACGACCCGCTCCCCCGAGCCGACAGCTGTGGCAGTGCCATCACCGAGGTGATGGTCATCAGTCACGGTGGCGCCTCTGGCGAGAACGCCCAGGACACCCTGCAAACGGCGGTCCATGACTTGTCCGTCCCCCTCCCGGCCGACGCCGACGCCGAAACACTGGAGGCACGCCGCCTCGCCCTCATGGCGGAAGACCGGAGGTTAGCCTCCGTGAAGCTCACCAGCGCGAAGTCGACCGCGCCGCCTTCGGCACGCCGCCTCCTGACGGGCCAAGCCGAATAGGCACCTTCAAGCAACGTGGCGCAGCCGTCGCCGACATGCTAGGAGTTGACTGCCCAGTCTACGCCACGCCCCTCGAGAATCTACGCGCCGCCCAGGCGGCCGTGGGTGAGCTGAATGGACTGGGGGCCGAAGAGCTCCCCCACATGACCAGACGCTTCTAGCATCTGCTCGGTGCTGCTGTGCAGCGGCACGAAGCCGGCATCCGCGCGGAAAGTCCTCCCCCGCGGGTGGCCACAGTCAAAGACGAACATCCCGAGGGACGGCCCGCGCCCAAGAAGTAGAAGGGCGGCAGGCCGGCTTGGCAGCCGGCCTTCTCCTACGAGAAGGCCCTTGACGCCCCATGCAAGTTCCAGAGCGGCGCGAAGCCGTCCAACCACACGACTCGGAAGTGCCACTAGCTCACGAGAATCTCCAAGGGCGAAGGGCTAGCGCCGCCTCCGCCTGCTGGTCAGCCGCCTCCGGCTCCTCAGCAGCCGGCCGCTTGACCAGCGGTCGGAACTTTTCAAGACGAGCATGCTGCCTACGTCATCTTTACAAGCCAGCCCGTAGACCGGCGTAGCAGGCGCCGACAGCACCAAGAGGTCAACGCGGTCGCCTCCAGCACCCCCGAGTACATCCACTGGTCAGAAAGGCCTATCAGCTGGAGCCGGGCCGACCTCCTAGAGGTGATGCCGTCCCCCGGCTCTTATGCATTGGTTTTGGATGCCACCCTCGCGACAGACAGGCATGCTGCCCGATTCTCCCGCGTGCTGATAGACGGCGGGAGCAGCATCAACATCCTGTACCGTGACACCATGGAGAAGCTAAACATCAAGACGAAGCACCTCATGCCTAGCCAGACCGTGTTCCATGGCATTGTACCCGACCTGTCCTGCTCACCAATCGGCAAGATCAAGATAGATGTTCTCTTTGGGGACAAGGATCATTTCCGCCGAGAAGCGATCTGGTTTGAACTGGTGGACCTTAAGAGCCCCTATCATGCACTGCTTGGCCGACCTGCTCTGGCCAAGTTCATGGCTGTACCCCACTATGCCTACCTCAAGACGAAGATGCCAAGTACCAAGGGCATCATCACCATAACCGGCAATTACAAGAAATCTTCCGAGTGCGCTGCAGCCTGCAGCCGGCTGGCCGAGTCCCTTGTGATCGCTGAAGAAAAGAAGATGTTGGACCGAGTCGTGGCCATGGACGGCAAGCAGCCAGCCCTGTCCCCCGACCCAAGGAATGTGATGCCCAAGGTTCTTTCCAGCCGTCCAAGGAAAAGAAGAAGATACCTCTGGACCCGGAGCACCCAGAAAGGTTTGCCGTCATTAGGGCAAACCTGGATAGCAAATAGGAAGGCGAGATCGTCGATTTCCTCCGTGAGAATCGGGACATCTTTGCATGGTCCCCCAAGGACATGCCGGGTGTTCCGAAGGAATTCGCCGAGCACAAGCTACACGTCCGAGCAGATGCAAAACCAGTCAAGCAGCCCCTCCGCCGACTGTCGGAAGAGAAGAGAAGGATTGTAGGAGAAGAGATAGCCCGGCTTTTGGCAGCCGGCTTCATAATGGAGGTGTTCTTTCCGGAATGGCTTGCCAATCCGGTCCTCGTGCTGAAGAAGAATAACAAGTGGCGCATGTGTATAGACTACACTAGCCTCAACAAAGCCTGCCCCAAAGATCCTTTTGCCCTGCCAAGGATTGATCAAGTGATAGACTCCACAGCCGGATGCGAGCTGCTGAGTTTCTTGGATGCCTACTCGGGCTACCACCAGATAAAGTTGGACCCAGCTGACCGCCTGAAGACCACCTTCGTCACGCCATCCGGAGCTTTCTGCTACCTGACTATGACATTCGGCTTGAGAAATGCCTGTGCCACTTTTCAGCGTTGCATGCAGAAATGCCTCCTCAAGCAACTCGGCAGAAATGCCCATGTCTATGTAGACGATATCATGGTGAAGACGGAGAAGCGCGGCACTTTGCTAGAAGACCTCAAGGAAACGTTTGAGAACCTGCGCCGATTTCAGATCAAGCTCAACCCGGAGAAATGCGTGCTCGGAGTACCAGCCAACCAGCTTCTAGGCTTCCTGGTCTCCGAACGCGGCATTGAATGCAACCCAGTAAAGATCAAAGATATTGAGAGAATGGAGATTCCCACCAAGCTGCGAGACGTCCAGAAGTTTACCGGGTGCCTGGCCTCCCTGAACCGCTTTATCAGCCGGCTTGGAGAAAAGGCTCTCCCCCTCTACCGACTCATGAAGAAAACCACTCACTTCGAGTGGAACGACCAAGCCGACCAAGCTTTCCACGAGCTAAAGAAGATGCTGGCCACGCCGCCTGTCTTGGCGGCGCCGACTGAGAAAGAGCCCATGCTCCTTTACATTGCCGCCACCAGCCGGGTGGTCAGCACCGTCATCGTGGTCCAGTGTCACGCCCAATATGCGACCCTATCCAAAAGAAACTCGAAGGTCCCACCAAGGATAGACCCGCATATTGAAACGCTTTTGCAAGGTGGATATTATTACATCAACATTACATAATAGATGGGGATACATACATAAGGCACAAATGCCACAAAAATACATCAACATCATATACAAGATCAACATCCGACTACGGATGAAACATAAACAGAAGCCCAAACGACATTCACCCTGCTAGCCCAGGCTGACGACCTGGAACCTATCCCCTGATCGAAGAAGAAGCAGAAGAAGAACTCCAATACAAGCAAGCATCACTCTCACGTCATGATCATCGCACAACCTGTACCTGCAACTGTTGTTGTAGTAATCTGTGAGCCATGAGGACTCAGCAATCCCATTACCATGGGTATCAAGACTAGCAAAGCTTAATGGGAAAGGAAGGGGTAAAGTGGTGAGGTTGCAGCAGCGGCTAAGCATATATGGTGGCTAACATACGCAAATGAGAGCAAGAAGAGAAACAAAGGAACGGTCGTCAACTAGTAATGATCAAGAAGTGATCCTGAACTCCTACTTACGTCGACATAACCCGAAACCGTGTTCTCCTCTCGATCAACCCGAAAAGAGACACTCACGATTACGCACACGGTTGGTGTATTTTAGAAGAGTTTACATCAAGTTTACTACAACCGGATATTAACAAATTCCCATCTGCCACATAACCGCCGGCACGGCTCTCGAAAGTTTATACCCTGCAGGGGTGTCCCAACTTAGCCCATGATAAGCTCTCGCGATCAACGAAGGATATTCCTTCTCCCCGGGAAGACCCGATCAGTCTCGGAATCCCGACTACAAGACATTTCGACAGTAATAAAACATGACCAGCAAGACCTCCCGGCGTGCCGACACCCTGATAGTAGCCGCGCGTATCTCGTCTCAGGCCACGACCGGATGAGCAGTCCGTACAACTAAAACCAGGCCTCGAGTTTCCCGAGGAGGCGCCAAAGGCTCTAGTTCGGACCAACACTTAGACAAGCATTGGCCCGGGGGGGCTAAAATAAAGATGACCCTTGGGTTAATTACTCCCAAGGGAAATGTAGGTGGTGGTGAGGCAAATGGTAAAACCAATGTTGGGCCTTCTTTGGAGGAGTCTTATTCAAAGCGAACTGTCAAGGGGTCCCATAAATCACCCGACCGCGTTGGGGACGCAAAATCCGGGAACATAATACCGATATGACGGAAACTAGGGCGGCAAGAGTGGAACAAAACACCAGGCATAAGGCCGAGCCTTCCACCCTTTACCAAGTATATAGATGCATTAATAATATAAGAGATATTGTGATATCCCAACAAAATCCTGTCCACCATGGAGCAATCTTCATCTTCACCTGCAACTAGCTATGCTATAAGAGGGGCTGAGCAAAGCGGTAACATAGCCAAACAACGGTGTGCTAGGAAGGGTGACAAAGGTTAGAGGTTCATGGCAATTTGGGAGGCTTCAGCAGCAAGTGATAGGTAGCGCAGCATAGCGAAAGAACGAAGCAACTAGCATAGAAATGATAGTAATGAGATCCAAGGTGACGGTCATCTTGCCTGAAATCCCGCTAGGAAGAAGAACGAGTCCATGAAGAAGACGAACGGATGAAGCCGAACCAAGCGTAGACGAATGAATCCTCACGATCGCAACGAAACAGGAACTAACAAGAAGAAGCACACAACATAGTAAACACACCACGCATGAACAAGGCATGATGCACAACCAAGCATGATGCATGAAAAGACTAAATGAAGCTACTCATGGCAAGAGATGATGCAAACAAGAGCAGCACATCAAAGCAAGTTTAAATGAGGCCGGAAACAACATATAGCAATTCCGGTAAGTCCTCATATGTAAATTTCGAAATTGGTCCAGATCTGAATAAACCTTATGTTCAAGTTGTTAAACAGAAAGTTAAGATGCACCACGATGATCTACACGAAATTCTAGTCAAGTTACATATAAAGTTCATTTAATTCGGAGTTACGGCCTAGAAGATATAAGCAAAACAAGATAAACATGGCATTGATGCAAAATGCACCCAAACATCAAGAAAACACCTCAAAACAAGGATGCAACATGATAATATGAAACTACATGCAATTCTAAGCAAGTTTCATATAGAGCACACTCAAAATGGAGCAACGGTGCAACACATACACCCTATACAAGTTTAAAGGACAAGCTGTCCAAAACAGCAACTAGGCATATTGCAAGCATCAAAACACTATGCTACAGCATCTCAACGAGAAAACAAAAGGCATGGAAATGATGTACAGGTAAAGCATGACAAAACATGAACACTGAGCTAACTCCAGAAACTACTAGAACATGCTCAAAAAGACATGGCAAGATTGCAAATAATATCAGTTTCAGACTTTGCAAAAATAACATCAGGTTGCAATGTTTAGAGCTATCAAACAACATGGTACAGGAACTTATCATGTAAAACTAGAACATGGCATGAATCTACTCAAAGCATATAACAAATGTCCCTTATTGACCATAAGCCAAAAGGGCACATAAAATATGATGGCACCGATGTAAACATGGCAATTTATATTACAGATTCATACATGGCAGGAACAACAATAAGTAGACATGTTGGTGAGCTTGAACCACTCACCACGGAGCAATACATGGCATGGCAAGGCAACCAACAGTAAGAAGGCATTTTTAAGAAGCTAGACATGGCAAGATCAAGTTCATAGGGTGCAAGGATCAACTACAACAAGCTTGGCGAAATTGAATAACATGTAAACAATCTGCCAGGAACATTATTTAGGAATTTGAGAGTAAGATTACAACAAGCTACAGCAAGCTATAAGTGCCACCAAGGGCCTGAATGGATAGAGCATGACATGTATAACAAAACATCCTTAGTGAACATCTCCAGATTATGCATAGAATGACTTGTAGCAGCAGGTTAACATAGCATCATGATATAGCAGATTCAGACATGCAAAATAGCAACAGCAAGTACCCTACTTAACAAGCTCGATGCACTCACTACACAACTCAAAAAAATACATGGAAAGCACCCCTGGAAATATGGCATGGCATAGATCAAAACACATGTAGACATCAACCTCATAGGATGCACACATCAAATGCAACAAAAATGACAAATGAGCATGTTATAACAGTTTCAGCAGATTAACATCATATAGCACTCTTGCAACGATGATTCTGGCATCAAGATGAGCTCAAATGAACATGACGCAATGGAATGAAATGAAGTACTCGCTGAGGCGAAAAATTTGACATATTGCACACACACAACGGAGCTATGGATGCAGAGATATGATGCGATAAACATGGCATGATAATGTTACAGATCTGGGGACTTAGCAGATTTTACCTCCGCGAAAGTCAACGCGGGACGGAGGGATCTGGGACAGAGGGATCCGGGCGTTTGGTTTGATGTGGTGGTGGATCTCATCCACATGCAGGTTCCGGGCCGGATCTCGCCGGATCCGGCCGGAGTTTCGCCGGAGACGGTCGGACTTGAGGGGGACGGTGGCCGGAGGCGAGGGAGAGGCCGAGGCGCGGACGGCGAAAAAGCGGCGGAGGGCGCGCGCGCCAGCGGAGCTTGACGGGCGGCGGCTGGAAGCGAAGGCGAAGCGGGCGGTGGAAACTCGCGGCAGGGCGGCGGCGGACGCCACCGGCGCGAGAGCGGTCGGCGCCGGGCGGAGGCGGCGGCGGGAGACGGCGCGCTGGGCGCGGATCGGCGGCGGCGGAAGCCGGGCGGGCGGCGGCGTGAGGGCTCAAGGGCTCTTGATGGCTCCAGGGCCGGGCGGCGGAGGGTGGCGGCGGCGCCACGTGGCGGCCTCCGATTCACGCTGGGAGCGGCGGACATGTCCGCGCGGTGGGGAGGTTTGTCCGTGGCGGAGGGAAGAAGGCTAGGGTTTGGACTGCGAGAATTTCGGGGGAGGCACACATATATATAGGTAGAGGGAGCTAGGAGAGTCCAAATGAGGAGCGGTTTTCGCCCACACGATCGTGATCGAACGACTGAGATCATAGAGGGGAGTTTGCTGGGTTTTGGGCCACTTTAGAAGGGGTGTTGGGCTGCACACAAAAGAGGGCTTTACGGTTACCCGGTCAACCGTTGGAGTACCAAACGACCTCCAAATGACCCGAAACTTGACAGGCGGAATACCGGTGCTATACCAAGGCCGCTTGGCGAACCTCGGTCCATTACGAGAACGTTTAACACCCGCACACAAAAAGAGGTAAAAGGGGGCGCCGGGGGACATAGGAGTACCGGATTGCAAAACGGACAACGGGGAAAATGCTCGGATGCATGAGACGAACACGTATGCAAATGCGATGTACATGACGACATGATATGAAATGCAGATGATGACATGGAAAAGTGCAACACGCAAGCACATGACATGGCAACAACGGCGAATAACTGGCAGACACCTGGTGCATCGAATCCGGGGCGTTACAACACTCCTCCACTAACAAGTGATCTCGTCCCGAGATCTTAGGACCGAGACGGAAGGGAAAAGGGTTGAGGTGAAACAAGAACTCAAGAGAAGAACCAAAGAATCGAGAGCCCTCGAGAAGAAGAGAGGAACGGCGAGAATGGCGAGAATCGAAAGCTCACGGAATTAGATAGACTATGAAACCACTCCGGTTAGAACGAGATAAGAAAACGAATAAGACTGGAAGGATTTAGGCAGCACTCCTGCTGAAAATTGAAGGATTAGAACATGAACTTGAGAGGATGGAATGGTACTTGATGAACTCTTGAAAAATGAATTAAATCATGAAGAACCACCATGAAGAACTCCGGTGACAAAAGGATGATGAGCTAGAATGAAGGAAGAAAGAATAAGATGAGCCTTGCAGTGACTTAGATGGAGGTTCCGACGAGATGGCCGAGGAAATTTGAACTCCGGAAAACAAAAGATGAAAACACTTGGAACTAGAATTTATTCATCAAGAACAAACTCCGAAGGAAGGGATTACTCGCTTGGATGAAATAAGAATAAGATTTATTGTATGCTTATCCTTCATCAAATTAAATTGATGACAAGCAATGGATTTTGCATATTACTTATTCTTCTTGAAAAGGATTGAGAAGTGACATGTCGCAAACTTGAGAAGTCTTCATGAACCACCGGTAGGACTGGAAAGAACGAATGAAATTGACATGATAAGAGCGGAAAAGGAATCTTCAACGAACCATCGAAAGAATTAGAAAAAAATGAATGATGAAAGAGAATGAATCACCGGGACGAATTAGAGGAACAAATATGCTAGAGAGGATATAGATTCAGAAGAACAAAGGGATCATGAGCTGATTAAAAAAACACTTGAACGAAGCACCGGGATAATTGGATAACGGTAGCTGAAATGTGAGGGCGACCAATTCTTCTGGAACGATGGCCTCCGGTGAAAAGAAACTGGAAACAACTTCTGACATACTCCGGATGGGTAAGAAAGAATATCTGACAAACGGAATAATTCGAGAGGATAGCATGAATCTAGAACCACGAATCTTCGGGAGAACAAACAAGATTTAAGAGAAACTCTACTTCGGTCTTCAAATGACGATGATAAACATCACCAAAATTACTGAGATACTCCGGGAGAATGAAAAGCGAATAGGTTGAGCCAACAATGAAAGAATTTGAAATCGATCTTGGTAAAGGCATGTGACTGATGAAATTCATTCTTACGTCACACTTGAAAAGAATTGAGAATAGCTCCGGAATAATTAGAAGAGTCAGGTAAGATCCTGTGAAAAGACCTGTGGGTTAGGGCCCACTAAAAGAAAACACTGTTGGAAAGGGATGATGAACAGATAGATGATGCACCGGAACAAATGAAATATTTGAATGAGGTGACAACCTCGAATTAATTAGAACACAGACGAATCTCCTGATATGTCTTCCGAACTCCGGAATGATAAACTGGCGAGAGGCGAACGAGCAAAGAGAACACTTCGAAGGAAAAGAATATGATTAACCCGAAAAACTTGAATTGAGTCCACCGGAGAAGAAAGAGATGAAGAATGTCGTACAAAACGAGAATTCACCGGTTGAAATAATTTACAAAAGACTGAAGAGGCTCTGGAAGAAAAGGGTGGGAGGGCGGCAAAACAAAGGCAACTTGGAAGGGGAAACCGACGAACAATTTGAAGAGAAAACACCGGTTGAAATCATTGAGGAAAGAAGGCAAAGACTTCGCACGAGTAGGAAGGATACTTGATTACGGACTCCGGTTCCGAGAGGAAGAAGGGAGGGCGGGTGGGAAAAGAAAAACAACTGAGGATTGAACTTGCAAAGATGAAGAGGCTCGAGTCGACTTGACGAGAAATGCACAGGATGAAAAGAGATGAGAACCAATGATCGAAAAACCAACTACGTTATCCTAAAGAAAAAATTTGAAGGGGAAGAGGAATAATTCAAAACACCTACGTCAAGATTCCTCACCAGAGCGACGAAGGGGCTGAGGAGTAAAAAGAATTCCTACTCTCCGATGTAACTAGACTCCGAAA
Organism: Aegilops longissima; assembly: GCA_021605205.1. Taxonomy (NCBI): domain Eukaryota; kingdom Viridiplantae; phylum Streptophyta; class Magnoliopsida; order Poales; family Poaceae; genus Aegilops; species Aegilops longissima. Next base: position 1,384,077 of record CM038680.1, on the reverse strand, counting down.
AACAGTTTTCTTCTAGACTCAACAACGGCCAAACTACACGATCAATCAAGGGGGCTCCTAGGGTCGGTCGAGGCTCTGATACCAACTACGTCACGCCCAATATGCGACCATATCCAAAAGGAACTCGAAGGTCCCACCAAGGATAGACCCGCATATTGAAACGCTTTTGCAAGGTGGATATCATTACATCAACATTACATAATAGATGGGGATACATACATAAGGCACAAATGCCACAAGAATACATCAACATCATATACAAGATCAACATCCGACTACGGATGAAACATAAACAGAAGCCCAAACGACATCCACCCTGCTAGCCCAGGCTGCCGACCTGGAACCTATCCCCTGATCGACGAAGAAGCAGAAGAAGAACTCCAATACAAGCAAGCATCACTCTCACATCATGATCATCACACAACATGTACCTGCAACTGTTGTTGTAGTAATCTGTGAGCCACGAGGATTCAGCAATCCCATTACCATGGGTATCAAGACTAGCAAAGCTTAATGGGAAAGGAAGGGGTAAAGTGGTGAGGTTGCAGCAGCGGCTAAGCATATATGGTGGCTAACATACGCAAATGAGAGCGAGAAGAGAAACAAAGGAACGGTCGTCAAGTAGTAATGATCAAGAAGTGATCTTGAACTCCTACTTACGTCAGACATAACCCAGAAACCGTGTTCTCCTCTCGATCAGCCCCGAAAAGAGACACTCACGGTTACGCACACGGTTGGTGTATTTTAGAAGAGTTTACTTCAAGTTTACTACAACCGGATATTAACAAATTCCCATCTGCCACATAACCGCTGCACGGCTCTCGAAAGTTTATACCTGCAGGGTGTCCCAACTTAGCCCATGATAAGCTCTCGCGATCAACGAAGGATATTCCTTCTCCCGGAAGACCCGATCAGTCTCGAATCCGGCTACAAGACATTTCGACAGTAATAAAACAAGACCAACAAGACCTCCCGGCATGCCGACACCCTGATAGTAGCCGCGCGTATCTCGTCTCTGGCCACGACCGGATGAGCAGTCCGTACAACTAAAACCAGGCCTCGAGTTTCCCCGAGGAGGCGCTTCAAAGGGCTCTAGTTCGGACCAACACTTAGACAAGCATTGGCCCGGGGGGGGGGGGCTAAAATAAAGATGACCCTTGGGTTAATTACTCCCAAGGGAAATGTAGGTGGTGGTGAGGCAAATGGTAAAACCAATTTTGGGCCTTGCTGGAGGAGTCTTATTCAAAGCGAACTGTCAAGGGGGTCCCATAAATCACCCGACCACGTTAGGGACGCAAAATCCGGGAACATAATACCGATATGACGGAAACTAGGGCAGCAAGAGTGGAACAAAACACCAGGCATAAGGCCGAGCCTTCCACCCTTTACCAAGTATATAGATGCATTAATAATATAAGAGATATTGTGATATCCCAACAAAATCCTGTCCACCATGGAGCAATCTTGATCTTCACCTGCAACTAGCAACGCTATAAGAGGGGCTGAGCAAAGCGGTAACATAGCCAAACAACGGTGTGCTGGGAAGGGTGAGAAAGGTTAGAGGTTCATGGCAATTTGGGAGGCTTGAGCAGCAAGTGATAGGTAGCGCATCATAGCGAAAGAACGAAGCAACTAGCATAGCAATGATAGTAATGAGATCCAAGGTGACGGTCATCTTGCCTGAAATCCCGCTAGGAAGAAGAACGAGTCCATGAAGAAGACGAACGGATGAAGCCGAACCAAGCATAGACGAACGAATCCTAACGATCGCAACGAAACAGGAACTAACAAGAAGAAGCACACAACATAGTAAACACACCACGCATGAACAAGGCATGATGCACAACCAAGCATGATGCATGACAAGACTACATGAAGCTACTCATGGCAAGAGATGATGCAAACAAGAGCAGCACATCAAAGCAAGTTTAAATGAGGCCGGAAACAACATATAACAATTCCGGTAAGTCCTCATATGTAAATTTCGAAATTGGTCCAGATCTGAATAAACCTTACGTTCAAGTTGTTAAACAGCAAGTTAAGATTCACCACGATGATCTACACGAAATTCTAGTCAAGTTACATATGAAGTTCATTTAATTCAGAGCTACGACCTAGAAGATATAAGCAAAACAAGATAAACATGGCATTGATGCAAAATGCACCCAAACATCAAGAAAACACCTCAAAACAAGGATGCAACATGATAATATGAAACTACATGCAATTCTAAGCAAGTTTCATATAGAGCACACTCAAAACGGAGCAACGGTGCAACACATACACCCTATGCAAGTTTAAAGGACAAGCTGTCCAAAACAGCAACTAGGCATATTGCAAGCATCAAAACACTATGCTAAAGCATCTCAATGAGAAAACAAAAGGCATGGACATGATGTACAGGTAAAGCATGACAAAACATGAACACTGAGCTAACTCCAGAAACTACTAGAACATGCTCAAAAAGACATGGCAAGATTGCAAATAATATCAGTTTCAGAGTTTGCAAAAATAACATCAGGTTGCAATGTTTAGAGCTATCAAACAACATGCTACAGGAACTTATCATGTAAAACTAGAACATGGCATGAATCTACTCAAAGCATATAACAAATGTCCCTTACTGACCATAAGCCAAAAGGGCACATAAAATATGATGGCACCCATGTAAACATGGCAATTTATATTACAGATTCATACATGGCAGGAGCAACAATAAGTAGACATGTTGGTGAGCTTGAACCACTCACCACGGAGCAATACATGGCATGGCAAGGCAACCAACAGCAAGAAGGCATTTTTAAGAAGCTAGACATGGCAAGATCAAGTTCATAGGGTGCAAGGATCAACTACAACAAGCTTGGCGAAATTGAATAACATGTTAACAATCTGGCATGAATGGATAGAGCATGACATGTATAACAAAACATCCTTAGTGAACATCTCCAGATTATGCATAGAATGACTTGTAGCAGCAGGTTAACATAGCATCATGATATAGCAGATTCAGACATGCAAAATAGCAACAGCAAGTACCCTACTTAACAAGCTCGATGCACTCACTACACAACTCACAAAAATACATGGAAAGCACCCCTAGAAAGATGGTATGGTATAGATCAAAACACATGTATACATCAACCTCATAGGATGCACACATCAAATGCAAAAAAAATGACATGAGCATGTTATAACAGTTTCAGCAGATTAACATCATATAGCACTCTTGCAACGATGATTCAGGCATCAAGATGAGCTCAAATGAACATGATGCAATGGAATGAAATGAAGTACTCGCTGAGAAGAACAATTTGACATATTGCACGCACACAACGGAGCTATGGATGCAGAGATATGATGCGATAAACATGGCATGATAATGTTACAGATCTGGGGACTTAGCAGATTTTACCTCCGCGAAAGTCAACGCGGGACGGAGGGATCCGGGACAGAGGGATCCGGGCGTTTGGTTTGACGTGGTGGTGGATCTCATCCACTTGCAGGTTCCGGGCCGGATCTCGCCGGATCCGGCCGGAATTTCGCCGGAGACGGCCGGACTTGCGGGGGGACGGTGGCCGGAGGCGAGGGAGAGGTCGGGGAGGCGCGGACCGGCGAAGGGCGACGGAGGCGCGCGCGCGCTGAGCTTCCTGGGGCAGCGGCCGAGAGCGGCGGCGAGTGGGCGGCGGAGCTCGCGGCAGGCGACGGCGGACAGCCACCAGCCTGGAGGGCGCGCCCGCCCGGGCGGAGGCGGCGGACGAGACGGCGGCGCTGGGCGCGGATCGGCGGCGGCGGAAGCTGGCCGGGCGGCGGCGGCGCGAGGCCTTGGGCCAGCGATGGGCTCAGCGCCGGCGGCGGAGGGTGGCGGCGGCGCGCCACGTGGCGGCCTCCGATTGGCGCGGGGAGCGGCGGACATGTCCGGCGCGGTGGGGAGGTTTGTCCGGCGGCGCGGAGGGAAGAAGGCTAGGGTTTGGACTGCGAGAATTTCGGGGGAGGCACACATATATATAGGCAGAGGGAGCTAGGAGAGTCCAAATGAGGAGCGGTTTTCACCCACACGATCGTGATCGAACGACCGAGAGCATAGAGGGTAGTTTGCTGTGTTTTGGGCCACTTTAGAAGGGGTGTTGGGCTGCACACAAAAGAGGGCTTTATGGTTACCCGGTCAACCATTGGAGTACCAAACGACCTCCAAATGACCCTAAACTTGACAGGCGGTCTACCGGTGCTATACCAAGGCCGCTTGGCGAACCTCGGTCCATTCTGAGAACGTTTAACACCCGCACACAAAAAGAGGTAAAAGGGGGCGCCGGGGGATATAGGAGTGCCGGATTGCAAAATGGACAACGGGGAAAATGCTCGGATGCATGAGACGAACACGTATGCAAATGCGATGTACATGACGACATGATATGAAATGCAGATGATGACATGGCAAAGTGCAACACGCAAGCACATGACATGGCAACAACGGCGTAGAACTGGCAGACACCTGGCGTATCGAATCCGGGGCGTTACATCCAGCGCCCAGAAGAAGGCCGGGCTCAGCCAGTCCAGAGGCCGGTCTATTATTTAAGCGAAGTACTGTCCACCTCGAAGCAGAACTACCCGCACTACCAGAAGATGTGCTATTGTGTGTACTTCGCCGCCAAGAAGCTCAAGCCCTACTTTCAAGAGCACCCCATCACGGTCGTATGCACCGCCCTGCTCGCCGAGATCATAGGCAGCCGGAACGCATCCGGCCGGGTGGCAAAATGGGCCATTGAGCTGGCCCCTTACACGATCTTTTACCAGCCTCGCACCTCCATCAAGTCCCAAGCATTGGCCGAATTCCTCATCGACTGGGCCGAGACCCAGTACCTGCCCCCGGCTCCCGACTCCACCCATTGTCGGATGCACTTCGATGGGTCCAAGATGCGCACCAGCTTGGGAGCCATCATCATCCTCACCTCTCCCAAAGGCGACAAACTCAGATACACATTGCAAATTCATTTGCCGCCTCCAACAATGTGGCCGAGTACGAGGCGCTCATACACGGGCTCCGGCTAGCCAAAGAGCTCGGCATCCGCCGGATCCTGTGCTATGGCGACTCGGATTTGGTAGTCCAGCAACCATCTGGCGACTGGGACGCCAAGGACGCAATCATGGAAAGCTACCGCTTCCTCGTTCAGCAAATCAACGGGTATTTTGAAGGATGCGAGTTCCTCCACGTGCCACGGGCCGACAACGAGCAAGCAGATGCCCTGGCACGAATAGGCTCCACTCGACAAGCTATACCAACCGGCGTCTCTCTCCAACGCCTCCTCAAGGCGTCTATCAAGCCATCTCTAGAATCCGATTAGCCCCGACGCAGCCGGATCCGGCTTGGGGAGCCAAGCAGGCGGCCCGGGGACTTCGATAGGCGGCTCGGGGACTGCCATAGTCGCACCCCGCCCGGGGACTTCAGAGCTCGGCCCGGGGACTACGGTAGTCGGCCCGGGGACTGCATCAACACCACAGGCGGTGGCCGACTCCGACTCTTCACCACCCAGCCCACTCGCCCTGGTTGCAGTAGCCGTGTTGGCTATAGAAGAAGTTACAGCTCCATCATGGGCCCAGCCCATCTTCAACTTCCTGGTAAACATAGAACTGCCGGCTGACGACATCGCGGCAATACAAGTCCAATGCCGAGCCGGGGCATACACAACTGTTAACAGAGAGCTCGTCAGACGGAGTGTCACTGGAGTCTTCCAGTGCTGCGTCAAGCCAGAGAAGGGCATAGCAATCCTCAAGGACATTCACCAAGGCGAATGCGGCCACCACGCAGCCTCAAGATCACTTGTTGCCAAATCATTCTGCCATGGATTCTTTTGGCCGACTGCTTTGGATGACGCCAAGGAGTTGGTCAAACATTGCAAAGGGTGCCAAGTCTTCAGCTCCAAGCAACACCTGCCGGCTTCGGCACTCAAGACCATTCCCCTCACCTGGCCTTTTGCCGTCTAGGGACTGGACATGGTGGGCCTGTTCAAGACGGCGTGCGGCGGCATGACACATCTGCTCATCGCCGTGGATAAATTTACCAAGTGGATTGAAGCAAAGCCGATTAAGAAGTTGAATGGGCCGACTGCCGTGACATTCATCGCAGATATTACAACTCGGTACGGCGTGCCACATAGCATCATCACCGACAACGACATGAATTTTGCCAAGGGAGCATTGGCACGTTTCTACGCGACGCAGGGCATCCGACTGGACCTAGCGTCCGTTGCCCACCCGATCAAGCGGCCAAGTCGAGCAAATAGCGGCCTAACCTTTCGACATCAAGCCCGACTGGTCGTGCCCTTTGGAGCGTTCGACCGATCGTTGGCTCGACGAGCTGTCGACCGTTCTCTGAGTCTGCGCACTACCCGAACAAGTCAACGGCTTCACCCTTTCTTCCTTGTATATGGTGCGAGGCTGTCATCCCAAGCGACATCGAGTTCGACTTCGCCTCGGGTGACCATGTACACAGAAGCAGAGGCCAAAGAAGCACGAGAAAATGGTGTCGACCTGCTGGAAGAAAGCCGGCTGTTAGCCCTCAGCCGGTCCGCCATCTACCAGCAGGGTTTGCGCCACTACCACAGCCGGAAGGTCAAGCCTAAATCCTTCCAAGAGGGTGACCTTGTGCTCCGGCTGATCCAGCGAATAGCCCGCCAGCACAAGCTCTCGGCCACTTGGGAAGGCCCCTTCGTTATCAGTAGAGCATTGGGAAACGACTCCTACTACGATCGGCCTTACGAAGCGAAGGCACGAAAGAGAGATGATTCCGTCAAAGAGTCGGAGCGACCATGGAATGCCAACCTCCTCCGAAGATTTTACAGTTAAAATGCAGTATGTATCACGCTACCTTTTGTACTAAGTATGAGACAATAGGCCCCCCGAGGAGCACTCGGGGACTCCCATCTTTTATCTATGAATGAGGAGTATCATGCTTATAATTATGTCACTACATTCTTTATTCTCGTCCAGCACCGGGTTCGAACAGTCGGCCCGGGGACTTGCCGCCTTAAGTTATATTCAAGTTCCACCTGCAGTCAGACAAGTAGTGTGCCGGCACCCAAGCCCTCTCTTGTCGAAAGTCACAGCTCGAAGAACCGACTGTCCGGCTGGCAAGAGTCAAAGGCAGGAAAGGATGCCCACACGAAAAACGGCTAAGGACTAACGAACTTGTATAACAAAAGCGGGCTTCGTCCCATCGCCGACCGGGTACCAGAGTAGCCGGCCGGCCGGCTTCCCATTCACCTTGCCTTCCCAAAAATGGCGAAGTTCCTCCCCAGCCACAGACTGCAGAGCAGCTGTTCGGCTGGGAAGGCGGCGACCAAGGAAAGGCGGCAAAGAAAACAGCATAAGGATAAAAAGCAAATACGAATGGAAGCCAAACACATGCATGATTATATTTACACAAAAGCCTTCGAAAGTCCGGCATTCAACATAGTTTGAATACACCCCCAGTGGGTGGAACTGCGCGAATTTAATAAAAAGTTGTCCAAAGAGCAATAGCAGGAAAGCAAGAGTGGCAGATCAGGCCAAGGGAGCGATGGGCGAGTCGGGCAGGCCGGCGGAGGCGGCAGTGCTGGCCGGAGGAGTGGCCGGCTGGCGGGTCTCGGCCTGATCATCACCTCTGGCAGACGGCGCGCTCGCGCGCCTCGTTGCTTGAGGCACGATCAGGCTGAAGCTGGCTGCTCGCTTCACCGTCAGGCACGACGTCTTCGCCGCCCTCCCCTTCTTCGTCTTCGCCTTTGTCGCTGGAAGCGATCTCCTCCGCGCGAGTCCTCACCTTCCGCCGGGTTCAGCACGAACCACTCCTCCGGCTGGGCGACGCCGTTGTCATTCACCTCAGGAGCAAAAATGCTTGTGTCGGTATATTTGGCGATAGCCGAGGGGCGCTGGATGATAGCCGGCCGCACCGCCACCAGCTCCTCGTCGGCCTTCTGCCGCCAGGTGCTCAGCTGGCCTAAGCTTAGCCCAGGATACCAGGCTCGGACGAACTCCAGCGCCCGCCTGGCGCCGGACCGAGCAGCGGAAGCCTTCCAGGCCTCGAAGCGGCTAACCGCAACCTCCAGCCAGTCGGCAGTCCGACTGGGGGTACGGGGAATAGCCTCGCCGGGCTAGAGGGCGGCCAGCACTTGCACCCCGGCACGCTGAAGGCGGCGAAGCATGCGGTGACCCGGTTGCCGTCGGGCCTGGATCACCAGAAGCTGCTCCTCAAGCGTCCGGCTGGCATCTGGCGCGATCTCGACCCCTGCCTGCCGGCGCGCCTCACGGTGGGCCTCGATGGCTTGGCTGGCGGCAACGGAGTAACCAGGGAAGTAATCTGCGTGAAGAACAAAGAACCAGCACAGAGTCAGAAGATAAACAAGAAGCAAAGGGGTGAGAAGGAAGGCGGCTTACCGTCGATCAGATCCTCAACCTGACCATAGCCCTCGCTCAGCGCTTGCTTCGCCTCGGCCCAGCCCGCCGCCTCGGTCTCGAACTCGGCTTTGAACTCGACCTTATGGCTCTCCTCCTGTTCGGCTAGTCTCTTGGCCAGGCGGTCACGTTCCTGGGCCAAGGCGCTGCACTCAGCCTCCTTGGCACGAAGGGCGGTCTAGACCCTGCCTAGCTGCTCCCTCAACTCGGCGTTGGCCTCTGCAAGCGCGGAGAAAAAGGAAAAAGAAATAAGGAAGAAGTCGTCAGGGAAGATCCGACCCGACTGCTCAGTAGTCGGCCCAAATCTCGGGGCCAGTGGGTGCGCTGACGCGCCCCCACGTGAGATAAAATAAACAAGGCACTCACTCCGACTATTAGTCAGGTCGGCGGCCTTCTGGCTCAGCTCCTGGGCCTGGGATTGAAGGCAGCTGCGCCGAGGTTATGATAATCCTGAAAATCAGACGGAGTGCGGAAAATAATAAAATAGCACCCAAGGCCTACTGGAAGTTCCAAGCCGCCTGCTCAGCAGCCGACTTGGAACTAGGGGACTACACCCAGTGGGTGCGCTGACGCGCCCCCATGGAAGAAATCAAGAAAGAAATCGACCAAAGCTAGAAGCCTCAACCGGATGACCGCGCGCGTCGTGAGAAACTCCTGGGTGTACCGTTGCAGCGAGGCGGCCTGGGTCTGAAGCCGGCGACAGACCTCCTGCGCCGCCATGTTCAGCTCATTGGTCCATAGCTGGGCGTCCACTCGGACGTGCTGGCGTTGGCCGCCTCCAGATCCTGCGCTGTTGAGCTGGCGCCCGCGGCCCTCTGTGGCTCCGGCACCGAGGGCGCCTCTCCCGCGCGCCGGCGAGGTGGCGACTGCACCACAAGATCCGCCCCCGCCGCCGACTCGCCCCGAGCTGGCCACTCAGGTAACGCAGCAGATCGGCCGCCTAGGCCCGTTCCAGTCGGCACCGACCGTGGCGCCTCCTCCAGGATGATCACGTCGTCTTCCCTCCTCTCCAGCACCGGACGGTCGAGGTCGGCTTCCTCCGACGGGGGCACGGGGATTTTGGGAGCCACGTCGCGGAGGGGAACGACGAGCTGCGGAGGCTGATTGCGCAGAGCCTCCACCTCCCTCTCCGCGGCCGCGGCCTCCGCCTGAGCCTTGGCCGCCGCGTCGGCTTGCGCTTCGGCCGACTTCTCCTTCGCCTCCTGGGCGGCCCTCCGCTCCTCCGTTTCCCGCTCCTCCCGCGCCTCACGCGTGTTCCGCTCTATTGCCTCCATGAGGTCGGCGCGGAGATCCACGCGGCGGGAGCTCGAGGACCCTCCCGTCGGTCCGACTATCGAGGCGGCAGAAACTCGTTCGAGGGAAAGGGGCGCTCTGACCGGCAAATCAAGAAGAAGGCTCAGAAGAGCCTCAACCCAAGAAGACAATGAAAAAGCACGAGATATTCAACACTTACGCTCAGACCGCCTATGGCTGCTTCACCACCTTGCAAAAGTGGGCCGCTTTCATGGCCGCCTCGTCCCGCTTGGTCGCCGCCGTGGAACCCTTGGGTTTTTTCGGCCGGCTGCCGAAGAGGCCCGTCCCGGCCCGATGTTTTTGCGCGCCACCCCGGGCAGCTGGCGCGGCAGAAGGTCATGCGCCTTGGCGATCACCTGCCGGGTGGCGGCGTGGGATGGCCTCGGCTTCATCATCGTCCGGCCAGTCCCCGAAGCCGGCCGCGAGCTCGGGGCCACCTGCCTCTCCGCCAGCTCCAACTATGGCATCGTCCATGGCGGCCGCCCCCAGATCTGGGTCGTCGGGGAGGTCCACCATACGGTCGGCCATGAACTGGCGCTCCGGCCCTGCGGCCCCGGCCGCCAGTCGAAGAAGGGGGTTCTGCTCAAAGACAAGCCGGCCAGTCAAAAGTCGGCCGCCATGAACCCGGCAACAAAAGAAGAAGAAAAGAAGGAAAACTCACCATAGGCGGGTGATCATCCCGAGAATGTGGCGCCTTGCCATACTGCCACTCCTCGGTGAGCTTGCAGTTGGAGATGTAGTTCAGCATGTAAGACACCTCATCACGAGGCATCTCCTTGGTGCTCAGCCGGCATGGGTCGAAGCGGCCGCTCATCTGGCAGATCATGTGCGGCCGGCCTTGGAGCTGGAGCACCCGGCGCTCCACGAAGGCGGCGACCAGGTCGGCCTCGACCAAGCCCTCGAATTGGACCATCACCCGGAGCCGGGTGACGGCAGCGTTTCCAGCCAGAGGGAGCAACCTAGCTCGATAGGACCAAGACGGCTGCCTCCCAGCCGGCGGGCCGGCTACGTAAGCCGGCAGATTGACAAAGTCGCCTTGCGGGGCGACGTTCTTCACGTAGAAGTACGATTGTTGCCAGAGCTTCACCGACTGGATCAGCGGGATAGGCGGAAAAGGGTTGTTGTCGGCTGACCTCCGCATGGGGATGAAGGCGCCACAGGGGGCGGGCACACCCGCGGAGACGGTGCCGAGCTTGCACTGGAAGAACTCCCCAAAGAGCTCAAGGGTGGGGAGGACGCCAAGAAAACCCTCGCACAGGGTGACGAAGGCCGACAGCAGCATCACCATGTTGGGGGTGAGATGATGCGGCTGGAGGTGGTAGAACTCGAGGAAGGAGCGGAAGAACCCGCTCGCCGGCAGGCCGAGGCCGCGCAGGCAGTGCGAGCGGAAGATGACCCGCACGCCCTCCTCCGGCACCGGCGAAACCTCCACCTCCGGCGCGAGGCGGGTCTTCACGTAGCCCTCGCCCGGCAACCTCCGCGTCTTGCGAAGCCAATCAATGTGGTCCACGTGGACGTTGGAGCCATCCCACGAGCTAGATAGCGCCATGGGAGCGAGAGGAAGCGAGAGAGGTGCGGCGGCGGAGAGCCTACCCACGCTGCGGCGGAGCCGCGGCAAACTAAGAAGGTCGATGGCGGAACGGTGCGGCGGTGAGTGTGCTTTGGCGGCGGAAGAAAGGAGAAGGAGGTAGAAGGAAGGGAGGAGCAAGGGCGAGCGTGCGAGCGTCTGCCGTCCCCCTCCTCCCCCTACTTATAGGCACGTGCGGCGGAGCCGAGGAGGCGAGGCGTGGGGGAACGTGGGATTAACTGCACCCACTCCCCCACGTCCCGCGATTATTGCGCCCTAAAGGCGTGCTGAAACCGCCACGGGAAGGCGAGCGGTCCGTTCGGGCCACAGAGGATCTGCACATGGGCCGAGGCCTAGGTATGGCGGGCCCCAGCCTGCAGCAACGTCCCGTCACACGCGTGGGCTGGCAGGCCTTTTTTGGCCACATGGCGCGCGGGGTGGCGCGCGGTCAACGCGCGATTCGGCTCACGTTCTCACCTTCGGGGTGCAGAACTTCTCGAAGACGGCGTATCCTCTCAAAGCCGGCCCCTCAGGATAGGAAGCTGATGGAGCTTCTCATCCTCCTTTCAGCCTCGAAGCTCAACCAGCTTCGGGGACTACTGTCGGAGTAAATGACCATGGGTAGCCTAGCCGGCTCCCCCTGGAACCTCTGAAAAAATTATAAGCCAATCAAGCCCTCCAACATCCAAGACGCGGGGCCGCCTTCCCCCGGCCGGCTGACTCCCAGACCGGCTGTCAGGAGGCGGCCCGACCCTAAAACCTACAGGGAGAAGGCCACAAGAGGGCCGGCTCCCAAGGAGCTGGCTACCAGAGGGCCGACTCCGCGGAGCCGGCCACGAGAAGGCCGACTCCAAGAAGCCGGCCCCCCGGCAAGCGGCCAAGGCCGCACCCTCGAAATCTGCGCCCACCTGCGGTGATGAGGCGTGGCGTGGCTCTGATGAAGCCTGCCACCCCACATCCCGGAGCGCGCGATCGCCACAAGTCGCCCGTGCAGGCGGCCACCACCCGTCCGGCGCGGCACAGTTGCCATGTTGACCATGACGTCACCCACGACGGGTTGTCAGTATGACCCACGGGCGTTGGGCCCCTCCGGTCAGAGAGATGCCCGAAGGCGGCTCGGCCTCCCCCAGTCGGCCTGAGATATGGCCGGCTTCCCATAGCCATCTTACTCCCCCCTCGAAGGAGGCGCCTCATTAAGGAGACAAGACGAGGTGAGGCTACAGTGATCGCCGCCAAGACGGCGACACTGTAGCTATGCTTACCTCGTCAAAGCCCTCGTCATCAGGATTGAGGCAACAGTGACCAGCCCCCGACCAGGCCCTCAGCTGTGGAGCCAGCTTGTTGACTAGGAAGCCGGCAGCCGGCGGGACCCACCAGTCCGCGGGCCCAGTGGCCGGCGGAGAAGATGGCGAGCGTAGACACGGACGGCTAGGGCCCGCACCCAGCCTGATTACCATTGTACCCCTAGGGATAGGCCTATATAAACCCCCCAGGGCACCCATGCAAAGGGTTGATCCCAGAGAGTTTAGACACCACATAGAGAGAAGAGGAGAGCTAGCCTAGCCCTTCTCCTTGCTCTCACCGAACAGCTCAATGAGCCTCTTTTAGCCACTTGTTCATCTAGTGATCATGCAGAGACCCCGAAGAGCAGCAGTAGGGGTGTTATATCCACGGAGAGCCCCGAAGCTGGGTAAGATTCGCTGGCGTGCATGGCTTCGCATCATCCCGTTTCCAGGCACCGGCGACGTCTTATTGGTTCCCACAATGATAAGCCACCCGTTAGCATATGCCGCACCTACCACCCGACAAAAAGGGTAATCATAATCATGACAAGTTTTATAAATATAATCATCACTACTTTTTATAGCATAAGTTTCATCACAATAATCATCATAAGTAGCAACTTTGTTCTCATCATAATCGATTGAAACCTCTTCCAAGATAGTGGACTCATCACTAAATAAAGTCATGACCTCTCCAAATCCACTTTCATAAATATTATAAGATTCAACATCCTTCAAAATAGTGGGATCACTACTTCCTAAAGTTGACACTCTTCCAAACCCACATTCATCAATATAATCATCATAAGTAGAAGGCATGCTATCATCATAACTACTTTGTATATCAAAACTTGGGAGACTAAAAATATCATCATTATTAAACATAGCATCCCCAAGCTTGGGAGAAACATTAATTGCGGCAAATATATTCTCAAATATGTCATCCTCATCAAACATAGCTTCCCCAAGCTTGGGCCTTTTCATATCATAAGTATAATCATTCTCATCATTAATAGTATGGATAGCACCAATAGTATAGCAATTATTATATTCTTCCAAGCAAGTGCAAAAAAGATTTTCAAGATCATAAGAAGTATCATTATCTTCCCAATCATAATCATCACAACAAGCAATAGGCATAACGAGATCATCATCAAGTGTATCATCTTCATTTTCATGAGACACAGCAATAATAGGAGCAACTTTATTTGGGAGAGATACCTTTTTACCTCTCTTCCTTTTTCTTTTCTTCTTTCTTCACCACATCATGTGTGGGTTCAATCTTCTTTTTGGAGCTCCTTATTCATGAGATTGGTTGAATAGATGGCTCCTCCTCGTTACCTAATTCATCATAAGAAACAATAGCAGGATATTGGGAAGTCTCTTCCCTTTCATTAGTATTCTCTTCATCCTCTATTTGTTTTCTTTTCTTTATGTAATTGGCAATATAAGGATTTTCAATACAATTCACTGCACAATACATATAAATTTTCTCTAGATCAAAATGAAGAACTTTATCAAGGACAAGTTTTGGAATATCCTTAGTTATACGTTTAATTTCTTCATAACCCAAGAGCAAACTAAGTTCATTATGATGTGCAAGGGAAATCAAGTCATCACAATTTTTGGACACGATACGATCATGAAACAATTTGCATTGGGTACTAAAATGATCACATTCATTGCAAAGTTCACAAGTAGGGCTAAGAAAGATAAATTTTTAGCACATTCATCTAGCTCTTCTTGCAACAATTTGGTTTCTAAGTACTTATGCCTCTTGCAATATCTATCTTCCCTATTTGGTGGGTACTTACAAAACCAATGCACTCCACAAAAATTGACATGTTATTAAGAGGCATTTTCATCATAACTAGTGCAATCATCATTAGCATCATGGATATTCAAGGAATTCATACTAATAAAATTGCAATCATGCTCATCATTCAAAGATTTAGTGCCAAACATTTTAATGCATTCTTCTTCTAACACTTTGGCACAATTTTCCTTTCCATCATACTCACGAAAGATATTAAAAAGATGAAGCGTATGAGACAAACTCAATTCCATTTTTTTGTAGTTTTATTTTATAAAATAGACTAGTGCTAAAACAAGAAACAAACAGATTCGATTGCAAGATCTAAAGATATACCTTCAAGCACTCACCTCCCCGGCAACGGCGCCAGAAACTGCTTGATGTCTACTACACAACCTTCTTCTTGTAGACGTTGTTGGGCCTGCAAGTGCACAGGTTTGTAGGACAGTTGCAAATTTCCCTCAAGTGGATGGCCTAAGGTTTATCAATCCGTGGGAGGCGTAGGATGAAGATGGTCTCTCTCAAACAACCCTGCAACCAAATAACAAAAAGTCTCTTGTGTCCCCAACACACCCAATACAATGGCAAATTGTATAGGTGCACTAGTTCGGCGAAGAGATGGTGATGCAAGTGCAATATGGATGGTAGATAAAGGTATTTGTAATCTGAAATAATAAAAACAGCAAGTTAACAAGTGATAAATGTGAGCGTAAACGGTATTGCAATGATAGGAAACAAGGCCTAGGGTTCATACTTTCACTAGTGCAAGTTCTCTCAACAATAATAACATAGATAGATCATATAACAAGCCCTCAACATGCAACAAAGAGTCACTCCAAAGCCACTAATAGCGGAGAACAAACGTAGAGATTATGGTAGGTACGAAACCACCTCAAAGTTATTCTTTCGGATCGATCTATTAAAGAGTTAGTACTAGAATAACACCTTAAGACACAAATCAACCAAAACCCTAATGTCACCTAGATACTCCATTGTCACCTCAAGTATCCATGGGCATGATTATACGATATGCATCACACAATCTCAGATTCATCCAACCAACACAAAGTACTTCAAAGAGTGCCCCAAAGTTTCTACTGGAGAGTCAAGAAAACGTGTGCCAACCCCTATGCATAGGTTCATGGGCGGAACCATAAGTTGGTCACCAAAACATACATCAAGTGGCACGTGATATCCCATTGTCACCACAGATAAACATGGCAATACATACATCAAGTGTTCTCAAATAAAGACTCAATCCGATAAGATAACTTCAAGAGGGAAACTCAATTCATCAAAAGAGAGTAGAGGGGGAGAAACATCATAAGATCCAACTATAATAACAAAGCTCGCGATACATCAAAATCGTGCCATAATGAGAACACGAGAGAGAGAGAGAGATCAAACACATTGCTACTATTACATACCCTCAGCCCCGAGGGTGAACTACTCCCTCCTCGTCATAGAGAGCGCCGGGATGATGAAGATGGCCACCGGTGATGGGTTCCCCCTCCGGCAGGGTGCCGGAACGGGCTCCCGAGAGGTTTTTGGTGGCTACAGAGGCTTGCGGCGGCGGAACTCCCGATCTATCTTGAGATTCGATGTTTTTAGGGTACGTACACTTATATAGGCGAAAGAAGTCGGGCGGGAGGTGCTCGAGGGGCCCACGAGACAGGGGGCGTGCCCTAGGGGGTGGGCGCGCCCCCACCCTCGTGGCCAGCTCCTATATCTTTTGACATAGAGTCCAAGTCTATCCAGTGGTTTTCCTTCCAAAAATAACTTCTCTAGTTGATTTCGTTCCGTTTCGACTCCGTTTCGAATCCGTTTGATATTCCTTTTCTTTGAAACAGTGAAATAGGCATAAAACAACAAATCTTGGCTGGGCCACCGGTTAATAGGTTAGTCCCAAAAATAATATAAAAGTGGATAATAAAGCCCAATATTGCCTAAAATTGTAGATAATATAGCATGGAGCAATCAAAAATTATAGATACGTTGGAGACGTATCAGCTGACAGGCATCACAAACTAACGATGATTTATTTGAACTAGAACACGGAAGTTCATGACTCCGAACAATGGAAGTGACCACATTATTTGTAGGATGATCAAGACGTTGATGCCATTGCGACGACGAAACTCGAACACCGGAGGAGGCACGGCGAGACGATGAAGATGACGCACGAGCGAAGGCCGGGACCGGATAGACCCCCCACGTAACTTCTACCGTGAAGGATGACACGCCTGGTTGCTTTGTAATTAACAAGGAAAAAACGACGGTGAAATTCAACAAACACGTCATTATCACAAAGAAGACGGTAAAAAGAGAAAAGACACATCCGTGACATTTTGGGCCGAACGAAATTTTTATCTGTCATACATATGACACTTCTATGACGATAATTGTGACAAAACCCGTATCATCATAGATGTGGTGGGCTCCTACTTCTATGATAAAAAATCATGACAGAAAATGGGCTTTTTGTCCTAGGCGGGCCGGAGACGCAGCTACATGACATTCTTTGGGCCGTCCATGACGGAAAAAACCGTGGTAGAAGCGAGCGGGAGGAAAATTTCGGGGAGTTTCCAGTTACGGTGGGAGGTCGGGGGCCGAGCGATGCGCATTTCCCTCGTACACGTGCGAGGCGTTGGGCTCTAACTGAACCTGAGCGATTGCACTGCAGGCTACGCATTACTGAACCCAAGCGATCGATCGATGACTGTTAACTGAACCCGATGGAGCGATTCGCCGCTGCTGCTGCTAATCAAGCCGATCGATTGGATGAGCAAGGCGTTGCGGGGGTTTGGATGAGCGATGGCGGTGGCGTTTCCTCTGGATGAACAGGACCCGTGGTGTGGAGGAATGGATGGACGATGAGCGGTGGAGGGTGGCCGTGGAGGGTGGTTGAACAGGACCTGTGGTGTGGAGGGCTGGATGAATAGTAGGCGGTGGAGGAGTGCCCGTGGAGGGTGGTTGAGCATGGCGGTGGAGTAGCGCGCAGTGGAGGCTGGATGAACAGGAGCCCGTGGAGGCTGGAAGAGGTCGACGGTGGAGATGAACAGTATCCCGTGGAGTCCGTTTTGCGGTACGCCACACCCCTCCCGATGAACAGGACCCCCGTTTCGACCGTAGGAGGTCCGTTTCGTCCGTTTTGTGGTACGCCACACCCCTCCCGATGAACAGGACCCCTGTTTCGACCGTAGGAGGTCTGTTTCATCCGTTTTGCGGTACGCCACACCCCTCCTGATCAAGAGGACCCCCGTTTCGACCGTAGGAGGTCCGTTTCCTCCGTTTTGCGGTACGCCACACCCCTCCCGATCAACAGGACCCCGTTCCGAACGTAGCAGGTCAGTTTCCTCTGTTCTGTGGTACGCGAGGCCTCGTTTCCATCGCCTGTTCTGTCCAAGCCCTCCCGATGAACACGACAACGCATTCCGTTCCGACCCAGCCGGTTGGCTCCCACGCGTTTTGTTGCCTCCCGATGAACACGACGCATTCCATTGCCTCCCCATGAACACGACGCATTCCGTTGCCTCCCCATGAACACGACGACGCTGTTGTTTCTCCATTCCTACCCAGCCATGTACACGAGCCCTCGCCGTACGTATGCGCGAGAAGGCGTTCGAGACCCCGCCCGTATGTACACATATGTGGCCGTATTTTCTTCCTTGCACCCTGGCCGCTGTACGTACGTGTACATTCTACATGTGCGCCTCTACTACAACACGTGTGCGCCTCTACATCCACCAGTATATATGTACGTACACGTTCGCGACCAGAATGACAACGCTACGTATTCTTCGACCAGGTGGGTCCCGATTATCAGGCACTTCCTTGCTTGCGAAGATGTAGCTGGTGGGTCCTAGCAGTCACGGGGGCGAATCTTTTTTTTTGCCCGGAAGCACTTCCTTGCGTGTGAAGATGTATCTGGTGGGTCCCAGCAGTCAGGGGGGCGAATCAATTTTTTTTGCCCGGATGCACTTCCTTGCGTGCGAAGGTGTAGCTGGTGGGTCCCAGCAGTCTGGGGGGAAACGCTTTTTTTGCGAAATACGATGGCCCGTCCGGTGGGTCCCCGCTGTCAGGTGGAGGAATAATTATTTTGCGCATAATAAGGAGGCACTTCCGTGCTGCGGAAGTGTACCAAGCTGTCAGCCTCTCCACGCACAGTACTCTTCTGATGGAAGTCGGTCATCGACCACATTGACCACGCCGCGCCGAGAGCACCACGGCGGTGGACGACGGCGAGGCCTAAGAAGGGGATGACACGGAGGCAGGGAAGACTCGGCAGTTGTTTCCCATGCGGAGGGGAGTCTGTTGTCTGAGGGTTTTGGTTCGTCTGTCGTCGCCGGAGAATAACAGCAGGTGTGGGTGAGTAGATGGATGGCTAGGCCAGCGATGGCAGTACGGTGGGGCGGTGAGGCCTGCGCGGCAGCACAGTCGGCCACGGGGAGGAGGGAGCAGGAAGTCCCGCCGGCGCTTGTTTGAGCGGCTGGAGCAGGAAGAGTAGAGATTGAATAAGCACGATGATCGTTGGATGGACATCCAACCGTCACTGCTTGTGCGTCAACCTTTTTTTAGGAAAGCCTCGAATCTGTGGAAAACAACATATAGCCCATCTGCCATTATTTCTAATAATTTGCAGCCCATTTGCTAATTCTTAAGGTTATTTTGGAGCCCATATTCTTTTTGTTAGCATTACAGCCCATATTGTGGCCGTGGTTAGAAAATTATACGAAATTTTCCATATTTGGTCTTGGTCCGAACTGTTTTAATCCTGAAATTTCGACTCACATTCAAACTGATTTTAAAATAAATGTATATCAATATAAAATCCAACAAATTCTCCACGCATAAAAATTAATGTAATTTAAAATCTTGAAATAAAAAATATTTGAAACTAATTGCGGTTTGATGTGTTTTAAAATGTACAGCCCATTTCTCATTCTTGATGGGCCATTTTCTCGCCAGCCAATGAAAGCTCTCCTCGTCTTGAAAGATTTGCAGCCCAACACGCCTGACAAAGCGACTTACTTGGCAAATCACAAAAAAACTAGGTTGTGGCCGTGGACCCAGCTGTCAGCCTCTCCACGTACAGTACCCTTCCGATGGAAGTTGTTGCTTGACCACGCCGCGTGGAGAGCACCACGGCGGTGGACGACGATGAGGTCTAGGAAGGGGACGATGTAGAGCTGGGGAAGCCCGCGCGGAGAGGAGTATGAGGGTTCACTGGTTCGGCTGTGGTGTGAGGCTGCCGTCGCAGCAGGGCCTGGCCAGCGATGGGAATAGTAGGGGCGGTGAGGCCTCCGCGGCAGCACAGCCTGCCACGGGAGGCAGGAGCATGCGGCACGACCGGCGCTGCTTTGGGCGGCTTGAGCAAGAAGACCAGAGGTTGAAGAAGCACTACGGCCGTTGGATGGACATTGTACGGTCACTAGAGCTAGAATCGTTCATATTGACTAAGTTGAGAAAGCCCTTCGTCCCCGTCAACTTAGTAGGCCTACAAAACAGCCTCCCACCAAGGTGGGTCCCAGCTAGCCGGGGAGTATTCATTTTTTTGTGCGTAATAAGGAGGCACTTCCGGTGGGTTCGAGCTGACAGCGGGCGGAACTTTTTTTTTGCAAAATACGGTGGCCCGTCAGGTGGGTCCCAGCAGTCAGGAGGAAACGATTTTTTTTGCAAAATACTGTTGGCCCGTCCGGTGGGTCCCCGCTGTTAGGTGGAGGAATAATTATTTTTCGTGTAATAAGGAGGAACTTCCTTGCGGCTGCCGTGGACCCAGCTATCAGCCTCTCCACGTACAATACTCTTCCGATGGAAGTCGGTCGTTGACCACATTGACCACGCCGCGCCGAGAGCACCACGGCGGTGGGCGGCAACAAGGGCTAGGAAGGGACGACGCGGGCCGACCACGGGAGGCAGTAGCAGTGGTAGCACAGCCGCCACGGGAGGCGGGAGCGGCGGCACGACCGGCGCTGCTTTGGGCGGCTGGAGCAAGAAGGCGGAGGTTGAAGAAGCACTATGACCGTTGGATGGACATCATCGATCATTTGGAGTATGGACTAAGTTGACAAAGCCCTCCGTCCCGTCAACTTAGTAGGCCCTAAAGTCAGCCCAACAATATGGTGGGTCCCAGCTAGCGAGGGGTATTCATTTTTTGGGCGTAATAAGGAGGCACGTCCTTGCGTGCGAAGATATAGCTGGTGGGTCCGACCATCGGCGGGGAACGTTTTTTAAGTGAAATCTGAGGCCCTTCTGTGGGTCCTAGCTGTCGGTGGAGGAATCATTATTTTGCACGTAATAAGGAGGCATTTCCTTGCATGCGGCCGTGGACCCAGCTGTCAGCCTCTCCACGTACAGTCCCCTTCTGATGGATGTCGTTCATTGACCATGTTGACCAGGCCACGCCGAGAGCACCAGGGCGGTGGGCGGCAATGAGGCCTGTGAAGGAGCGACACGGAGCCAGGGAATACTCGGCAGTTGTTTCCCATGTGGAGGAGTACGAGGGTTTACTGGTTCGTCTGCCGTCGCCGAAGAATAACATCATGTGTGGGTGAGTAGAGGGATGGCTAGGCCAGCGATGGGAGTACGTTGGGGCCGTGAGGCCTTCGCGGCAGCATAGCCGGCCGCGGGAGGAGGGAGCAGGCAGTCCCGCTAGCGCTTGTTCGAGAGGCTGGAGCATGAAGAGCAGAGATTGAAGAAGCACGACAGCCATTGGATGGACATCCAACAGTCACTGCTCCCGTGTGTTGATTAAGTTAACAGGGCGTTGCGTGTGCGTCAACCTTTTTTTTATGAAAGCATACGCGTCAACCTGTAGTAGGTGCACAAGTCAGCCTCAAATCTGTGGAAAACAGCATACAGCCCATCTGCCATTATTTCTAATAATGTACAACCCATTTGCTAATTCTTAAGGTTTATTTGGAGCCCATCTTCTTTTTGTTAGCATTACACCCCATATTGTGGCCATGGTTAAAAAGTATCTGAAATTTTGCATATTTCAAAAGGTCAACTATTTTAATCCAGAAATACCGATTCACATTCAAACCATTTTGTAAAATTATTTATATAAATATAAAATCCAAATAATTGTCCATGCATAAAAATCAATGGAATTTAAGATCTTGTAATGAAAAAAAATTGAAACTAATTCCCGGTTTGATGTGTTTTAAAAAAGTATAGGCCTTTTCTGGGCAAACCGAATGAAACTCTCATCATCTTGAAAGATTTGGAGCCCAGCAGGGCCGATAAAGCAAGTAGGCCTTGTTTGGGTATTTCTTTAAAAAAAATAGAACTGGGCTAGCCATTTTTAGCAAGAAAAAAACACAACTAGGCTCATGATGTGGTAAACATAAATAAAACCCTGGCTAGATGGGCCACAGCCCCGTTGTTACCCTGATCCGTCTCTAAAAGTAGTATAAATAACAACTGCTTGTTCCTCAAAAAAAATCTGCGCGACTTGCTGGGTCCCTTTTGTCAGCCGCTCGTAGTGTAATTCTCTCGTTTATTGACTACGTGGACAATGGCGTGAGCCCCAGATGTCCAACCATTAGGAGGAACTATAATTTTGGGCTTGTACTATAGAGGCACTTGCTTGCGTACTGCCATGACACTGGTGGGTCCCTACTGTCATCCTCTCCACGTACAGTCATCTCCTTGTTCCTCTCGGTTGTTGACGACGTTGGCAACGCAAGAGGGCGGCGCACCGCGCACGGCGAGCGAACCAAGGCCGCAAGGCGGAGGACGACGACAAGGCCTCGGACGGAACGAACAGGAGCCGTTGAAGATGCGCCGGTCCATTCGCAGCGGAGGGGAGTACGAGGGTTGACTGGTTCGGGCACGGCTGCGTGTTGGGGCTAGCGTTGCCGGAGAATAACAGGACATGTGGGGGAATAGAGGGAGGGACTGGCCAACGTTGGAGGATACGTACGGTAGGGCGGCGGAAGCGCAGCCAGCCATGGGATGCGGGAGCAGGCGGAGCCGACGGGGTGGTTTGGTTTGGGCGGCTGGAAGAAGAAGAAGACAAGAGATAGAAGATACATGACATATGTTGGATGTCAATCCAACGGCTAGTAGGCAGAATCGTTTGTTGACTGGCTAGTAAGTCAGCACCACCTTGGATAGGCTATTTCCTCGCGGGTCCCAAATGTCAGAATTGAAATCTGTCACGGTCATGCAACCTTTCTTATAAAAATTTACAGCCCATTTGATGTGCTATTTCGAAATAAGTTTGTGGGTGCTAGTGGGGGCTAATCACTTGGCTTCTGTAATGCACAGTGAGCTCAAGCAGCCGGCGTGAGTGATGTTATTTCCCTTGGTTGTGATTTGTTACAATATTTCACTCTAAATTAAACGAATAGCAAGCCATTTGCCTTGTTTAAAAGAAAATATGACAGTCACAGCCGAGTTGAAAAGGGCAGGAACATCTAACTCCAGCTTACAAACTGTACAAAAGCACGATGGTTGATTGTTCATCAGGTTTACAAAAAAACCCAGATTGAAAAGGGCAACAACATCTAACCCCAGCACTGTTTTCGGCAGTCACAGTCAAATGGATCGGTCAGGTCCATAGAATGAACATCCTGGGTCGTAAAATTTACTGGATTATGACCACAATATGTTGTAAATAGAAGCCCGGCACGTTCAGAAGCTCTTTTGCCCACCTGAAACTCCTGTTTTTTGCTCTTCGACATACCCATCCGTCAAAACCATGATGCTGATAAACTTAAGCCTGATGGACAATAGAAACCTCGCATTCAGCAGGAAGAATGTGACAAATCTTGTGTTTGCATGGTTGGCTACATATCGTTCTATCGTTATTGTCTTCAATCGAATCTCATGAGAAGTGAGAAAATCCCGATGCTTACGAATCCACCGATTGGTTATAACTTTCTTACCCCATCCTGTTGCCTAAATAGACATGAAGATTGAAAACAGTTAAGGTCTAAAAGAAGAGTGTCGAAAGATCAACAGCTGAACGGTTAATTCTAGTACACTATATCCGGGCTTCCAATGTGCGTGAAATTATCACCTTTATATACAACTTCTCCAGACATGGAAAGCATTGCAGCAAGCCAATAATTTTGTTCAGATCAAAACTATTCATTTGGATATATAAGATCTTGATAGAATCCAACACCATTAATAGGCCATCCATGGAGAAACTCTTCATTGAGCATAGAACATAATATTAGTACAAAATGTGTACTCCAAGATGATATATAAATTATGCACAGAAATTTAAAATGCAGCTTATGGTTACAAGTGTAGATGATAATATAAAGTGCATGAAGAACTGTGGAGCCAATCACCATATTGAAATGAGCACAGAGATCATGTATTACACCCAAGGTCTCCAGTTTAGGCGCAGAGAGGACGGTTATTTGCAACGGTGAATAACTAGAATCAAGGATCAACCTTTGAAGTGAAGGGGCATCTTGGATGATGAGCTGCCTTCCGTCAAAAGAAATTCCAATTCATACAAGGTTAGGCGACTTTATTTATAGACAACCGATTCTAACTGTGAAAACAAGCACCAAGCACTCCAGCGCAGGGCAATTGGAGTGGATGATGTTGTGCAATGAGGCCTCCGATATACGAACCCGCACAATTGAAAGTTTCTTGAGAAATGGGAGTCGAAGGTTTAGTACCAGATTGTCTGGTAGGTAGCACAGCCCAAAGGTGGCGGTGTGGAGAGAGGAGGAAAACCACGAGATGGACATCGGAACTGAGGGCACAAGTTCATGGCATTCGGTATGTGGTATGTGATTTCAGGGAATAGTAGAACTCAAGCAGCTGTAGTTACTGTGAATTGAGGATTTCAGCCAGCGTCCACCGTGCAGGGCATGGTATGCTTGCTCGGTAGCATGACGGGATCTGAGAGGCTTTCAGCGGAGCCTGGTGGGAGGAGATGATGGCTCGGGGATTTCAAAATCATTGAAGAGAGATAGTGACGACGATCGAGATTAAGGGCATGGCGCTCCATAGAGGCGCCACCGAATTGAGAGGACTTGGGTGCGGCAGCAATCCTTGGTGGGGAGAAGCAAGATGATCTCCCCAAGGATGGCGTCCGGAGATCGCTGATCACGGTCCACCCGAGATTCTCTGAGTTCTGGGATCCGGTGGGGCGGGTCGCCGCTTCTCCCGTCTGCCGGGTCTGGGATCTACAACAGCGCCCGCTAGCAGGAGCCTCATCTTCTTGGCGCTGGGGTCAGCCGACTCCATTTTCCTCGAGGGCGTCACATCGCGTTCACAGATTTGAGCAGAGTAACAAATGACGAGCCTAGTTGTAGTGCGAGCGAAGAAGAAGGGGAGCTGGGGGTTTTCTGTAGGAGTGAGGAAGAAGGGGAGCTAGGGTTTTCTGTAGGAGTGAGGTGAGGAATTTGGGGTACGCAGTGGAGCGAGCTGGCGTGAGTGGGTGGGAGCGAGGAGGAAGAAGAGCACCCAGGATTTGGGGGGGTGTCTGGGTGTGGGTAGCGCCTAGAGAAACAATTACTACTAGTATAGTGGAGACACTCTACAGCTACCTAGAAAAACAATTACTACTAGTAGAGTGGAGACACTCTACAACACAGCTCCTCCTAGGTCATTGAAACGTCTCCCTCTACTGAATGATGTTATACTTTTGTTCACCGACATGCAGGCCATGCAGCGCACAGGCCCAAATGCCATCCACCAAATTAGAAGGCAGTATGCAGGCGGAGAGTCACCCGGTCGAAGGCGCGATGAACGACCCGTCGTATCACAAAACCCCACCTCCCATGATCAAAGTTTGTGGACGAAGAAACCATCATTTCACTCTTCGCTGAATCCCTTCTCCCTCACCGTCTTCAAGAAAGTCAACACTCGCATCTGCCATTGTTCTTCTCTCCCAGCGAAGGGAAGGTAAGCGGATCCGTGATGTTGGTATATTTTCGTTCGAGAGAAAAAGAACTTTTGCAAAGCGATAACGATCCTCACTCTCTTTTTTGTTTCATTGTCATTGCGAATGTGTTTTCCTTTCAGTGGTCTCCTAGTATTCGTCAGTTTCATGATGGACCAAGGAGAACCAGGCAAAGATCTGCCGATATTGGAGCAAACGTGGGAGGCTGATCCCCACGAGACAGAGAGCTCCAAGAAGATGGAGGCAACCACCGAGGTGACCCCAGATACGCTCACGGCCACTACTGAGATGGTCAACGCCCCGTTTGAGGTTACAGCCCCCGTGGCACTGCAGGAGCTGTTTTCCCCTTCGAGGATGTGTCCCCCATTGAGCTGCCCAAGGTGATTTCCTTCTTTGCTGATCGCGATTGTGGTTTTTCATCTAAGTATGTGGTGATTTTTTGGGAAAAGGAAGTATGTTGTGATTAATAATGCAAAATTTTATTAGCTTCGATGCCATGCTATACATAGTGGTTTAAATAACTTGTGTTTCTTATACTAAAAAGTAATTCAGAATTTGTTTTTATTTCAATTAGAGCCCTGATGCAGACAAGGATTGTGTGGTTGTGCATGTCACTCGCTATGAGGCGGACGACCTGAATATACACACGGGGAAAACAGAGTTCTTAGGCTGTTGGATCCTGGAAGCCATTTGCGGTTATACCAATGAAGAGGTGTATTCCAGCCTCACTGTTGGCAGGCGTGTTGTCCAGGTTGTACTAAAGCACAAGAAGTTCAAAGCTACTCCTTCGTTTGTGAGGCATACTATTCTTGTCAAGCTTACGCAGGAAGATGACGTGGCATGCCTCCACAAACAAGTTTATCAGTGGCAAGGCCACAAGGTTGTCTTCATGAAGGTTCACAGGATTGAGCTGCTGCGGGACGTCCTCGATGATGTTCACGGCAAGCTCCGTCTTGTGTCCAGCCCAAATTAGATTGAGGCATGAAATAGTTGCCCCAGCTAGTGTTTGATAGTAGTTTAGATTGTGTCTAATTATCCGAACCTTGCCTGTTATCGACCCCTCTGGGGCTAGTACTCTGTTTGAATCCATCTATGGGAACTGCTGCTACTTTTGTGTGCCCGTGAATCATATAAGCAACTATGTATCTTGTTATAGTGGTTCATGCAGTTAATTGAGGCCACAATGTAATAAATTCCAAATGTTCAACGCTAGTCCAGCGCTCATGTGGAACACTCACATGAAACTCGTCTTCATAAAAATCTTGAAAAGCATAAGTTAAGCAGTTTTATACATCTGAATGATTCATAAACCCACCCCCTTTTCAAAAAAAAAACAAAAACCCCAGCCACTGGAATGCTGACGCGTGGATGCCTTTTGGTCCCGGTTGGTGCTACCAACCGGGACCAAAGGCCCCCCTGCCTGGGCTCGGCGCATCGGCCACGTGGAGGACCATCTCTCCCGCTTCGTGTTAGAACCGGGACTAAACGGGGGAGGTATTAGTAACGGCCCATTAGTCACGGTTCACGAACCGGGACTAAAGGCCCTTACGAACCGGGACTAATAGGTGTTTTTCTACTAGTGTTTCCTCTTAGAACCAAGTCCTAGATTCATGCTACAGCTTTCCCACTTTCTTCCCTGTTTGAACCAACGCTTTGAGTTGACTGTATGAACTAGCTTTACTTCCAATAATAGTAGAAGTCTAGGTGGCTTTGGAACAGCGGACAGAAGTAGAAAAGGATCCACACGAAGGGGGAAGAGCTGGGGCAGTAGAGCAAGGCAGGTTTCGAAGGAATATATACCTGAGGGTCATCGGCATGTGGCAATGACAGCGTCGGGAGACCGCATCTTGGCCACAATACCGCAGGGTGGAAGTAGGGGTCGGAGGCCCTCCCGAGCCGACGCTCTCTCGGAGAGAACGACACGGCCGCTGATCGGGACACGCGGGCAGCCGTTGGTCTCCTCCCTCGCCGCCGACGACAGTGTGAACGATGCACCTACACCCCCTGCCCCGGTCGAGGTTGTCCGACCGGATTTGTGACTAGCCGTGAGCTGAGAGAGAGTGTGTGGCCACCTATGTCCTGCTTAGATATGGAGAGCACGAGAGAGTGAACGAGAGGAACCCTAGTAAAGCAAGCGCTAAGGCTCCTGCTTTTATATATAGTGGAGTGATTTTGTTGTACCGGCTTCAAAAAAATGTGCTCCTACGTGTCCCCGCGAGGGGGTGTGAGAGAACTAGTGTGTGCGTGCACCGCTTCTCTTCGTGAGAGTACAATATATACTATGCCCAAAGAATGTTCGCCGCAAGAGTAATAATATAAGTGTGTGACGTGTGAGCTAAAATAAAATATCTGCGCCGTCTTTTGTTTTTAGAAGTTACGAGGTAGGGTGTGAAGAGCACATATGTGCGTGATGTCTACCTGCAGATAGATGATGGGTGCCACGTGCGAGTCTGCGAGAGGACTCGGGAGAGTTGTGACTCGTGAGGGTGCGTGTGCGTGAGAGAGAGGGGGCACGTATCAATGCAATGCATGTGTCCATAAATCATTATCCAACAAACGTTCGCCACAAGCCTTTTCCAGATGAACGCCGTAAGAACCGTCAGATCGGCATCCGACAGTGTCAGTTTTGCCATGTCATTTAAGAGAACAGCCACTCCTCCTACACACAAATCTTCCACGTGAGTGTTAGCAACTGCTGTATGCTCTCTCCGTTCCGAAATGCAGCATATAGCTTTATTGAAAATTAGAACCTCGCAATCTTTTACCGAGTTTTCGTGTACCAAATTGCACATGTAGAATACCCTGTATATATCATTTCATTCATCTTCGTGAGGTAACTGTAAAGATGGGTGAGGAGTCTACAAAGAAAGACCATCGTATCACCCACAACAATTTCAACCATCCTTTAGTGTCGGGGAATATCATAGGAACTCTATATTATATGATTTTTATAGGTTTGTTTTCCTTTAGAGCCAATTGGTTCATAGGAATAGATTCATATACTCTACATTTCAAAGGAAATAAACATGATATCATTTCTATAGCTTTAGAGCCACTTGGTTCATATGAATGGATTCCTATACTCCCTTAATTTCAAAGGAAAATAAACATTAGTGTATATTCAATAGAAAAGTTCCTATGATATGAACCAAATTACATCTCTTTACTAATCCCTCCTCATAGGACTTGAGATACATGTCATCTCTAGATTCAATAGAAAAGTTCGTATGATGTGAACCAAATGACATCTCTTTTCCAATCCCTACTCATAGGAAATTAGATCCTCCATGTCATCTCTTTCCCTACAACTTCCATTTATACATGTTCTATTCCTAAATAGATAGTACAACCCACTAGTAGCTTTTTTCCAAAACATGCAACTATCGCACAAGAACTATATAGTGTGCCAATAACTTTGAAAGATGGTCGCTGGATGAAGCTAACCAGACAGTGCAGAGATGGGCAAATCCGAGCACTACTGGCCGTTGGATATCATCAACATTCCACTAGATCCGCCACATGTACAATTTAGAAGACTCCATGGTTGAACTTAAGCATAATGCACAAACCTCAAAAGACAGGCACTTCTCCTTTGTTCTAGAATCTTCTGTATCATAATTGATTATTTTTTTCTAAATGAATTGCCATTATTTGTTTTATTAATTTATGATTTACAATGCACAACCTCATGAATCTTAACATTTTTATAAAACTAATTGACTTTGAATGAAATGAACTATAAGAACTAAACGAACATCTACATCATGCATATATGACTCAAAGCTTTAAATGCTATAGTCACTACAAAAAAATACACTTCCGTGATGATATGTGTTTGTCACAGTAGGTCGCGTTTTTTGTCATGCATGTACATCCATGACAAATTTATGACAGAATCAAGATAGTCATACCTGTGATGTCGTAGAAGTGTTCCATGACATTACCAAAATTATCATCACGGAAGTGTCCACTTCCATGACGATAAATCGCGCGTCACAGAAATGCTTTCGTCAAGGGTGACCGAC
The DNA here is from genome assembly GCA_021605205.1 of Aegilops longissima. Classification (NCBI taxonomy): domain Eukaryota; kingdom Viridiplantae; phylum Streptophyta; class Magnoliopsida; order Poales; family Poaceae; genus Aegilops; species Aegilops longissima. The sequence continues at coordinate 1,354,793 of CM038680.1, read as the reverse complement.
ACGTGGCATCCACCGTAACGGAACGCCGTTAAGCTATCGGGTCGGGTTTTGGATCCGATAACCCGTTAACAGCCCCGACCAATGGGGATTTTCCACGTGTAAAATCATCATTGGCTGGAGGAAACACGTGTCGGCTCATCATTGGGACAGATGTCATCCACTCATTGGACAGAAGGCGCCTATGATACGTCGACACGAGGCACAACCAATCAAGTTTAAATGGGCCGGCCCAACTAAAGGCCAACAAGATTTGGCGGCCCATAATGGGCCGGCCAAGTTAAAGGCCCATGAGATTTTGCGGACTATAATGGGCTGGCCCAGCTAAAGGCCCACAAGATTTCACGGGCCATAATAGGCCGGCACATAATAGGACGACCTTCTCACAACATACCAGCTGAGACAAAGTTGTGAGAAGGCTTCTCTGAGCAAAGGGCCTCCCGGCAGGCTTAAATTTCCCGGAGTTCACTCTGGTTTTTTCTTGTTGCCACCATCCAGGGTTAGGTTCTCTCATTCCGTAATAACCAATTATAATTGTGGTCTCAATCGGAATCTGAACTAAACCATGCGATTATCTTGACTAGGTGAAATTCTTGTCCATTCCACTAAATTTAAGCACCGCTATTTGCAGAAATAAGCAGACCACAATGCCTCTTGTCCGTGCACCTGTCCAAAAAACCGCCGTGCAGCCGTGCTAGCTAGTCCTCGGTCCATGGATGAACTGGTAGAAAGTGCATTCCGGACTAGGATGCAGTTATTTTCGCTCATCCCTACACTGCAATCAGGAAGTAAAACGTACGAATCAGCTTCGTTTAGATTGCGTTGGTAATTCTACCTTAGTTACTACCAATGTAGGGATACCTTGAAGACGGGAGGTTAGACGACGACAACGAGGTATAGCCATCTCATTTTGCGCAGTTGTACTAAAACTGAGGTGTGTGCTTTTGATTGCGCGTATAGAAACGATACGGAGACAGACATCCCGAAACGATATGGAGACAGACATCCCTGTTTACGCAAATACGAAATATGGTTATTTAAACAGTGACGGATATTACTACTTTCCCCCGTTTCCTCTTAGAACCAAGTCCTAGATTCATGCTACAACTTTCCCACTTTCTTCCCTGTTTGAACCAACGCTTTGAGCTGACTGTATGAACTAGCTTTACTTCTAATAATAGTAGAAGTCTAGGTGGCTTTGGAACAGCGGACGGAAGTAGAAAAGGATCCACACGAAGGGGGAAGAGCTGGGGCAATAGAGCAAGGCAGGTTTCGAAGGAATATATACCTGAGGGTCGTCGGCATGTGGCAAAGACAGCGTCGGGAGACCGCATCTTTGCCACAATACCGCAGGGAGGAAGAAGGGGTCGGATGCCCTCCCGAGCCGGCGCTCTCTCGGAGAGAAATGCACGTCCGCTGATCGGGACGCGCGGGCAGCCGTTGGTCTCCTCCATCGCCGCCGACGACAGCGTGAACGATGCACCTACACCCCTGCCCTGGTCGAGGTTGTCCGGCCGGATTTGCGACCAGCCGTGAGCTGAGAGAGTGTGTGTGGCCACCTATGTCTTGTTTAGATATGGAGAGCATGAGAGAGTGAATGAGAGGAACCCTGGTAAAGCAAGCGCTAAGGCTCCTGCTTTTATATATAGTGGAGTGATTTTGTTGTACCGGCTTCAAAAAAATGTGCCCCTATGTGTACCCGCGAGTGGGTGTGAGAGAACTAGTGCGTGCGTACACCGCTTCTCTTCGTGAGAGTACAATATATACTATGCCCAAAGAACGTTGGCAGCAAGAGTAATAATATAAGTGTGTGACGTGTGAGCTAAAATAAAATGTGCGTGCCGTCTTTTGTTTTTTAGAAGTTCTGAGGGTAGGGTGTGAAGAGCACATATGTGCGTGATGTCTACCTGCAGATAGATGATGGGTGCCATGTGTGAGTCTGCGAGAGGACTCGGGAGATTTGTGACTCGTGAGGGTGCGTGTGCGTGAGAGAGAGGGGGCATGTATCAATTCAATGCATGTGTCCGAAAATCATTATCCGACAAATGTTTGCCACAAGCCTTTTCCTGATGAACGCCGTAAGAACCGTCAGATCGGCATCCGACAGTGTCAGTTTTGCCATGTCATTTAAGAGAACAGCCACTTCTCCTACACACAAATCTTCCACGTGAGTGTTAGCAACTGCCGTATGCTCCCTCCGTTCCGAAATGCAGCGCATATAGCTTTATTGAAAATTAGAACCTCGCAATCTTTTACCGAGTTTTTGTGTACCAAATTGCACATGTAGAATACCCTGTATATATCATTTCATTCATCTTCGAGAGGTAACTATAAAGATGGGTGAGGAGTCTACAAAGAAAGACCATCGTATCACCCACAGCAATTTCAACCATCCTTTCGTGTCGGGGAATATCATAGGAACTCTATATTATATGATTTTTATAGGATTTTTTTCCTTTAGAGCCAATTGGTTCGTAGGAATAGATTCATATACTCTACATTTCAAAGGAAATAAACATGATATCATTTCTATAGCTTTAGAGCCACTTGGTTCATATGAATGGATTCCTATACTCCCTTAATTTCAAAGAAAAATAAACATTAGTGTAAAAGTTCCTATGATATGAACCAAATTACATCTCTTTACTAATCCCTCCTCATAGGACTTGAGATACATGTCATCTCTAGATTCAATAGAAAAGTTCCTATGATCTGAACCAAATGACATCTCTTTTCCAATCCCTACTCATAGGAATTGAGATCCTCCATGTCATCTCTATCCCTACAACTTCCATGTATACATCTTCTATTCCTAAATAGATAGTACAACCCACTAGTAGTTTTTTTCCAAAACATGCAACTATGGCACAAGACCTATATAGTGTGCCAATAACTTTGAAAGATGGTCGCTGGATGAAGCTAACCCGAAGTGCAGATATGGGCAAATCCGAGCACTACTGGCCGTTGGATATCATCAACATTCCACCAGATCTGCCACATGTACAATTTAGAAGACTCCATGGTTGAACTTAAGCATAATGCACAAACCTCAAAACACAAGCACTTCTCCTTTGTTCTAGAATCTTCTGTATCATAATTGATTATTATTTTCTAAATGAATTGCCTTTATTTGTTTTTTACTTTATGATTTACAATGCACAACCTCATGAATCTTAATATTTTTATAAAACTAATTGATTTTGAATGAAATGAACTATAAGAACTAAACGAACATCTACATCATGCATATATGACTCAAAGCTTTACATGCTATAGTCACTACAAAAAAATACACTTCTGTGATGTTACGTGTTTGTCACAGTAGGTCGCGTTTTTTGTCATGCATGTACATCCATGACAAATTTATGACATAATCATGATAGTCATACATGTGCTGTCGTAGAAGTGTTCCATGACATTACCAAAATTATCATCACGGAAGTGTCCACTTCCATGACAATAGATCGCGCGTCACAGAAATGCTTTCATCAAGGGTGACCGACACGTGGCATCCTCCGTAACGGAACGCCGTTAAGCTATCGGGTCGGGTTTTGGATCCGATAACCCGTTAACAGCCCCGACCAATGGGGATTTTCCACGTGTAAATCATCATTGGCTAGAGGAAACACGTGTCGGCTCATCGTTGGGACAGATGTCATCCACTCATTGGACAGAAGGCGCCTATGATACGTCGACACGTGGCATGGCCAATCAAGTTTAAATGGGCCGGCCCAACTAAAGGCCAACAAGATTTGGCGGCCCATAATGGGCCGGCCCAGTTAAAGGCCCACGAGATTTTGCGGACTATAATGGGCTGGCCCAGCTAAAGGCCCACATGATTTCGCGGGCCATAATAGGCCGGCCCAGGTAAAGGCCCACAAGATTTTTGTGTGCCATAATGGGTCGGCCCAGGTAAAGGCCCACAAAATTCTCGCGGATCATAATGGGCCAGCCCAGCTAAAGGCCCACGAGATTTCACCTACATTAATGGGCCGGCCCAGCTATAGGCCCACAAGATTTTGAGGACCCTAGTAGGCCGGCCCATTAACTGGCTGCCATGTTTTGGGCCAAATGCTGGCCCATAATTGATCCGATCCATTAATGACCTGCCACGTTCCGGGCCTAGTAATGGCCCATATAAGATCCGGCCCGTTAAATGCCTCCCACTTTCTGGGCCAAATCACGGCCCAGATTAGGTCCAGCCCTTTAAGAGGCTTTGGGCTCAATTATGGCCCATATCAGATTCGGCCCGTTGACTGGACGCTATGCTTTTGGGCCCACTTGTTAAAGGCCCATTTAGTAATTCGGCCTGATATTAGTTTCGGCCTGTTAAGGGCCCATTTAACATTTCGGCCCTATATTAATTTTGACTTGTTAAAAGCCCGTCATATAGTTGGGCCTAACTACGACCCGGTTTGCATCCGGCCTGCTCGCAGCCGATATCTGATTGGGCCAAACAAGGACCGAGACAACTTTGGCTGTTAAAAGCCCGTGAATTGATTTGCACAATCATGGGCGGGGTCCATTTCGGCTGCCGCCGCCCGTGAACTATTCGACGCGTTTAGGCCCACCTACTTCTCGACCTCCTAAAGCCCATTGAGTTTTCTTGCGAAAAAGGGCGGGGTTACTCGGCCTATTAAAGGCCGAATCTACTAGTGGGCGGTTTGGCGGGGCCCATGATGCGGACCATACATCGTGATTGCATGATGGCCCGATTATGTACCGTAATTTTATGGTTTGGCGGTTTATCTGCGAAGATGTATATATATATAGTAAAATAACTGCAGCATCGTGAATAAGAAAAACCTGGACTATACAATAAAGAAATTACGGCATATTACATCCACTTGGGCATCAAAGTTAGCCACTATGATAATAAAGCACAAGCAGACAGCAGATTACATACCTTTGGGCATCAAAGATCGCCACTAGTGCAAATAAACACACCGACAAAATAATATACAAAACCATTGCACTTCAATAGAGTTCAAGAAAGGTTAGCCTATTTGGAGCCAGCAGCATAAGCAACTGAGCAAGATGATGAGACTGCGCTTGTTCAACACTTATATCTTCCTCACTCGAAAGATAAACAAGCGAGATGGATGACGGGTTTTGCACATAAAAGTATCAGTCTTGACAATTCATCACATTTCTTCTTGTGAATAAAGTGACACTTTGTTTAAAATTGCATTAACACAATATAGTATTATTCAGGTCAAGACATGGCAGGAATTGACATTGTGAAGGAGTTGGCAGCTTCACGACACCACTGGATTACAGATCAAGAACTCATAAGTATCAATGGTTAGTGTGATGTCAATTTAACCCATTTCAGATTGGCAAATAAAGCGGCGGTTTAAATAATAGTAGAATGATATGACATTGTTCATAGTTAAGACATTGCAGAATATGACATTGTGCTGTAGTGGGTAGGTTCACCACACCTTTGGATTACGGATGAAGAACGAAGCATACATGCGGTGCAAAAGAAGATCACTTGCTCTGTATAGTTTAATTTACATGGTATGAAGAAGGAACTTGGTTGTACAACTGAAAACTTAAATTGAGAAGGACAAACTTTTGTTTATGAACTACTTAATAAACTTTAAACATGCAATTTGATGCAAACACCAAAAATAAACAACTATTGCAGTCATGCCTAACCAAATATACACAACAAAGTTTGAAGGCTTGAGAAGGACAAACTTACATTCTTGGTGAAGACAGGCTCTATAAAGCCCTTGTCCATCTTGATGGGGGGCAATTCAAGAAGTTTAGCACGAATGTTCTTCATAAGCATTGCCTTTATTCTACATTTTGTTAAGAGTAAATATAGATGTGATAATATCCAAAAAATGGAGAATATTTAAGATAAGATGAAGAGTGATGCTACATAACCAAGTAGCTATAAATGTATGTGCAGCGATACAGGCAAAAGGCACAGCCAGAGCAATGCTGTGCTAAACTTCTTGATACCAACCTTATGGTAAGAGTAAATATAGATCGATGTGTAGAAAATGGAGGCAAAGGAAAATAAGCTGCAAAGTGATGGTACATGAACAACTACTGTCAATATAAGTACAGCGATAAAGGACAGCATGTACTTACAAGAACAATGCAGAGCTAAAAATTCATTGGCATTGGATATATTCTACACTAATGTAACCATTCATACAGATCAGATAATTTGGGCGAACAATTGATAAGCAAGCTATCATGCATACTGCTGTCACATAATGAACCAGGTATGTATGCAAGTCTTGTGATCTGAGGACAACAGTACTAACAAGAGCAAAGCAGCGGGCAGCATATTTGCGATATCCTGTCGTTCTTTTCAAACCGGAATTCTTCTTCGAGATGATTTCCTGCAAAAAATATCCGTAAGGCACATGCGGAAAAGTAGAAGTTCAAATTGTCATGTGATTTCATAGACAGTACCTCATCCTGGGAACGAGACCAGTGCATAACAAGGTTTTTCCATTCAATGTCTTCTAAATTTAGCACAGGAGACTTCACCAGAAATTCGTTTATAGACTTTCCATCAAAGTTTGATTTCCTCAGGTAACACCGATACTACTGCAATGCTTCCTTGAAAAGCACAAGCAAGCTTTGCTCGTCATGACTATCCAGATTGACCCTCACCTAGTTACAACAATGTAATGTAAATCATTGATGTGTTCGATCAGCATAAAATAGGAAAATAATAACTATGAATAATAGCACTTACACGTAAGTTGGACAGGAAGATGTGAAAATGGTGTTTGTCTTCACTATAATCTTCCCATGATGGGAATATATGCACATAGTCCCTAACAACATTGAAAGTATTTTCTTTTAAACTGGGAATAAATGGGATGGGGTTCCAATCTGCAGGAATTGGCCGTCTCTGCAGTTGGGATAGGTCTTCGGCCGGTGGACTTGCTGTACTTTTTGCTGGAGTGGGATTTTTCCGTGGTACGGCTGGTGCTACGGCAAATGAAATCGGTATACCTTTTGCTGGAGTGCAGGTCCTGTGTGGTGGGGCTAGTGGTGTGGCCAGTGAAGTATGGGTACAGTCTGCTGGAGTCGGTCCTATGTTTTGTGTCACTGGTTGCAACCAATATAAGTGGGGCGCTGTCTGATTTCTCCGACACCACCATGTTTTTCAAGGACTTTGCTGGTGCTCCTTCAGATTCGGCAATCACCCTCTTCCTTTTTGATGTCTGATGCACAAGAACAACATTTGAGTGGAAAAACATGGTATGACGACAGATGGAATATGTATTGATAATGGATGGGCATAGCATCTCGAGTTATATGATGAGTAAACTAAGCAGATGGCGGTGCAACAAAGTAGAAGAAATGCAAGACAACATATGCAAGATCTGCATAATCAATAAAACCTTGCCAAATTAGAACAGGCACCTTGATGGGTGAACAGGACAGGCCATCGCCTTTGACTCCTCGAGGTTAGAATAGTCATTAGAATGATATTCGAACAAGAATCAACAGGTGTGGAGCGTCTGAGTTTCATTGCTTCCAAAATGGCACTCAATGCCTTGGTGCCAATTTTGTAAGTCATTGCAGTGTTCCACAATATTCTTACGATCTTGGGATTCGATATTCACTATAATTGCGTATAATATCTAAGAACCATGAAAACATAAATAGTTGTGAGATTATCTTTGTAATGCAGATGATATTCTAATATAGGGGCGCCCCTGTAAACACTTATGTGCTATCACTGGATTCTGATGAGAGAGCTCATGTGTGTTGTAATATCGTGCGTGCATTTATATAATCTGGCACAAGTACACAAAAAATAGGCTCCAGAAGTAAGGATAGCTGGCAGATGATAGGTTCATAATATATTGTATAGATAGTTTATTGCCAAACCATGATAACAAGAGCACACAGCAACTAGGTAGATCATAGTGTACATAACAGGGGTACACCATAACCGCGATATATAAATCGGGAAAGTGGAACTGGCTTGAAAATACGGTGTTGTATTGCCCCTAGTAATTGAAAGCCTATCGATTGCGTCTGAGGCCAGCACTATCGAACATGGTAAAGAAGAGCAAGCAGATTTTGGATAATAAAATGTTGGTTGCGCGGTGCTCACACATGATGAACGAGGCGCATTAAGAATGCAACTCCAGTTGTCTCGACCATTTCAGGCGGTTGGATGAAGATCCTCGTCTCTAACCCTTCTTCTTCCTCGTCTGTGATTCTCCCCATCTGAGAACACCTTGCAGGGCGCCCGGCGGACCACCGCTCCCACCGCCAGTGTTCCTCCGCCACCCCACACCCCACCAGCGTCGAGTTTTCTTAGTTCGTGAGGCCCCACAACCACCCGAGCCCCTTGGATCGCACCGCGAACTCCGTGAGCTCTGAAAAATCGGTAGCCCAAATTTGAAATTTAGTCTCTGTGATTTAACTAGTGTGGAATATAAAGGGAAAACCATAAGCATTGGGAGTATAGTGTTGGCGTGCCATGGCGGATCTGAAGGTGCAAACCGGACAAAGGCAAATTCGCAACCAAGACAAGAAATCAGAGTAAAGTAGTGGCGATCTATTTTCTTGCTGCGATAAATAAGTTGAGCGAATCTGAAAAGTACCGCCTCAGTGCGGCGCCGTGTCTGCGTCTGGTGAGAATTTGACGGTGCTCTTGATAGCGATGGCTGTCGGCGCGTGGAAGCAGGTCTAGGAGGGTAGCGGTGGCGGCAGGCGCGGTGGGCGAGACGGTCGTAGGGCGGCGCCGTCAAGGTGGACGACAGCGGGGATGAAGCGAGAGGGCGGGATGCAAGGATCCCGGTCCGAAGGCGTGGATGAGAGAGGTCGATCTCTTGTAATGGAAGGAGGCGTCGGGGTATCAGCTCCGGCATGGTGGAGGAGGACGGAGGTGGATGGGGTGGTGGACGGCGGGCGGACGGCGGACGGAGGAGGGTGGGGTGGAGAGGTGTTTTGGCACCCACGGATCTGAATGGGGAAAAGGAGGTAGAGAGGAAGGGGGGAACCATGTAGTCAGGGCGCGCTTGTCTCAAATGCGAGGAAATTTTCAAACTTAGCCCCCGTTTCAAATTTCTACTACATCACTGCAACATTAATCGGTTGGGGATAGGACGGTAATCTCGCATACATCGAATATTTGCCGACGAGAGTTTGTTTTTGGCGCCCACCGTGTATGAATATGAATCGGGAGGGAGTCGATTTCGGCCGTGGGCACACTGTGTATTGGCGCCCACCGTGTATGAATCCACGTTTGGGTGAAATTACAAACCTACACCTATCGAAACCTATAGAAATCCAGCAGATAGGCTTTGCGCGACAGGGATAGGCAGTAGTGATTTCCATCTCGCAGATTTTAGTTTCGGGCGGTTACTGTGACTTTCCCCGCTTCGTTCAAATTTTGCACAGTGCACGTTTACCGTGCCAACTCAATTCGAATCACGTTTGTATTCTATTATTCTTTTTCGGGCGGGATCCATTTTCAATTGGAATTACATTCTATATACATCATTTTTTTTACATATATACTTTCAAAAGCACAACACCATTTATACATAAATATGGTTTACAAATGGCATGATCTCAGATTCATAAGGTTGTATCCATCAATTTGGATTTTCAAATATTTGAAACCACTTTATGTTGAAATCCAATGTATGCATTCCTCGCTAACTGTCTCCAATTAATGTGTGTTTCATGCGGGTTTTTTTTACTTCTCAAACATGTATAATGTGTTTCACACATGCAACATATAGTGTAATCATGTTTAGACACAAATTGCATATAAACCATGCATTGTTTGTAATTGAAGAATCTATGGATCACCATGATAACCCACAAGTGTAGGGGATCGCAACAGTTTTCGAGGGTAGAGTATTCAACCCAAATTTGTTGATTCGACACAAGGGGAGCCAAAGAATATTCTCAAGTATTAGCAGCTGAGTTGTCAATTCAACCACACCTGGAAACTTAATATCTGCAGCAAAGTTTTTAGTAGCAAAGTAATATGATAGTGGTGGTAACGGTAACAAAAGTAAAGACAGCAAAAGTAATGTTTTTGGTATTTTTGTAGTGATGATAACAGTAGCAACGGAAAAGTAAATAAGCGTAAACCAGTATATGGAAAACTCGTAGGCACCGGATCAGCGATGGATAATTATGCCGGATGTGGTTCATCATGTAACAGTCATAACATAGGGTGACACGGAACTAGCTCCAGTTCATCAATGTAATGTAGGCATGTATTCCGTATATAGTCATACGTGCTTATGGAAAAGAACTTGCATGACATCTTTTGTCCTACCCTCCCATAGCAGCGGGGTCCTATTGGAAACTAAGGGATCTTAAGGCCTCCTTTTAATAGAGAACCGGAACAAAGCATTAGCACATAGTGAATACATGAAGGATCGTAACACATAATAGGTGACTATAGACTTGCAAGATAGGATCAAGAACACGCATATATTCATGAAAACATAATAGGTTCAGATCTGAAATCATGGCACTCGGGCCCTAGTGACAAGCATTAAGTATAGCAAAGTCATAGCAACATCAATCTCAGAACATAGTGGATACTAGGGATCAAACCCTAACAAAACTAACTCGATTACATGATAAATCTCATCCAACCCATCACCGTCCAGCAAGCCTACGATGCAATTACTCGCGCACGGTGGTGAGCATCATGAAATTGGTGATGGAGGATGGTTGATGATGACGATGGCGATGAATCCCCCTCTCCGGAGCCCCGAACGGACTCCAAATCAGCCCTCCCGAGAGAGATTAGGGCTTGGCGGCGGCTCCGTATCGTAAAACGCGATGAAACTTTCTCTCTGATTTTTTTCTCCCCGAAAGCCAATATATGGAGTTGGAGTTGGCGTCGGAGGGCATCGAGGGGGCCCACAAGGTAGGGGCGCGCCCGGGGGCGTGCCCCCCACCCTCGTGGACAGGGTGTGGGTCCCCTGGTCTTCATCTTTGGCGAGGATTTTTTATTATTTATTATAAGATATTCCGTGGAGTTTCAGGTCATTCCGAGAACTTTTGTTTTCTGCACATAAAACAACATCATGGCAATTCTGCTGAAAACAGCATCAGTCCGGTTAGTTCCATTCAAATCATACAAGTTAGAGTCCAAAACAAGGGCAAAAGTGTTTGGAAAAGTAGATACGACGGAGACGTATCAACTCCGCCAAGCTTAAACCCTTGCTTGTCCTCAAGGAATTCAGTTGACAAACTGAAAGAGAAAAAGAAAAACTTTTTCAAACTCTATTTGCTCTTGTTGTTGTAAACATGAAAAGCCAACATTCAAGTTTCAGCAATTATTATGAACTAACCATACTCACAATAACACGTAGGTCTCACAATTACTCATATCAATAGCATAATCAGCTAGCGAGACATCATAATAAAACTCGGATGGCAACACTTTCTCAAAATAATCATAACATGATATAACAAAATGGTATCTCGCTAGCCCTTTCTGAGACCGCAAAACATAAATGCAGAGCACCTTTAAAGATCAAGGACTGACTAAACATTGTAATTCATGGTAAAAGAGATCCAATCAAGTCATACCCAATATAAACCAATTATAATGAATGCAAACGACAGTGTGCTCTCCAGTGGGTGCTTTTTAATAAGAAGGGTGATGAATCAACATAAAAGTAAATAGATAGGCCCTTCGCAGAGGGAAGCAGGGATTTGTAGAGGTGCCAGAGCTCGATTTTGAAATAGAGGTAAATTATATTTTGAGTAGCATACTTTCACTGTCAACGCAACAACTATGAGATGGCTGTATCTTCCATACTACATTCATTATAGGCAGTTCCCAAACAGAATGGTAAAGGTTTATACTCCCCTTCCTCCAGAAGCATCAATCCATGGCTTGCTCGAAACAACGAGTGCCTCCAACATTCAACGGGTCCCAAGGGGAGTTTTGTTTAATTATTTTGATTTGCTTTGATCTTTTTGGAACATGGGACTAGGCATCCCGGTTACCAACCCTTTCTCGTGAATGAGGAGCGGAGTCCACTCCTCTTGAGAATAACAAACCTTGCATGGAAGATATAGGCAGCCGTAGTTGCACATGAGCTGCTCGAGCATACAAAACAGAATTTCATTTGAAGGTTTGGAGTTTGGCACATACAAATTTACTTGGAACGGTAGGTAGATACCGCATATAGGAAGGTATGGTGGACTCATAGGAACAACTTTGGGGTTTAAGTAGCAATTAGTACAGGTGAAGGCTAGCAAAAGACTGGGAAGCGACCAACTGAGAGAGCGACAACAGTCGTAAACATGCATTAAAATTAATTTACACCGAATATAAGCATGAGTAGGATATAATCCACCATGAACATAAATATCATGAAGGCTATATTTATTTGATTCAACTACATGCGTGAACATGTGCCAAGTTGAGTCACTCAATTCATTCAAAGGAGGATACCATCCTATCATACCACATCATAATCATCTCAATAGCATGTTGGCACGCAAGGTAAACCATTATAACTCATAGCTAATCAAGCATGGCACAAGCAACTATAATCTCTAAATGTCATTGCAAATATGTTTACTTCATAATAGCTGAATCAGGAACGATGAATCATCATATTTACAAAAACAAGAGAGGTCGAGTTCATACCAGCTTTTCTCATCCCAATAAGTCCATCATATATCATCATTATTGCCTTTCACTTGCACGACCGAACGGTGTGTATAATAATAAGAGTGCACGTGCATTGGACTAAGCTGGAATCTGCAAGCATTCAACTCAAGAGAGAAGAAAAGTAATATGGGCTCTAAGTTAAATAAACGATCATGCATATGAGAGCCACTAAACATTTTCAATATGGTCTTCTCGAGCCCCAAAGAAAGGAAAAGAAGTAAAAACTATTTACACGGGAAAGCTCCCAACAAGCAAAAGAAGAACAGGAAATATTTTTGGGTTTTCTTTTTAATTATTACTACTACAGCAGGAAAAAAAATACTACTAATTCTTTTGTTTTTTTCTAAGGTTTATTAAACACACAAGAAGAAAGCAGGAAAAAGAAAATAAACTAGCATGGATATTACGGTGAAAGAGTATGAGCACCGACATCTAGCAATGAGTGTGTGTGAGCATAAATGTAATGTCGGTGGGAATACGTACTCCCCCAAGCTTAGGCTTTTGGTCTAAGTTGGTCTATTGCCAAGGATAGCCTGGCTGATACCCGTAGGTGTGGCTGGGATCGTACTGCGATGCAGCTGCTATCGCCTCCTGAATTGCAGTGTGGCGTCGAGCTGCCTCCGCTCTACTCTCATATTCATCTGCCTCCTCTCTGGTAATAATATATTTTCCTCTTGCCTGAAAATCAAAGAAGGTAGGAGCAGGAAGAGCAACACGGACCACATGCCGTTTGTTAAAGATTAGTCGATACTGGTAAGGTTGTCCAGTCCCCTCAATGAACTGGTGAGAAAACATAGAATCAAGTTCCAAATAAGAAGGGAGTAACTCCATATCACCCTCACGAATGTCTACATCAAGAAAATTAGCTAAGCGGGTTGCATAAATTCCTCCAAAGAAATCTCTGTTACGTCTATTAAGATGCAACCTACGAGCTACAATGGCTCCCATATGATAAGCTTGGTCCCCTAACACAGCGCTTCTGAGAATGCTGAGATCAGGGGCACACATGTGACATGCTTCATCCTTAGCATTTATGCATCTACCAATGAAGAGAGCAAAATAATGTATAGCAGGGAACTGAATGCTCCCTATAGTGGCATGCGCTATATCTCTAGATTCCCCCAGAGTTATTCTAGCAAGAAAGTCTCTATATTCAGATTTAGGGGTATCCCTGATACTACCCCAAGATGGAAGTTTGCATGCAAGAGTGAAATCTTCTAAGTCCATGGTATAAGATTTGTCATAAAGGTCAAACATGACTAAAGGAGAATTACACGAAGATGAAAAATTAAACCTCCCCACAAATGAACTTGTGAGGTAACGATACTGGGGGCATTTATCAGCTTCAAAGTCCTCAAGACCGGCATTACGCAAATATGCGTAGAATTCTTCTTTAATTCCCACTTGATTCATAAAATTTTCGAAGGCCATTCACAGGGCCTCACGGAGGCGTCTCTTAGTGGTTCCTCGTCACCATCACGCATTGCAAGCACAGGACCTTGCTTCCTTGAAGAACCACCTTGGAACATCCTCCTAAGCATATTGTTTTCTCTGTAAATAATTCTGAAATTTGTAGTAACTTCAAACAAAAGTGAACCAACTTCAATAAGACTGATAGCAACTACTCATACAAGTGCCTAGAGCATATATCAAGCATTAGAACTACTTGGAACCATATAAATTTGACATGCAAGTTGAAGGACATGGTCACCTATGCATCACAAATTTGCAAAGAATAAAGCACTAGAACAAAAACTAATTGGACCAATGGAGGAGTCACATACCGAGGAACAATCTCCCCAAGCAGTTTTACGAGAGGTGCTTTGAGCAAGGAGATCGAAAATCACAGCAACAGGGGCTGGAACTCGTGCTTGAGTTAGTTTTTCGGGTTTGTGTGAGGCAGAGGAAGAAGATGGGTGTAGGGATAAGTGGAGGAGGGCCACCATGGGCCCACGAGGCAGGGGGGCGCGCCCAGGGGGGTAGGGCACGCCCTCCACCCTCGTGACCAGGTGGCAGCTCCCCCCGCGGTAATTTTTGCACAGTAAATCCTCAAATATTCCCGAAAAATCATATTAAATTGGCATGGCATTCTGAGGACTTTTATTTTCGGGATATTTTTATATTGCATGGATAAGTCGGGAGACAGACAGAGAAATACTATCTTACTTTATTTCTACTAAGTAACAGAAAATATAAAGAGGGTACAGAAAGTTTTGCTTCTAGTTTCATCTGTCTCATGCTCATCAAAAAGAATCCACTAACAAGGTTGATCAAGTCTTGTTAACAAACTCATTCCGATAATCATGGAACCGGAGAAATTTCGAATAACACTATGTTACCTCAATGGGGATATGGACATCCCCAATAATAAGTATATCATATTTCTTCTTGACAGTAGGAAGAGGAAATTCAAAACCTCCAAATATAATCGATGGAATTTTTCCAATAGAGTTGATACTATAAACTTGAGGTTGTTTCCTCGAAAAGTGTACCGTATGCTCATTACCATTAACATGAAAAGTGACATTGCCTTTGTTGCAATCAATAACAGCCCCTTCAGTATTAAGGAAAGGTCTTCCAAGAATAATAGACATACTATCATCCTCGGGAATATCAAGAATAACAAAGTCCGTTAAAATAGTAACATTTGCAACCACAACAGGCACATCCTCACAAATACCGATAGGTATAGCAGTTGATTTATCAGCCATTTGCAAAGATATTTCAGTAGGTGTCAACTTATTCAAGTCAAGTCTACGATATAAAGAGAGAATCATAACACTAACACCGGCTCCAAGATCACATAAAGCAGTTTTAACATAATTTCTTTTAATGGAGCATGGTATAGTAGGTACTCCTGGATCTCCAAGTTTTATTGGTATTCCACCCTTAAAAGTATAATTAGCAAGCATGGTGGAAATTTCAGCTTCTGGTATCTTTCTTTTATTTGTAACAATATCTTTCATATACTTAGCATAAGGATTTATTTTGAGCACATCAGTTAATCGCATACGCAAAAAGATAGGTCTAATCATTTCAGCAAAGCGCTCAAAATCCTCATCATCCTTTTTCTTGGATGGTTTGGGAGGAAAATGCATGCGTTTCTGAACCCATGGTTCACTTTCTTTACCAAGTTTCCTAGGAACGAAGTCTCTTTTATCATAATGTTGATTCTTTGATTGTGGGTTATCAAGATCAATAGCAGGTTCAACTTCTACATCATTATCATTACTAGGTTGAGCATCATCATGAACATTATCATTAACATTTTCACTAGTTTCATGTTCATTACCAGATTGTGTTTCAGCATCAGACATAGAGATATCATTTGGATTATCGAGTGGTTTAACAATAGGTTCACTAGAAGTTTGCATAGTTCTATCATTTTTCTTTTTCTTCCTTTTAGAAGAACTGGGCATATCTATATTATTTCTCTAAGAATCTTGCTCGATTCTCTTAGGGTGGACTTCAGGATACAAAGGTTCCTGAGTCATTCTACCAGTTCTAGTAGCCACTCTAACATCATAATCATTTTTCTTACTATTCATTTCATTAAGTATTTCTTTCTGAGCTTTAAGTACTTGTTCTACTTGAGTGGTAACCATAGAAGCATGTTTGCTCACAAGTTTATGTTCACCTCTAATATCAGTCATATAATCACTCAACCATTTAATCATAAAGGTATTCTGTTTTAATTGTCTACCAAAATAAGCATTAAAGTCATCTTGCTTAAACATAAAGTCATCAAACTCATCCAAGCACTGACTAGCAATTTTAGTAGGAGGGACTTCAACTTTATCATATCTATAGAGAGAATTTACCTTTACTACCTGTGTCGGGATATCGGGAGGTTCTTCAGTAAATAAGTAATTGAGATCATATACTTCTTCAACAGGCGGTAAATTAAGACCATGTATTTCTGCAATAGGAGGTAAATTCTTAACATCTTCAGCTTTAATACCTTTTTCTTTCATAGATTTCTTTGCCTCTTGCATATCTTGGGACTGAGAAATAGAACACCTCTCTTCTTGAGTTGGTTTAGGAATAGGCTCGATGGTGGCTCGGGAGCTGGCTCGGGAGTTGGCTCAGGAGGTGCCCAATTATTTTCATTTGTCAACATATTATTCAATAAAATTTCAGCTTCATCCGGTGTTTTTTCCCTGAAAATTTCAGCACAACTATCCAGGTAGTCTCTGGAAGCATCGGTTAGTCCATTATAAAAGATATCAAGTATTTCAGGTTTCTTAAGGGGATGATCAGACAAAGCATTAAGTAACTTGAGAAGCCTCCCCCAAGCTTGTGGGAGAGTCTCTTCTTCAATTTGCACAAAATTATATATATCCCTCAAAGCAGCTTGTTTCTCATGAGCAGGGAAATATTTAGTAGAGAAGTAATAAACCATATCCTGGGGACTTTGCACACAACCATGATCAAGAGAATTAAACCATATCTTAGCATCACCCTTTAATGAGAACGGAAATATTTTGAGTAAATAAAGGTAGCGCGATCTATCATTATTAGTAAACAGGGCAGCTATATCATCTAACTTACGAAGATGTGCCACAACAGTTTCAGATTCATAGCCATAAAAAGGATCAGATTCAACCAAAGTAATTATATCTAGATCAACAGAAAAAATCATAATAATCCTGATCAGGAACACAGATAGGTGAAGTAGCAAAAGCAGGGTCGGGTCTCATCCTACCTCTAAAAGATTCTTTACTCCATTTAATTAGCAACCTATTACGTTCACGACTATCCTGGCAAGCAAGAACAGCTTCAGTAGATTCAACATTAAAAAGATAACCCTTAGGAATAGTAGGTCTATTTTCATCATCACTAACATCATCGTGTTCAGTTTCAATAATTTCTCTTTCTCTAGACCTAGAAATTTGTTCATCTATAAATTCACCAAGAGGCACAGTAGTATCAAGCATAGAAGTAGTTTCATCATAAGTATCATGCATAGCAGAAGTGGCATCATCAATAACATGCGACATATCAGAATTCATAGCAGAAGCAGGTTTAGGTGTTGCTAGCTTACTCATAACAGAAGGTGAATCAAGTGCAGAGCTAGATGGCAGTTCCTTACCTCCCCTCATAGTTGAGGGATAAATTGTTGTCTTAGCATCTTTCAAATTCTTCATAGTGTCTAGCAGATATAAATCCCAAGTGACTCAAAGAAAAGAGCAATGCTCCCCGGCAACGGCACCAGAAAAAGGTCTTGATAACCCACAAGTATAGGGGACCGCAACAGTTTTCAAGGGTAGAGTATTCAACCCAAATTTGTTGATTCGACACAAGGGGAGCCAAAGAATATTCTCAAGTATTAGCAGCTGAGTTATCAATTCAACCACACCTGGAAACTTAATATCTGCAGCAAAGTGTTTAGTAGCAAAGTAATATGATAGTGGTGGTAACGGTAACAAAAGTAAAGACAGCAAAAGTAATGTTTTTGGTATTTTTGTAGTGATGATAACTGTAGCAACGGAAAAGTAAATAAGCGTAAACCAGTATATGGAAAACTTGTAGGCACCGGATCAGCGATGGATAATTATGCCGGATGTGGTTCATCATGTAACAGTCATAACATAGGGTGACACAGAACTATCTCTAGTTCATCAATGTAATGTAGGCATGTATTCCGTATATAGTCATACGTGCTTATGGAAAAGAACTTGCATGACATCTTTTGTCCTACCCTCCCGTGGCAGCGGCGTCCTATTGGAAACTAAGGGATATTAAGGCCTCCTTTTAATAGAGAACCGGAACAAAGCATTAGCACATAGTGAATACATGAACTCCTCAAACTATGGTCATCACCGAGAAGTATCCCGATTATTGTCACTTCGGGGTTGTCGGATCATATCACATAATAGGTGACTATATACTTGCAAGATAGGATCAAGAACACACATATATTCATGAAAACATAATAGGTTCAGATCTGAAATCATGGCACTCGGGCCCTAGTGACAAGCATTAAGCATAGCAAAGTCATAGCAACATCAATCTCAGAACATAGTGGATACTAGGGATCAAACCCTAACAAAACTAACTCGATTACATGATAAATCTCATCCAACCCATCACCGTCCAGCAAGCCTAAGATGCAATTACTCACGCACGGTGGTGAGCATCATGAAATTGGTGATGGAGGATGGTTGATGATGACGACGGCGACGAATCCCCTCTCCGAGCCCGAGCGGACTCGGATCAGCCCTCCCGAGAGAGATTAGGGCTTGGCGGCGGCTCCGTATCATAAAACGCGATGAAACTTTCTCTCTGATTTTTTTTCTCCCCGAAAGCCAATATATGGAGTTGGAGTTGGCGTCGGAGGGCATCCAGGCGGCCCACGAGGTAGGGGGTGTTGGGGAACGTTGCAGAAAATAAAAATTTTCCTACGGTTTCACCAAGATCCATCTATGAGTTCATCTAGCAACGAGTGATAGGAGTGCATCTACATACCTTTGTAGATCGCGAGCAGAAGCGTTCAGGTGAACGGGGTTGAGGGAGTCGTACTCGTCATGATCCAAATCACCGATGACCAAGTGCCGAATGGACAACACCTCCACATTCAACACACGTACAGAGCGCATGACGTCTCCCACGCCTTGTGTAACACCCCGGATGCAACTTTCCATATTCGGAACTCCAACTCTTGCCTTTTCCGGAGATGTGTTATTTTATTTCCTTCGTGGTTGGGTTTTTGTCTGTTGTTTTGCTTTTGTTCTTGTTATGCATCTCGTCTCATAGCATCATATGCATTTCATCTGCATGTTTTTTCAAATCTTGCATCCGTTCGTAGTTGCCGCGTTCCCCCCCCCCCCCCTTGCCTTCGTTGTCCCTCTCGAGAGCAACCGTTCATTTGTTGTCCGACCGTTTGAGCCTCTCTGCACAGCCCACCTAGTCCAGCCTCCTTCCCCTCTTCGCTTCCGGAGTTGTCCGATGCGACCGCACGGTCCGAAACCCTCTCTGCACAGTGCATCCAACCCCCCCTCTTGTGTGCGTCCGAAACCTGCCCCGAACCTAACCAGCTCAGTCATCTCCGTTGGATTCGGATCATCCCCAAACATCTATTAAACATCTGCGTTTATTTGTTGGACTCCCCTAAGCCATTTATCTTCGATGGTCCGATTACGATCGGAGGGGCCAAACCTATTCTAATCTCCCTCTTTCTTTATATATATACTCCCTAGTCTAAATTAGGCCAAACCCTAAATTCTAGGGAGTCTGTCCCATCCATCCACCCATTCCCGAGCCGCCGCCACCTACCTACCTTTTTCTTCCTCGGGATCTCCTCATTCCGCAGCGTCCTCCCGAAGCACCAACCAGCCTCCACCTTCTCCTCGTCCAGGAGCATCTGCTCCTCTGCCCGAGCCCCCCCTGCCTCGGCCCCCAGGCCGCGCCCTCCGGCGACCAACGCCGCTGCCGGCGACCACCACCAGGAACAGCGCCGCCTCGCCTCCCTTCCATTCTTCTCTTTTTCCTCCGTCTCTCATCTCGTTTCTGACCTCGCAGAGACCTCCCAGGGAGCCCGCCATGGCGTCCAGGGGGCTTCAAGCACCAGCAGCCGCCTGTACGGAGCCGTCGTCCTCGACCCCTTGACCTCCTCCGCGCCTCCCCATCATCATCTCCGGCGCCAAGCCGCCTCCAAGCTCTGCCTCGCCGGAGTTCCCGCATCGCCGTTCCCGTCCGTCCCCGCGTCGTCCTCCTCATCCGGCGCCGTTCAAGCCCATTCCCGGCCAGATCCGTCGGCCTGGAGACCCGCGCCCCTGCCGGACCTCCTCTGCTCCGCCTCTCCTCGCCAAACCTGCTCCGTTCCCGGCGCCCTCCGCCTCGCTTGCCGCGTGGAGCTCCAAGTCCCCGGCCACCGTTCCATGCCGTCGAGCCTCGCCAAGTCCTCCCCGCGCCTGGGTCCGCGCCCCTCCGTTCCTTGCGCCGCCAAGGTTCCCGCCGGTGCCGCCGCGTCGACCTTCCGGTCGCCCTCACCTTCGCTGCTGCTTTGCTCCTGCATCGGGCCGCTCCAAGCCAGCCTCTGCTTCCCCTGCTCCAGATCGAGCGAGCCAGGAGAGCGCCCGTTGACTTGCCTCGTCGCCAGGTGGGTCGTGCGCCCCGCAGCCAGCGCTTGGGCCACTTCTTGAGCCAGGCCCAGCCGAAGCCAGCCAGGCCCAGCGCGCCCCTCTGCCTGGCCTCCTTCCCACCGAGCTGGGCCGAGCCCAATGTGAGCCGCTCTCCCAGCCCAGCAGTGCACCAGATTCGGCCCGTGCATATTTTTTTTCCCAGATCTGCGATTTAACCTTATCCAGTGCATTTCAGGTTTTGCAGTAAAGTCCTTGCACTTCATGCATATAATAACTCATGATCTGTGCATCATATGTAAATAATTTATATATGTAAAATGCTCAGAAAATTGTGTAGATTAATAATATGTCATTTCCGTCCATGTTTAAATGTTTAAATTGATGTTTGCATTAATTTGCTAATAATGCCATGTTAAAATGTTTTATTTCATAACTAAATAACCGTAACTCGGAATTAAATGTTCTTTATATGTAAATGGGGTAGAAAAACGCCTAGTTTAACATGGTCCACTTTATTTTTCTGTTTAACAACATTAAAATTATGTTTAGGGCAGATCAGTACCGAATCTAAAATATTGCACATGAGGATTTTCCGGAATTGTTGTTTCTTATTTCCGGCCTCATTTAAACTTGCCTAGATAGGTAGTTTCATCATGCTTCACCTCTTGCCATGTTTAATAACATTTAATATTGTTGAGTACCTAACCGAGAGAGAACTAAATAAGTGTTGTGGTGTTCCTTCAATATGCAACTCGTTGCATATTGAGCTCCACTTAACTTGTAGTGTTGTTTGTGCATATTGCCATGCCATGCCTCATTAAACCGGACATGCATCATATTTGTTTGTGCATCATGCCATGTTTATGATTGTGTGTTTACTATGTTGTTTGCTTCTTTCGGTTTGCTTCTCTCGTTAGCTTCGGTTCGTTCGGAGTTGTGAGGATTCGCTCGACTCGCCCGTTTGTCCTCTTCATGGACTTGATCTTCTTCCTTGCGGGATTTCAGGCAAGATGACCATACCCTCGAAATCACTTCTATCTTTGCTTGCTAGATGCTCGCTCTTTTGCTATGCCTATGCTACGATGCCTACCACTTGCTATATCATGCCACCCACATTGCCATGTCAAACCTCTAACCATCATTTCCTAGCAAACCGTTGTTTGGCTATGTTACCGCTTTGCTCAGCCCCTCTTATAGCGTTGTTAGTTGTAGGTGAAGATGAAGTTTGTTCCTTGTTGGAACATGGAGATGTTGTTCCTTGTTGGAACATGTTTACTTGTTGGGATATCACAATATATCTTATTTAATTAATGCATCTATATACTTGGTAAAGGGTGGAAGGCTCGGCCTTATGCAGTGTTTTGTTCCACTCTTGCCGCCCTAGTTTCCGTCATATCGGTGTTATGTTCCCGGATTTTTGCGTCCCTAACGCGTCGGGTGATTTATGGGACCCCTTGACAGTTCGCTTTGAATAAGACTTTTCCAGCAAGGCCCAACATTGGTTTTACATTTGCCTCACCTAGCCTTTTTCCCTTGGGAGTCGCGCATCCCGAGGGTCATCTTTATTACCCCGGACCAGTGCTTCTCTAAGCGCTGCCCGAACTAAGTAGACTGCGGGGCCCCTCGTGGCACCTCGAGGTTTGGTTTTACTCGTAGGATGTCTCATCCGGTGTTGCCACGAGCGAGATATGTGCAGCTCCTATCGGGATTGTCGGCGCATCGGGCGGTCTTGCTGGTCTTGTTTTATTGCTGTGAAATGTCTTGTAGCAGGATTCGAGACTGATCGGGCTTCCGGGAGAAGGTCTATTCGCCGTTGATCGCGAGAGCTTATCATGGGCTAAGTTGGGACACCCTGCAGGGTTTAAACTTTCAAAGCCGTGCCAGCGGTTATGTGGCAGATGGGAATTTGTTAATGTCGGTTGTAGAAAACCGAAGTTGATCTTAATTAAAATACACCAACCGCGTGTGTAACCGTGATGGTCTCTTCTCGTGGAGTCCGGAAGTGAACACGGTGTTGGAGTTATGTTTGGCGTAGGTTGTTCTAGGATCACTTCTTGATCATAGTTGTTCGACCGTGCTTTGCTCCTCTTCTCGCTCTCTTTTGCGTATGTTAGCCACCATATATGCTAGTCGCTTGCTGCAGCTCCACCTCACTACCTGTCCTTCCTTTAAGCTTAAATAGTCTTGATCTCATGGTGTGAGATTGCTGAGTCCCGTGACTCACAGATACTTCAAAACCAGTTTGCGGTGCCGATGAAACCGTGCGGGTGATGGACCCGAGCTCAAGGAGGAGCTCGATGAAGATCTTGTTCTTTGTGTTGTTTCGTTTGAGTTGATCGAGTAGTGGAGCCAGTTGGGACGATCGGGGATCTGTGTAGCATTTGGGGTAGTCTTCTTTTATTTTGGTTCCGTAGTCGGACCATGATTGTATCTGTATGATGTAATGTTTTACTCATGTATTGTGTGAAGTGGCGATTGTAAGCCAACTATGTATCTCTTTCCCTTATGTATTACATGGGTTGTGTGAAGATTACCTCACTTGTGACATTGCTTTCAATGCGGTTATGCCTCTAAGTCGTGCTTCGACACGTGGGAGATATAGCCGCATCGAGGGCGTTACACCTTGATCCAGCAAGGAGGAGGGACAGGTTGATGAAGATCCAGCAGCACGACGACGTGGTGGTGGATGCAGCAGGGTTCCGGCAGAGCTTCGTCGAGCTTCTGCGAGAGGGAGAGGTGTAGCAGGGGAGAGGGAGGCGCCAAGGGTTCAGGGTGCGGCTGCCCCTCCCCCCCCCCCCACCTTTATATAGGCCGCTGGGGCGCCCGGCCTGAGATGAGATCTCCCAAGGGGGGGCGGCGGCCAAGGGGGGAGGCTTGCCCCCCAAGGCAAGTGGGGCGCCCCCCACCCCTAGGGTTTCCAACCCTAGGCGCAGGGGGGCCCAAGGGGGGGCGCACCAGCCCACCAGGGGCTGGTTCCCTCCCCACTTCAGCCCACGGGGCCCTCCGGGATAGGTGGCCCCACCCGGTGGACCCCCGGGACCCTTCCGGTGGTCCCGGTACAATACCGGTGACCCCCGAAACTCTCCCGATGGCCGAAACTGCACTTCCTATATATAATTCTTTACCTCCGGACCATTCTTGAACTCCTCGTGACGTCCGGGATCTCATCCGGGACTCCGAACAACTTTCGGTTTGCTGCATACTCATATTCATACAACCCTAGCGTCACCGAACCTTAAGTGTGTAGACCCTATGGGTTCGGGAGACACGTAGACATGACCGAGAAGGCTCTCCGGTCAATAACCAACAGCGGGATCTGGATACCCATGTTGGCTCCCACATGCTCCTCGATGATCTCATCGGATGAACCACGATGTCGAGGATTCAAGTACCCCCGTATACAATTCCCTTTGTCAATCGGTATGTTACTTGCCCGAGATTCGATCGTCAGTATCCCAATACCTCGTTCAATCTCGTTGCCGGCAAGTCACTTTACTCGTACCGTAATGCATGATCCCGTGACCAGACACTTGGTCACTTTGAGCTCATTATGATGATGCACTACCGAGTGGGCCCAGTGATACCTCTCCGCAATACGGAGTGACAAATCCCAGTCTCGATCCGTGTCAACCCAACTGACACTTTCGGAGATACCTGTAGTGCACCTTTATAGTCACCCAGTTATGTTGTGATGTTTGGTACACCCAAAGCACTCCTATGCTATCCGGGAGTTACATGATCTCATGGTCTAAGGAAAAGATACTTGACATTGGAAAAGATCTAGCAAAACGAACTACACGATCTTGTGCTATGCTTAGGATTGGGTCTTGTCCATCACATCATTCTCCTAATGATGTGATCCCGTTATCAACGACATCCAATGTCCATAGTCCGGAAACCATGACTATCTGTTGATCAACGAGCTAGTCAACTAGAGGTTCACTAGGGACATGTTGTGGTCTAAGTATTCACACGTGTATTACGATTTCCGGATAATACAACTATAGCATGAATAAAAGACAATTATCACGAACAAGGAAATATAATAATAATCCTTTTATTATTGCCTCTAGGGCATATTTCCAACAGTCTCCCACTTGCACTAGAGTCAATAATCTAGGTACATTGTGATGAATCGAACACCCATAGAGTTCTGGTGTTGATCATGTTTTGCTCGCGGAAGAGGTTTAGTCAACGGATCTGCGACATTCAGATCCGTATGCACTTGGCAAATTTCTATGTCTCCATCTTGAGCATTTTCACGCATGGACTTGAAGCGACGCTTGATGTGCCTGGTCTTCTTGTGAAACCTGGGCTCCTTGGCAGGTGCAATAGCTCCAAAGTTGTCCTGAAAGAGTTTGATCGGCCCGACGCATTGGGTATGACTCCTAGGTCGGTGATGAACTCCTTCACCCAAATTGCTTCATCGCTGCCTCCGAGGCTGCCATGTACTCCGCTTCACACGTAGATCCGCCACTCGCTCTCGCTTGCAGCTGCACCAGCTTCTGCCCCACCATTCAACATATACACGTATCCGGTTTGTGACATAGAGTCATCAGATCTGTGTCGAAGCTAGCATCGGCGTAACCCTTTACGACGAGCTCTTCGTCACCTCCATAAGCGAAACATGTCCTTAGTCCTTTTCGGTACTTCAGGATATTCTTGACCACTGTCCGGTGTTCCTTGCGGGATTACTTTGGTACCTCCCTACCAAACTTACGGCAAGGTTTACATCAGGTCAGTACACAGCATGGCATACATAATAGACCCTATGGCTGATGCATAGGGATGACACTCATCTCTTCTATATCTTACTGTCGTGGTGGGACATTGAGCCGAGCTCAATTTCACACCTTGTAATCTGAGCAAGAACCCTTTCTTGGACTGATCCATTTTGAACTTCTTCAATATTTTATCAAGGTATGTGCTTTGTGAAAGACCTATGAGGCGTCTCGATCTATCTCTATATATCTTGATGCCTAATATATAAGCAGCTTCTCCAAGGTCCTTCATTGAAAATTCTTATTCAAGTAGGCCTTAATGCTGTCCAAAAGTTCTATATCATTTCCCATCAAAAGTATGCCATCTACATATAATATGAGAAATGTTACAGAGCTCCCACTCACTTTCTTATAAACGCAGCTTCTCCATAAGTCTGCATAAACTAAACGCTTTGATCATCTCATCAAAGCGAATGTTCTAACTCGAGATGCTTGCACCAGCCCATAAATGGATCGCTGGAGCTTGCATACCTTGTTAGCATTCTTAGGGTCGACAAAACTTTCTGGCTGCATCATATACAGTTCTTCCTTAAGATAGCCGTTAAAGAATGCCGTTTTGACGTCCATTTGCCATATCTCATAATCATAGTATGCGGCAATTGCTAACATGATTTGGACGGACTTCAGCTTCGCTACGGGAGAGAAAGTCTCATCGTAGTCAACCCCTTGAACTTGCCGATAACCTTTAGCGACAAGTCGAGCTTTATAGATGGTCACATTACCATCCGCGTCCGTCTTCTTCTTAAAGATCCATTTGTTTTCTATCGCTCGCCGATCATCGGGCAAGTCTGTCAAAGTCCATACTTTGTTTTCATACATGGATCCTATCTCGGATTGCATGGCTTCTAGCCATTTGTTGGAATCTGGGCCCGCCATCTCTTCTTCATAGTTCGAAGGTTCACCGTTGTCCAACAACATGATTTCCAAGACAGGGTTGCCATACCACTCTGGTGTGGAACGTGTCCTGGTGGACCTACAAAGTTCAGTAGCAACTTGATCCGAAGTACCTTGATCATCATCATTCATTTCCTCTCCAGTCGGTGTAGGCACCACAGGAACATTTTCCTGAGCTGCACTACTTTCCGTTTCAAGAGGTAGTACTTCATCGAGTTCTACTTTCCTCCCACTTACTCCTTTCAAGAGAAACTCTTTTTCAAGAAAGGATCCGTTCTTGGCAACAAAGATCTTGCCTTCAGATCTAAGGTAGAAGGTATACCCAATGGTTTCCTTAGGGTATCCTATGAAGACGCATTTTTCCGACTTGGGTTCGAGCTTTTCAGGTTGAAGTTTCTTGACATAAGCATCGCATCCCCAAACTTTTAGAAATGACAGCTTAGGTTTCTTCCCAAACCATAATTCATACGGTGTCGTCTCAGCGGTTTAGGCGGTGCCCTATTTAAAGTGAATGTAGCTGTCTCTAGAGCGTATCCCCAAAATGATAGCGGTAAATCTGTAAGAGACATCATAGATCGCACCATATCCAATAGAGTGCGATTACAATGTTCGGACACACCGTTACGCTGAGGTGTTCCAGGTGGCATGAGTTGTGAAACGATTCCACATTTCCTTAAGTGTGTACCAAATTCGTGACTTAAATATTCTCCTCCACGATCTGATCGTAAGAACTTTATTTTCCGGTCACGTTGATTCTCTACCACATTCTGAAATTCCTTGAACTTTTCAAAGGTCTCAGACTTGTGTTTCATCAAATAGACATACCCATATCTACTCAAGTCATCAGTGAGAGTGAGAACATAACGATATCCTCCACGAGCCTCAACGCTCATTCGACCGCACACATCGGTATGTATGATTTCCAATAAGTTGGTTGCTCGCTCCATTGTTCCGGAGAACGGAGTCTTGGTCATTTTGCCCATAAGGCATGGTTCGCATGTGTCAAATGATTCATAATCGAGAGATTCTAAAAGTCCATTAGCATGGATCTTCTTCATGCGCTTGACACCAATGTGACCAAGGCGGCAGTGCCACAAGTATGTGGGACTATGGTTATCAACTTTACATCTTTTGGTATTCACACTATGAATATGTGTAACATCACGTTCGAGATTCATTAAGAATAAACCATTGACCATCAGAGCATGACCATAAAACATATCCCTCATATAAATAGAACAACCATTATTCTCGGATTTAAATTAGTAGCCATCTCGTATTAAACGAGATCCTGATACAATGTTCATGCTCAAACTTGGCACTAAATAACAATGATTGAGGTTTAAAACTAATCCCGTAGGTAAATGTAGAGGTAGCTTGCCGACGGCGATCACATCGACCTTGGAACCATTCCCGACGCGCATCGTCACATTGTCCTTCGCCAGTCTCCGCTTATTCCGTAGCTCCTGCTGTGAGTTACATATATGAGCAACGGCACCGGTATCAAATACCCAGGTGTTACTACGAGTACTGGTAAGGTACACATCAATCACATGTATATCAAATATACCTTTAGTGTTGCCGGCCTTCTTGTCCGCTAACTATTTGGGGCAGTTCCGCTTCCAGTGACCCTTCCCTTTGCAATAAAAGCACTCAGTCTCAGGCTTGGGTCCATTCTTTGACTTCCTCCCGGCAACTGGCTTACCGGGCGCGGCAACATCCTTGCCATCCTTCTTGAAGTTCTTCTTACCCTTGCCCTTCTTGAACTTAGTGGTTTTATTGACCATCAACTCTTGATGTTTTTTCTTGATTTCTACCTCTGCTGACTTCAACATTGAAAATACTTCAGGAATAATTTTCACCATCCCCTGCATATTGTAGTTCATCAAAAAGCTCTTATAGCTTGGTGGGAGCGACTGAAGGATTCTGTCAATGACCGCCTCGTCCGGGACGTTAATGTCCAGCTGGGACAGGCGGTTGGGCAACCCAGACATTTTAATATGTGCTCACTGACAGAACTATTTTCCTCCATCTTACAACTATAGAACTTGTCGGAGACTTCATATCTCTCGACCCGGGCATGAGCTTGGAAAACCATTTTCAGCTCCTCGAACATCTCATATGCTCCGTGTTGCTCAAAACGCTTTTGGAGCCCCAGTTCTAAGCTGTAAAGCATGCCGCCTTTGAGCGAGGGAGTAATCATCGACGCGTGACTGCCAAGCGTTCATAACGTCTTGGTTCTCTGGGATGGGTGCTTCACCTAGTGGTGCTTCTAGGACATATTGTTTCTTCGCAGCTATGAGGATGATCCTCAGGTTCCGGACCCAGTCCGAATAGTTGCTGCCATCATCTTTCAGCTTGGTTTTCTCTAGGAACGCGTTGAAGTTCATGGTGACATGAGCGTTTGCCATTTGATCTACAAGACATTTTGCAAAGATTTTAGACTAATGTTCATGATAATTAAGTTCACCTAATCAAATTATATAATGAACTCCTACTCATATTTGACATCCCTCTAGTCATATAAGTGTTACATGATCCGAGTCGACTAGGCCGTGTCCGATCATCACGTGAGATGGACTAGTCATCGTCGGTGAACATCTCCATGTTGATCGTATCTTCCATACGACTCATGTTCGACCTTTCGGTCTCTTGTTTTCCAAGGCCATGTCTGTACATGCTAGGCTCGTCAAGTTAACCTAAGAGTTTTGCATGTGTAAAACTGTCTTACACCCGTTGTATGTGAACGTAGGAATCTGTCACACCTGATCATCACGTGGTGCTTGAAGCATTTAACTTTAGCAGCGCGCAGTTAGGAGAACACTTTCTTGAAATTATTATAAGGGATCATCTTATTTACTGCCGTCATTCTAAGTAAACAAGATGCATAAACATAATAAACATCACATGCAATTATATAGAAGTGACATGATATGGCCAATATCATATAGCTCCTTTGATCTCCATCTTCGGGGCTCCATGATCATCTTGTCACCGGCATGACACCATGATCTCCATCATCATGATCTCCATCATCGTGTCTCCATGAAGTTGCTCGCCAAATATTACTTCTACTACTATAGCTAACGGTTTAGCAATAAAGCAAAGTAATTACATGGCGTTGAATCAATGACACGCAGGTCATACAATAATTAAGACAACTCCTATGGCTCCTGCCGGTTGTCATACTCATCGACATGCACGTCATGATTCCTATTACAAGAACATGATCTCATACATCACAATATATCATTCATCATTCATCACAACTTTTGTCCATATCACATCACAAGGCAATTGGTGCAAAAACAAGTTAGACGTCCTCTAATTGTTGTTGCATCTTTTACGTGGCTGCAATAGGGTTCTAGCAAGAATGTTTTCTTACCTACGAATAACCACAACGTGATTTGTCAACTTCTATTTATCCTTCATAAGGACCCTTTTCGTCGAATCCACTCCAAGTAAAGTGGGAGAGACAGACACCCGCTAGCCACCTTATGCAAGTAGTGCATGTCAGTCGGTGGAACCTGTCTCACGTAAGCGTACGTGTAAGGTCGGTCTGGGCCGCTTCATCCCACAATACCGCTGAAGCAAAATAAGACTAGTAGTGGCAAGAAAGTTGACAACATCTACGCCCACAACAAATTGTGTTCTACTCGTGCAATAGAGAACTACGCATAGACCTAGCTCATGATGCCACTGTTGGGGAACGCTGCAGAAAAAAAACATTTTCCTACAGTTTCACCAAGATCCATCTATGAGTTCATCTAGCAACGAGTGATAGGAGTGCATCTACATACCTTTGTAGATCGCGAGCGGAAGCCTTCAAGTGAACGGGGTTGAGGGAGTCGTACTCGTCGTGATCCAAATCACCGATGAACAAGTGCCGAACGGACATCACCTCCGCGTTCAACACATGTACGGAGCGGATGACGTCTCCCACGCCTTGATCCAGCAAGGAGGAGGGATAGGTTGATGAAGATCCAGCAGCACGACGGCGTGGTGGTGGATGCAGCAGGGTTCCGGCAGAGCTTCGCCGAGCTTCTGCGAGAGGGAGAGGTGTAGCAGGGGAGAGGGATGCGCCAAGGGTTTAGGGTGCGGCTGCCCTCCCTCCCCCCCCCCTTTAAATAGGCCCCCTGGGGGGGCGCCGGCCCTGGAGATGAGATCTCCCAAGGGGGGGGGGGCAAGGGGGGAGGCTTGCCCCCCAAGGCAAGTGGGGTGCCCCCCACCCCTAGGGTTTCCAACCCTAGGCGCAGGGGGGCTGGTTACCTCCCCACTTCAGCCCACGGGGCCCTCCGGGATAGGTGGCCCCACCCGTTAGACCCCCGGGACCCTTCTGGTTCCCGGTACAATACCGGTGACCCCCGAAACTCTCCCGATGGCCGAAACTGCACTTCCTATATATAATTCTTTACCTCCGGACCATTCCGGAACTCCTCGTGACGTCCGGGATCTCATCCGGGACTCTGAACAACTTTCGGTTTGCTGCATACTCATATTCATACAACCCTAGCGTCACCGAAGCTTAAGTGTGTAGACCCTACGGGTTCGGGAGACACGTAGACATGACCGAGACGGCTCTCCGGTCAATAACCAACAGCGGGATCTGGATACCCATGTTGGCTCCCACATGCTCCTCGATGATCTCATCGGATGAACCACGATGTCGAGGATTCAAGTAACCCCGTATACAATTCCCTTTGTCAATCGGCATGTTACTTGCCCGAGATTCGATCGTCGGTATCCCAATACCTCGTTCAATCTCGTTGCCGGCAAGTCACTTTACTCGTACCGTAATGCATGATCCCGTGACCAGACACTTGGTCACTTTGACCTCATTATGATGATGCACTACCGAGTGGGCCTAGTGATACCTCTCCGCAATACGGAGTGACAAATCCCAGTCTCGATCCGTGTCGACCCAACAGACACTTTCGGAGATACCTGTAGTGCACCTTTATAGTCACCCAGTTACGGTGTGACGTTTGGTACACCTAAAGAACTCATACGGTATCCGGGAGTTACACGATCTCATGGTCTAAGGAAAAGATACTTGACAGTGGAAAAGCTCTAGCAAAACGAACTACACGATCTTGTGCTATGCTTAGGATTGGGTCTTGTCCATCACATCATTCTCCTAATGATGTGATCCCGTTATCAACGACATCCAATGTCCATAGTCAAGAAACCATGACTATCTGTTGATCAACGAGCTAGTCAACTAGAGGCTCACTAGGGACATGTTGTGGTCTAAGTATTCACACGTGTATTACAATTTCCGGATAATACAATTATAGCATGAATAAAAGACAATTATCACGAACAAGGAAATATAATAATAATCCTTTTATTATTGCCTCTAGGGCATATTTCCAACAGGGGGCGCGCCCAAGGGGGAGGGGCACGCCCCCCACCCTCGTGGATAGGGTGTGGGCCCCCTGGTCTTCATCTTTGGCGGGGATTTTTTATTATTTATTATAAGATATTCCGTGGAGTTTCAGGTCATTCCGAGAACTTTTGTTTTCTGCACATAAAACAACATCATGGCAATTCTGCTGAAAACAGCGTCAGTCCGGGTTAGTTCCATTCAAATCATACAAGTTAGAGTCCAAAACAAGGGCAAAAGTGTTTGGAGAAGTAGATACGACGGAGACGTATCACACCAATATTGATAAACTTTATAACATTACACGTGTGCCCAAATTCAAATGAATATGCATGTTTGATACAATAATTTGTGTTATGATATTATCGATATCGTAATCTCCAGTTTAAATATTTGAATCCCCTTTAATCTAGATATTCGTCTCATATAGCTATCAATCATGCTTATATAGGACTATCTCTCTGGACCTATACGCGTTCATCGTCTCTCAGGCATCTTTCGTGCTACCTTTATGTCGGCAATGATCTTTTATCTTAAGCATGCGCGGTACTCTCTCCATCGACCTTCATCACTCTATCTCTCTCTAAGTATATCTAGCTCCCTGCTATGTGTCTCTAGCTATGATTCTCCATGTGGAATCTCTTTCTCTCACACAAACACAAAACTTTGTCTCCACAGGTCTCATTTCTCTCAACTATTCCCATGTGTGTCACTCAGACACCCCTCATCTGAGAGATGTCTTTCGCTCCTTAGATATGAGAACCTCGACTCTTCCTCTTCAATATCTCTTTCTCACACACAAACACAAACTCTGTCTCCCAGTGTCTCATATTTCTCCATTGTTCTCTTCTATGTAGCTCAAACACACCCTCTCTCCCTAGAGATATCTTGCGTTCCCTCATATGTCTCTCTAGCTATCACTCTCGTTGTGAAATATCTTTCTCTCTCGCAGACACAAAACTCCGTCTCTCTGGATCTCATTTCTCTCTGATATTTGTTTGTATGTGACTCACATGCACCCTCTCTCTATCTCTCTCACACCCACAAACATAACCCAGCCTTCTGATCCACTCGACTCCTATCTCTACCGCACACTAGCTAGCATCTTTATCTTTCTATTTATCTGTTTCTCCATCAACCTTCTTTCTCGCCCTCACTCTTGATTCTTATCACGCACACTACATATGTTTCTCTCTACATGCATGCAGTCAAGTGCCCTCTCACATACATATATAACTTCACCCTTTGAACCACCCGACGGTCGTCTTCGACACCAAAACTAACGGATGTCTCTCTAGCTAGCATCTCCATCTCTGTATCTATCTGTAGTTTCTCCGTCAACATTTCTTTCTCGCACGGAGTCTTGCTTCCTATCACCCACACTATATATGACTATCCATACATATGCATTTATATGTTGATCTCTTTTGCACAATCGTTATACTCACCCCCTCTGCTCGCCATAGATGCATGCTCCAGCCCACGCCACTATCTCTTAAAGACAAAAACACATGCTCAATTGTCGGGCCTTCTTCCCTGCATTCTCACATGCATGCATATTGTCATACCGATCCGTCTCTCCCATGTCATTGATCTTAGGACTTATGTCTTCTTTCTTTTATCTCGATCATGCTTGGCCTTTACACACACATCCCACGTATACATGTATACCTCTCACACATGCACGTTCAAGGTCTCTATGTCTCCATACGTAGTTAATTACCCTCAATCCTAACGCCACACCGAATCGTTCTCATCTTTTATGCACATAACTTCCGCCTGGATGGGCAAAAAAACACTCACACTTAACAATATCCTTCTAGCTACCCACCCCCCGCCCCCATCGCCTCTCACTCTTCCCCTATATCCCCGAAACCAATAAGACCATCCCTTTGTTTAATTCCCGCCTACATGCACCATCGATATATAGTAGTCTTCCGTGGTGTCTCTCGAACAAACACGTTATCTCAATGTTGACTCCTCTCATGCGCACGCACCTTCTCTTCCCTCCTACGGGCATTTTCTCTCTCGCACCCCATTGTTGGTGGCCTCTGCCATACACATCACCTCTCTATGATGAAGCCAGGCACACTTAAATTACATCCGCCACAGAGGACCCCGGGGCACACACACACGCACGCGCACACACACACACACACACACACACATGCACGCACGCACCACCCACTACTAGGAAAAGGCCTACTAATGGCGCACCTAATTTGGCCATTAATGGCGCATTAGTGGTGCGCCATTAGTGCCACGCCATTAGTATATTTTACTAATGGCGCACCACTAATGCGCCATTAGTATCTGTATACTAATGGCGCACCACCGATCGCCATTAGTATATACAACAGTCGCCATTAGTATGCCTCCCGAGGGCCATGTATACCAGTGCTTTGGCATACTAATGGCGCTGCGGCAAGATCGCCATTAGTAACGTCGGCATACTAATGGCGCACTGTTTAATGATGCGCCATTAGTATCCTTTGGCATACTAATGGCGCAGTGTGATGTGATGCGCCATTAGTATGAATATTAGGTTTTTTTAATTTTATTTTTTTTCTGTTTTTTGCACAGGTTACAAAATGTATAATTGGACAAAATATAGACAGCACACATCAACAACAGATTCATCTAATACAATAGAAGATTAGTCTCTGAATACAATTCATCATATTAGTTTCTGAATACAATTCATCATATTAGTCTCTGAATTGAAAAGACCGAACAAAGATAGAACATTATATTACAAGTCTCGAGACCGCGAGTAGCGAGTTTGTCTTCACATTACAAGTCGATATCGATCATCTAAACTAACATCACATAGAAGAGAGCTGCGGTCATCACGATGAAACTCGTCTTCATCCGGTTCCTCCAACGCTCCCTCCCCTCTCCCGCTAGATAGCGGGCATATCTAGATTCGGCCTCGGCCCTAGTGGTGTACGCTTTGTAACTGTTACCGCTGAATCGGTGAACCTGTCTCCGACACTCCTCCCGATCGTCGTAGACTCAGGAACCTTACCCTTGTACCACGACATACGACGGCATTGCTATGCACTAGCCAAGCGAAGCGTTAGTACCAATTCACAGACAATACATAAGCAATATATAAGTATGCAACGAGCGATCGGAGAGAAAAGCAAGACATTAATAGCATCAATTACATCTAAGTTGAGCGACTCTCGAAACCAAAGAGACATACTACAAGTTCATTAAAGTTTAATTACAACATGAGCCAATCGATGTTTCAGAA
This sequence comes from Aegilops longissima, assembly GCA_021605205.1. Classification (NCBI taxonomy): domain Eukaryota; kingdom Viridiplantae; phylum Streptophyta; class Magnoliopsida; order Poales; family Poaceae; genus Aegilops; species Aegilops longissima. Next base: position 1,319,731 of record CM038680.1, on the reverse strand, counting down.
CTAGACACAGCATCACCGCTTTCGACTCGACTCAAGGGACGGGAGCGTGGATGAAGCCGCCGTCTATCGTGGGAGTCATGAAAGAGCGGCGTTGTCAGCCTGCATTTGTAGCATTGTGTGGATGTCACTGTTGGACGGTTGATTTCTGAGGTAGAACTGCCCCGAGGTACGAAGGACATCTTGATGGATGATTTCCGCAAACTCCGACTGGATGCGAAAGAATTCTTGTCTGATGTCCGCGTCCTGGATTGCTGACACGCTCGCGGCCCAATCTTTTCGTTTACTCGGTAGCAGAAGTTGATGATGGTCCCGTACGATCACCCGCATGTGATGGATGGTGTAGTAGGCACCCTTCTGACCGCCAGGCGGCTGCTTGACGCAGCAGAACGTCTTATTGTGGGAGAACACGTGCTTGCCGTACTTACGAATAGGCCTGGTGAAGGTGCCTCCATATTGGGCGTAGCCGGGGAGAACATCATCAAGAACCTTCTTGACATTTGTGTAGTCTATGTTCGACTGACGGTCCGGGTCGAAATACGTGGCCATGGAATGTTTGGGGCTTAGGAGGATGAGCGTGCAATGTGTGTCACTGCAGAAAACACGGAATGTTAAAAGAAAAACGATCGAAATCTAAGAATTCATATGTTACGGGCCGGTTGAGGGGAGGACTTACTCGGGAAAGTAAGGCACGAGGAAGTTATCCTTATCTTGGTTTGCGAATGGCGCCTTGAGGTAAGAACTCGCGACTTGCGGTCCCCAGCGCTGCCCAAGATCTTGGCACGCATGTAGAAGGGGTCGACTATCACGATGTCCGGGATCTTGTCGCGAATGATCCACATCTCCATACTCAGCGAAAATAGCGAGCGAAGGTGTAGTGCAGCGGATGCAGGTTCAACATAGCGTGGATGTCATCAAACCACAGGGGCGATCGTGCGCCCGATGGAGTTATCCACAAAGCCATTGCCCTCGGCACCTTGGCCACGCAAAACGGGTATGCCACATCCTTCTCTCGAGACGCCGCTTCTCCAAAGAAAGAACACTGTCATGCAGACTCCGCATAGCACCGGTTGCAGCATTGAGCATATTTGTCGGTAGCATCGCCCTACCCGCCACATGCACCCTCCTCGAGATATCCTCAGGTGAAGGTGGCCCGTCCTGAGCACGGATTGTACTCGGTGCCGGCTGGCCCGCACCCTTGTTAGTCTTCCTTTTGCGTGCCTTCTTCTTCTCCTGTAATGGGACCGAGTTCTGCTCACGGACTGCCTTCTTGAGTGTGTTGGGGCTGATAATATTTTGCACCTCGCCTATCTGAGGCTCGGTGAAGTCGGCAGCTGGAGGCATCTCCTGAGAGCTGAACGGCAGACGACGCCTGTTGCAACTTGGCTTCTCCGCGGTACCAGCTAGATCGCGCATGTATTTTGTTGGGTTGGGTTCTTGAGAAGGAGGCCCCATGAAGTCGCCACCGTACCCATGATCGGCAAAGTACTGATCGACGTTGGCAAATGTATCGTCGGTGTCGTCGTCCTGATCCTGTGCCATATGCATCTTTGGATCCAGTGCCATAGGGATGTCCGCCACCGTTGCGGTGGTCTTGCCATGGGGCCGACTTGGCGACGGCACGACTGGCGGTGTTGTCTTTGGGGTGGTGTCCCCCGCCCCCAAACGAATCGGGCTCTTCGGCCAAAGCAGGGGCCAGCTCAGGCAGGCGCTGAGGGTCATCACGTCATCATCGTCGGCCCCGAGGGGTCGAATCGGAGGTAACAACTCGTCGCAGCCTGGCAGCACCCGAACCAGTTCAACCCTAAACAAGTTGGGTGGCATCTGGGTACCGTGGAACAAGGGGTTGCCCGGTTGAACGATTTTGCCCTTGGCGACATCGACCAACTCGTTGTTCACGAAGTGCAGGAGAGTGCACGGAACGTCGGCGGTGCCCTGCGAAAACATGTAGGGCGTCAGGGATGCCCAGTCAAAGGCAAGGAGATGAAGTCCTCGACCGAGAGAGGCTTAATTAGTTACCGTGATGATGGCGTCGAGCTCGGCTAATGTCGAGGCACCGCCAACGGCGGGCGTGCAGTTGACGGATGTGCCGCTTGCTGCAGAGGTGCCGGCCGGCGTACACCCGGGTGCATTAAGCTCCCGTGCCGCCGTCGGAGACACCAATGCCGCCTCCGCCGGAGACACCAATGGCCCCGCCATCTCATTCTGCGAGTTGCTAGCCGTGAAGCTAGGAATCGGGGGCGGCCCCTGTTGGCCGCCCGCAATCCACGCACTCAACCCCTGGATCAAGGTAGGCACAATGGCGATGATCGTCGCTCCGAGTTGTTGTTGCACTTGCTCTTGGACAATCTCCGGGATCCACGCCACCTGTGCCTTGAGTTCTTGAACCTCGCGCGCCTGGCTTTCCGAGCTGGTCTTTTTCTCCTTCCGCACACCAGCGGCATAGTATGACCCCCATTTTGTGGACAAGCCTTTGCCGGCCACACGACCAGGTGACGCCGACTTCTGAGCTTATCCTTGTTCTTCATTACATTCAACGCCCTATTTAGAGTGGTGTCGCAAGGGTTGCTCTTAGTCGACCCCGCGCTACTGCTTTCAGTCGCCTGCGGAAGGAATGTGAACCATTTAGAAATTTGGCTTCATTAATTAGAATGCAACCATATGGAGCTAATTACGCGGGGGTGGTATTCCTTACCAGAACAACCTCAAGCGCCCTGGTCTTCGGATCCGTGGTAAGCTCCTTTGTTTTCGGGTCCTTCTTGTACCGGGCCCTGACAAAGTTCCTGGTCTGCTTGTCACCGTATTTATCGAAGAGGGGCGGTAGGCCTTGCTCGGCATGCTCCGCGTCCTCCTTGTCCCATATAGGCTCCGCCACTCTGTAACCGCCGGGACCGAGTGTGTGTTCCCCTAAGTTCAGCTCCCGCATTTCTTTCCCCCACTGACTTGATTCGGAGTTTGCGGTGCTCGAGCAATTGATCTTGAAGTCGTTGTAGTCATCTTCGGTGATCGAAGGATTTTTCTCCTTGATCTTCTCATAACTCTCACCTTTCTCGATCATTCTCTTCACATTGCTTTTCCAAGTAGACAGGGCCTTGCTCATCTTCGTGAGGGCAGCATTGTTCACTTTATTACCTTTGAGGCTTGTGTTTTCAAATTCAGCGGGGAACTTGTATCATTCGTGCAGCTTCGTGAAGAGGAGGTTGCGCAAATTCCCTCGGTCAGGATGCCTCAGGTTCTCGGTGTTGATCGAGACGGTGCTCCGGAGAATGCACCCGAGCTGAAGCGAGTACCCCCTGACTATTCGTTTGGGCGCCGTTGGATTCCGTCGAGTCCACTTCATAACTTCCTCCTTGAGGGTGCGGAGCACGGTCGGGCGCCAGTCCTTCCGTTGCCTCTTGGTTGGCTGCCATCGTGCGTGCGCCGCCATCATCGATGGTGGCATCCTCGGCGGCACCATCGGTGGTGGCATCGGTGGGGTCATCCTCGGCGGTACCATCGGTGGTCTCGGGATCGGTGGGGAAGGCGGCGTCCTCATACAAGTGAGGTTGTTCCTCCATCTCTGGGACAGCTCCTGAATGCCTTGCCGCCCGAACCCCGGCCTCATCGTTGTTGGCCATGTTTCTCTCTAAATAGGAACAAAGTTTGGTCAAAAGTTGGTTATTGTCAAGGAACAAGATCATGGTCTCATCATTTAGGGTTTGTCGACACGAGGCATCCTAAAAGCTAAGCTTTTATCATTGAGGGTTTTTCGACGCCGAGGCACCCTAAAAGCCTAAGCTTTCATCATTAGTCACAAGTACCCCGGCCCATGCATTAGTCACAAGTACCCCATATGTCCTATTTTTAGCAAAGTCATGCTAAAATGCACGGAAAATTTCAGCATGACCTTTGCTGAAAATAGGAGATATGGAGTACCCGAATTTGCTGGAACGAAAGTTAATCGACATTCCAGCAAACTCAAGGGCCTCTCGGGTGGACAAGGCAAAAAAGGCCTTCATCACAACATGGAAAATACATTGGCATGTGAAGAGGTGAAACAATATATGCCGAGGCCTCTAGAGACATAGTAGCAGTTTCTAACATATTACACTGACAACTGAACTGTCACAAGTAAGAGACCTCATTAGGCTAAAAGCCAAAGCCCACAAGTACTTGTGAACTGAATCTTGCAAGTCCAAACCCATTGCTTGAATCCAGAGAAATAAAATTAGAATGCTCACAGGAAGAATAAACTCACACTAACACATAATTATTACCGATAGGCTAACACCAAACATCTTCAAATAATTCCAATATAATGATTTTGAGTAGAGAAAATGTCATTTCTATTACAACCAAATCCATTTACAGTACAAGTCTAAGAAAAGCTACAACACATCTTCTAACCAAGAGAAGTAACCAACAAGCGGGGAGACAAGTACACTAAAAGAAGACATGTCAGAAAACAGCTCAAAATCCCCACAGCCGAACGCAATCAATACCAACTGACCTCAAAGTCTGCTGACAGAAATAATGATAGATTGAAATAGTTGAGTACTGTTGAAAAATGACAGGTTAAACTGACCTCAAAGTCTGCTGACAAAATCAATACCAACTGATTGATCGCGGCCGGCCAGTTTATAATCAACGGGAACTATAAGATTTAAAAGAAAACCAATTAAATAGGTAGTCGGTAAGTCGATCGGCATAAGCAACGGTTCACACGTCACCTATAGAGGACAGTAAAAGTACACTAATAAAACTCAGGAAAGAAGAAGTAAAAGTACCCTCAAAACAAGTATTAATGAGACTAGTACTGTAAATTTGGAAATAAGCAATAAAGCTAACCGGGGATCTGGAAAATGCACGGCACATGATTGTGATCTAGTCGAAATTGATGTATGTGCCAATGAAAGAGAAATAGAGTGACTCATCATATTATATGAGAGTTACCAAAAAAATGTTTCTACAACTACAAAGAAATAGTTAAACAAATCAGATTGTGAAGCAAGCTTGCTTCATCTTCATGTCTTTCAGAACCTAGTGCATTGGGCATGCACTGAGCCACACAAAAAAATCTACACCTAAGAAACATTATTTTCGCAAACACACATGATCTTCAACACTGCTAAAAAATATCTCATAGCACACAAGATGCCCCGTTGACCGTGGTCACTGCTAAACCATGTTGATAAACATACCGGTGCTATGGTGGAAAATATGAACCTAAAACAAGATGGTAACTATTTTTGTGTGTCGCTACACTACCAAATACCAAGCACTGGATACATCATACACACTAATCCCACAAAAAAAGCACTTTCTTCAAAGGACCGGGTTGATTAGACAAGACAAGTCAAGGATAATACAAGACCGTTTTGTTGTGCATCAAAATTTTGGGAGAACAAACAAGAGAAATTGTGACCCATAAGTTTTGCTCTTACAGCAAAACTATCCCATATTTTCTGAACAAGCAAATTAACCCCATATTCAAATTGTCTATCCTTCTTTTCCTTTTTGTTTTATGTTTGCTCTGATTCGTCCCACCAAATGTATTTTCTAGGATGCCCTCCTACTATGTATCAAAATGCAAAGCCTAAGCAGAAAAAATACAAAGCTAGGCGAAACAGTGTGATCAAAATTATTTCGAAAGTCAAACATAGATGAGGAGATATCCACAGATGTGTTCAACCAATCAACCATGTGTGCCTACTACTACCAGTACTACCTGCACCATATACTTTGGTGTGCGAATTTGAAGAACTCCGATTGCAAAAATCTAGAATTTTCTGCAAGATTTTCGTCAATCGAAATTGAGGACGCGCCTGATTTGCGGAGAAAACTTTGATGATTGCAATTTAGGAGAGCAGCAGGTTCGTTCGTCGCTAAACCTTAATTTTTCCTGTGCTTAGCATAAACAAATCATACTACAATTGACTGCTATACCGCCAATGTCAGGAGATCTCTGTTTTACTGTTAAGTAAGTACTACTGTAAGTTGACTGTTTGGCCTAAAGGTGTCCTTTGGTTGAAAGGTGTGTGAGGGAGTCCTGGATTAGGGGGTGTCTGGATAGCCGGACTACCATCATCAGCCGAACTATCATTTGCCGGACTATCATCATCGACCGGACTCCAAGACTATGAAGATACAAGATTGAAGACTTCCCCCCGTGTCCGGATGGGACTTTCCTTGGCGTGGAAGGCAAGCTTGGCGATACGGATATGTAGATCTCCTACCATTGTAACCGACTCTATGTAACCCTAGCCCTCTCCGGTGTCTATATAAACCGGATGGCTTTAGTCCGTAGGACAACAATCACAACAACCCTTACAATCATACCATAGGCTAGCTTCTAGGGTTTAGCCTCCTTGATCTCGTGGTAGATCTACTCTTGTAAACATCCACAATATCAATATCAATCAAGCAGGACGTAGGGTTTTACCTCCATCAAGAGGGCCCGAACCTGGGTAAAACATCGTGTCCCTCGTCTCCTGTTACCATCCGCCTAGACGCACAGTTCGGGACCCCCTACCCGAGATCCGCCGGTTTTGACACCGACATTGGTGCTTTCATTGAGAGTTCCTCTGTGTCGTCACCGATAGGCTTGATGGCCTCTTCAATCAACAACGACGCAGTCCTGGGTGAGACCTTTCTGCCTGGACAGATCTTCGTATTCGGCGGCTTCGTACTGCGGGCCAACTCCCTTGGCCATCTGGAGCAGATCGAAATCTACGCCCCTGGCCATCAGGTCAGGTTTGGAAGCTTAAACTTCACTGCCGATATCCGCGGGGACTTGATCCTCGATGGATCTGAGCCACAGCCGATCGCGCCGCGCTGTCACGATGGGCATGACCTAACTCTGCCGCTGGACAGCACCTTGGAGGCCGCACCCGGATCCGCTCCGACTCATAGTCCGGAGCCGATCGCTCAAACCGAGGACGGATGGCTGGACGCCGCCTCGGGAGCCACAATTCCTACAGCGATGGCGCCGAACACTTACCTCGTCCCACGTAAAGCCCATGACTCCGAGGTGCCGGACTCCCTGCCGGACTTCGTACCTCCTGCGCCCCTGCCAGTCGAATCCGATTGGGCGCCGATCATGGAATTCACCGCTGCGGACATCTTTCAGCACTCGCCCTTCGGCGACATCATAAACTCATTGAAGCATCTCTCGCTATCCAGAGAGCCCTGGCCGAACTACGGCCAGGATGGTTGGGATGCGGATGACGAAGAAATTCAGATCCTACCCACCACCCACTTCGTAGCCACCGTCGACGATTTAACCGACATACTCGACTACGACTCCGAAGACATCGACGGTATGGGCGGCGATGTCGGAGACTACTAAGAACCAGTGCCTACAGGACACCGAAGACCACCTCGTCATACGACGATACATGGTGGACACCCGAAGGAAAGCGATAACGAGGAACAACGGGACACGGCAGAGGATAATCTCGCCGATAAAGAACCAAAACGGCGACGCAAACGCCGCCCCAAGTCCCGCCTCGATCAAAGCAGCCTTCCTAACGACCCAGCGATAGAGCAGGGCAAGCCAGCTGACAACGAACAGGACGAGCCGGATAATCAACCCCTTCACGAAGCAATCAACAGTCCGGCCACAACACCAGAGCATAAGAACATACGCAAAAAACTAGTCGCCACTGCAAGAAGTTTGAAGAAGGCGAAACGGAAGCTCAAAACAGCAGAAGACACGCTCAGAATGAAGTGGAGCAAAGTATTCAAGACCGCAGACAAATATGGCAATGGCCATCAAACTAAGAGCTACCCGGCGCAAGTTGCTGCCAGAATTTGACGAGGAAGCCATCGAGCCTTCACAACAAAAAACAAAGAGGCCGCTGGCGGACAGACGCCGCACGACGTGCCCAAAGCGACAAACGGGGCTGCACACAAGCCGAATTATAATCCTGGTAAAACGGATGGCCCAAATAGGTCCATCTACGGGCCAAAAAAGAGGACCCCGGGAGGCAACATACCACAAAAAGCGTTCGAAGACAGCGGCACACCCAAATACAGGGGCGCCGCACACCCTCTATGTTTCACCGATGAGGTGCTGGATCATGAATTTCCAGCAGGGTTTAAACCCATAAACATAGAGGCATACGACGGCACGACAGACCCCGGAGTCTGGATAGAAGACTACATACTACACATACACATGGCTAGAGGAGACGATCTCCACGCCATAAAATACCTACCCCTCAAGCTCAAAGGGCCAGCTCGGCATTGGCTCAAAAGCCTCCCAGAAAACACTGTTGGAAGTTGGGAAGAGCTTGAGGACGCATTTAGAGCAAATTTTCAAGGGACTTATGTCCGTCCTCCGGATGCTGACGACCTGAGTCATATAACCCAACAGCCCGGAGAGTCAGCACGCAAATTCTAGAACAGGTTCCTTACCAAAAAGAACCAAATAGTCGACTGTCCGGACGCAGAAGCCTTAGCAGCTTTTAAACACAACGTCCGAGATGAATGGCTCGCTGACACCTCGCCAAGAGAAGCCAAGAACAATGGTCGCGCTAACAAGCCTCATGACGCTTTTTTGCGCGGAGAAGACAGCTGGCTAGCAAGATGCAGCACCAGCGACCAGTACATCCGAGATCGAGATGGAACGAAAGTCACGCGCAGGAAAGATCAGCTCGGAATAAAGAAAAAGCCCACAGGCACGGCGGTCAACGCCGGATTCAAAAGCTCGCGGCGGACAATAAAACACGGCCTCTTAAAGACAACAGAGACGAGCTATCAAATTTAAACAAAATTTTAGATCGGATATGTCAAATCCATGATACCCGGAAGGCCTCGCAAACCATACCAACCAAATTGTTGGGTTTTAAACAGTCCGCAGACTTAATGCGGACACAAGGCCTGACACGCCAAGCGAGGACAATGACAAGCCCCACCAGCAGAGCACTGGAAGTCAAAGGACTTTCCCTCGAGAAGTCAAAACAGTAAACTCGCTTCACGTGATAACACGGAAAGCCAACACGGCACTCGCCAAGACAAGTGTCGGACGATCCACCCCAGTGGACCAAGGTTGGATGTCAAAACCAATCACTTTCGACCATCTGGATTAGTCCAGAAGTATCCGAAGCGTAGGATAGACTGCCCTGATATCGGATCCCATAATAGACGGACTGTAATAAAACGCAGGTGTTGATGGACGGCGGCAGCGACCTAAACCTGCTATATCCGGACACAATCCGCAAGTGGGGATAGACCCTATTACAATTCGGCATAGCCGCACTTCCTTCAAAGGAGCGGCGCCAGGCCCTTAAGCCAGCTATCAAGCACCACCGGACGGGAAGCTCTCGTCCGCTTCAATACAATACCACATTCCGCGTCTCTTACGTTTTAAATGCCCGGTCCATGTGGCATCGTTTCATTACAGGGTCGCCGGAGACCCCGGACACGGCTGGACAAGTCCGGAATAAATAAGCTAGGGGCTACCTAGCCGCACACCCCCTCATAAGGTTTTGCACATACAAACCATAATGAGCTAGCATAGGCTCAGCTTTCTTAATCTATATTTCAATTTTTATGCACTTTCTTGCACGATTTCTTTTCCAACCAAGTTCCTCTCTTTTTACAGATGAACAGCGTGCACACCCGTCCAGGATACGGCACAACGGAGACACAGCACAGGCGTGCAGTAGGGACCCGTTGCAAGGACTCTTTTCGCACTAAGACCCTCGTAAACCTTTCTTCTGTCTCTTGTTGCTATAATCCCTGGTTTTCAGTATAACCAGAGTGGAGATGGCGTTTTGGCATCGGCCGCGCCAAGAGAACCTGCCCGCACACGGACACAAGGGGCTTACGGCTTTGTTTTGCCCACTATTATAAAGACCGAACACCTTCAGGAGTGTTCGCGCCTCGAGTTTAGGCCTTATATGCATCAGCTCGAATCATGTCTTTGGTCAAATGTTGGGTTTGCCCGGCTCCTGTGTTTTGCTGCCTTACGCTCCGTATCATCGGCTAACGCGCTCCGGAGAACTACTGCGATTGTGCCCAGTTAATGGGCGAGCACCTTAGTAGAGAAAGCCAAAACTGATCATCATGATACAGCGATAGACTGGTCAACCACTCGATCGACCTTGGGAATGTTTAGGATTCCTCCGCTTTGTGAAGGGCTGTTTCCGCCAGTACATACGCCCAATTCGGAGAGCACGGTGCCCCAGGGCTATGTCGTAGCCCCACCCTCGAACTCCATGGCTAAGTGAAAGTGATAAAGCATTATAGTCCGGTTGCCTCGCTTGCTATGCTACCACCTCCTTTACAGGACCGAGACGCCGGATTAAGTGTGAAAACGCGCTATTTTTGCGAACACCCCGCACCTTGTGTGTGGGGGCTGAAGCCGACGATCGCCATCTTTCGGGTTATACATACGTATACATGAACGGCCGCAAAGGAGATATTCTATTACTTGAACGCACAAGTATAAAAGGCGCTTACATCATAAAAATCGCTTTTACATCATATAAACGCTCATTCAACGTAACATTTTTCGAGCACTGCGACTTATTACACGAGCACCAGCAGCACTTCGCCAAATAGTGCTCGGCGGGCAGCAGGTTATTATCCAACCCGGGTCGCAACAGCAGGTGGCATCCATCTCTATCCAATGTGTCTTTACACGGCGAGCGCCATCTGCGCACCTCTATGCAGGCCGACCGCTTCGCGCTTTGATATGCGGCACCGCCCAAGAAATTGCTACAATAAGCCAAAATAACTCTTCGGTCAGGGCCTATCCGCTGGATATGGGTCACTATATCCGCCATAGCAAGCCCGGACAACCTATTTAGCTCAGCCCACTCAGCCAAACGATCGGTCAGCGGAAGCGAACGCCCGGACTATGGAATTGAGACCAAAACAGCTCTTCCGTCTGGTGATCCTTCCGGCTTCGAATGCACAACGGCATCCGCCGCTTTCGCTGCTAAGTCCATATAAGGGTCCTCCGACACCACAGTTGGCCCAGCTGAGCATATTTTGAATCCGTGAACCTTCGGCGCAGCGAAAAGGCTTGCCACTACAATCTCCCGGCCGGGCGCAGTTTTTCCTTCATGGCCCGCATTGCAGAGCGGGCATTTTTGGCTTCAGCGGTGGCCTTCCGCAGGTCTTCCTGCCCCGCTAGGTGCTCCTTCCCAAGAGCCTCATTGCGGTCGGTAGCCTCTTTTAACTTCACAGCCATTTCGGCTATCTCTTCCCTGCTCCGTAGTGTGCGGCTCTTTCGGCCGCTAACTCCTCGGCCGCTTTCGAGGCTGCCGCATCACTCCTTCCGGCCTGCTCCTTGGCTTGAGCAAGTTCGCCCAAGACTCTCCACGGCAGCGACACTATCTGCATTTCACGCAAATTTTGTAAGGAGTTGGCTTCGCCCCTTACCATCTGTCCGCCGATAACACTTACCTTGCGACTCATCAAGTCGCCTGTTGATCAGCGCGATGTCTTCATCCGCCACATCGAGTTGCCGCTTTAGTTCAGCAACTCCATCAGTCCGGCTGGCCCACGGACGACCCGCCGCCTGCATCGGCACGACGGGAATTTAAACCTGCGATTTTGATCCTCGGCAAGCTGTCGATATCGACAACCTACCGAGTCTCAGGGGCTACTATCTATACAGGGCGCATCCTATATGCAAAACTGTTAAAAGGCGTGTCATTTTTACGTACCTCAAACCCCGCCAGTAAACTCCTGACGGCATCATGCAACCCGCCTTCGGCGGAAGAAATCCTTTCAATCACCATGCTCATCAACGCGTGCTGATCTTCTGAGATAGACGCCTTCTCAAGCAGATCCTTCAGCCGTAGACCGGTTGGCGCCGAACTATCCGGCTTTGCCACACTCGGGGCTCCTCCCTCGTGATTTACACTTCAGGCTCGTCCGCCCTATCCAACGGCGCCCTGGACGGGGGCGTCTCGCTCTCTATCATCTCCGGACGAAGGTCCCCCGAAGACAAGCTCATCTGCGAAGGACGGAGATCCGAACTACAAGGTAAAAACTTTTGTTATCCTCAGAAGCACAAATAGGGAGGTCCCTTATTATAAAACTCCTTTCTTTCTACTTATGGCTCGTTAGAGGGCTGGCTCATTAAGGGAGATTGTGCGCCCGGGGCTTCCCCGGACGCAGGACCCTCCGGCGAAGATTTCTTCCCCCGTTTGGGGGCTTTTTTCCCCGGGTCCTCGGAGGCAGTCCTCTTCTCCCCTTGGTAGGAGGGATTCTCGATCCCACCTCGTTCAAAAGCCTCCTTAGGTGAGGCAGTAGCTTTCCTGCTTTCCCCTTCGCTTTCCTCCAAGGCGCAACCTCCAAGATCCGACCAGCACGGATCCGCGCGGTCTCGGGAGGGGGCCGACATCAGACATTTTGCTTCCGCTATCCACTCCTGTGTAGAAGGAGATCGGTCATAAGGCGGATCATTGAAAGGCAAACAAACGGTATGTCCGGACTTGGAACTACTTACTTGAGTATCCGGGCGATTGCAGCTTAGTCCAGCATCCTCGGTCAATTCCGGACGCACCTCTTGCGATCCGGAGAATAAGTTATACATCTCCAGGGGTGTCATACCCATGAAGTGTTGAAGAATCCGTGGGCCCTCCGGATTGAACTCCCATAGCCGGAGAGGACGGCGTTTGCAGGGCAGGAGACGCCTAATTAGCATAACCTGCATCACCACCACCATATCGATCTCCCTCGTTAAGAGATCTCGAATCCGGCCCTGCAGTAGGGGCACGTCCTTTGACGGCCCGCAATTGAGCCCTTGGTTGACCCACGACATCAATCGTCGTGGAGGTCCCGGGCGGAATAGGGGCGGAGGCTTTTCTCTGCGGCCCCTCGGAACGGTAATATAGAACCAATCTTGCTGCCACAGGCCGAGCTCCTCTTGGAAGGAGCCGGCGGGCCACGGGGCATCGACCCTCCTACTTATGGCCGCCCCGCCACACTCCACTTGACGCCCCCCGATCATCTTCGGCGCCACATTGAAAGTCTTCAGCCACAGGCCCAAGTGTGGGGTGACGCGGAGGAAGGCTTCGCAGATGACAATAAATGCGGATATATGGAGGATGGACTCCGGAGCCAAGTCGTGGAATTCCAACCCATAGTAAAACATGAGCCCTCTCACGAAAGGATCCATCGGGAAGCCTAAACCCCGACGGAGGTGGGAAACGAAGACGACATACTCGCCGGGCTCAGGGGTGGGGATAGCCTGCCCTTCGGCGGGCAACCTGTGCGAAATCTCGTAAGACAGGTACTTGGCATCCCGCAGCTTTAGCACGTCCTCCTCCGTGATGGAGGAGGGCATCCACCGCCCTCGAGGTCGGAACCGACATTGTTGAAGGTCCAAAGCGCCGAACTGGAGCTCGGTGCTGGAACTTGGAGCGTGGGGAAGATTCGATGGTGGATTAAAGAAAAAGAAACGAGCCTTGGTCCCGTTATAAAGAGGGAGAATACCAAGAGCCGTCTCCGTGACCGTTTGGAAATCGCCTTCGATAGAGGGGGCGTGGCGAACGGGCGCGGTTGGGTTACCCACGCCCGTATTGATGAGAATCCCGGATTAAGGGAAACACGATCTCGCTCGACAAGACGTGTTAAGAAACCGCTTCGCTAAATGTGCTGAGGTGGTAGAGTAAAAAACAATTTGAGTAATGGCTTGGTGGTGGTATGACGTCATGCCACGGAAAACGTCAGCAGATTGAGCTTGTGTATATATTATTATTCTCTCTACGGTAGAATGTGGAATTTATTTTGCAGAGCCGGACACTATCCTGGTGTTCACAATCTTCTATCATTTGGAGGAAGAACCCGCCTTGCAATGCCAAGCAATATACACGCCGGACTTATCGTCATTGAAGCCTGGTTCAGGGGCTACTGAGGGAGTCCTAGATTAGGGGGTGTCCGGATAGCCGGACTACCATCATCAGCCGAACTATCATTTGCGGGACTATCATCATCGACCGGACTCCAAGACTATGAAGATACAAGATTGAAGACTTCCCCCCGTGTCCGGATGGGACTTTCCTTGGCGTGGAAGGCAAGCTTGGCGATACGGATATGTAGATCTCCTACCATTGTAACCGACTCTATGTAACCCTAGCCCTCTCCGGTGTCTATATAAACCGGATGGCTTTAGTCCGTAGGACAACAATCACAACAACCCTTACAATCATACCATAGGCTAGCTTCTAGGGTTTAGCCTCCTTGATCTCGTGGTAGATCTACTCTTGTAAACATCCACAATATCAATATCAATCAAGCAGGACGTAGGGTTTTACCTCCATCAAGAGGGCCCGAACCTGGGTAAAACATCGTGTCCCTCGTCTCCTGTTACCATCCGCCTAGACGCACAGTTCGGGACCCCCTACCCGAGATCCGCCGGTTTTGACACCGACAGTGTGCTTAGCCTAAAAAAAATAGTTTTCTTTTACATTTCACTGCAGCCACCGAGTCAGGAGATCTCGGTTTTACTGTTCAACGTACTATCAGTGCAGTGGCTCTCGAATGCTACGAGGAAAGAGTTGGCAAATCCCAAAGAGGGCATCTGAAAAGAACAAATCTGGAAGAGAAAGGAACGGAGGCAGCAGACCTTGTTCCTCTGCTTCCCCTTCTCACCCCACCTCCAGGCTACTTCCTTGCTCGCTTCGCCTCCGCTTGGCCTCCAACAAAGGGCTGAAATCAAAGTGCGATCGGTGCTCTGCAAGCAAACCAGCTGAGATCGTTGAGAGGCGAGCAAGAACCGGCTTAAAATCAGCTCCAAGAAAAGAAATACGGGGGTTCCTCACCCGCACGACGGATCGACCGGAGGCCTTCGCCAGCGCCCACGGCAGCGCTGGTCCACGGAGGAGGAGCTGATCTGGTGGGGAGTGCCCTCGAGAGGAGGGATCGATTCAGCCACCAAGAGCGCCATGAGGCGACGGGGCGCAGAGGACGGAGGGAGGAGCCACGGGTGGGAAGGAAAGGGAGCACCTTCCAAGGACGACGGGCGGCGCAAGGTCACAAGGCCGGGCGTCATGGCGGAGACGAGGACGACGGGCGGCGCCGAGGCGGCGGGGCAGCGGCGTCGGGAGAGGAGAGGGGAAGGGGATCGAGGGCGAGGGCAAGGGAGAGGAGAGGGGAAGGGGATCGAGGGCCGGGGAGGAAGTATGGATGGTGGGGGCGGCACAATACTAATGGCGCACCACACCTCGGTGCGCCATAAGTACATCCATACTAATGGCGCACCTCGCCCTGGCGCGCCATTAGTATTTTTTTTTTATTTCTGCTCGAGCCAACAGGTTATCTTCCACCTGACCTAGCTCGACTGGTCAGCAGCCAGTTCTCACACCAGGAGGTCCTGGGTTCGATTCCTAGGCTCCACAATTTTTTTATGCATTTAAAATGTTGTTTGATACTTATTTGTGTTTAAATATGTTCAAACTTGTTTAAATCATAACAGTAATATTTTTTTATAAGACAGTAATAAATTTTTAAAAAATATCGGTGGCTGGACACCGCCTTGGGGGCTGCGATCTCTACGGCGGTGGAGCGGGGGAGGGTGCAGAGGGTGCGGGGGGTCGGCGGCGGCGGTTGAGTAGGGGAGGGGTGTGCGGGGGGTCGGCGGCGGCGGTTGAGTAGGGGAGGGGTGTGCGGGGGGTCGGCGGCGGCGGTTGAGTAGGGGAATCGAGGGTGCGGGGGGTCGGCGGCGGCGGTGGACCGGGGGTGCTCGGCGAGGGGACCGGATCTGGCGAGGTGGGATAGCGATCGAGATGGAGGGGGATCGAGATCGAGTGTCCATGAAATTTAAAAATATTCATGATAGTTCAAAAAGTGCCCATGAAATACAATCGAGAAATGAAGGCTACGATTTAAATACAATCGATCTTAGCTAGCTATCTGTTCACAATCTTCTTGCCCTTCTTTTTCGCAAATGGAGTTCTTCTGTGGAACGGACGTCCTTTAGGTAGGGTGGTCCTGCTTCTTCTTGTGGTGTATGCTGCTACTTCATCATCGCTGCCATGTTCGATCCTCGGTCGCCTTACTTGTCAAGTCTTGCTCATTGGCTACTCCATCCATTCCGATGATCTTCCTTTGCCTCTCCTCACGACAACACGACCGGGCTTTGGCGGGTCGGTAATGAAGAAGCATTGGTCCACTTGGGAAGCCAGTACCCATGGCTCATTTTTCGCGGTGACGCTTATGCCATGGGTCTTGGATTTGGCTTCGGGTATAACCATGGTGGTGAAATATCGGTATTCTTTAGGGGCGCTCTTGGCCCATCTCGACACGGAACATCGGCACCTTCTCTCCAACAGTAGCTCAGCTCCCAGATCTCCTCGATCCTTCCGTAGTATCTGTCCTTGTCCTTACCGTGTAGGATTCCATCGTTACCCGGAGTTCGATAACCATCGCTCTTCATGTCCTTGTCCTCGTGTAGAATGTGTAGCCATTGATATCGTCCGCCTCATAGGTCATCAGGTTGTGCTCGCGCCTGTGACAAGGTGAATATGAGTTGTTCTTCCGCGAAGAATCTTCATGTAAAGGGTACGACGAAGCTTCTGCTTGAACCAACGCGTGAAACATGAGTTGTGCTCTTTGAGTATATCTCCGTCCGTCCTCTGTTGGCCTCGGTCATTGTACGCCTTCTCAATAAAGGTTTTGTGCTCTACCACCCAAGGATCGACCACGCCTATGTGTTGTAGCGCCGACTAGGTTTGCTCTTTCAAAGTCGGCGAGTCGACCCTCGAAGTCGACATGCATTTCACGGCGACCCTCACGGTGACCCCATCCAGCGAGCCTGCCGAGGTGCCTGTTGACGGGCAGACCAACGGGGTTCTCGATGCCTAGATAATTCATGCAGTAGGAGATGCACTCTTCGATCGAAAGCCCTGGCTATACTTCCCATCGACGTGACATGTTCGAACGTATCCTTTGATGACACCATTCATCCTTTCGAACGCATCATGCTGTGCAGGAACGCCGGCCCGAGTTGGATGATATCCTCCACGATATGGACCAGCAGATGCACCATAACGTCAAGAATGCGGGCGGAAGTACATCTCAAGCTCGCATAGTATCACCACGATCTCTTCCTCGTAGCCTTCGAGTTTCCTCACGCCAATCGACTTCCGAGATGACATTGAAAAAGTTGCATAGGCCAAATAGCGTTTCACGGACGTGCGCGGCCCATGATCCCAATGGATTGCAACTCGAAGTATCTCAGGTCATCAGACGTGATACCGTGAGACTTCATCCCGCTGAATTTCGCTTCACTGGGTCTAGCTATCTGCTTATCTTCCCACAGAATCAGAAGGAAGTTTTACTCCTAGGAGGCAGGTGAAAACTGCTCGATCTCCTCCTCGACTTAGAGTGAAGCACGCGGAGGGTAGTCATTTCCGGTCTTCTTGGCCTTTTGCCTTTGCGACGACTTTTCGTGTCCTGCTTCGCCTCATCATCATCATCATCATCATCATCATCATCATCATCATTAGCGTGAAGCTCCTGCCCGATGCCCGCTGATTTCAAGTCTGCCCTTGCTTTCGCCCATCTTTGGTCCTCTCTCGCATGTTGAGAAGGGTACCAAGCAGACTCTCACACGCTCTTCGTGATATGCATGACATCAAGGCTGTGAGGCACACGGTGGATCTTCCAGTACGGCAAGTCCCAGAAAACAGACCTCGTTTTCCATACCTTCAGCAGCGGCTCTGGCGCCTTTCGCTTCTTTCCCGGCTCTGGTGCCTTTTGCTTCTTTCCCGGCAGTGGGCAGTCTTTCCAATTTTTCAACAGCTCGTCTATTTCCTCGCCGCTCCTCGTACACGGGCGTTTTCGGGGTTCGGTTTCACCATCGAACAGATCCTTGCGTTTCCTCCACGGGTCATCGTCGCGAAGCCACCTTCGATGTCCCATGAACACGGTTTTCGAAGACCCGGGATCTCTATCTAGCTGGCGATACGTTGTGTCATCCATGCACCTTACGATCCGTAAAATCCGTGGACTACCTGCCCCGCGAGATATCCGTAATCGAGATAGTCGTGCACCGTCGTGAGCAGTGCGGCTCTCATAGGGAAATATTCTTTCTCCGCAGCGCCCCACGATTGGCTGGCGTTTTCCACAGCGTGTCAAGCTCCTCCTTCATCAGCCCCAGATACAGATTGATGTCGCTCCTGGTTGTTGCGCCCTTCAATTAGCATACTCATGTGAATGTACTTCCTCTTCATGCACAACCAGGGGGGAAGGTTGTACATCCACACAAACACAGGCCAGGTGCTATGTGTGCTTCTCTGGCTGCCAAACGGATTGACTCCATCGGTGCTCGCGCCCAGCACGATGTTCCTTGGATCGTTCCCAAATTCTAAGTCTTCGGTTCAACGCTTCCATCGCTCGCATCCTTAGGGTGACTCAGCATCTTGTCTTTTTATCTATCTCCGGATCATTTGCATCATCTTCGCTTCTTCTCCTCCCTATCCGCTGCCAACGCAGGAGCTTTGCTACCTTAGGGTCCGCGAAATACCGCTGCAGACGAGGAGTGATCGGAAAGTACCACACCACTTTTCGAGGAGCTTTCTTCCTCTTCTTGTATCGAGTGATGCCGCACACCGGACATATGGTAGACTCCGCGTGCTCGTCCCGATATATGATGCAATTGTTCATGCACACATGGTATTTCACGTGCGGTAAATCTAGAGGACACACGATTTTCTTCGCCTCCTCCAAACTGGTCAGGCACTTGTTCCCCTTGGGAAGACGTTCGTGCCAGAATGACATGTTCTCGTCGAAACATGCGTTGGTCATTTTGTGTTTTACCTTCATCTCCAGAGCCATGAGCATTACTTTCAGGCGGGTATCCTCGGCCAGCATCCTTCATACAATGGAGTAACCGAGTCTAACTCAAGTTGATCCATCTTGGCTTTCTCTCGGCGGCAGCTCTTGCGTTATCCGTCCGCTTGAGAAGCAGCTCTTGAATATGAGGGTCCTGCACCCAGCCCATCATGGTCCAACGTCGTCGCTCCGCCGCATCATCATCTTCATGATCATGCCCGCCGCCTGCTCCGACATCTTCCTCATCATCATGTCCTGCATCTTCTACATGATGATCTGTGTACAAGATCACCGCCGTGATCATCTCCTCGGGATTCTTCGTCTTCTCGCCCGCCGAGCCGCGGTGGTTGTCTTGCTGCCCTTCCTCATTTCTTGCCCGCCCCCATGGACGACTTCAGAGTCATCTTCATCACCTTGCCACCGATAGCCATCCATGAAACCACGCAAGAGCATTGGTCCCAAGACCTGCCCGAATCCGGTCTGCAATAAGGCTCTTCAGCTTGCATCTTCGACACGGACATCTTATCTCCGCCTCGTTCTTTTGAAGCATCTCGCCTTCAAGGACCTCAAAAACCTATTCACGATGCCTTCGGTCATCGTGCGGACCATGGTCGTCATGGGTAGAGCAAAACGATAATTTAGAACCAAGAAAAATTTGGCATGACTTTCCTAAAAATAGGACCAAAAGAATGCTTAATGCAAAATTCTCTCTTAAACGGAAATGAATCAACATTCCGCAAAATATTGGCAACTATCGCATTTCAAATACCAGACACCTCCAAACACACACATATGCAACACCACAAACATATGCAACACCACGAACATACATAGATCTAGCTAGGCCATAAAAGTGCATGTGCACGTTGTTGTAGGGAGAACAACATAAATATAGCTTCCCCTTACTTACCTATTAAAACAAGGTAATTTAACCACTTAATTTGAATGAATCTATGGTGGAAATGAGGTGAAAAAGAGGAGGCACCCGAGACAAGGAGGAGGTGGAGAGAATGAAGTGGGGAGAAAGTGAGTGTGGGTAGGAGAGGTTGTCCAAAATATCTTGTTGCTGCCCACTTACTAATGGCGCACCAGCACTAAATGCGCCATTAGTAATCCAGGTTACTAATGGCGCACCTTCTGGCGGTTCGCCATTAGTAGTTTTGCAAAAAAAAAACAATACTAATGGCGCATTGATCCATAGTGCGCCATTACTAGTTTAAACTAGTAATGGCGCACGGTTGATCAGTGCGCCATTAGTAGTATTGCACAAAAAGGAATAAAAATATAATAAAAAACAACATTAGTGGCGCACTTTGACGGGTGCGCCATTACTAGTTACAACTAGTAATGGCGACTTTGTCCTGGATGCGCCATTAGTATGTTTGGACAGGCGCACTAGTTCAAAAAATTGATACTAATGGCGCACCTTGGGCCAAAAGCGCCATTAGTAGTTTCAACTCTAATGGCGATCAGCAGGTGGTGCGCCATTAATACATTCTAATGGCGCACCCATTGTCCGGTGCGCCATTAGTATCAATCCCATCTATAGCCCTTTTCTAGTAGTGACCCCCACACACACACTAAGACTCCATCTCTCTCTCTCTCACACACAAACACACACACACGCACCCCCCCACTCACACTTAGACTCCATCTCTCTCTCTCTCTCTCTCACACACACAAACTAAGACTCCATCTCTCTCTCTCCTCTCTCTATCACTCTCTCTCTCTCTCTCTCTCACACACACACACACACACACCACACACACTAAGACTCCATCTCACACACACATGCTCTAGGCTGAGCATTTGTTCCTACCACCCTTCATCCAACCTTACCCGTATGATAAACAATCACATTTATTTACTTTCATAACATGGACAGATTCCACTTTACTTTAGTAGTCAGCAAACTTATCATCTGTATACCATTATAAAAAAACGAGTTGGCGATGATGGTGTGCCTGCCATCTTGTAATACAGACCATATGATCTCTATCTGACGCATAGGAAGCAAACTATGATAATTTTACAAGAGATACCCGCACCTCTCTCCACATCATTATCTCCCGCAACCTCATTGCTCAGCAATTAAAAAAGGAATAAGTCTCTGGAACAATCTAGCATGCATGGTGGCGCTGCCGCTGCCGGGCGCCGGCCCATCCCCATGCCTCCGCCCATTCCGACCACCACCACCACCACGCCCACCTCCTCGCCTTATCTCTCATCTTTCATTTTTTGATGACATTCTCGAGATACCAGTTTTCCGATAAAATTCTCGAGATATCATTAGTTTTTACACATGGGATTACTCCTGCATGGGTCAATCACAACAGGTGTTTTGTAAAAAAATGCATATTGATGTTCCGTGCAATTTACGAGAATCTTGCTTGTAATTATATAACGCAAATCACAAGCAGGAAGTGACATTTTTTTCGACACAACCATGTTAACATGGCCACGTAAATCACGAGCAGGAAGGAGAAGGGAAGCGGGCTATGGAGTAACGTTTTTACCACAATTTCTTAGGAAACTGAGTGCAATAATTGAGTTGTTTTGCAAACTACCATTACTACTACACCTGAAACGGTTCAAAACCTATACTCCCTTGCCAGCGTGCGCTTCCCGCGTGAAACAATCAGCGTCGTCTGGAGCGTCAGTGCCGCATTAATGCCCGGCCAGAGCGGAGGCGACCTCTCACTGGCGCCGGCTTTGAAGTGGCGCGAAGGCCGAGAGCGCCAGCCTCGGTGCAGGCGATCGCCTCCGCCGAGACTGGCCATAGGCCCTGTTTGGATCCATGGGTTAGAGTTAGTTTGAGCTAGTCGTTGGGGCTCAAATAGCCCTAAAGTATCCAAGCATGAGGGTTTAAATTGGACCAAGTTGCACCGAACCCACCAAAAAAAACTATCCCACCCAAGAGGTGCTAACTGGAGATAGTTCTCAATGGGACCACTGAAAAATCACTTTTCTCTCTCCATGAAGTGCATTTATTGTCAATCTAACCCTGTCAGCGAAACACCTCTTTGGCTACAGTTAGTTCAGGGTTAGTCATGAGTTAGTCTAACCTCTAGCTAACTTAGAGTATCAAACAGGAGCAGTATAGGCCATGCAAATTGCTCAAAGCATACAGGCAAATTCGTACGTGAAAAGATTTTTTTCTTTTTGAAAATGGAACGTGAAAGGAATTTTTTTTAGAATGCTCTTGGCATGTCGCTAACATGTGATAGTTAACCGACCTCAATAGACGCAGAAACGCCAGCCCGCCGCACTTTGATAGAGATGAGGAGGGAGAAGCGATATAGGCTGCTGGATTACTAGAGCTAGGTGTCGCACGGAAGCCAAGAAATATGATGATAGCGTGGTTTAGCGATGACCTAGTATGATGTAACTACACTGGGTTGCCGTGTTTCTTACTCTTCCAGTCTACTGTGGAGATGATTGGTTAATTTTATATCGCTGAATATTATTAAATATTATGAGTGCAGACGCTCCACCACGAGGTTCCTTGCTCCACCACGAAATATGTAATGAATTTCATCCAGTTTGTAGGAAAAGTTTTTGAAATGTAATGAATTTCATCCGGTTAATTTGAAATTTGCTTTGTTTGCATGAATTTCGTCTGGTTAGTTCATATAGTTGTCGAAAGGTATGCGGGCAGCATCGGATGGCATCCATCGGTGTCCTCGCATGATGCCGTGTAAGTTTGTGGGTCAGCTGGAGAAGCCCTAACTATCATGCTATAATCGCTAACAATCCTCCATTATTTGGCAGGAACAGTTCTCCTCGATCAAAATCAGATCTGCGGTGTTTCAGATTCCTCCCGCTGCACGAGTGTAAACTCTTCCTTACATAAAATTGAGCAAGTGGACGGCATCAGTAGCACGCCATATCACTCGAACTAGCCCGCTTAACGAGCGGAAAGCACCGCCTCGCTATTTTGTTCGGATTTCTATCGATCGGTCGCGCGAAAATGTTACGCTTCGCAAGTTCTAAAGGAAATGGCGGCACACTTATGAATCGTACGCGTCGCAACCCCGACAGTCCGGCTCGCACGCCGTTCACCAAAGGGGACACGCGTTGTCTTGCAATTTCACTGACTTGTGGGACCGTAATTGAATAAACCGTCGATAGCCGAAATCTAATCGCTCGGCGGGCGTCGGCTGAGAAGAGAGAAAGAGGGGAGGGAGAAGAGATCGCCCGCCCGCCGCGCTCGGACTGCAAGAAATATATGGTGATAATGTGAGGTGGGCCATGCTGGAGTCCAGACCGCTTCCGGAGCCCACTCTCACCGGTCTGGCCCCTCATGACGCCAGCTGCCCGCTGCATGCATAGCAAGTAGTCCCCGCTTATGTGGAGGAGAGAGAGGCATTGACGAAGTCAAGGAGTAACAGTGGAGACAATAGCTTTCATAAAAAATAAACAATGAATACTCGTTGCTCGTCCTTTATATTGGAAAGAATACTTTCATTCGCCCACATGTGGGACGTCGACCATCCTGGTCCACGTGCCATGCACAAAATTATCCTGGTCTACCCCGGTCGTATCCCAGGACCAACCTTTCCCACCGTAAGTTGTTCGGACGAAGGAACCATCATGACTTCGTTGAATTCCGCTTCTTCAAGAAAACTTACTGTACCCGCAATACTGCTACCACACGCGAAGACTGGACGGCACTGTACCACGTCATATCACTGAAACCCACTAGGCCAAACTAGCCCGCCTAGGTCATCTATTTTGGAACAGAGGGAGTACGTCTCAGACTGCTATGATTTTGTGTTGCACGCTTCTCTCGTACTTTTGCTACGATTTTCCTACCCTATAAACCAAATGAGGCCTGAATGTATGTCGACTATTGTCTGATCGATTGCTAAGCCTACAATTTTAGGAGCTAGGGCTACTGGTCAATCGATGAGGGATAAGTATAAGCATACCACGAGCTCAACAGCCCCCACGTTTCTCTTCGGTGAGTGTTTTGCAAGTACTATAGCTCGCACAGTAGCTAGCCTACTAACACCAAGAATCATCAAACAAGCCCTGCTGATATGATAAACAGTTCAAACTTACATCTAAGCATGCCATATGTTACATCAAAAGCTGGTGAGGATACATCTGTTTCCATAACTCGAAGAGGGTTCGCATGATTCATCGCATGATTCACTATCAAACAAAAGTAGCAAGATCCGCCCACACAAGACAGTGCACTAGCCCTAAGATGGTTTGATAACACGCATCGTTCTGGTAATTAAACACAGGGCAATGCAAACTACCCTAAAGGATTAGCGCGACCAACTATTTCTTGTCATCGATCTCCCGGGCAATGATCACAGCACGGACAGCGGCATGGGAAACGATTTCTGGGGCGATGTCCACAGGACTGACCGCGACATCGGAATCGATCTCTAGGGCGATGTCCACAGGATGGACAGCGGTATCGGAATCGATCTCCGTGGCGATGCCAACAGGATGGGCCACGACATCAGAATCATCAAGGACAACCACCGGCACCTGCACAACACTAACATATTAGCAAGCACATTGCAAATAATCAAAAAGCAAGCACATTGCAAATAATCAAAAACCACAACTATGGTAATAAGCCATTATTTTTACCTTGTGCAGCTCACCGGGATCTCATCCTCCGGGGCCATATCCTCGCCCCTCGATGGGAGCCATCACCTTGCTGGGGAATACTGCTTCAACGGCGACTATCTCCTCAAACTCGGTCTTGAGCCTCACATAGGTGGCAATCAGAGCTTCTGGGGAAGGCACGGTGGGGCCCTTGCTGTTCTTCCAACTTTCTTTGAGGAGTCTGTCCGCCAACGTCTTCAACTCTTTGGCCAGTGCTTGTTTCTTGGAGTTCTTCGTCTCCATGGGTTGGCCCGCCGACATGGTCAACTTGTTGGTCGGTGCTCGCTTCCTGGAGATCGCTGTCTCCAGTGGGTTGTCCGCCGGCAACTCTTTGCCTAGTGCTCCAGGAACCATCAATGAACTGACAAGCAAAAAGCAATCAAAAGGAAACCACAATCGCAATGAAAACGGGAAAAGAATAGGATGTGAGAATCGGTTGGTTCTTCGCAAAAAGAAGATTATTGGAATGAAAATATAGCAGCATAATTGATTCGCCCACCTTTCCTTCGTCGGTAGAGAACAAAAATGGCAGAAGTGAGTAGCCTGGAGTGAGGTTTTCTTCAAGAAAGGGAAGAAAGGGCTTGAACGAGCATTCCAATGAAATGATGGTTGCTTCGTCCAGTCCAACTTGGAGGCCACCTTATCACTGCTGGTAAAGGTGTGGGTTTTGTGATATGAAGGGTCATGACGGCCACACCGGGGTGACAGGTGAGCCTCGACTGTAGCACCTCGCTGTGATTTGGTGGATGGCAGGCGGGCCTGGATGCTTTGAAATGTCATTAACTTGATTTTAGTCTCTTTAGTATTTGGATCCAATCATGGATGAGGCTAACAAGTTTTAGTCCCACTACTTTTAGTCATGAGACTAAAACGTATCAAAGCACTCTCTCAGTTGGTCATAGTGGGGAGTAATTTTAGACTAGTGTCATGCATATGACACTAGTGTAAGTTACTACTCCTCCTTTCCGGTTTATAAGGCTCAATTCAAAATCTCATCAACCAAGATAGATGGTAGTGGTGGAATACTTTTGTAGTTTGCAAAAGCACCCAATTAATGCTCTTGTTTTCTCAAAAAGTATGTTTACCAATGCATTAATTGTAATGCATGCATGCATAAATTACATGCATTGGTCAATTTTCTCTAATACTTGCATGCAGTGATTTAATGCACCTTGAAATCTGAACATGTGATTGGGAACAACCAAATTGAGCCTTATAAAATGGAAAACGAAAATTTTAAGATAAGCCCTATAAACCGCAAAGGAGGGAGTACTCCATAGTGCAAAGTAACATAGTAATAGTATCATAGATTGCTTCATTTACTATCTCATAGACTCATTTTGCCTCGAAAGCGCTATGTTACAAAGAATATATTATGTTACCACAAGCACCTCTTTCCTCATTAAATACTTGCCACATAAGCAAAATTGTGTTGGGATGTGTTAAGTTACTACCTAAGTTACTCCCACTATGGCTAGCCTCAATATTGTGCACCGCGGCCAAGGCGGAGAGGAAAACGAGAGAACTACGTAATTAATGCATGAGTTTAATTAGGAT
Organism: Aegilops longissima; assembly: GCA_021605205.1. Lineage (NCBI taxonomy): Eukaryota > Viridiplantae > Streptophyta > Magnoliopsida > Poales > Poaceae > Aegilops > Aegilops longissima. Next base: position 1,293,772 of record CM038680.1, on the reverse strand, counting down.
AGTTTTGTAAAGTACGAGATACATTGCTCCAATCGCAAAATGCCTTGGTTCATGAGATTTGAGATTTGAGCCTTATAAACCGGAGGGGAGGGGCTGCTGCACACGGTTTAGTCTAGTCACTTGTTTTTTTTTAGACGAAGTCTAGTCACTTGTTGAAATCTCTAGAAAGGCAAATACTCCTTTCCGGTTTACAGGTCTATACTACAGCCTCCGTCTAGGTGTGTAAGTCATCTTACGAAAACCAAATAGTCCCAAAACACTTAGGCGCGGTGCATTGACTTCTACCTTGTTTCTTGTTTCTTGACATACGTATCAACCAATAAGATATGAGAGGTGTGCATGCTTTTAATGACTTGCAATGGCTAGTTCATTGCATGGAATGATATTAATTAGCAAATAAACATTGGTGACCCCAGGAGGAAACGGTGATAAGCGTGTGGACCTATGAAGAATGAGTATCAACCAATGGATAATGGAGTTTAATTGTTAAACAATAGCAATTTTGTCTCATGCAAGAGCCTGGCTAGTACTCCAAGGAACCGCACCACGCGAGCGTTCGCAAGTGCCACGTTCGGTCTGCACTTGGCTCTTCGCCTCTTCCAGAAGACGAACAATGATGTTACCCCTACTTCTACAGTATCGAATCCACTTCTGCATGTTCGTCCACCTCGTGCGGGAGGGATAGCGTGTAGCGAAAGCTTCTACTTACTGCTCCTGCCTTTCCGTCCATGACAGGTGGGCCCAACAGGTGGTTGGCCCACCTGTCATGCAGCCAAAGGTAGGTGCAGTTAAGGCACTGGAGCTCAGTCCGCGAGGGAGAGGGCGTCGTAGTAATCCAATTTCTCGAGCTTGTACGAGTTGACGCGACACATCAAAGCACTGCATTCGATAAAACTCTTTTTACACATTTCAAATGGGCTACTTCGTATGTAGGAGTAAAGATATTCTGCTTCGTATGTACTCCCTCCGTTCCAAAATATAAGTCTTTTTCGAGATTTCACTATGAACTGGAGTACATACGAAACAAAATGAGTGAATCTACACTCTAAAATATGTCTATATACATCCGTATGTAGTTTGTAGTGGAATCCCTAAAAAGACTTACATTTAGGAACGGAGGGAGTAGTCACTTGTTGCAATCTCTAAAAATACTTGTATTTGGAAACGGAGGGAGTACAACGCATGCATGCATGCCGTGACTTTCCTTTTGATACTTGCATGTGTTGATTTGATGCACCTTGCCAAATTTTGACTATAAATTTAACTAACCAAATTTTCATGCATGTCACAAAAAATCACGGGGCTGTTTGGATTGTGACTATGTTTGTCTCATGTTGCCACATTATTTTTCCCACACTTGCCACACTTGCCTAACCTGAGTTGCTCAAATTGTTGACACACTTTGGCTTGCCTAAGGGAATCTTGCCACAGTTTATGTGTCTATGACATGTGGGGTTCACTGCTAATAAAAAAATTATTGTCTTAGGTGTGGCTAATAAAAAAGACTTATATTTAGGAACGGAGGTAGTAGAAAATATAAATAATAATGCATGTTGGGGCAACCCACGTTTCCGCTAATTTTAGCCGTGGGCTCGTTCACAATTTTTACGAGGGGTGGTTGTTCATTTAATGGAGGGACTTGTAGTACTACCAGACTTGAACGATACAAAGTGCGACATGGCACACCGTAACACCACTTGGAACAAGCGGGTAGCTATCTCAAAAAACAATCAACAGCTAAAAAAAACCGCGACTTGGCATGTAAGTATAGTACACAATTTTAAACGATTGTTTTGATGGAGTGAAAAAGGAAAACTACCCCACTACTTATATATAGGCCGGAGCCTCCGCGCTTGCTTGCTAGGGCTGCTCTATTCACACACTCTCATCCTCTCTAGATCTAAACAAGATAGGGGTAGTAACCCTGTCTTTCTCCCTTCAAAAAACACTGGCTTTCTATCCTCACCGCTGGTTACAGATCTGACGATCCCTCCGCCGTGAAGGGAGGAGGGCAGCGCTTGGGCCGTCGTCGACAGCGAGGAGGAGACCCACCGCCGCCAAACTGTTATCTTTGGCCAACGCCAAAAGGGAGGTCCTCCGATCCTTCGTTGCTGCTCAGGGCGGATCCGGCCTCCTGCCGCCCACCTATCCACATCTCGACGATTTTCAGGTATATCTTCGTTCGAAACCGCCTTAGATCTACTTCCCCAACTCGCTACGTTGTTGCAAGTGCATCATTTTCTACCTCTCAGCCCCTCTCGATCGGATGGTCCAACGTCACCTTTTTTTTCTTCTATTGTTAGAGGTAAAGCTACTTCATGGAGTCGAATCTTGTACTCCCTCCGTCCGAAAATACTTGTCATTGAAATAAAGTGGGGGTGGGGGAATTTAGTATGTACATCGGACTTGGTACAAACAGGAAGGAAAGGGGATGAAACTAGTACAGACTAGTCATCCAACCAGTCTCTTGGTCGAAAAGGGAAATATAGGGGTAACGCTGTACAAAGTGGTATGACCAGGACTAGATTAGCTATCCACACATAGGAGTAGGTGGCTAGAGTGAACAAAAATGGGACCAACCCAGATATGTTTCTTGGATGTTTGTTTCTCGGGGAAACAAACTATGAATCACCACTTTGTGCCCCTGTTTACGTACATGGTGCTGTACTGCTGGTGCACCCACTGTCCCATGCACTTATACCAAATATTTAGGCTCCGGTCAGAATAAAGGGGCAGAAAACATAGGTCTTGATGAAAATAGAGGAATAGGAAAGGAATGTAGGTATGAAACTATGGAACAGCGAACCGGAGGAAACTCTCAAGAGAATGTGTTCGAATGGACTACGAAATGTACAGATTTGTGTTTTTAGAGTAGCATGCTTGGCAGTATGAGATGCTATTTGTTTATTCAGCTGCACAGTGACTACTCTTGTCCTCACCTCACGTACCACACATAGGTTGATTTTTTTTATTCGCAAACACAGCACAGCAAACTTTGTCTAACGCATGGCAGCGAAGCGCTTGCCTCGGCTTCCGCCAAAAAATGAGCAGCGCGTGGATATTTCTAATCCGATGGAATCAGTACTACCAGACCTGCTTTCCTATGAAACACTATTCACCTTTCCCGTGTTCCGAACGGTTGGAAGGGAAAGAATACGTTAGGAATTGTGTTCCTACGAAAATCCTGCACCAAACCTGTGAACCGAACGTAGCCTTAGCTGTTCTTAATATAATGTCACCGGTAAAAATGAAGCCATGCCACTGTTTTTGCCTCAGAATTGTTTGAGACTCGACAAGTTTAGCCAAATGTTTTTGCCTGTAATTTTTGAGACTCGACTGTTTCTCTATGCCTTTTGTGCAAACAGGGATATCCAATTCACCTGGTTGCTGTTGTGACCTTTTGGTGCACTGCACAAAACTCTTCTTAAAAGAAGTGACTTTTGTGTTGTTTAACTGGAATGTCAGATGGAACCGTTGGTTCATTTTGGTGGAACTGCACAAAGGGAGATCTGTGTTCCAATCCTCATCATCCATATTGGCGAAATGACCTTCCTTTAGGTAAGAATGATATTTAATGCATGTGTTCATCTCTATTTTTCCGACTACCATGAGAAAATAATGTTGTTTTTTACTAGTACACTTGTACTCCCTCACTCACAAAACCAATTCTGAATTAGAAGGCCAATCATGAACTTGGTTTCACCAACTGGTGAGGAGAAAGAGAAACATAGCATGAAGAGGAAGAAGAAGAAGAATAAACAGTGCCAAGGCGATCTTGCTGAAGCCAGAGGCCTTAGTCGAGGCTATTCAAGGGCTCCGGCAACGACTACCTTACATGTGAGACGATCCTCCAGGGAGCCCTTCCACTTCTGCTGTCGCACTTAATTAATTAGGAGCACTTAAGTACCACTAATTTATTACTGCCTAATTTTCCTGTTGGAGTTAAACAAATCTTTAGTAGGACCCTATGCTGAATCATGTACGTGTGAATGTTTGTCTATGGAGGTGAATCATGTGGTGGAGCAGGAGGAATATTATTAGTGTCATGACATAACAGTGCTATTGTTTTGCATGTCAATTTATTGCCATTGGTTCAATGAGGCAATGTTTTGCGATTGTCCATCATGAATTTGATGCTACTGTTTGAGTAATATGCTAATGTCTTCCTATCCTTTCTCACTAAGCTAATGAAGGTTTCACCTTGTTCCTACTTGTGCAAACAGGGATCATGTTGTGCCAATCATAAATTTTAGTGGAACTACACAAGACAATACAATGAATCTGTATCCCAGCCAAGGCTTTAACTCGCTGGAAGTTCTTGATAATCTTTCGATATAATCTCAAAGACTGTAAACAAGAGTGATTTCAACCATACATTTGAAGTGCACAAAAATATATACTATTGTGTGATTCCAAGGAGTGCTTTATTATCTCTTATGGGACTACATGAATAAGCTTTTTTCTCAGTTGGTACGGGCCTAAGGTGCCTTCATCCATATTAGTTTGTTGTCATCCCTATTTGTATCGTACATCGTCATGAGAAACTCCTTTATCTTTGCACTTTAAAGTTTTGCAACCTATGATAAATGGCAATGCTTTGAGTGTTGAGTTGAGCTAATTGGCACTGATTAAATAAACTAATACCTATCTTTAAGCAAGACTACTATGCTGCTAACTTTACCCATTAAGATAATGAGGGTTCTTCTATTTGTTAGTGTATGTTTCATCAACTAGTCCCACTATTACAGTAATCTCACTCTCTCAATATATGTGCCAACAGGATGCTCGATTTTGGTGGAACTGCACAAAACTTTGGGTGCTTCATTGCCTCGATAGCTTCCGTCCTTTCCCCGTCACCGCTAATATCCGCTTGCTTTCTTCCTTTGTCGTCACCGCTATTTATATCGCCTTCCACCAAAGGAAATAGTAATTGATATGCTACCTCACACAGGTTGGTACTGGTCTTTATCCTGATTATTGTGCCTGCTATATGTATTGGTAATTTGGTATTGTGCTACTGCTTGCCGATTTCATAAAGGAGTAATTTGGAGCCCGAACTCGCAGCAAATCATTACATCCGTGATTTCAGAGAACTGCACAAAATGATCCGATGGACAGGTACTTATGCTGCTGCTATGTACTCCAAAGTTCACTCAGACAAGCATCGATGTTGACAAGAAGTGCCTATATTCATTCGAGTATCAACCGGCGTCCACTACAGGAAACAGATAATTTGCCATATGTGGATCACAGACGGCAAAGACCTAAATCCAGACGGCAAAGATTTTGCCGTCAAGAAGCAGACGGCAAACTCAGACGGCAAAGGTAAGTCGGCAAAGAATGCTATGCCGTCAGCTTTTTATCGTACAGACGACAAAGTCTTTGCCGTCAGCTGAAGTCATGTTTTGCCGTCAGCTTATTAACCAACAGACGGCAAAATCCAGGCTCTTTGCCGTCAGTAACGCTTCTTCTTTGCCGTCTGCCCTCAAACCCATAGACGGCAAACAATTATTTATATATAAAAAACAATGGCAGGTAGTTTGTGTTCCTTTTTTATTTGTACTTTTAGTTGTTTGAACGGGAGACGCTCGCGAAGGACCCAGGAGCTACTTCATTGATAATTATTGTTTGCAAGAGTGTACAACTGCCACAAGGACCCCCAAAAAGAGTGAAATTACAACACAGTATGGGATCTTTACAGGAAAGACACGGAACACGAGCTAGAAAACGCGATCTAGTCCATCTTCTTCCTTGCTTCGACATCGGACAACAAACTCTAATATCGGGGTTGGATCACCGCGGCTGTCACCCAGACGGTGGCCTCCTCTGCTCAAGGCTGGAACAGAGCAGCGACGAGGAGGCTGGAACAGGACCGGCTGGTGCAGACTGCAGAGGCCCATCGAGCAAGGAGGAAAGGCGGGCACCGCGATGTAGGCGTTCCGGTTCACGTGGTTAGGGGAGAAGGCGGGCACCCGTTGTGGAGAGCAGAGGACCCGGGCGAGGATGGGAGAGCAGCGGGTGGCCCGTCGCACCTCAAGCCTGTCCCTCACCAGCGCCGCCGCCGCCCACCTCGCACACGCCAGGCCGCGCCGCCATTGTCGCAGACGCCGGGCGCCGCCAGCGCCAAGGGTCTTCCTCGCAACGCCGGGCAAGGCTGAGGAGACCAGCGGTTGGCCCATCGCGCTTCGCCGCCAAAGACTGCCGCTTCGCCAGACACGCCGCCACCGCCGACGCCCGCCATGCCGCCCGCCACAAGACACAATGGCCGCCGCCCTCGCCAGCCGCCACCCTGACACGCCGCCGCCTGGCTGCCTCCTGCTCGCCATCCGTGATCATCGCACGCTTTACGCCTCATGCGGCTGCCTCCCGGCTCGCTATCCCCATCGCGGGCAGTGGTGGGGTGTGTGTGCGCGTCATGGGCAGGTGGGGGTCGGCCGGGGGTTATTATTTTACTTAGTGGTGGAGTGGGTCACGTGGGTGGGGTGAAAAGAGAGATGGGGAGGGCAGGATCGAGTAGCACGCAGAGGTGGATGGCCGCCACGTCATTGATCCGTGAGGTGGATCCGTGTGCTGTGCTTTCTCAGTTTGCCGTCTGCGAAACAAAATACAGACGGCAAAGAGCTCACTTTGCCATCTGCGAACAAAAACACAGACGGCAAAGATTCTTTGCCGTCTGCCAAAACAAACACAGACGGCAAAGAATTTTTGTCGTCTGTGTTTTCTTAGGCAGACGGCAAAGTGAGCTCTTTGCCGTATGTGTTTTTATTCACAAACGGCAAAGTATATTTTGCCGTCAGTTTTTCTTTGCCGTCTGTTGATGACAGCAAACCTTTTCTTTGCCGTCTTCTCGACGAAAAGCTGACGGCAAAGACGTCCCCTGACGGCAAGTTAGCAGTTTCCCATAGTGATCAACCAATTGTCAAACTCCAAGTATTGGGAGAGTGAACGCCAAAAATATTGCTTGGTTCATAGCCCAGAAAAACGCAGTCCTGTCTTTGGTCCCAACTTGTGCCTTTTGGTTATCGGCACATATGGTAGCGAACTATATGGCATGGAGTCTAAAGATTCCAGACAAGTTGGTTGACGCGTATATTCATCTGGGACTTAATAAGTCTGCACGCCAAGGATGATCCATTTCAGTTGAACTGCAAAAAAAATTTGGGTGGTTCATTTTCTCAACCGCCTCCTTTCTCGTCTGCAATGTAGAATTTTGGCGAGATACAGGACCAAGATGAGCCAGTAAGCTAGTTGGATGAAAGTAGTGGCCAAGTTGCTCAAACCTCCGTCGGCACGAGGCCACTATTTGAGGATAAACCTACAAGCAAAGTTCAGATTGTCTGTGCTTCCTCTTATGTACTCGATAGTTTACTCGTACAAGAACTAATTTTAGCAAGAAGTACCTCTGATTGAACACCATTTACCAATCTGTACCCTAGGTAATTAAAGTTCGTCCATGGATCATATTGGCTGTGATCTCAATCATTTGGATGCATAAACATACTGAGCATGTGTATATCTGAATCCTTTTGTGAATTATGTATGAATATTGTCGTGTGATCTATCAATCATTTGGATGCATAGATATGATGAGCTTGTGTATATATGAATCTTTTGAGTTGTTGATAGTGAATGTTGGCTATGAATATGAACGTGTCCTGTGAACCTGAGTTTGATATGAATTGCAACAGAACCAGTTATAACCCTTCTCCTCCTCTCAATCTGCGACTCCACTGCCGTGTTTTCCCATCTCCGAGTCGTTCCCGTCCGGGGCCTCGCCGTCGTCCACCGCCTCGCTGTGTTCGGTGCGCGTGGTCAACAAACGATAGTCATCGGAAGAGGACTGTACGTGGAGATCCCAACGGCTGGGACCCATGAGGTCCATGGTCGCACGCAAGGAAAGTTCCTCCTTATTAAGTTGAAAAAATGTTTCCTCCACCTGACAGCTGGGACCCACCGGCTGTATCTTCGCACGGAAGGAAGTGCCTCCTTGTTTTGCAAAAAGAATTATTCATCCTGCTGACAGCCGGGACCCGTCGACGGTGATCGACTTGTGGGCCTGCTAAGCGGACATGTACGCATCGGCTTTGTCAACTTAATCAACAAATGATTCTAGCAGCTGGACCGTTGGATGTTAACCCAACAGCCGTGCTCCTTCTTCAACCTCTGTTCTTGCTCCTGTCTCCCATGGCGGCACTGCTGCTGTGCTGCCGCCAAGACCAACTAGTGAAGTATCCCACCTCTCCATCTGCAACTCCACCGCCCGCCTTCCCCATCTTCGGTCGTTCCATCTGGTGCCGCGCGCGGTATGGTCAACATGGTCAACAACCGAGAGTCATCGAAAGATGACTGTACTTGAGAGGCTGACAGTGGGGACGCACCACGCCCATGGACGCATGCATGCAACGGAACGTGGCGTGGTCAACGTGGTCAAGGAACGACTTCCATCAGAAGTATACTGTACGTGGAGAAACTCAGCTGGGTCCACGGCCGCAGCAAGTAAGTGCCTCCTTATTACGCGGAAAATAATGATTCCTCCAACTGACAGCAGGGACCGACTGGACGGGCCACCGTATTTTGCGAAAAAAACATTTTCCCCCTGACTGCTGGGAACCACCTGACGGGCCACCGTATTTCACGAAAAAACGTCTGCACCGCTGTCAGCTCGGACCCACCAAAAGTGCCTCCTTATTACGCACAAAAAATTGAATACTCCCCCAGCTAGCTGGGACCCACCTTGGTGGGAGGCTGACTTGTGGGCCTACTAAGTTGACGGGGACAAAGGGCTTTGTCAACTTAGTCAATATGAACGATTCTAGCTCCAGTGATCGTACGATGTCCATCCAACGGCCGTAGTACTTCTTCAACCTCTGGTCTTCTTGCTCCAACCGCCCAAACTAGCGCCGGTCGTGCCTCATGCTCCTGCCTCCCGTGGTCGGCTGTGCTGCCGCAGAGGACTCACCGCCCCCTACTATTCCCACCGCTGGCCAGGCCCTGCGGCGATGGCAGCCTCACACCGCAGCCGAACCAAAGAACCTCAGACTTCTCTCCGCTGGCTTCCACTGCCGCGTCTTCCCCGGCTCCGCGTTGTCCCCTTCCTAGGCCTCGCCTCGTCCACCGCTATGGTGCTCTCCGCGCGGCGTGGTCAACGTGGTCAAGGAACGACTTCCATCGGAAGAGTACTGTACGTGGAGAGGCTGACAGCTGGATCCACGGCCACAGCCCAGTTTTTTTGTGATTTGCCAAGTAAGTCGCTTTGTCAGGCCTGTTGGGCTGCAAATCTTTCAAGACGAGGAGAGCTTTCATTCGGCTGGCCGAGAAAATAGCCCATCAGAAATGAGAAATGGGATGTACATTTTTAAAACACATCAAAGCAGCAATTAGTTTCAAATATCTATTTTTTTTCATTTCGAGATTTTAAATTACATTAATTTTTATGCGTGGAGAATTTGTTGGATTTTATATTGATATACATTTAGTTTTAAAATCAGTTCGAATGTGAGTCGAAATTTTGGGATTAAAAACAGTTCAGACCGCACCGAAATATGAAAAATTTCATATAATTTTTTAACAGTGGCCACAATATGGGCTGTAATGCTAACAAAAAGAATATGGTCTCCAAAAAAAACCTTAAGAATTAGCAAATGGGATGTAAATTATTAGAAATAATGGTAGATGGGTTGTATGCTGTTTTCCACAGATTTGAGATTTTCTTAAAAAAAAGGTTGACGCACAAGCAGTGACTGTTGGATGGCCATCCAACAGCCGTCGTGCTTCTTCAATCTCTGCTCTTCCTGCTCCAGCTGCTCAAACAAGCGCCGGTGGGACTGCCTGCTCCCTCCTCCCCGCGGTCGGCTGTGCTGCCGCGCAAGCCTCGCCGCCCCACCGTACTCCCATCGCTGGCTTAGCCATCCCTCTACTCACCCACACCTGCTGTTATTCTCCGCGACGGCAGCATTTAACCAAGAACCCTCGTTCACCGTACTCACCTTCGCGGGAAACAACTGCTGAGTCTTCCTTCCTCCGTGTCATTCCCTTCCTAGGCCTTGCCATCGCCCACCGCCTCTGGTGCTCTCGGCGCTGCCTGGTCAACGTGGTCAACGATCGACATGCATCTGAAGCGGATCAGACGTGGAGAGGCCGCCACCGGGTCCACGGCCGCACGCAAGGAAATGCCTCCTTATTACGCCGCAAAATAATGATTCGTCACCGACATCAAGGAACCACCGAAAGGGCCTCAGATTTCGCGAAAAAATGTTACCGCCACCGACAGCTCGCACTCCACCAGCTATATCTTCGCACGCAAGGAAGTGCCTCCTTATTACGCACAAAAAATGAATACTCCCCCGTTAGCTGGGACCCAAAGATAGTGGCAGGCTGACTTAGGGCCTACTAAGTTGACGGGACGGAGGGCTTTGTCAACTTAGTCAATATGCACGATTCTAGCTCCAAAGGACCGTGACGATGTCCATCCAACGGTCGTAGTGCTTCTTCAACCTCTGGTCTTCTTGCTCCAGCCGCACAAACCAGCGCCGGTCGTGCCTCGAGCTCCTGCCTCCCGTGGCCGGCTGCGATGCGGCGGAGGCCTCACCGCCCCCTACTACTCCCACAGCTGGCCAGGCTATCCCTCTACGCACCCACACCCCATGTTATTCTGCTGCGACGGCACCTCACACCGCAGCGAACCAGTGAATTCTCGTACTCCTCTACGCGTGGGCATCCACTGCCGCGTCTTCCCCGGCTCTGCGTCGTCCCCTTCCTAGGCCTCGCCGTCGTCCACCGCCCTGGTACTCTCGGCGCGGTGTGGTCAATGTTGTCAAGGAACGGCTTCCATCGTACGTGGACTGTACGTGGAGAGGCTGACAGTTGGGTCCACGGCTGCAGCAAGGAAGTGCCACCTTATTACGCGCAAAATAATTATTCCTCCACCTGACAGCGGGGACCCACCGGACGGGCCACCATATTTCGTGAAAAAAATGTTTCCCCCTGACTGCTGGGACCCACCAGCTACACCTTCGCAAGCAAGGAAGTGCGTCCGGGCAAAAAAAATGATTCGCCCCCCTGACTGCTGGGACCCACCAGCTACATCTTCGCACGCAAGGAAGTGCCTGACAGTCGAGACCCACTTGGTCGAAGAGTATGTAGCGTTGTCATTCTGGTCGCGAACGTGTACGTACATATATACTGGTGGATGTAGAGGCGCGCACGTGTCGTAGTAGAGGCGCGCACGTAGCATGTACACGTACGTACAGCGGCGAGGGTGCAAGAAAGAAAATACGGCCACGCGCGTACATACGGGAAGGGTCTCTAACGCCTATCGCGCATACGTACATGGCTGGGTCGGAACGGAGAAACAGCATCGTCGTCGTGTTCATGGGGAGCCAACCGGTTGGGTCGGAACGGAATGCATGGTCGTGTTCATCGGGAGGGCTTGGACGGAACAGGCGATGGAAACGAGGCCTGGCGTACCGCACAACGGAGGAAACGACCTTGTGTTCGACCGGCCACGTTTGAAACGGGGTCCCGTTGATCGGGAGGGGCCTTGCGTACCGCAAAACGGAGGAAACGGACCTCCTACGGCCGAAACGAGGGTCCTGTTGATCGCGAGGGGTGTGGCGTACCGCCAAACGGAGGAAACGGACCTCCTACGGTCGAAACGGGGGTCCTGTTGATCGGGAGGGGTGTGGCGTACCGCAAAATGGACGAAACGGACCTCTTACGTTCGAAACGGGGGTCCTGTTCATCAGGAGGGGTGTGGCGTACCGCAAAACGGGACTCCACGGGATACTGTTCATCTCCACCGTCAACCTCCTCCAGCCTCCACGGGCTACCGTCGACCTCCTCCAGCCTCCACGGGCTCCTGTTCATCAAGCCTCCACCACATGCTACTCCACCGGCTACTGCTCAACCACCCCTCTCCACGGGCACCCCTCCACCGTCTACTGTTCATCCAGCCCTCCACACCACGGGGTCCTGTTCAACCACCCCTCCACCGTCTACTGTTCATCCAGCCCTCCACACCATGGGTTCCTGTTCATCCAGAGGCAATGCCACAGCTCACTATTCATCCAACCCCCCCCCCCCCGGCAACACTCACTAGAAGAAGTAGCGGCGATTCGCCCATCCGTTCGATTAACAGCCATCGATCGATCCCTCGGGTTCAGTAACGCGTAGCCTGCAGTGCAATCGCTCGGGTTCAGTTAGAGCCCAACGCCTCGCTCGGCTTCAGTTAGAGCCAACGCCTCGCACACATGCGCGTACGTACGAGAGAGACGTGCATCGCTCCGCCCCCGACCTCCCACCATAACCCAGCAACTCCCCGAAATTTTCCTCCCCCTCGCTTCTACCACGGTTTTTTCCGTCATGGACGGCCCATAGAATGTCATGCAGCTGCGTCTCCGGCCCGCCCAGAACGAAAAGCCCATTTTCTGTCATGATTTTTTGTCATATAAGTAGGAGCCCACCAGATCTATGATGATACCGGGTTTTGTCACAATTATCAGCATAGAAGTGTCATATGTATGACAGAAAAAAAATTCGTTCGGCCCAAAATGTCACGGATGTGTCTTTTTTTGTAGTGAGTGTGTATTTATTCATAAGTTGGTTTCGAAATCTCATGCGTTCAATACATGTGTAACTTACTAGTTTTGAGTAGAGTAGCAAATTTCACGCGGCCCCGGGTATATCAAAATGCAGGGCCCATGCATCATTGCCTTTCGGTCGAACCTACGTACACAATTTTTTGTACGTGCTATATCTCCACTGGTCCCCGAACCCAAAATGCTGCCTCGTTCCCCTAAAACAAAGCGGCCCACACATATTTAAGGCGTCGACTCGAACCCGTTTACTACGACGTGGGCCCGCACGCCGTAGTACTCCTACAAACCCTACCGCCGCACTCATCACCGGTTTTCTTCAAGAGGACGAGGGAGAAGCCGATTTGTAGTGGAGGCGCTTTCAAAAAAAAAGGATCTGTAGTGGAGACCCCTACCCTAGGGTGCCCTTGGTAGCTGTCGCACGCATCATTGTTTTCTCTTTTATTTATGCTCTTGCGCGCTAGAGTGAAATGATGGTTGCTTCGTCCGTCCAGCTTAATGCGGGAAAGGTGGGGCTTTGTGATTTGACCCCTCATCGCTCATTTTCTACTAATGCGGCGCTACGACCGGGGTGCCTCGAATTCCAACCGCTGCTCTGAACTGTGATTTGGTGCATCGCACGTGGAATAAGATGGTGGATGAGCCACATGTCTGCCAAAGGGGTCCTGTTAAGTGTGCCGCCATTTCGTGTGTGGACTGACCCTGCTTGAGTTGCTACGCCAACACGACAGGAGCAGCCTACCACTTGGTTTTGCTCCTTGGTGAATCCCGACTATATTGATCTAAAAAGATACGTGCTGACCTACCCTCTCCGTCTCGGTTTTTTATTTGTGGGCGTCTCGGTTTATAGGGCCTGCACGTATTTCTAGGTCATCCATTTGACTAACTAAATATGAGTTACTATGTCACAAAAAGTATATCATTGGATTCTTATTGGTTGATATGTGAAGAAACAAGAAGCGAGGTAGAAGTTAATGCACCGCGCCTTAGTATTTTGGGATTATTTGGTTTTCGTAAGATGACTTACTCACCTAGACGGAGGGAGTAGTTGTATTTAAAAGTCGAGGGCGGGGCTTTTCCTGCGTGGTAGGCGTGGCAGTTCCGCCTAGTCGGTTTGACAGAGACGCGAGAAGACAAGGGAGTAGGCTGCTGCAAACGTAGGGCTGTGTGATTTGACAGCGAGTTACTGCTGGACAGGTGGGGCCCCGTGATTTTACTTGCCATTATCATTTTAACTACGTAGCTACGACCGGCGTGAGTCTCCCGATTCCTGACCACCTGCATACGGGTGCCTCTCCCAATGCTCCACCATGTAGTAGTAGAGGCTGGCTCTTGCATGAGAGCCCACTTATCCTCTTTTTCCTTGCCTCTCTTTCCTCCACATATGCAAAAATGACATGTAAAGCGCACTATTGTACTTACTTGCCCCTACAGGTGCTTAAGCTTGCCACATAGGCATAAAGTCTGATGTGGCAAGTTAATCAAGAAGAGAGAGACTAGTTTGGTGACCCAAGGAAGAAACGGTGCTAAGCGCGTATACCTAGGTGAAAAGGCAATTTTGAGTCTATAGCAAATTAAATGAAGCAAACTTAGCAACACCATTTCATTGGAAGAGGTCACTCCTTGGCAAATATTATAAATACTAGTAGTCCCTGTGTCCCATTATATAAGAACGTTTTTGACACTATACTAGTGTCAAAAACGTTCTTATATTATGGGACGGAGGGAGTACGAAGAAAGAGATAGAGAGGAGTAAAAAAAATACACTTATAGCCAACCTTATAGCCAACCTTGTTGTAGTATGAGTGACTAAGTGATGACTATGTACGACATGCCAACATCAGATAGCCTAATGCACCGTGTTAAATCTCCAAGGGTGTGACCGCGCGAGCGACGCGACGGTCGTGGTAGGCGCGACCATGATACGGGCTGCTGGCAGCCCTTGGATTTGAGATCAAACGGTCGCATGCTAAGTTGTTGAGAATTTGCAGAATAACCCTCCAGGATAGGATATTCAACCATAGGTCTAGAATCATTCCATGCAACCGTTCGATCTCAGATCCAAGGGCTCTCGGAAGCCCGTATCTTGGGAGAATGGAAAGCCACTACCCTGTCGTTCGCACGCTGGCAGTTCGCTCCTACTCGGCCCTGCACGTCCTTTAATACTACGGCGGTTTGCTCCTAGTCGTCCAGTCCATTCACATTACGGCAGTTCCACTAATCCTAACCCTCGTCCCAAATCCATGGCGTCCCAAATCTCCCAGATCGGCGGTGAGTACAAGGTTAGAACCATCACCGGCGATGAGTTCGACGTCATCTACACCCGTACTTCCGCGACGGTGAAAGGATGCCTTTCTCGCTTCAGACGCATGTTCAAAAACTCACATGATGAGTGGGTCGCTGGGCTAGATGTTGAGTACACCACAGTCGTGGGACAAGAGAAGGATCTAAAGGACGAAGAGAGGAAGAAGCCCGCCGTGATCCAGGTTTGCGTACATATCGTTTGCTTGGTCTACCACATATGTCATGCCGACGTTTATTGTCGGGATTTTAAGAACTTCCTCGAGGACAAAACAGTCAAATTCTTTACTGAAGACTTTAAGAACGACAAAGAAGTCATGCGTCGGATAGGCCTCGTTGTAGGCAACCCCTTCGACCTCCAGAAGAATCGGTTGGTGCCCTCTCGTCAGCCTTCAATGCTGACCCTGGCAGGAGCCATGGTTCATCCTTCGTACGGTAAACTGGAGAAACCTCCATACACGTTTCATCGTCATGCATGGCAGCGGAATGTACTAGATATAGACCACATCCAGTACGCTTCAATGGATGGCTGACTTTTTTTCAATATCTACAAGGGCTGGATGAAGAGCAACAGCGAAGTTGGCGGTTCAAGCAAAGAAGTATCAGCCAAGAGGAAGAGGAACAAGGACAAAGTCGAGGACATGGACGAGGACTCCGAGTAAGGTGGCAGTGTCGTTGCTCATGGTGGTTCTAAACTTCCAAAATTTTCTTGGAGTGCGCTATGTTACTAGCTAAGTTACTCCCACTATGACTAGCCTAATGCAGTGTCTACCGGATTAGTTGCATAGTTTAATTTCAGGTGTGCTTAGTTTAATTTGAGGGGTGTGTTGTGCTGAGCCCCCAGCAGAACTATGTTATGTTTCTTATCATTACTTTAACTCTTTAGTATGTACATACTAGTACTAGTATTTCTTTAATAGAATTTAGCACCCCAATTAAGCACGTACTAGCTTTTTTAATAGTACTATATGCATAATTTGGCGACGAGCACTCTCTATATGTACCACCTTTTTTTAAAATTTGAATTTTTGCTCCATGGCGCAATCCATCGATAGTGGAGTACTACTGTACAAAAGAATACATTTCTTAAAAGGCTAGCATACTGTTCATCACACACACACACACACACACACACACACACACATATATATATATATATATATATATATATATATATATAGCTAGTTAAATTCTCAACATAGAACGACGTGCATGCTATGTAGTAAACCGATACGGAGGAAGTATAGTAAAAATGAGGTGATTTTACAGAGCGATCAGCGGGGGAGCATGGCCTGTCATGCGGTCCCATGTGTCATGATGTACCAAGGCGATGCGCGTGTCCCTCTTGAGGCAGAAGCAATACTAGTACGTGGTTTGAGATGATGTCAAACCGAAGTGTGAAATAATGGTTGCTTCGTCCGTCTGGGAAGGTGCGGCATTGTGATTTGATGTCTCATTGCTCATTACTACTACTGGGCCGGTACGAGTGGGGTGCGTCCCCCTGTTGTTCTGCACTATTATTTGGTGCTTGACACGTCGACCCGGTTGCTATATGTCCCACATGTCGGCGACAGGAAGTACAGAATTCATGAAAGGGAGCGTCGACGGAGGAGTATACTACAGAATTCATGAAAGGGAGCGACTTAGTTTTGGAAAAATCTGTTTTTACGGAGTACGTACCCCCTATGGTTTATAGGGCTCATCTAACAAACATTCGTTTTTCCATTTCATAAGTCTCAATTCTACTATACTAGTAGTAGTACCATTACATGTTGGATTTTGAGGTGCATTAGATCACCCGACGCAAGCAGTGTCAAGAGGAAACTAACCAATGCATGTACAAGTTCATCGAAATTTAGTGGTCATTCATGCATTTGTTCTAATTAATTCCTCGGTAAACATAACTTCTTGAGAAAAATGAGCGTACTGTGCAAACTACAAAATTAATTCGACCACTCACCGTCTACCTTGGTTGGAGAGATTTTGAAATTGAGCCATAAACTGGAAAGGAGGGAGTAGTAACTTTTGTCTCGATTACTATTTGTGGCCTTGTATAGATGCAAAATGTATTTTTTTATAGTGGCCTTGTATAAGTAAATAGAGGGAGTACTAACCAAAGTACGTAGTAGGGATGAGGAGTTAACGGAGGGAGTAGTAAAATTTTCTCCTCGTGCTGCGAGCCACCACAGCGCGGGCGAGGGAGCGGCGAAGGCGTCAGTAGTAGTAAGCTTCACCTCATCATGCGAGCCACCGCGCCTGTGGGCGGGGAGATGGCGACTAAGCAAGTTTCTCCTCGCTCATGAGTTGACGGACACATCAAAAGTACTCCAGTGTATAGAGCCTTACCTCTAAGGTAGGCCCCACATGGTTTGCCTCTTTTTTAGTTCAACATAACGCCAAGTCGCAATTTGTTTGTTCACCCGTGGTAGACGATCCTCCTCCACCAAGTGGACAACCAGTACACGTGCCAAATTACCACGTGGGCTGCCTTTTTCGCATCAAATGAGCTCCACCGTGTACCAGCAAGGTGTGGTTGGGAAAGAGAAGGAGTACGCGTGCGCCGTCGTGCACCTCTTCTCTTCGTGCACGCCCCCACCCACGTGGGTGTGTGTGAGAGATACAAACCTAGACATAATGCGCCGTCCATCCCCATGCCTTCGCCCAGTCCGACCACCAGTCACCACCACGGCACCACGCCCCACTCCTCCTCACCTTATCTCTCATATTTCTCCCTCCATTTTTTATATACAAGGGGCCACTATCAAAATTACAATTTGCAAATATACAAGGCCACTAACACTAATCGATGCAATATTAATGGTGTTTGCCTCATGGTACTAGCAAAGGAGGACATTAATTATCCCTTCCATGCATGCGGGATTTGTAAAAAAATGCATCTTGATGTTCCGTGCAATGCACGGGCATCTTGCTAGTCCATGAAAACAACACATGGTAAAATTCCACGGCGAACGAGGGATTTGAATCTGTTGGGAGGGGCTGTTTGGATCTTGCCCGGGGTAGCCAAAATATTGGCGACCCTTTTGTCCACCGATGAACGAGGAATGGCTCGGGTGCTCATGATGTCATGCATCCTCCAGCGCGCATGTTGGAGACGAGCTCGCACGAGATGTGTTTTTTTGTCCCACAACGCCGCCCGAGCCGCCCGCAGACTGACCGACGACCCGCAAATTACGCCATCCAACCGTAGCCGCACACATTATGACAGCAACTCAACCAACCGGACGAAATTCACGGAAACAACTGATATTTCATATAAACAACGACGGAAACCATATAAAATACCGGAGTTTCACACAAACATGACGGATTTCATTACATTCAAATGAACTACGCGGTGCTAGTTCTGGACAGCACAGGTATATAATACCTGGCCTAAATGGTCGGCCGCCGATCGATTTGTGTTCCTCATGTCCGGCAGCACGATCACCGGACTGCCGGAAGCCCCGGAGGTATATGCTTCAGCTCAAAGGACGGCTTGCTTCCCCACTACCCAACTGATATCATTGGCTGGTGCCGAAGCTGATGGTGGCCGGCACGAGTTCGAGTTCATCACCGGCCACTACTTCGCCATGGCCGGCACCGGCTCGAGTTCATCCTAACAATGACCTCTTCCGTGGAGCCCATGCGGGGTCGACGAAGGTCCTCGCAACAAAAGGATCCGGCAAGACACCTGCTGTGTATGCCGGTGTCGCCTCCGCGGTGGCCTTCATGGGACCCAAGCGGCGGCGACCTCCCGTGTTCTACTTCTCCTCGATGATGGCGGCGGACGCGGAGGCGCTGGCCACCGACTCGTTGCTCTTCGCGCACCCGGCTTCTGTCGTTGCTTGCATGGCGCAGCCGCCGGCATGGGAGTCTCGGCCACAGAAACAGGAGACGCGGTACGAGGCGGCGGCGTGGACGGCAGCAACGACGCCCGTGCGCCGCTCCTCGTCGAGCTGGCCTCGAGCGGCGAGTTGTTGAACCGCTACCGGCTTGGGGCGGCAACTGGCTCCGTCGGGCGAGGGGAGGGAGGTGGATCAGCGAGCTGCATAGCTCGTATCCGGCGGGCTACCCAGCCGGCTTGGATGCGGAATAACTACTCTTCGTAAGCCATTGTAAAAGTGGACAAAATGGTGGAGGAGATAGGGGAGCGGCGGAGGTGTGCGATTCTTGGCCGGTGTTTGGCCTCGTTTAAATAGGAGATTAAATAGATGTTTGCCTTTCATCCGAGTAGTGTTCGTCAGTATCATGCATGAATGAGTTATGAAGTGCGAATTTTATTCCTTTTTCTTATCGGTTTGACTTCAGAATGCAAAATCATTACATCTGAAGGAAATTAGTCCGGCAGTGGATGATGGTGGTCCTTCGGAGGAACTCAAACAGGGGGTCTCTACAGATTCTACTCCGCCATCCTCCCAACAAGATACGCAAGACAACACAAGGCTGGACAGTCAATGTAGCTGTGTAGATGATGAGTACATCTCCCCTACTCCACCATCACAGGTGCTTGCTCTAACTTGACACTATTATATGTGGTTGCATGTTGCGTATGATGTCTAGCTTGTATTGCTTCTAACTTGAATTGCATCTGCTTACTTTACACATAATGCCTGTGAATATGACACGTGTTCCTATTTCTAGAACATACGTGTACATGATGAGCACATCTCCCCTACTCCACCTTCACAGGTGCTTGCTCTTACTTGGAACTGTTATACGTGGTTGCGTTTTCCGTATGATGTCTAGTTTGTATTGCTTCTGATTATGAGTTGCATCTGCGTAGCTTACAACTTATACCTGCAATGATCACTTACCCATAAGACACATTTAACTTGGGACTGTGATGTAGGTTGCATCTTGCATTGTCTTCTAGCTTGTACTGCTTCTAATTTCTTGAAATGGCACTTACGATGAGACACTTTTTACCTGATAGAGTGATATTGGTTGCATGTTCATATGGTGCCTATCTTTCATTTCTTATAATTTTGTTGAAATGCCTTCCGCTTACTGTTTTTTCATACATATTCCTTCCTCCTATCGTACGTGTGAATATGAAACACTGTCTTTTTTGTATATATTCCATCCTCCTATCCTACGCTTGCCTTACATCAAAGTAGTGTTCGTCTGTATCATGCATCAACCAGTTATGCAGAGCTAATTTTATTCATCTTCTTGTGGATTTGACTTCATAAGGCAATATCAGAAAATAGGAAGGAAAATAGTAAGTTAGGGGATGTTGGTGGTACTCCGCACCGACGTAAACAGAGACTCTCTAGATTTGCCACTACTACTGCTAATGAAGTTGATGTCCCAAGTCTACATGATGAGTTCATCTCCCGCACTCCACCATCGCAATTGCTTGCTCTAAGTTGACAGTGTAATAATTGGTTTCATGTTGCATATGTTGTCTATCCTGTATTTCTTCTATTTTGATTAAATTGCACCTGCTGAGTTTATACGTTATACATGTGCATATGACATGGCTTTCTGTGTCTAGAATACACTGCATCTATCTATCATACCATGTTCTTACATCAAAGTACTGCTGTTGTGTATCCCGCATCAGTAACTCATGATTGGACGCTTTTAACATGACAGTTTGATAGTGGTTGCATCTTGCATTGATTTCTACGTTGTACTGCTTCTAATTTTTCGAATTGCCACTTATGACAAGACACTTTTAACTGGGCAGAGTAATATTGGTTGCATCTTTCATATGGTGTCTAGCTTGCATTACTTCTATTTTCTTGAAAATCCTTCTGCTTAGTTTGCACATCGTAGCTGTGAATATGTCATGCCGTCCTGTTTTTCTTACATATTCCATCCTCATACGGTTGTCTTACATCAAAGTATTGCTTGTCCGTATCATGCATCAATGAGTTATCAAGAGTGATTTTATTCTTTTGTGTTGTGGGTGCAGCTTGACATGGCAAAGTCAAAAAAGAGCAAGGAAAATAATATAGTAGGGAGTGAGGGAGTGTTGTTACTCGTCGGGTGAAACGGAAAAGGTCCTGCCATCGAGATTCTGCTGGTACTTATAGTGCAGTAGAAGGTCCAAGTCCACCGGCTAAATCTACAAACATAGTATCACCTGCTCCACCAGCTGCAGCATCCGCTTCAACTGTACCAAAGATCTCAACCATTTACTCGCTCGCTTGCTCGAACTGGCCAGTTCCCAAGCTGCCTTCACACCTAACACTACTTCCGAAGCACTGTTGACACAATAGGACTTGGCAAGATCAGATGAACCTCATGAGCATCAACACCAAGACGGTACTGACCGAGTCAAGTTGCGCTTGCATGCTCCTTTATATGTACTCTCACGCTTTGATGTACACTAACACTTTCCATATTCGTTGTTGAACTAGCACCACGACGCAAGCGAAACAGACATCGTGGATAATGCTTGATGATTAAAAAATCTAAAGGAGGAAGAATGGAGATCCATTTTGAGGCAGGTTTAAAAGGCCACGTGATGCTACTGAGTCAGCCAAATTAGTATCGAGGCAGTCGTTGCCGTTAGGTGTCATGCGTGTATCCTCCCAACGTGGATCCAAAGACAGAATGAGAAAGACAATACCCAGTTTAACACCTTCCTTGACCATTTATCCGTAAGTAATGTTATTCATCACAATTAGTAATATTGTCTTGCTCTGTCCCATACTTTCTAGCTTCCTCCTAATAAGACTCACATTCTTTTTCAACAGATGAGGTTCAAGTTGATCCGAAAGATGATGCAACTAAACAAGCACGCACTCATGTTTTTCATGCGCTCATGACAAGATAGGTACCACCTTAGAAAATCTCACTTTGAAGGCAAGGCTAACAATGAAATCGCCCAAACATCTCCAAAGGAATATATTACAGATGAAGACTGGACAGCCCTCATTAAACATTGGTCTGATCCAAAGTATCAGGTAGGCTATATGTATTTGATCAGACCACATATTGTACTTGTATTTATGTATGTGCCTTGCAAGTGTATCTTCTTCTAGGCTAACTGTTTGAAGAAAAAAACCAACCGTTCTAAAGTGAAATTCCAACAGACAACAAGATCTCGTAGCTATATTGCACAATGCGAGGCTTATGTAAATAGCTGCTACTTCCTTCTTTTTTTTGTGCCATATTATCGTATCTATATTGACTTGTTCCAAATACAGAGGAAAGCCCGTGCGGACCAAAAAGAACCTGAATCGAATGCAGTGCAAATCTTCAAGGATTGCCACACCAAAGAAGATGAAGGGCATGAGCACACCAGTTCAAGCCGCTGTTGTAAGTCCTTACCTCCTGCCTTGAACTGATTGGTACTCTGATGTGTTCATTTAACTACTTGGTTTGCAGCCAATGTCAGCTACTCTGTTAACTTTTATACACAATTGTCTTAACGTATCATTTCACCTTACATGGTTTAAAAGAGATGAAGGATATTCTTTTGGTCTTGATCTGTAATCTAGTTGTTATGTTCACGTGCGCACACAATGATAATATAGTATGTTTGTTTTATATCTGTTTTCCCATGATAAGAATGATGTCATACTATGTTCATCCTACTTTAAACCATGTCTCTTTATCCTTAGATGTCAACGAATGTGAGGAAATAGACAATACAGTAGGCATGCTACATGGACATATGTTACGAAAGTGATTTTATTATGTAGTTGGCACTACAATACATGCTAATGTATTACAATAGTTCACCCAAATAAGTTATGTATAAACGTTTAACCTACTTTGTTTGTTTTTGTCTCATTAGTAACTTATCCGGGTACACTAATCTACAAGTTCAAACTTTCAGGAAGCTATGGAACAAATGATTGAACAGCCACAACCACCTGAAGGTGACGAGGCTACTACAGGCACAATGTCACCTCTTGCTGCAAGTCGTCCAAGATCTCTCCACTAACATGCAAAAGCACCTTCTGCGTAATTTTGGGTTGGTTGTCAAGGTAACCTCGCCCAAATCGCCATCTTGAACAAAATCTTCCTGCTAGACAGAGTGATATATCTATGCTCCGCACACAAGTCCAATCCCTAATGGACGTTGTTTCGAAACAAGAATAGTGGTTGAGAAATGACGCCAAGATATGAATGGTTTTGAAACCGACTATCGGACATTAACCGTTGTTGAAGAGCAATGGCGGAAAAAGGAGGAGATCGTCTTTGCTCCATCAGATTCTACAGCTGAAACATTAGCACTCAGGTCAAATGATCTATGCTTCTATACATCCGATGGTGCTTTTATCCGAAAGACTATAAACTTTATGCCAACAGGCCTTTTGTTGTATGATTGGAATTTATTTTGTTGTGATACAACATTTATGATGCTGCCACAGGCTGCGATAATTACTGACGCTATTTTTGTATAGTGTAGGTTTATCTTAGTAATGTATTCGACCAAAGCTTCAGAGGAGCCCAACATGCCAACATTCATCGAGCCCATTCCAATTGGGCTAAAACGATTCTGGGCGAATTGGCATGTAGCCCACTAAAATATCTGGGCTTAAATTAGCATAAGCTTTCAAATTTTTCTAGTAGGCTGTGCCCATAGTGGGCCTTTAATGTGCCTAAACATAATTTGGGCCCTCAAGAAAAATAGGCCGTTTACAGGTGTAAATATCTCCAGCCCATAAAAACATGGGCCTTTAATAAACCGAAGTGAGATTGGGCCTGGTTGTGCCAAATAACCCATCGGACTTAGCAGGCGAAATGGTGGCCCATTTACGATGCAGATATTTGACAGCCGAAATTGGACGGAGTCAGAATGCGCCGACCTAATACACGGGCCTTTAACAGCGGAACTTCGGTCGGGCTAGAATATCTTCATTTTTATATGGGCCGTTAATGGGCCCGATATGACGTTGGGCCACATATGGCCCATGGTTTACTTCCGGCGTTAACAGGCCGAAAATGACAACAGGCCGAAAGTGGCCCAAATCTTTAGTGGGCCTCTAACGGAGACGAATGATGACATGGCGAATATGACCCAAATCCTTCACGGTTGTTTATGGGCAGAAAGTTTTGATGGCCTGTAAATGGGACCAAATGAAGTCGGACCTTTAATAGGCCGGAAATACACCAGGCCGTAATTCGGCCCAATTACTTAGTGGACTGTTAACGGGCCAGAAGTGACCATGGGCCGCATTGATGCCAAGTTTAGACTGGGCCATTGATGGGCCGATTTGACAGAGAATGTTGGGCCTTTAGCTGGGCCGGCCCGTTATGTTCTGCAGAATCTTGTGGGCCTTTAGCTGGGCCGGCCCATTGTGGTCCGCAAAATCTTATGGGCCTTTAGCTGGGCCGACCCATTATGGTCCGCTAAACCTTATGGGCCTTTGG
Organism: Aegilops longissima; assembly: GCA_021605205.1. NCBI lineage: Eukaryota > Viridiplantae > Streptophyta > Magnoliopsida > Poales > Poaceae > Aegilops > Aegilops longissima. The sequence goes on along the minus strand of CM038680.1, from coordinate 1,269,542 downwards.
TTGGGCCGGCCCATTTAAACTTTGTGGGCCACTTTTGGGCCGGTCGAGCTAAAGGCCCACAAGATTCTGCAGACCATAATGGGCCGGCCCAGCTAAAGGCCAATGAGAATTTTACACGTGGAAAATCGGTATTGGTCGTGGCTGTTAACGGGTTATCGGATCCAAAATCTGACCCGATAGCTTAACGGCGTTCCGTTACGGTGGATGCCATGTGTCGGTCACCCTTGACGAAAGCACTTCTGTGACGCGCGATTTATCGTCATGGAAGTGGACACTTCCGTGATGATAATTTTGGTAATGTCATGGAACACTTTTATGACAAAGACAGTATGACTATCTTGATTCATCATAAATTTGTCATGGATGTACATGCATGACAAAAAACGCGACCTACTGTGACAAACACGTATCATCACGGAAGTGTATTTTTTGTAGTGGATGTTACGCTGTTTAAGAGATGAGCCGGGTAAACGCGAATGACCAATGTGTGAAATAGACAAACCTGCACCATTGGCCACCTAAACCTAATCATTGCCGTCATAGCGCTCATGAACCTGGAGGCGCTCAAGATAATTAGTCAAGTGATCCATAGCCTCGGTATCCAGCACCCAAGGAAAGTCGACGGTGTTGGTGGAGGCCGAGTTGGCGGAGCGGGAGTTTGATCCTGATCATAGCGCTTGCGGCAGTCATCAGCTTCATGGCCCCAGTTCTTGCAAATTTGGCACCGAGGACGCCAGCGATTGCGACACCCACCTCCTCCGCCGTTGTTGCCGGTGTTGCCCCCTCCACCTTGCGGGCCATTGCAGGCATAACCAGGGTTGCGGTCACGGCTGCCGGTGTTGCCACCATTACCGCCCTGGCGGCTCTGCCTGGGCTGGCCATGTCCATCAGCCGGGCGCCCCCCCCCCCCTGGGAGGGTTAGGGATCGGAGTAGGGCATGCACCGGCCCGCGCCGTACGAACCCGAACGGGTCATGGCGTTCGCGGAGGGAGAACACACCTCCACTGCACTCTGCTGTGCCTGTAGTGCCTCGAATGACAGAACCAATGAGTAAAAGCTGGAGTAGAGCATGGGTGCATTACTCCCGCCCAAGGAGGCGGCGATGGAGTTGTAGGCGGAGCCGAGTACGGTGAGGATGTGATCGATAAGCTCATCATTGCGGATCGGGGAGATGGCGGCATCCATAGTGTCGGCCAGGGCCTTCGTCTTCTGCATGTATTCTGCGGCGGACAGATCATCCTTCCTCAGCGACTGAAGTTGCCGCCCGATGTGGCGGACATTGGCGCGGCTCTGAGCGCCGAACATGGCTTCAACGGTTGTCCACACCGCATGCGCCGACTCGCAGCCAATGAGTTGGCATGCAATATTGCTACCTCTTGAGCACTGCGTTGGTTTTCCCTTGAAGAGGAAAGGGTAATGCAGCAAAGTAGCGTAAGTATTTCCCTCAGTTTTTGAGAACCAAGGTATCAATCCAGTAGGAGGCCACGCACGAGTCCCTCGCACCTACACAAACAAATAAATCCTCGCAACCAACGTAATAAGGGGTTGTCAATCCCTACACGGTCACTTACGAGAGTGAGATCTGATATCCAGCATGCATCTAGAGTATTAAGTTCATAAGAACAGAGTAACGCCTTAAGCATGATGACAAGATGTAGAGGGATAAACTCATGCAATATGAGATAAACCCCATCTTGTTATCCTCGATGGCAGCAATACAATACGTGCCTTGCTGCCCCTACTGTCACTGGGAAAGGACACCGCAAGATTGAACCCAAAGCTAAGCACTTCTCCCATTGCAAGAAAGATCAATCTAGTAGGCCAAACCAAACTGATAATTTGAAGAGACTTGCAAAGATAACCAATCATACATAGAAGAATTCAGAGAAGATTCAAATATTGTTCATAGATAAACTTGATCATAAACCCACAATTCATCGGTCTCAACAAACACACCGCAAAAGAAGATTACATCGAATAGATCTCCACGAGAGAGGGGGAGAACATTGTATTGAGATCCAAAAAGAGAGAAGAAGCCATCTAGCTAATAACTATGGACCCGAAGGTCTGAGGTAAACTACTCACACATCATCGGAGAGGCTATGGTGTTGATGTACAAGCCCTCCGTGGTCGATGCCCCTTCCTACGGAGCTCCGGAACAGGCTCCAAGATGGGATCTCACGGGTACAGAAGGTTGCGGCGGTGGAATTAGGTTTTTGGCTCCGTATCTGGTAGTTTGGGGGTACGTAGGTATATATAGGAGGAAGGAGTACGTCGGTGGAGCAACATGGGACCCATGAGGGTGGAGGGCGCGCCCGCCTACCTCGTGCCCTCCTGGTTGATGTCTTGACATAGGGTCCAAGTCCTCTGGATCACATTCGTTCCGAAAATCACGTTCCCGAAGGTTTCATTCCGTTTGGACTCCGTTTGATATTCTTTTTCTGCGAAACACTGAAATAGGTAAAAAAACAGCAATTCTGGGCTGGGCCTCCGGTTAATAGGTTAGTCCCGCAAATAATATAAAAGTGTATGATAAAGCCCAATAATGTCCAAAACAGAATATAATATAGCATGGAACAATAAAAAATTATAGATACGTTGGAGACGTATCAAATATCCTCATCCATGGAGGTGAGAAGAAGACCCTTGACGCGCTGATCTTGAACCCACCATTGGTGGTACTCCAGGTTGGCGACGGTGGTAGCAGCATCGCCGGTGCCGACAACGAGTGTTTTGGCAGGTGCCGCCTTGGTGCCATCGAGGTGTCCGTGGAGGTTGGGACTGGCAAGAACGGTGCTGGTTATGCCCCCCCAAAGCATGAAGTTGTGACGATCGAAGCGGACGGAGATCGTCGGGACGGCGAGCGCGGCAGGGATCGTGGCGACGGGGGAAGAGACGAGGGCGCCGGCAGTTTGGGCGACGGACATAGCGGAAGACGACATCGCAGCGGCGGCGCGGAGAAGGACGTCGTGCGGCGGCGGCTGAAGGAGATGCGGAGGCGGCACGGATGGAGCAGCGCGCGGCGGCGGCACGGGTGAGAAGCAGCGCGCGGCAGCGGTGATCGGGGGCACGGCGGCTGCACGCAGAGAAGAAGCGTGCGGCAGCAGCGAGAGGATGGGGCGGCGGCGCGAGGGACTTGCAGCGGCGGCCCGACCTGGCTGATACCAAGTTAAACGTAGGGTTTAGGGTTTTGCGTGGGTGGGTGACATCCAGCCTCACGTCTCATTATATAGATGATCACAATTACAATTACATACGTACATGAATACGTGTACAAGTACAATATACTAGACCCTGCTTTACAACACCCACACACACCCACGACAAGATATAAAGGCGCTGAGGGTAGCAACACCATCCCTAGCATTACAAGGGCAGCTAGGGCTACAACGGTGAGCACGTCACCACGAAGAAGTGAACCCGCTTATGATAAACCGTGAGCTGAGCTTCAAAGCGGAAAGGACCCGCCTTGCGCACCCCTTGACACCACCTCACCTGAGATCTGCCGCTGCCTCAACCGAAGATACGAAGGGAAAGGACATTTCGCACCCCTAAGCTGCCCCCAGTGACCAGACCCAATAGGCCGGCTAAAACTGGGCACGAGACGAGCATGGTCCTATTGTTGGGCGTGAGATGAGTATGGTCCTACTGCCGGGCGCAAGACGAGCTCGGTCCTGCTACCGGGCGCGAGACTAGACCAATCCTGTCGCCGGGCGCGAGACGAGCTCGGTCCTGCTGCAGGGTGTGAGACGAGTGATGTATCGCAACTGGGGGACGGCCAACCATTATGAAGATAGTGGTCGGACGTCGAGGGAGGGGGATTAAAGCCCAACACAGGCCGCCCCCGGACGGGCCGACGCCGGAACATGCCAGCCTCTGCCGCCGCAGCCAACCTGCCAAGCTGCCGTGGAGCCATCCACGGTCGGAGCAGGAGCCACACCAGGCCACTGCCCAACCCGCGTCGCCTGGGGAGCTCCAAGCATTGGAGCCGCCCGGAACGCACACTCACTTCCAGCCACGATTGTCGTCAGTGTGACCGCCACCAGACTAGGACCAGCACCACTGTTACCGCACCTCCACCACTCAGGGTGGACGACACGGTCCGGTCCGGCGGTCCGGCTCGTGGCCCGCTCGGCTCGGGCCCGCTCGGTCCTGGCCCGCTAGTTTATATGGCCGGTCCGGTCCCTGCAAACAGGCCCGAGAAAATCTCGGTCCGGTCCGGTCTTTGACCGAGCCGACCGAGCAGACCGAAGCGTGCCGACGGCTTGCCAGGGGCGTGGCGGGGGCGTGGCGGGTGCGTGGCGAGGGCGTGACGGCTCAGGTGTGGCGGGGGCGCAAGAAACCGCCGTCGTCTACGTCTGCCGCCACGGGACCGTCGTCCGTGCGGCCACTGGACTCGATGGCCCCGGAAAATATGTCTATTAGACGCGCCACACTCGGCTCCGTCGTTCCCGCCAACGAAATCGACCTGGGAGGTCCTACATCGCCGCATCGGCCGTCGTCCCTTTTATCTCCGCTTCACCGCCGTCGTGCGATTTGTCGCCGGCGAGCTCCCTCCGTGTTCTTCTTCGTCATGTAGCTCTCTCGATTCTTCGAAGCTCCTGACATCTTTTCAACGAAGTTACGCTTCCTCTAACATTGCGTCCCGGCGAACAGCTCGCGCGGAGCTCCAGAGCACGCTCTGCCCATGTCTTGGCCGGTCTGGCGGTCCTCTCGGTCCGCTCGTGGCCCGCCATTGCCGGTCCGGTCCACGCAAACAGGCCCGAGACACGCTGGTCCAGTCCGTCCGGACCGCCGGCGTCCGGTCCAAACGCCGGCTCGGACCGGGACCGGACCGGCTCGGACCGTGTCCACCCTGATCGACCACCTCCACCGACCACTGCAGAGGTAGCCGACCGTGACCCAAGCTGGCCACGCCTCAACGCGTGCCGCTCATTGCCCCCAGAAACATATTCGGCCGGACCATCCCAGAACACAGCCTGCACGCTGCCTCCCTCCACCATCACTAGCGCCCACCACCGCTCGAGGACGGCGACCACCATTGGCTCTCATTGGGCGCAACCCACGCCGCTCCACCACCCGCATCATGAACATACCGCTAGACCCACATCAGGTCGGCCCAGGCGAGAGCGCCGCCCACACGCACTCGCTCGAGACAAAGCCCTCGCAGCAGCCGCACCTTTGAGAAGCAGCGGCACGCCACCGCGCCGCCCTGGGACGCACATGCCGCCGCCCTGCCTGCCTGCCGCCACGCCGAGGAGTCCCGCAGCAGCCACACACCTTCGTCTGAGAAGAGCCGTCCCGTGCCAGCCCAGCCCCGAAGCAGATAGGAAAGAGATCCCCGCTGTCGCGCACGTCGGCCGGGCTTTGCTCGGCGGAGCCTCGCGGCGGCGGCGGCAGGGTAGGAGGTCCTGGAGGGGAAGGAACTCCGGCGACGCGCTAGGGTTCGCACCTGTCGCCCACGGGGTCGACCTGGGGCTCCGAAAAACAGGATCTTTGTTACGATTGGGGGGCTTTGGCTTTGGCAAGCGATCAGATTGCAAAGAACTTGTGTCGAACATGCTCGTATTATTAGGGAGATTAGGTTAATATCCTTACGAGGATTTAGAGGAGAAAATTGGATATTTGCCACTTTCAATACGTGGCTTCTCAAAATTGCCACTTTCAAGATGGGCTTCGCAAAATTGCCACTTTGCTCGTTCGCTCCTTGATTACTATGCCACTTCCCTCCTTTTAGTGAATTTCTTTTTTCTTTTTCCATTTATAAGCAGCGGAAAAGACCAAACTGCCCCTGATTCTATGTATACAATATACGTAGTGAGATCTGATTATATGCATCTGGTATTCTCCTTCGAGCAGAGGAGAGAACGAACCGCAGAGCACCTGCTGACGCCGCCTGCCCGGTCGCCGTCGTCGCTCGCTCGGCCCGACCGCCATCGCCGGTCGCCGTCGTCGCTCGCTCGGCCCGACCGCTATCGCCGGTCGGTCTTGTGCCCACGCGCCATAGCCGCTCAGTCTGGCCGCCTGCACGGCAATCGCGCCGCTCGTCCCGGTCTCGCCGGCTGGTACTTGAGCCGCAGCGCCGCGACGTCCTCGCCGCGGTCCAGCCGCTCTCTGATGGCGTCGCGCAGCGACTCCGGCCATGGGAGGCGGTCCTCGTCCGTGAGCGGGACGCCCCTGCTCATCTTCTCTGTTTTGTTCAGACATGGGCAGGGAAGGAACAGAGAAGTTCAGAGTTTGCTCTCAGGTGAAGAAGCTTCAGACATGTCACTGCAGGTAGTACCTTTGTTGGCGTGGGAGTGGTGATCGTCCGCCTCGACGAAGCCGCAGCCCAGCGCGTCGGCGAGCATCGCGGCCACGGTCCTGCGGCAGAGAATTCACATAAGAGCATAGCAGAGGGCAGCTGCTGCTCCCCATGTTGTCTTCTTCAGTGTTGAAGTTGAGAGAGCAGGCAATAAGAGAAGATGGGATGATTGCTGAAATTAGATCTTACGATTTTCCGCAGCCGCTGACTCCCATGATCGCGATCGCCAGCCCTGCAACCATAGATGATTGCTGAAATTTGGAGAGTGAAAGAGTGCGTACATGTGTTCTGACAGCAGAGAAATAGAATTGTTTTAGATTGTTCTGTTAGGATTCATACAAGATTGTTTTATGGCATTTAAAACCAAGACGGTATATCACCAGATGTATGATATAGTACTATTTTTCAGTTCCCTGGGTTGCTTCGGTATCCATTTTCCTACCTGAATTTTCATCAGAATGCAAGATGTTCCCAAATGTGCTGCTGGTTATACGACTGTACCTGATATTCTCTCATTTTGTTTGAAGGATGTACTCTAGCTGAAAGTTTTTTTACATCTTAATCTGAACATGAGAAAAACTGTGCTGACTAAATGTTGGATATTTATATCCACACAGCAGACCACAAATTTGTACAGTATGAGTTTATTGACCAGACCAAAATTTTGGAACAACCATACTTTAAACAACAAAAACTAAGCATAATCTGCTATATATCAACACAGTACGTCGACATGAGAAGAAGAATAATGAGACATAAACTGGGCATAATTTGTTGCATCTCACGACTCACTTAAATTTTGAGTTCCAAGCTCATTAAAATTGTGAGTTCATATCTCACATAAGCAACACACTGAATAGAACTACTAGTGAGTTCACTTCTTCATAACAAGCATATTGAAAGTACTTGTTCACATCTGACATAATGCCATCTCAAACAGATCATTCATCCAACTGGTAGCTTCCTCTTTGGAGTCATCTTCTTCGGTGGAGCTGCTGTTGGCATCCTCCTTGGGGTCATCTTCTTTGGTGGAGCTGCTGTTGGCATCCTCTCTGGGGTAGTTTTAGAGGTTTCTGAAGAACTACCCTCTCCCAACAAGATAGCAAGGCGGCTGCACACATATATATTATCACATTTAGATAAAGTATTTTTGTTCCCCATTTGGACATTGCTGAACATTTGCAACTTACCTTCTAGTGACCATGCTTGGACTGTCCTGCAATATTTGTTCTCTAGTAGGTCTTTGTGGGGTGCTAGGTTCAGCTGGCCTAGCTTTTGTACTGTTCTTTCTAGGCTTCCTCTTCCTGCAATTCAACAAAAAAAATATTTTTGGCATGATGTGATAATTTAAGCTTTGGCTGAAAGAAAAACACTTGCCTTTTTTTGGTTCCATTGAGTGGACACTTGTAACTAGCTTGCCTATGACCCTTTTCGCCACATTTCTTGCAAGTCACTGGCCCTCTAATCATTTTCTTTCCCTTAGAATTGGTGGGAGCAGTGCTATCATCCTTGGGAGCATCATTGGCACCTTTTTTCTTGTGGCCACCTTCAAGACATCCTTTGATCCTCAGTTTCCTTTGTCTTCCTTTATTTCTTTTCGCAAGTGGTGCCCCCACAACAAATGGTAGCTCCACACGTGGCCATTGTGATTTATCTGTCATTGGCTCAATCTCTCTCCCATAAGCAGCCTTGAATCTGTCCACAGAGTAGTACTCATGCACAAATTGTTCAAGGTTTACTCTCTTTTGGGATGTCACAAAGGCCAAGACATGTTGACATGGCTTACCAGTGTGCTGCCATTCAAGACAAGTACACGTCTGCTGATTTAGCTTCACGACATGCCTTTCACAGTTCTTGCTATTATCCCACACCTCTGCACTCCAATTAGCAGATTCCACTACTTTTAAGTGCCCCAAACCTCTAGTATTTGCTCTCAACTGAACCATAATTGCCGGTAGTATCCGTCCAGGTGGTATCCTTTCTCCAATCCTTCTCCGCTTCCTCCACAAAAGCATGATCATCTCTCTTATCTTATCAGCTAGTTCAGCAACAGGTAAATCCTTAATGTCTCGGATCCAGTTGTTAAAAACCTCTGCTACATTATTAGTGATATAGTCACACTTGATATCTGGATTGAAGACACACCTCATCCACTTCAGAGTGTGGTACTGACTCAACCATTTCCATACCTCATCTGATTGTTTAATGATTGTCGTCATATGTTCAGTGAACACATCTTCCCTATAAGCCCTTGCTGCAGGGTACATCCTTCCAAAGCCATGGAACCTTTTTGAGAAATTCTTCATAAGATGGTAAAAACATTCCCTTTGTTCAGCATTGGGAAACACATTCTTCACCGCATTCTCCAAGCCTTTGCAAGCATCTGTGCACACTGCAAGAAGTGGAGGATCTCCTATTGCCATCTTAAGTTGATTCATAAACCATGTCCAATTGTCTTCTGTCTCGGATGCAATGAACCCAAAAGCAAGTGGATACATCCAATTGTGACCATCAACTGCCGTAGCTGAGGCTAAATGGCCATTCCACCTTCCATTCAATGCAGTAGAATCTATACTCAGATGTGGCCTACATCCTTCCAAAAAGCCATCAATGCATGGTTTAAGTGCACAAAAAAACCGATGAAAATACACATTACCATCTATTTCCAGTACTTCAATCTCCACAACACTTCCAGGTGACCTCTTCAGTACCTCAGCCTTCCATTTATATAACATCTCAAAACTCTCTTCCCATTTACCATAAACCTCTGCAAGAGCTTTTTCTTTCCCCCTCCAGACCGTGTCATATAGAATCGTGACTTTGTGTTGTTCTTGCAACTTCTTCTGTAATTCTTTAGCACCCATATTAGGTGAATTCCTAAGGATACTCACAGCCTTGTTAGCTACCCAGTCTTGCGATGGCGTTATGGTCTTCACTCTGCTGCTTGAAACGCAATCATGTTGATCAACTAAAACTGTGACCTGCACATATAGAATTTAAAAATGAAAGAAAGTTATATAGTAAATAGACATACACAGAGATACAAAAATAAAATAATGAATGGAGGTTATATAGTTAGCCATATTTCACCTTTACAGTACATTTATCATCCTGTAGGCTGCCAACAATCCTCCAAGGACAATCCTCACTTGCCTTGCAGAACCCTCTAAATCTCTTTTTATCCGACTTCTCCGTGCCTATATCAAACTCCTCGTTGATGGCAAATTGCCTCACTGCTAACCTAAATTCCTTCATTGATGGGTACATTGTGCCAAGGTCCATTTTTGGGTGGTCCTTATCATATGTAATCACTACCTCATTTGGTATGACATCACTAACAGGAATGGCAGCACCATCATTATCACTGCCCTGCTCAACCATTCTACGACCCTTTGGTTCACTCTTATCTTTTTTCTCTTCTTCATCCTGCAAGCCCAAAATTTCACATAACTGATCCTCACTCAGTAGTTCAATTCTACCTTCGTCATCATGTGTCTCCACTATTTGTAAGTTATCCCAATCGACTTCTGAAATTGGCGTTGCCTCAACCTGTAACAATGGATCATCAGCACTGCTCCCCAATGCGACCTCTGGGTCATGCCTACTTGAATCAATTAAGAAAACATGAACACAAGTTTGGGTTAGCGGTCATAAACATGTCAAAAGTCACGATCAGATTTTTACAAAGCATATATGTAGCGGAACATAAATTCCTCCATATTGTTTACTATTTCCCTTCTTCATTGATGCATGATGATTCAAAATTATACTATTTCAAAATTCTACTGCCTTTACAATTAGGATAACTTTTACCTCTCATTATGATTTCAGGAAGAAATAAGCCTTTCAAGGTTCGACTCTGTTGAACTAGTGGTTGTGACGACTCTGCTCTTTCTACTTTAGTGAATACACATCACTTTCTTTTTTGCATTCTTACTATATCTAGTATTGCTCCCATCATCGTCAGACCAACTTATGTTATTAGAAATTATCAAAGATAAACAGTAAACTGTACATGTAAATTGGCAGCCCATCAATGCCAGATAACAATGACCTTTCCCACCCTTTCTTGATTTAGATATAGGCTATCAGAATTAGATGTAAACTGTAGATGTAGGCTATCGTTTCACCTAGCAGGGAGCAGTTTAGGAATCACGATTGTACTTTCCGCGATTCCATACTCACATGTTGCAGTGCTTTGTTAACGAGCCATGCAAGGAGAGATCAATCGCTACAGATTTTTGAACAAAACAGGATAAGGCTCAATACATACCGTCCAGAATCCATGAACGGGGCGACGAGAACGGCGGCACACGGCGTTGACGAGATCGGCGGCACGGGACGTCAAGAAGATCGGCGGCACGGGATGTTGAGAAGATCGGCGGCACGCGATGTCTAAGCCATCTGCGGCACTCTGCCGTCGAGGAGTTCGATGATGCAGCACACACGGTATTCTTGGCGGCCGGTGCGCTCTCGTATCAATTAGTATCAATCAGAACGTGGATACTACGTACGTGTATAGAACCAGGGGCAGTTTGGTCTTTTCCTCTGCTTATAATGGAAAAAGAAAAAGGAAAATCACTAAAAGGAGGGAAGTGGTATGGTAATCAAGGAGCCAACGAGCAAAGTGGCAATTTTGCGAAGCCCATCTTGAAAGTGGCAATTTTGAGAAGCCACGTATTGAAAGTGGCAATTTTCCATCGGTGAGCTCCCCCATGTACCCCCTCGCGTCGCTCCTGCGAGCCACCGAGGGGCGAACCCTAGCTGTCGGACCTAGTCCTCCTCCTCCAGCTCCCTCTCTCGCATCCGCCGGTGCGCGCCGCCGATCTGGTTGGCATAGGCCGGGGCGAGCCGGGGATCTCCCTTAGCCTCGCTCGATGTTGCGCGACGCGGGATGATGGCTTCAACAATGGCGTCATGCTGATCCAGGGCATGGCAGCACGGCTGGAGCTCGGCTGGGCGTGACGTGCTGATCGGCTGGGCATGGGTACAGGATAGAGGTGGGCTTGGCGTGGCCGGTGGCGCAGTTCAGCCTTGATCCGGTCTTGGCGGTGGTGACAACGACGACTGGCCCTGATCCGGCCATGGTGGTGGCGGTGTCCCCTCCACCGGGGATGACAGGCCAGGTGGTAGGTCCTTGTGGCAACAACGGTGGTGGCGGATCTTAGGATCCCTTATCCAGGCTCGTCGCAGGACGCGCATGGCCACCGAAGCATCCTACGGCGTCGATGGCACTTGATGTGGGATCGCGGCGGCGGTTGCCGTTCTATGGGCGACGACAGCGGCTGGCGCAACGGTGGGTACTCCCTGTAGTGCCTGGAATCGGGGTGGTGACCCCTCTTCATCAACGACGACGGATTCCGGGGTCGTGTGGGCGACTCAAAGTCCTGATCTCGAGGTGGTGACGGCCTTTTGAGGTTGGTGGCAGTATGGGATGTCCCTTCCATCAACAGATCAGGTGCGATGCGGCTCGACAGGTGACACATGTGCCTTTTTCGGAGTTGTCGGGCGGTGCCCTGTCGCCTGCAGGTGAAGCCACCGATGGATGGGCTAACAGCGGATGCTATGCACGACGTCTTATATGGAGACGTCAAGTCATGTCTGCTTCCGACAGGTGATGTAAGGTGGCTGGCGGAGGTGTCATGTTTAGCCTGTTGTTGTTGGATCGAAGGTGGTGCGACAGTGGTGGGAGGCAGGTGGTATGGGACGACTTTGTCTTCCATTGTCTCCTCCAGAGGTATTTCGCTATCGACGCGTCGGTAGACGAATAAGGGGGATGGTACATACGGCTTCAACAACGAGTTTTTTCCCTCCGGAGGAAACACAAGATCTCTGATCGGGCTATGTCGTCGCGCACCTGCGTCGCGTCCTTGTTGAAGGTGGTGCATAAAGCTTGGCTTTAGGGATGAGAATCCGGAGTTCAACCTTGTGGTGGATTTGCCATCATCAACGCACGTGCGGTGATTCCTTCTTGAAGGCGTAGTCTATGAGTTGTGTATTTATCGTTTATGGTAGGTCTTGTATAGTAGGGTTAGTGACAATCTGGGAGAGTTATTGTCGTGAGGTATAAGGCCTCGGGGTATGTTTTCCGCTTTATTTTCGGGTGGATGTTGTTCGCCTTCTGAATTTTGCACTATTAATAATATATGGCTGCATGCATCGCTCTGATGTAGAGGCGGGGTTTATCCTTCCTTTCAAAAACAAGTTAATATCCTTTGATTTTCGTTTATGTTCCTTCATTTTCGAAGGCAGAAGTATGAACAATGAGGCCCAAAGCCTCACTAGTTACGTGCTAAATCTTCTAGCGGGTCGCCATGTTTGGCTCCTGCAACCACCTCATATCAATTGTATTCCTCAAGTTATTGAACCGACGGGAGAGATGTGTGGCCCTACTTTTGGTGAGTGCCATTTGTTGTGCTTTAGGCCAACGCCTTATAAGTTGAGTGCTTTTATTCAGCCAGAGTCCTTTTTGGCGGCTTCTCAGACTCTCGGCAGCCAGACGTCCATCCTCGCAGGCAGACATTCCGTCGCTGCCGTGAGGAGCAGCATTCACAGCAACAATGTAGTTGGCCGTCAGAAGACTGTAAATAACTGAGATGATGTGGAAGCACGCATGTCTAGAGAAATCTAGTAGTTGGAGCTATTGCATGCATGCGTTGGAAAAAGTTACATGCATGACTAATGAGGTGGCATGATTCACATTAACTAGATGATACCTCACACGTTGGTGCGAAAAAGAATGCGAATAACCTTTATAGAATTATAGGTTGAAGAAGATTAGTAACATGAAAAGAATATGAAAAAAAATTTGCTAATTGACTGGCGGGTTGCCACTGACGCAAAATGATTCTCATTTGCGCTAGTCTCTAATACAAAGGAAATAACTTTGAAGCATTCATATAAAAAGTGGTTCGAATACTTGTAAAATTTGGCCCAATGTTAGAATTTGTCTTGATCCCCAACACTCCGTATGAAAAGTCATCCTCATCAATGTGAAGAAAAATCATTACATACATATTAGAGGCGTGTGACGCTGTAGCATCAGATGCTGCAGACTACGGTGTGAGTAGGGTGATAAGCATGTAACTGCAAATTTAGAAGCAGGCCACACATAAGCATGTAAAGAGTCATATTCATCATCTCACAGTTGAATGTAAGAGTGCTCCTGCGGCTCACCTGATAAGCTGATGTGACCATCCCGAAGGTGGACATGACTCTATATCACCTTTGCTGATTTAGTCAGCCTCTCGCTGCCCCCGGCGGCTTTGGATAGGAGGCAACGACCCGCACAGGTTGACTTGGCTATGTCTTCCTAGAAGATCTGGCTGCTCGGCAACTAAACCGCGGCCTGACCTGCAACCCAAGAACCATGGTGGCGATGGAGGCGAGGCAGACTGACAGTCTTGCGGGAGGATGGCAGCACTGAAACACAAAAGCAGTGTCCGCTCAGTTATATCTAGCAATTCTTCATCATTTTCAGGGTAACGGAGGGATAGTAATGTGGGCGATCAATGCTGCAGTTTCGAAGATATAATTTGTGGCATATGAGAGGTACGGTTGTGGGGAAGATGACCGTACGTGGGAACCTAGCACGCATGGGCTACAACCTACAGCCCACATAACATATGCTGGCTTCGGGAGCCAGCCCGGCAGCGACATGTCCAAGTCTAGCCCATTTACGAAAACTTGAGTGGGGCAGTGTGATCGATCAATAGAGAGCGCTGGGGAGAAACAAAAAATCGCCACTTAGTGGTGGCAAGTCTTGGTAAATTGCATCAAAACATGATCAGACGGTTGCAGATTCATGAACTGTACTGCATCAATGGCTATAGCAATTCGGATGATGCGGCTTTATGTGGATTCAGGAAAATCAATTAGTGGGGTGCCCCTCTTTAGATATATAGAAGATGCGAAAGAGTAACTTATGAGCACATGCATAACTTCTTGATGCCACACAATTTTGATCACAAGGCTGTAAATAATTGAAATGATGTGGAAGCACACATGTGTAGATAAATCTTGTAGTGGGGGCTAGGTATTTAGATATAGAAGATTGCACAAAAGGAAAATATATTGAGAAATATGAAGAGCAACAAATTACAAAAGCCATGTTTATATTTTGAACTTGTTACGCCCATTGATCAAGTTTAGAAAAAAACAAGGTGATGGTGGCCGGATTACACAAACTAGTATGCATTGCATGGAAACCTTAATTATTTCTTTTATTCACTCAAGAAAAATAAACAGATGTGACTATTTCTTCTTCTTTGAAACCGTTTTTGAAGCCCTTGTTGTTGAAGCCCTCTTTGAAGCCCTGAGCAGCATGACCGCAGGCTGCAGGTGGGCGAGATCATTCACCTTCTGCGCTACGAGCGGAAACATCCTGCACATCTTGGCCCGGCGATCACCACCACCATTATTACCGACGTGGGCACTACCATCGTCGTCGAGCGGCAAATCGCCCCAGATCTCAGCCGAGAGCTGGTTGAGCCGCTTGTCGTGGCTCGAGCTGGAGGCACGGCGGTGGCCGGTGGCAGAGAAGTAGCGGCGCTCGAGACTCTTGACCTTGTCTTTGATCTGCAGAGGCTGCCGGCTCGTGTCCTCGAGACGCTCGGCCAGTGCTTGGAAGAAGTCGTTGTCGGACCTCTCCGGCAGCTCCCTGTGCTGGCGGCGGTGCGCGATGAGCGCCTCCAGGATGGTGACCTCGTCGCTGGCCGCCCACTCGCGACGCACTCGCGCCCTTTTCTTGGCTGGCTCGTCGTCAGCATCATCGACGTCATCGTCTGGCCGCGGCTGCTCCACCTCCGGGTCGGTGTCCTGGTGCTGGCTCTGGGTGAGAAGATAGAGGTGGCTCGAGGTCTGGGGAGAGGACGGCGGCGGAGGGGCAGCGGGCTTGGCCATGGTTGTGCGAGATGGAGGCATGGAGCGCGAGCGTGCGGGGTATACGGACTAATACGGTGTTTTACGGGGCTTGGCATCAACGGACTAATACGGGGTTTTACGGGGCTTGGCACCCACCCCCCACCAGTTAGAATCAGGGGCGGCCGGTTAATTAGGAGAGAAGGTTAATTAGCCCAATTAGAAAAGGACAGATCAGCTAATCCGTAAAGGCCTGTTGATTTATTCCGTGTGTGTAGCATTTTTGCGGGGTATATGAAGTCGACCCGGCCCCTGTAATTCAGGGCTAGTTTCCTTTCATCACCGTGGCCGAGAGACCAATTTGATTGACTCGAGGGTATCAAGCGGACAGGTTATTTGTTTCCTCTCCTGCTGATCCCCTTCCCTCTTTCACTAGCCCGCACAAATCAACTTCACAATCCCATATTTCCCTCTCCCCAAAATATAAAACCCAAACGATAAGAGCGCGCACGATCAAGTAATTTATTGTACGTGCTGCCTTTCCCTTTTTGTCCTTACTAGCAAAAAGGTCCGTGCGTTGCAACGGGAGAAACAAATACCACACACTCTTAATTTACAAAAAATGGTCTATAATCTGAGAATTTATAGCTATGGCCCAAACAAAGACGGTTTTAACCTATAAAAGCGCAATTTAAGATTTTACAACTGTTCTATTTCAACACGGCATGCATGTAGATTTAATTCGTACAAAGAAAAGGGCAAGTGATCATGCATTTAAATGTCAGTTTTCAGTTTAAGAATCACCAACTTAGGTTAACTCTTGAACGCTTTATTTCACATGCATATTTCTTAAATACATGAAGAGTTGTTGAAAAGGTTGTTAAAAAAGATACATGATTTTCTAATCATAAAAAGAGATTTTTTTTTTGTCTGCGAAATAACATTTTTATATGGTCTCCTGTGGATGCAGGTACTTGCGTCCCTATTTCATTACTATTTCTTGTCATACATGTCATATGTATTGGTCCCTGTTTCATCACTATTTATATCATATCAAACTTGTCTTTTATTTTATTTTTTGGCATGCATGCCTCTTTTTTACTTTTTTTCATGCATGTCACCTATTTTCTCTTCTTATATATAGGAGAATAGCGCAATATCTCTTCTTTATCGGATCTACTCTGCATTTGCTCTTTCATTTCTTTTATAACGGACATCCCATCTTTATTGGGTCATTTTTTTATTTCTTGTCATGCATGTCCTTATTTATTGGGTGTCTCTAGCAAATTTATCTTCAGTTTCATGTCCAATCCTAATTTCGCTGAGGTGTTCATCCCCAATCTGAATCAAGATGGTATGAAAAAAGACGGATAATGCATTGTTGTTTAACATTGCAGCCTAGATAGTATTTTAAATAGTTAATAGGTAAATTAACATCATATTCAAACTCTACATATTTTTCTAATGAAATTTCATATATAACATGTTAAATTTAGAGTTACGATTTAGAAGATATGAGTATTTTAAAACATTTTATATGTACTGCGGGTTAATGTCGGAAAAATTAGGGGGGTTTCTGTAAAATAGCAAAATGGACTAAGAATACCTATTTATTTTATTAGTAGGTATAGATTATCGCCAATCAATTTATTTATCCTGATGATTCGTTTTTTTCTTCTTAAATATATAGAAGTGGACTTCACAAAAACAATATGCACTGCAAGATTGTTTTTTTTTTTTGCAGGTGGGAAAAACATGTATTACTCAATCAAAATGTCCTTACAATCATCAGATTCACTTCCACCGGACCAGCCCCAAGCCAGGTCATGGTCCTACCTCGAGTTCTAGCAAAATACCCTAAACTATCACTAGCTTTATTTGGAGATCTAGAAGCATGAGTAATACAAGTTTGTCTTAGAGACAGCAAGTGCTTAATCTCCTTCACAATGGATGCATAAACTGAGTGATCGACGTCCGCATATGAAATCATGGTTATTGCTAGGGAAAGCCCTTCCATATATGCATGGACAAAGCTCCGCCTCCAAAGCATCTCTACAGGAGAACAATGCTCTACAAACTGAAAAGTTGATGTTCCCTTGGTGGTTTCTGCTACGTCTTGAGCTTGCGTTGGTTTTCCTCGAAGAGGAGAGGGTGATGCAGCAAAGTGTAGCGTAAGTATTTCCCTCTGTTTTTAGAACAAAGGTGTCAATCCAGTAGGAGGCTCCTCAAAAGTCCCACGCACCTACACAAACAAACTGAGAACTCGCAACCAACGCAATAAAGGGGTTGTCAATCCCTTCACGGCCACTTGCGAAAGTGAGATCTAATAAAGATAGTATGATAAGATAAATATATTTTTGGTATTATATAATATATATGCAAAAAGTAAAGATGCAAATAAAAGTAAATTGGAGGCAAATATGATAAGAGATAGACCCCGGGGCCATAGGTTTCACTAGTGGCTTCTCACAAGAGCATAAGTATTATGGTGGGTGAACAAATTACTGTCGAGCAATTGATAGAAAAACGCATAGTTATGAGATTATCTAGGCATGATCATGTATATAGGCATCACGTCCATAACAAGTAGACCGACTCCTGCCTGCATCTACTACTATTACTCCACACATCGACCGCTATCCAGCATGCATCTAGAGTATTAAGTTCATAAGAACAGAGTAACGCATTAAGCAAGATGACATGATGTAGAGGGATAAACTCATGCAATATGATATAAACCCCATCTTGCTATCCTTGATGGCAACAATACAATACGTGCCTTGCAACCCTTTCTGTCACTGGGTAAGGACACCGCAAGATTGAACCCAAAGCTAAGCACTTCTCCCATGGCAAGAAAGATCAATCTAGTAGGCCAAACCAAACTGATAATTTGAAGAGACTTGCAAAGATAACTAAATCATACATAAAAGAATCCAGAGAAGATTCAAATATTATTCATAGATAAACTTGATCATAAACTCACAATTCATCGGATCTCGACAAACACACCGCAAAAAGAGATTACATCGAATAGATCTCCACAAGAGAGGGGGAGAACATTGTATTGAGATCCAAAAAGAGAGAAGAAGCCATCTGGCTAATAACTATGGACCCGTAGGTCTGTGAAACTACTCACAACTCATCGGAGGGGCAAGGATGTTGATGTAGAGGCCCTCCGTGCTTGATTCCCCCTCCGGCAGAGTGCCGGCGAAGGCTCCAAGATGGGATCTCGTGGATACAGAATGTTACGGCGGTGGAAGTACGTAGGTGGCCGCCCGATGGGCCCACGAGACAGGGGGGCGCGCCCTCCTATCTCGTGGATGCCTCGGCTGCTTCTTGGCTTGCACTCCAAGTTCTCTGGATCACGTTCGTTCCAAAAATCACGCTCCCGAAGGTTCTCCGTTTGGACTCCGTTTGATATTCCTTTTCTTCGAAATACTGAAATAGGCAAAAAAACAGCAATATGGGCTGGGCCTCCGATTAGTATGTTAGTCCCAAAAAATAATATAAAAGTGGAAAATAAAGCCCAATATAGTCCGAAACAGTAGATAAAGTAGCATGGAGCAATAAAAAATTATAGATACGTTGGAGACGTATCAGGCATCCCCAAGCTTAATTCCTGCTCGTCCTCGAGTAGGTAAATGATAAAAAGAGAATTTTTGATGCGGAGTGATACTTTGGCATAATTTCAATGTAAATCTTCTTAATTGTGGTATGAATATTCAGATCCGAAAGATTCAAGACAAAAGTTCATATTGACATAAAAATAATAATACTTCAAGTATACTAACTAAGCAATTATGTCTCCTCAAAATAACATGGCCAAAGAATGTTATCCCTATTTTTTTGGGCCTTTTTTATGGCCTCTTTTTTCTTCTTCTTTTTTATCTTTTTTATTTTATTTTTCATCCGGAGTCTCATCCTGACTTGTGGGGGAATCATGGTCTCCATCATCCTTTCCTCACTTGGGACAATGCTCTAAAGAATGATGATCATCACACTTTTATTTTTCTTACAACTCGATTCTTAGAACAAAATATGACTCTATATGAATGCCTCCGGCGGTGTACCGGGATATGCAATGAATCAAGAGTGACATGTACGAAGGAATTATGAACGGTGGCTTTGCCACAAATACGATGTCAACTACATGATCATGCTAGCATTATGACAATGATGGAGCGCGTCATAATAAACGGAACGGTGGAAAGTTGCATGGCAATATATCTCGGAATGGCTATGGAAATGACATAATAGGTAGGTATGGTGGCTGTTTTGAGGAAGATATATGGTGGGTGTATGATACTGGTGAAAAGTGGCGGTATTAGAGAGGCTAGCAATGGTGGAAGGATGGAAAAAAGTGCGTATGATCCATGGACTCAACATTAGTCATAAAGAACTCATATACTTATTGCAAAAATCTAGAAGTTATCAAAGCAAAGTATTACGTGCATGCTCCTAGGGGGATATATTGGTAGGAAAATACCATCGCTCGTCCCCGACCGCCACTCATAAGGAGGACAATCAATAAATAAATCATGCTCCGAGTTCATCACATAACGGTTCACCATACGTGCATGCTACGGGAATCACAAACTTCAACACAAGTATTCTTTAAATTCACAACTACTCGACTAGCATAACTCTAACATTATCATCTTCATATCTCGAAACAGTTATCAAGCATCAAACTTTTCTTAGTATTCAACACACTCAAAAGAAAGTTTCACATATCTTGAATACCAAGTATATTAATATTTAAGCAAATTACCATGCTATTAACGACTCTCAAAATAATCTAAGTGAAGCATGACATATCAATAGTTTCTTTAAAACAAATATACCACCATGCTCTAAAAGATCTAAGTGAAGCACTAGAGCAAAAATTATCACGCTCAAAAGATATAAGTGAAGCACTATGAGCAAAACTATCAAGCTCAAAAGATATAAGTGAAGCACATACAGTATTCTATCAAATTCCAATTTATGTATGTCCCTCTTAAAAGGTGTGTACAGCAAGGATGATTGTGGTAAACTAAAAGGCAAAGACTACTATAATACACGACGCTCCAAGCAAAACACTTATCATGTGGTGAATAAAAATATAGCCCCAAGTAAAGTTACCAATGAACGAAGATGAAAGAGGGGATGCCTTCCCGGGGCATCCCCAAGCTTAGGCCTTTGGCTATTCTTGAATATCTTGGGGTGCCTTGGGCATCCCCAAGCTTAGGCTCTTGCCATCCTTTATTCCATAGTCCATAAAAGCTTTACCCAAAACTTGAAAACTTCACAACAAAAAACTCAATAGAAATCTCGTGAGCTCCGTTAGAGAAAGAAAACAAAATACTACTTTAAGGTACTGTAATGAACTCATTCTTTATTTATATTGGTGTTAAACCTACTGTATTCCAACTTCTCTATGGATTATAAACTATTTTACTAGCCATAGATTCATCAAAATAAGCAAACAACACACGATAAACAGAATCTGTCAAAAACAGAACAGTCTGTAGTAATATGTAACTAACGCAAACTTATGGAACTCCAAAAAATCTACCAAAATTAGACGACCTAGAAAATTTGTTTATTGATCAGGAGAAATTGGAATCAGTATTTTATCACGTTCTGGTGATTTTTAATAATTCGGTCACTGAGCGCAAAGTTTCTGGAAATTACAGCAAGATCAAATAACTATCATCCAAGAAGATCCAATAGGTTTAACTTGGCACAAACACTAATTAAAAGATAAAACCACATCTAAAAAGAAGGTATATGGATTATTTATTCCTAAACAGAAACAAAAACAAAAAAAACATAAAGAAAATTGGGTTGCCTCCCAACTAGCGCTATCGTTTAACGCCCCTAGCTAGGCATAAAAGCGAGGATAGATCTAAGTAGTGCCATCTTTGACACTAAACTCATAAGTAGCACGCATGATAGATTCATAAGGTAATTTAACTTTCTTTCTTGAAAAGTGTTCCATGCCTTTCTTTAAGGGAAATTGGAATCTAATATTCCCTTCCTTCATATCAATAATCGCACCAATCGTTCTAAGGAAAGGTCTACCAAAAATAATAGGGCAAGAAAGATTGCAATCTATATCAAGAACGATAAAATCTACGGGCACCAAATTTCTATTTGCAACAATAAGAACATCATTGATCTTTCCCATAGGCTTTTTAATGGTGGAATTCGCAAGGTGCAAATTTAAAGAACAATCATCAAGATCATGGAAACCTAGAATATCACATAAAGTTTTCGGAATCGTGGAAACACTAGCACCCAAATCACACAAAGCAAAACACTCATAATCTTTAATTCTAATCTTTATAGTAGGTTCCCACTCATCATTAAGTTTTCTAGGTATAGAAACTTCCAAACTAAGTTTTTCATCATAAGATTGCATCAAGACATCAACAATATGCTTGGTAAAAGCTTTGTTTTGACTATAAGCATAAGGAGAATTAACAACGGCTTGCAACAAGGAAATACAACCTTTTAAAGAGAAATTATCATAATTAAATTCCTTGAAGTCCGAGATAGTGGGTTCAACATTATTAGAAGTTGAGGATTCTCCAATCTCACTTTTACCAAATTTAACATTAAGATCTAAAGATTCTGAATTCTTGGGACGCCTTCTAGGCAAAGTTGATTCATCATCAGTCCCATAATCATCAAAGTTCATATTGCAAAACATAGATCTAATTGGAGATGCATCAATAACTTTAAGATCCTCATCATTATTTTCATGTAAACTAGAAGAACACTCCTTTATAAAGCTTTCTTTCTTAGCACGTAATCTAGCGGTTCTTTCCTTGCACCCGTAAATGGAAAGTCTCATTACTTTGAGAGACTCATTGATATCATGCTTAGGAGAAGAAGATCCAATTTTAAGAGAATTAACATCAAGCGAAAGTCTATCGACGTTCCTAGCCAAATCATCTACTTTGAGCAATTTTTCTTCAAGCAAAGCATTAAAATTCTTTTGAGAGATCATAAATTATTTCACACTATTCTAAAAATTAGAGGGCAACTTATTAAAATTACCATAAGAATTATTGTAGGAATTTCCATAATTATTAGAGGGATTACTAGGGAACGGTCTAGCATTAAAATTTCCTCTATAAGCATTGTTTCCAAAACTATTCCTACCAACAAAATTCACATCCATAGATTCATTATTATTCTCAATCAAGGAAGACAAAGGCATATCATTGGGATCAAGAGGAGTATTTTTAGTAGCAAGAATCTTCATAAGTTCATCCATCTTTCCACTCAAAACATTGATTTCTTCTATAGCATGCACTTTTTTACTAGAAGATCTTTCGGTGTGCCATTGAGAATAATTAGCCATAATATTATCAAGTAATTTTGTAGCATCTCCTAACGTGACTTCCATAAACGTGCCTCCCACGGCCGAATCTAAGAGATTTCTAGAAGCAAAGTTCAAACCGGCATAAATTTTTTGTATGATCATCCATAAGTTCAAACCATGAGTAGGGCAATTAAGAAGCAGCAATTTCATTCTTTCCCAAGATTGGGCAACATGCTCATGATCAAGTTGTTTAAAATTCATAATATCGTTCCTAAGAGTGATGATCTTAGCGGGAGGAAAATACTTAGAGATAAAAGCATCTTTGCACTTGTTCCAAGAATCAATACTATTTTTAGGCAAAGACAAAAACCAAACTTTAGCACGATCTCTAAGTGAAAACGGAAATAACTTCAATTTGACAACATTGTTATCCGTATCTTTCTTCTTTTGCATATCACACAAATCAACAAAGTTGTTTAGATGAGTAACGGCATCTTCGCTAGGAAGGCCGGCGAATTGATCTTTCATAACAAGATTCAGCAAAGCGGTATTGATTTCACAAGACTCATCATTATTAAGAGGAGCAATCGGAGTACTAAGGAAATCATTATTATTGGTATTCAAGAAGTCACACAATTTGGTATTATCTTGCGCCATGTCAACAAGTAATCCAACACACAAGCAAACAGAAAAACAGCGAGCAAAAAAGAGAGGAGGAGACTGGGAAAGAGAGGGCGAATAAAACGGCAAGGGTGAAGTGGCGGAGAGGAAAACGAGAGGCAAATGGCAAATAATGTAAATGCGAGGGAGATAGGTTTGTGATGGGTACTTGGTATGTCTTGACTTGAGCGAAGACCTCCCCGGCAACGGCGCCAGAAATCCTTCTTGCTACGTCTTGAGCTTGCGTTGGTTTTTCTCGAAGTGTAGCGCAAGTATTTCCCTCAGTTTTGAGAACCAATGTATCAATCCAGTAGGAGGCTCCTCAAAAGTCCCACGCACCTACACAAACAAACTGAGAACTCGCAACCAACGCAATAAAGGGGTTGTCAATCCCTTCACGGCCACTTGTGAAAGTGAGATCTAATAAAGATAGTATGATAAGATAAATATATTTTTGGTATTTTATAATATAGATGCAAGTAAAGATGCAAATAAAAGTAAATTGGAAGCAAATATGATAAGAGATAGACCCGGGGGCCATAGGTTTCACTAGCGGCTTCTCTCAAGAGCATAAGTATTACGGTGGGTGAACAAATTACTGTCGAGCAATTGATAGAAAAGTGCATAGTTATGAGATTATCTAGGCATGATCATGTATATAGGCATCACGTCCATAACAAGTAGACCGACTCCTGCCTGCATCTACTACTATTACTCCACACATCGACCGCTATCCAGCATGCATCTAGAGTATTAAGTTCATAAGAACAGAGTGACGCATGAAGCAAGATGGCATGATGTAGAGGGATAAACTCATGCAATATGATATAAACCCCATCTTGTTATCCTCGATGGCAACAATACAATACGTGCCTTGCAACCCTTTCTGTCACTGGGTAAGGACACTCCAAGATTGAACCCAAAGCTAAGCACTTCTCCCATGGCAAGAAAGATCAATCTAGTAGGCCAAACCAGACTGATAATTCGAAGTGACTTGTAAAGATAACTTAATCATCCATAAAAGAATTCATAGAAGATTCA
Source organism: Aegilops longissima (assembly GCA_021605205.1). Taxonomy (NCBI): domain Eukaryota; kingdom Viridiplantae; phylum Streptophyta; class Magnoliopsida; order Poales; family Poaceae; genus Aegilops; species Aegilops longissima. Next base: position 1,245,363 of record CM038680.1, on the reverse strand, counting down.
AATATTATTCATAGATAAACTTGATCATAAACCCACAATTCATCGGATCTCGACAAACACACCACAAAAAGAGATTACATCGGATAGATCTCCACAAGGGAGGGGGAGAACATTGTATTGAGATCCAAAAAGAGAGAAGAAGCCATCTAGCTAATGACTATGGACCCGTAGGTCTGTGGTAAACTACTCACAACTCATCGGAGGGGCAAGGATGTTGATGTAGAGGCCCTCCGTGTGCTTGATTCCCCCTCCGGCAGAGTGCCGGCGAAGGCTCCAAGATGGGATCTCGCGGATACAGAACGTTACGGCGGTGGAAATTGTGTTTCGTGGTGCCCCTGGATGTTTTCGGGGTACGTAGGTATATATAGGAAGAAGAAGCATGTCGGTGGCCGCCCGAGGGGCCCCTGAGATAGGGGGCGTGCCCTACTATCTCGTGGAGGCCTCGGCTGCTTCTTGGCTTGCACTCCAAGTTCTTTGGATCACGTTCGTTTCAAAAACCACGCTCCCAAAGGTTTCATTCCGTTTGGACTCCATTTGATATTCCTTTTCTTCGAAATACTGAAATAGGCAAAAAAAACAGCAGTATGGGCTGGGCCTTCGATTAGTAGGTTAGTCCCAAAAAATGATATAAAAGTGGAAAATAAAGCCCAATATAGTCCAAAACAGTAGATAAAGTAGCATGGAGCAATAAAAAATTATAGATACGTTGGAGACGTATCAGTTCCGCATAATCATCCCAGCACCAGCTGCCTCCGTGGAAAGAAATGAGCCATCCGTATTCAGTTTGTTCCATTCCAAAATCGGTGGACACCATCTTTGCATAACTGTCGAAGGAGTGCATCTCCCACCTGGAGCCGGCGTTTCATAAACTATGCATGATTTACCTTTGGCCGGATCCGGATGGGGATTTAGTTTGATGCCAATTAGGGAGTCGACGTAGCTCCGAAGAAATCTGATAGAGGCCTCCATAGGTGGTGCAGGTTTACAGTGAACCAATTCATTCCGGACAAACCAACTCCTCCAAAATATCATCAGTACCATCATCTGACCCACATCATTCAATGGATTAAGGACATTAAGAAGCCATTCCTTGCCATTATTCACCATAGGTTCTAAGTATGGAATCATCCACACCTTGGCCATGGCTAGATATAAATCGCATCCAAACTGGCACCGAACGAAAGGGTGGTAGTTATCTTCTTCCTCAACCCCACACACCGGACACCTGCTAGTGACTTTGAGTCCAATTCTATGTGTTTTCGCAAGATAAATACTAAAATCTATCCGCGTTAGCATTTTAGGTGCGGGCGTGCCAGTATACGAGTGTATACAAAATCATTACTTCAAATACACGGAAATAGGAGACTCGCACTTTATCGAATTAGCAAAGGATTGCCTATTTCTATTTCACATGTATGTTCCATATTGCGCCTGAATATATATTTGACTGAGACGATTGCAGAAGTCCTTAATTCCTAGAACCTCGAAAGAATTCCAGTTAATCACATCTGTGAGTCTACACTCGCACAATACCTCTGATTAAGCTGAATCAAATGATCATCTTATCTTTATAAATCTCAATCTCACGCCATCATAAATTATATGCATGTAAATAAAACAAACCATCATAGCACACACAGGGGACACACATTTTAACGTGGAAAAACCCAAGTTGGGTAAAAAAACCACGGTGGCACGGAGGCCAAATCCACTATGAGAAATGTTTACATGTCAAGGAGTTACAACATGACCTTTGGATTCAAGACAAGCCCTTCTAAAAATGCTCGGGACAAAAAATAACTGCATTGCTAATGATGTAGTTGTAACGTATCGTCAACCATGTAATATTCAGTTCCACCTCTCCATGAGCAATCGGTCGAAAATCTGATATGAAGCCTTGAAGTAGTTGTCCGGCCTCGTCGGTCGCAGACTATATGTTTCAAACCTTGTTGGTTAGGATATGCATGCATCATATTCGGGCCTCGTCGGTCCTAACAGAGAGAGAGAGAAAGAGAAAGAGAGAGAGATTGAATAATGAACTGACAGTCGATCTGAATAATGAGTGTATAAACTTTGAACAATGGCGTCTTATTATCCCTGTGTACATGGCCATGGCATTGTTGGTACGTGCTCCACTCTCATTATGAAGTTGACCTCTGCATGTCAAGTGAATCTTATTTTTTTGTAAATGTTTGCAAACTCTAGTTCAGGATGTGTGTATATGTTGTAGTCTCGGGAAGGCTTTTGCTCATGACATGTCCCATGCAGGCTGGTACGTGTACAGTAATGCATCCACGAATTTGCATGTAGATCATCACAAATCAACAAAACTCAAATAAATGAAGATCAAAGAGTGAAAAATGACAAGACGGCCAAATGACGGAGAAAATTCCACGTCAGCAATTCAATCGCCATATAGAGTGAAGATGTCATAACCATCTCCGTTTTATATCGGATCATCATACATCCGCGGCGACGATTGGAGCGTCAGGTAGAGCCGTGAGATGTTGTAACTGTCTCCTTTTATACATCATTATCATACATCTATGGCGACGATTGGATCGTCATGTGGAGCCGCGGGATGCAATAACTTGTTTTTTTTACATCAGATCATGGCATATCCGCGGCGATGATTGAAGCATCACGTAGAGCCGCAGGATGCCATATATTCCTTTTGTAGATCAAACGGTAAAACACCAGCGGCAATGATTCGATCATCAGCTTGAACAACGAGGCGTTACCAACCTGCAATGTAAGAAGAAAACAGAAGAAAGAAATAAAATAGCTGCATCTCACCTTCATGCGACTCACTTACCAAGTAACATCACCGATCCGGTCCTTGAAACGGAGACGCGGAGTAAAGATTGCAAGGACCGTGATTACTAATGTTGTGTTGGAGATTTGATCGAGCTGTCATGTACTCCTTCCGTTCCAAAATAGATGACTCAGCTTTGTACTAACTTTAGTATAAAATTGGGTTATCTATTTTGAAACGGAGGGAGTAGGTGTGTATGTGTGTGGTGCTGGCGGGGGCGTGGTTGCTGTGAGAAAAATGAACTGCGCCGTTGCGCTATGCGGCCGCCTCAGAACTCGAACCTCCTTCGTCCTCTCGACGCATCTGATAATTATATATGTATCCGGTATGGCTTATCCTGGAGTTGATTCAACGGCCACTGACCAACAGCTTCCTCCGTACCTGTGGTGGAACTCCTGGATATCACACATGCATACTTATCCAACTAAACGAACTCCAAAAGTTCAAATCAAATCTGCCGACGGCTATCACTTGTGCATGCATCCAAACATGTATATGCACGTAGTAGCAAATGGTCCAAGTAATCCAGCACGTACCAATCAATCCACCATGTTTACTTATTATTCCTCTTTGCTATGGGTCCCACTTATAACCTTTTTTTTTCTTAGAGAATGCTGCCATCTACTAAGTCACGTAAAATTCTAAGATGCCTCACGCGTGTGTGTCCTCAGTGTCTGATTGTCACCACCCCTGTACATCACTATGGTATCTTTTTAACTTGGCAAATGAGAACCAAGTTGATATTTTCTCGAACTTTCAATTATGATTTGAAATTTTTTAACTCGCAAAACCATGACAAAATATCATCGAACAAATGCCCCTCGCTAAGTGGAGTTCGAATGAGTAGCAATTCGGCCTGCACTTAGCGGCACTGGACTCTGCAATTTTGTAGCTTTCTAATATCCTTGTTTGCTAATACAGGCTTCAATCTGGTAGTATCACAACTACTTGTTGACTGGAACTTTGGCATTCTCTTTTACTTGCTCAAGTAAATGTATATGCTGCCCCGTTCTTCTCGAAACTTTACTCAACACACATTTGCTCGTATTGCCGTCCAATCATGTTCTCCCAGGGTACTTGAACCAATCTCATATACAAGCATAATTTCGAGTCAAAATGTGTCCCTATAATTTGCTGAAGGGGCTTCATTGTCGAAGTGGTGCAGGCCCTAGTGTATGTCCGTGCTATAAGCTTGCTAGAATATAATTCATATTGAAATATGTATAACTGATGAAACCACATCGAAGTCCATGATGGGTATGCGTGTTTCATTTCACCTGAGGTGGTTCATCGTGTCTTTGTGACCAAAAGAATGGTAAAATTCATCTTTTTAACTTGTACTTCACAATGAAAATACTTATCATGTATATGTCATGATAGAGAGTTGGGATCATTTGTAAACCAATATTCTTTTAGCACAACGACAACGAAAACCATGCTGCGATATGAGGTAGAGATCCAATCTCATTTGCAGAACTGTATTTTTGGCAAAAGCCACAACGAAAAAACATGTCATGTATATGCCAAGATAGAAAGTCAGTCTCATTAGCAAAATACTATATTTTGGCAAAAGCCACAGAAAAAAACCATGTCCGTTATATGCCAAACTAGGGACTTAATCCCATTGCGACCATGATGGTGCCGGTCAATAGGATGACAAATCTGATTTCTGAACCAGTGGTTCGGTAAAAGCCATGACGTAAATTCATGTCGTGTATATGCCATATTGCGACCATGATGGTGCCAGCCAATAAGACAAATAAGTATGACATCTGAACTTGTAGTTCAATAGAGTCACAACGAAAATCCATGTCGTGTATATATCATATTGCGACCATGATGGTGCCAGCCAATAGGACGATAAGTCTGATATCTGAACATGTAGTTCAACAGAGTCACGACGAAAATCCATGTCGTGTATATGTCATATTGCGACCAGGATGGTGCCAGCCAATAGGTAAGTCTGATATCTGAACATGTAGTTCGATAGAGTCACGACGATAATCCATGTCGTGTATATACCATATTGCGACCATGATGGTGCCAGCCAATAGGACGATAAATCTGATATGGAACATGTAGTTTGATAGATTCACGACGAAAATCCATGTCGTGTATATGCCATATTGCGACCATGATGGTGCCAGCCAACAGGACGATAAATCTGATATGAAACATGTAGTTCGATAGATTCACGACAAAAATCCATGTCGTGTATATGCCATATTGCGACGATGATGGTACCAGCCAATAGGATGATAACGGGAATATTATAGTTCCGTAGAGCAACATCTCTGTGACCATCTTACTTATATAGTGCAAACCAGAGCTTCAAAACATCAAGAAGCTAGTACTTCCATAATTTTTCTTGCGGTGAAAGAACATACCACACCTGAAGTGATTTATCAACTCCCTTGCGACAGTTACAAGCTATAGTGCCAAGCATGTTTCTAGTATCATATATGTGTCAGTACCTTTTCTGGCGAGCCACAATGAAAGATCATGCTGCAGCTCAAGATGGTTTTATCAACTCTGTTGTGAATTTCTAGCTGCCATGATGACAACCTACCTAGCTAGTTGGAGGGTTTCACATTATCACGGGAACCAAACAGCAAAGCTCTGCTATTCTCTAAAAAAAAGGTCAAGCAAATACCAGGGTGGTACTTCGAGCAAGAATTCAGTAGACTCATAGCATTTGCTTGTTTTTTTGTTGACTTCATAAATACTTGCCACTGTATGTAGCTAATAGGCCTATAGTTCTATGATTGATCGAAATATTTCCACGATAAAAAAATATAACATTGCTTGTTATAGGTGGTGTAACATCACCGGTGACATAGCTTATGGTATAGACATCCAATGTTTGAATTTGCATGTTGCCCTGCGAACACGTGATGGCATTATTTCCAAGCTTTAACCCAAAGCTGTAAAAACATCAACGACCATGGATCATTTTGGTACTTCCGGTTCTACCAATGTGCTAAAAAATCTGTACGACACTTCTCTTCATTTCAATCTAGCATCCTAATATCCTACAAGAAATGTAGCATCCTAATAACACAATGCTTTTTGGCGAATCTTTCTGTCCAGCTGTGGTGTGGGTGCTCTTATACACATTGCATGCACGTCAAAAAGCATCGAGAACTTTCAAAGAGCTGACTTGTTTTGATAACTTATTTGCAACATGAATTGAGCAGAAAATTTTGACTGAATTATATCATGGTGGACTTTGGAGTAAATCTATTTAGTCTTAGAAAAATTTCACCTGAAAAACATATAATTAATAATCTACATTTGGCTGAGCACAGCCGCTTGGTGTGTTATTCATTGCTGCGTTTGGGGCATCAGTAAACTTCCCCATGCTTATAATAGGTTCACAATACTATATACTCCTTGTGACATCAAGTCAGCATAATTCAGACCCACTAAACCTCTGTATCATGTGCTCCAAATCTGCAAACTGATTAGTCAGATGGCTAAATTGCTACTTCAGCTAGCCTTTTGCGAGAACAATTTACCGCAGCGTCAAGCGCGCAAGAGAATAGACTAGAACTACTATATCAACCTCTCAAATAAGAGACTGCTTCCCCTACTTGATTCTTAAAGAGCACAATTCTCACATTAAACAAAATTTGAAGCACCAAAAAAATTGAGGCAATGTCATTTCTCTTGTAACTTGTCATGTGTACAAGCAGATCTGCATATGTTGTGTGGCAATGATGTATTTCTAAGTGACCCATGTGCCCTGTAAGGCATACGTGTGGTACCATCGAGGTGGCCCTACTTGATAGCACAAGTAACTTGTAAGGCATGTTTGCAGAACTACCGATTATCTGTGTTAAATGGCAGCAAGGTGTCATATCCGGAAAGCACTGGCAACATGCGACCCCCTTGTTCTGATAGGCCCCAGCTTGAGTAGGACAACTTAAAAAAAAACAGCATACTAGGGTCACCTGGGTGGCATTAGAAAGTGCCACGATGCCACCATATGCATTCTAAACTGTCTGCCCCTTGACATATCATGGTGAAAGGCTTTTTAACTGAGATTTATTGAAGAAATACTAGGGAGAGAGCATCACCATGTGTGTTTGAGAATCACCATGGCCTTTTATCATGAGCAAGCTAATACTTTATGGATGATTCTTGCGGTTGCTTTGATACAGAATATTCAGATTATGTATGCGCTCTACCTGTCTTGTGAAAGCATCTAGGAGGAATCAAATATCTTGGCATGTGTGCCTCACATCGGAAAAAATGAATGCTAATTCTGTCAGTTTCAGCTACTACTCAGCTTAAATATAATCTTTGGAATCACACCATACCATTCTGTCGGTCAGCTTGGTTGTGTAGATGTTTTTTTGTTTGAAACATGACAATAACATGCACCTACTGCGGAGCGAAGATATGTCCCTAATCACATTGTAAACAACTCGAGATGTGCCAACTTCAACTAGGAACCAACACTCATAGATGAGGTCAGATTTGACAATTCTCTGCCATATGATATACTGCCCTGCTTGTGTACCTGATATCTTGATAGTCTGGCATTCTTGATCAATGTAGAGAACGTGTGATTTCTTTTATGTAGCACTACAAGCTGCTGCTCATCTAGGGGGTCATTCAACAGCTCAGCTATGAAATCTTATGACCAATAAATTTGATAGCCTGTGATATACCTCAAAGAGCAGACACTGTCTATTAATTGAAGACCATTGTACTTCGTGCGGCACACAAACTGAGCTGGCAAAAATAAATTAGGTATAGATAAGTTGGAACTGACAAGATTCTCATACAATATTACCAACACATGAGTTTCTGCATGACATCATGATGATGGCGAGTGTCTCTGCTATGCGAGCAGAACTGTGATAACATGGCTTTATTTGAGCAGGCTGCCGGGTCACAAATAACATGACTATGGGAACTACCACGCTGTCGTGGACCTTACATGAAAACTGCACCGGTGATTTTATATGAAATTTACTGAAAAGTTATGTGACTCGAGCATTGTAACAACGATCCTGTTTTCCAAATGTCACCTAAAGGAATTACTAAGCAGCTCTGTGGATTCCGTCAATGGAGCCAAAACATCTACATATTCTTCCTAAATGAGCATCGGTGCCCCATAAGACCTTCAACCTCAGTCTCCTTAAGAATTAGCCTGTAGAAAATCGTCAAGTCAGACATGACTATCTGTTTTGCTTGGCTACTTTTGCTAAATTGCAAGAAAATATTGTGAATCATCTCCTGACTGAACAAGTGATCAAAAACTATTGACCACATGTATGAGTATGCTATCTATATGTCAGTAAACTGGGAGTTGTTAGAATAATCCGAGGTACGTAGTCGATCCACCGAGGAACAAGCAATCACAGACAATGACGACACCGAGATTTGTTAACGAGGTTCGGCGAACTCGGCTACTCCCCGGGGCAATGACTACGGGCGCTCCTCCCCGAGATACCGCAACACCGGCCACCCGGGCGCCGGCACAAGCCGCCAGCACCCCCTTGCGACCCTATTGCTATCTAGTCGTCATGGGTTACAACGTGGGGTGCCTCTTCATATATAAGAGGCCAAGGGTACAACGTGTCCGACTCCGAAACTACACGTATCCTACCCACACTACATCACCAAGTCCAAGCGTAACCCAACTAGTACAAAATATTCGACACAAACACAACAAACTCCACCTTGGCGAATATTCTTCACCACCTTGAATTTGTCCATGCGTCAAACTTCCATGTACTCTGGACTTGTGTTGTCTTCTTCGTAGCTTACTGAGAGCTACTCGACGAGTCTGCCCCAGACCCGCCGCCGCCGTGAGACCCCACAGCTACTCCCGCAACTCCAGTCTCCGTGACTCCACCTGCAATAGTGCTCCCTTGCAACTTGTAAAGATGCAAAGCCGTCCTCTCTCCAATCATCACGGTCACCTCATCTTGTATGATTCTCATGGTCTTCTTATCCCGATCACAACGGAATACCATACCATCATCATGAAGAACACCAAGCGAAATTAGATTCCTCCTTAGCCCTGGCACATGCCTGACTCCCCGAAGCATCCGCTCAACTCCGTCAAACATCTTGATTTTGATATCACCTACTCCAGCAACACGATAACCTGTGTCATCGCCCACATAGGCTAAACCAAACTCACCAGACTTGTACGAAGAGAACCACTCCCTGTTGGGTGTCGCATGAAAAGAGCAAGCTGAATCCAACATCCACGCTTCACTTTTGTTTGACCGCCTGTCTGATACTATGAGAACATCACTACTGCTGTCTGAGTCATCACCATGAGTTGCCTTATTAGCACTTGCCCCACCATTGAGTTCTGGACAGTCCTTTCTCATATGTCCCCACTGCTTACACTTGTGACACTGTATATTCTTTTTCTTTTTCTTGTTCTTCCCAGCCTCATATCCCTTCCACCACTGCTCACCCTTGACTAGCAAACCTTCATCATGAGAGACTTCCACCGCGTTCTTCTTTCTCATATCATAAGATAGCAATGCCGCAGTAATATCCTCATTCTTGACGGTCTCCTTGCCGTGCGTCAAAGTAGTGATCAAGTGCTCATAGGATGATGGCAATGAACAAAGAAGCAGAATTGCCCTATCCTCGTCGTCAACCATTGCACCCAAGCGTGCTAGATCCGTCACGACTTGATTAAAGGCGTTCATATACTCCACAAGATCCGACCCCTCCTGCATCCTCATCCCATATAACTTTTGCTTCAGATACACCTTGGTCGTCGCAGTCTTGGACATAAACTGACTTTCCAGCTTCTCCCAGATCTTCTTCGGCGAATTCTCATCCATCACATGATAAATAACCTGGTCCGACAGACACAACCGTATAGTCCCGGCTGCTTTCAACTGTAACTCCTCCCAGTCATCCGCCTCCATCTTAGCTGGCTTCGCTTCCTGCAACAACGCCTTCAAGCATCCCTGTTGTGCCAACAAATCTTTCACCCTTGTCTGCCATAACCCAAAGCTTCCAGTTCCGTTGAACTTCTCCACCTCAAACCTGGTACCCGATGGCGCCATGGTTCTTTGTATGGCTGACCCTGAGAAAAATTATCTGAGCTTTGCACGCGATGCCCAAATTACGCAAACTGAACCTCCGGTCCTCCACGTACTACTAGCACTTCCAACCAAAAAACCTCTTCTGATCTTCACGTGTATAGCTACTTTGATCTTGGCTCAACTTTCCGATGCTAGCGAAACTTGCTTTGCCTCAGCCCTTGCCTTCCGATGTGTTGCTACGTATCAATGGACTTGTTTCTGGCCGATCTCGATCTGCTCTGTCTCTCGCCTCGTCGTGCCCCTTTGCCCGGCTGCCTTCTTTTATAGTGCGCGACTGCGCGTGCACGGCTCCAGCAGTCCGGCTCGGCTAGGAGGACTTGCCAGGACTAGGTCCCGTTTTTGATTCCAAACAAACTCGGTCGCTACAGCTCAGCCTTGGTTTGCCAACGCTCCTCCGGCCGCACGCCCGCGCCCGACTCGGTCGGCTCGCCTAGCGCAGCTGGCCCCACGCGCGTCTAAACCTTTCAATCGCTGCACGGCTGCCCCGCGTGATGCTTTCCGATCTAGTCGAGATCCCATCGAATAAGTAGACCTAAACAATGGCCTTCCTCTAGATCAACGCACAACAACCTCTTTGCAATCTTGCTCATGATACCACTTGTTAGAATAATCCGAGGTACATAGTCGATCCACCGAGGAACAAGCAATCACAGACAATGACGACACCGAGATTTGTTAACGAGGTTCGGCGAACTCGCCTACTCCCCGAGGCAATGACTACGGGCGCTCCTCCCCGAGATACCGCAACACCGGCCACCCGGGCGCCGGCACAAGCCGCCAGCACCCCCTTGCGAGCCTATTGCTATCTAGTCGTCATGGGTTACAACGTGGGGTGCCTCTTCATATATAAGAGGCCAAGGGTACAACGTGTCCGACTCCGACACTACACGTATCCTACCCACACTACAACACCAAGTCTAAGCGTAACCCAACTAGTATAAAATATTCGACACAAACACAACAGGAGTCCCAAAGGCCCCCTCTGATTTGTGCAAGAGAAATTGTGGATGCCAACTGCGCAGTCGTGCCCCTACTGCACTAAATTTTTTTTTAGTAGATCTTCCCGCATGCCTAATGGACTAAAAAATTTACATCATCTCCGTAGTAATGTGTCTTCATCACTTAGATGCAAACAAGTTGAGATCAATCCTTTTGGAGTTCACCTCTTAATAAATTTGGATTTCAACGTTGTTAGCTCTGTAGAATCGGATCTAAACTGTGCTCCTCGTGCAGATTAGATCGCTCGCCGATCTCTCATTTGGCTCACACTATAGCACATCTGCACATTTACTGCCACTAATTCAAGAGTCGGACCACTGAATACTTTGGTTACATACATACTGCTGCCTTTATCCTTTTCGTGTTGCTTCTGAATAAATTGACATTGGTGTTCTGCTTTTTAACAGACTCTGAAACACTTACATTTGAAGGCAATGACTCGTCAAAAATACCTCCACCTATTCCAAAACCCAAGAATAGCAAAGCTGCTCTTACTTCAGGTTAGAGAAACCCTTTTTTGCCTCTGATGTGAGTAAAACTGAGCATATTTTCTAGCATGAATAACCTGAAATCACACACGTGTATGCTGCATTCAGCCTACTGTATGCCCATAGTTGAGGAGACTAAAACATTACCAGATGAAGTCCCACTCCCAGGTGCTTCTGTTGAAGAAAAAAAAAGGTGCCCCTAGTCTAGCTAAGAAGCTAGCTCTTTAATTAATAAAAACACATCACTGATCTCTTTTCTTTTTTTAAGTCGCTAACAGAGCCACTCCTTGTGCAGAAAACTTCAGATGTCTATGCTAAGACTACTAACAAAGTTGCCCTGTTTGGGTAAGGATCAATCTTACTAACTGACGTTTCCTAGTTTTCTCGCTCTCCTTGCCATGCGGATATTATTGTGTAGTAATCATGAAGTCTTGTACAACATGCAAAACTATTCAGAAGCAGAGCAGTAATAAGAACCTCTTGTACAACAAAATTTCCTGAATATTTGCTTCACAGATTGAGTGATTTCTTAAAACGCGTCACTGAGCTGAAGGATGGCCAAAATGGTTACTCATGTGTGTCGAAACTTCTGCCCCTACATATGTTGCTTCCCAGGCTGTTCTGCATACAACTAAAGATGGCGCAATACTACTTGAATCAACCCTTCCTTCTGGTCAAAACAAAAACAAACAGTCATCTCTCCCATGGACAAGTATCTGTGAAGAGACAAATTTGACTGAGGTCGGTATTGAAGAACAAGTTGCTGAATTATTGGTCACATGTATATCGTTCTTCCAAAGGTTAAATTGTACAACATCACAATCTTTAAACTGTGTTTGTGAGACTGTTCATGCAGTAGTTGAGGGATGATTTCTCTAATTGGCTGATCTGTGAATACAATAAGTCATAAAAAATTTCACAGGTTACATTTTGGCATAATCTCCACTTCACTGGTGCAAGGACTACCAGTTGGACGACGATTGAAAGAACCTGCCGAGGTAGTACTTCTTCACACAACTGTTTAACATGCAGAGGTATATCAGTCAAGCTTATCTACACTGATGTAAAAGAACTATTGTCTCCCTTGATGATGACACTTATCTCTGGTCAGACCTTGATTTTGCACTGATTGAGATGCACACGTGCCACAAGATATCATGTATGTCACTGATTCAACGCGTCAATGCTTGGCCAACAAATAAATATATGTGCCTTGTGATAAAAATGGAGTCAGACAAATATTAGGCAAAATGGCCCCACAAATGCTCCTTTTACAATGTTTTGCAGGAGTATGCTATCGATGACCGTTGAAGCGCAGCGAAGATGGGAGGAGAATCATGTCCCACTGGGTGTGCCATTTGTTTTCGCAAGATAAATACTAAAATCTATCCGCGTTGGCATTTTAGGTGCGGGCGTGCCAGTATACGAGTGTATACAAATTCATTACTTCGAATACACGCAAATAGGAGACTCGGACTTTATCGAATTAGCAAAGGATTGCCTATTTCTATTTCACATGTATGTTCCATATTGCGCCTGAATATATATTTGACTGAGACGATTGCAGAAGTCCTTAATTCCTGGAACCTCGAAAGAATTCTAGTTAATCACATCTGTGAGTCTACACTCGCACAATACCTCCGATTAAGCTGAATCAAATGATCATCTTATCATTATATATCTCTATCTCATGCCATCATAAATTATATGCATGGAAATAAAACAAACCATCAGAGCACACACAAGGGACACACATTTTAACGTGGAAAAACACAAGTTGGATAAAAAAACCACGGTGGCACGGAGGTCAAATCCACTATGAGAAATGTTTACATGTCAAGGAGTTACAACATGACCTTTTGATTCAAGACAAGCCCTTCGAAAAATGCCCGGGACAAAAAATAACTGCATTGCTAATGATGTAGTCGTAACGTATCGTCAACCATGTAATATTCAGTTCCACCTCTCCATGAGCAATCGGTCGAAAATCTGATATGAAGCCTTGAAGTAGTTGTACGGCCTCGTCGGTCGCGGACTATGTGTTTCAAACCTTGTTGGTTAGGATATGCATGCATCATATTCGGGTCTCGTCGGTCCTAACAAAGAGAGAGAGAGAGAAAGAGAGAGATTGAACAATGAACTGACAGTCGATCTGAATAATGAGTGTATAAACTTTGAACAATGGCGTCTTATTATCCCTGTGTAGATGGCCATGGCATTGTTGGTACGTGCTCCACTCTCATTATGATGTTGACCTCTGCATGTCAAGTGAATCTCCTTTTTTTTTAAATGTTTGCAAACTCTAGTTCAGGATGTGTGTATATGTTGCAGTCTCGGGAAGGCTTTTGCTCATGACATGTCCCATGCAGGCTGGTACGTGTACAGTAATGCATGCACGAATTTGCATGTAGATCATCACAAATCAACAAAACTCAAATAAATGAAGATCAAAGGGTGAAAAATGACAAGACGGCCAAATGACGGAGAAAAGTCCACGTCAGCAATTCAATCGCCATATAGAGTGAAGATGTCATAACCATCTCCGTTTTATATCGGATCATCATACATCCGCGGCGACGATTGGAGCGTCAGGTAGAGCCGTGAGATGTCGTAACTGTCTCCTTTTATACATCATTATCATACATCTGCGGTGACGATTGGAGCGTCACGTAGTGTCGTGGGATGCAATAACTTTCTGTTTTTCACATCGGATCGTGGCATATCTACGGCGATGATTGTAACGTCAGGTAAAGCCGGTATATGTCATCACTCTCTTTTTCCATATCAGATCTATAGACATCCGCGACGACGATTAGATCGCCATGTAGAGCTGCCAAATGTCATCGCTCACTTTTTTCATATTGGATTAACACATACCCGCGGCGACGATTGGATCGTCATGTGGAGCCGCGGGATGCAATAACTTTTTTTTACATCAGATCATGGCATATCCACGGCGATGATTGAAGCATCACGTAGAGTCGCAGGACGCCATATATTCCTTTTGTAGATCAAACGGTAAAACGCCAGCGGCAACGATTCGATCGTCAGCTTGAACGGCGAGGCGTTACCAACCTGCAACGTAAGAAGAAAACAAAAGAAAGAAATAAAATAGCTGCATCTCACCTTCATGCGACTCACTTACCAAGTAACATCACCGATCCAGTCCTTCAAACGGAGACGCGAAGTAAAGATTGCAAGGACTGTGATTACTAATGTTGTGTTGGAGATTTGATCGAGCTGTCATGTAGGTGTGTATGTGTGTGGTGCTGGCGGCGGCGTGGCTGCTGTGAGAAAAATGAACTGCGCCGTTGCGCTATGCGGCCGCCTAAGAACTCGAATCTCCTCCGTCCTCTCGACGCATCTGATGATTATATATCTATCCCGTATGGCTTATCCTCGAGTTGATTCAACGGCCACTGACCAACAGCTTCCTCCGCACCTGTGGTGGAACTCCTGGATATCACACATGCATACTTATCCAACTAAACGAACTCCAAAAGTTCAAATCAAATCTGCCGACGGCTGTCACTTGTGCATGCATCTAAACATGTATGTGCACGTAGTAGCGAATGGTCCAAGTAATCCAGTACGTATCAATCAATCCACCATGTTTACTTATTATTCCTCTTTGCTACGGGTCCCACTTATATCCTCTTTTTTCTTAGAGAACGCTGCCATCTACTAAGTTACGTAAAATTCTAAGATGCCTCACGCGTGTGTGTCCTCGGTGTCTGATTGTCACCACCCCTGTACATCATTATGGTATCTTTTTAACTTGGCAAATGAGAACCAAATTGATATTTTCTCGAACTTTCAATTATGATTTGAAATTTTTTAACTCGCAAAACCATGACAAAATCTCATCGAACACTATGTTTCCTCTGATAGGTAGGGAGTGAGTTAGTAGCCAGTCGCCAAGCAAAGTTATATACCATAGGAGGTGCCCAACTCCTCCAAATAAAGTTCCAGCATGTTCTTGGCCCTGACGGTGCTGAGCTCGAAGAAACATCAGTACCGCTCGAAGAAACATCAGTACCGCGGTAAGCCTCTTCAAAAGCCAAAGTATACGCTGATTTAACAGTAAAAACACCATATTTGCCTGGTCCCCAAGCAATCACATCATCCTCCATCTTAGGGGAAGTTCTGATCTTCACTATTTCTTGCACGTCCGCTTCAACGAAATATTCAGTGAGTAGCCCAAAGTTCCACAAACCATTCTCATTTAGGAATTCAGAGACAAAGCAGATACGACACGTTCCCTGGGGGGACATTGGCTTATACGAAAAAGGTCTAGGAATCCAGTTATCACGCCAAACTCGAATGCTTCTCCCGTTTCCAACTCTCCACACCAATCCCTTCTTCAATAGCTCCAAACCATAACTGATATCTTGCCATGACGAAGATGCATTCCCAGAAAAACTGTATCCCCCAACTTACCCGCTGGATAATACCTCGCCTTTAATACTTGAGAACACAAACTGTCAGGCTTACTTAATAATCTCCATGCTTGACGTGCCAATAATGCTTGATTAAACATCCGGAAATCACTGAAACCCACTCCTCCCTTATCCTTGGGCTGAAGCAAATGATCCCAGCCCCGCCAATGAACTTTCCTTTTGCCTTCCGTGGAACCCCAATAAAAGTAAACACCACAAAGGATTAAATAAGATTTTTTTAACCAAATAAACAATGAACACCCTCAAGTGCATTTTCAGGGTGCGGCGTGTCGCCACGCCTTTGCCCAGCTAGTGTATACTAGCCACAGAAAACCTGAATTCATGAAGGGCGTTGTCCTTGTGTTGATTTGAACCTAACTCAGAAACCTTTGTTGAGTAAAGGTCACGATAGAATCTCGTTTTACAGCAATTCCTTGGTCCATTCATATTTATAAGGTGCCATTTTTTTAGCTGAAATGCCAAAGAATTGAAAGTAGAATGAGTTTTTGTAAGTGGAAAGGTGTGATGGAACCCGGGTGCCCCGACACCCAGTTATCCGGTTCATCGACCGAGGTCAAGATTGGTTCTAGCTACTTTTCTGGTGGAGACATTTTCCAGTACAAGGTAATTAGCAGGCTTTAATTAGGGGACAAACTGCAACGGGAGGAGAGCCAGGTCTGGCAGGAATAGGCCTGGCAAGAGTTAGGCTGGTCATAGTGGGGGTAACTTAGGTAGTAACTTAACACATCCCAAGACAATTTTGCTTATGTGGCAAGTATTTAATGAGGAAAGAGGTGCTTGTGGTGACATAATATGTTACTGTAACATAGCGCTTCCCGAGCCAAAATGAGTCTATGAGCTAATAAATGAAGCAACCTATGACACTACTACTATGTTACTTTGCACTATGAAGGTAGTAACTTAGACTAGTGTCATATGCATGACACTAGTATAAGTTACTCCCCACTATGACCAACCTAATTCAGATATGTTTTCAACGTTGAAACCCTCGCGACACTACTAGGAAAAGGGCTATAGATGGGATGGACACTAATGGCGCACTGTACATGTGGTGCGCCATTACTAAATACTAATGGTGCATCATGTGTTGGTGCTCCATTAGTGTGCAAATACTAATGGTGCACCACATGGTGCGCCATTAGTAAATTTTTTTTAATTCTTTCAAAACTACTAATGGCGCACGGAGGGACTGGTGAGCCACATAGTAATGGCGCACCACTCCCTCCGTGCGCCATTAGTAGTTTTGAGAAAAAAGTAAAAAAAAAAATATATTTGATACTAATGGCGCACCATGTCTCGGTGCGCCATTACTAGTTTTAACTAGTAATGGCGCACTGCCCACTGGTGCGCCATTACTAAGTTTTTTGCAAAAAAAAATTCAAAAAAATATCAATTTTTTTTTCAAAACTAGTAATGGCGCACCGTGGGTGTGGTGCGCCATTACTAGTTTAATTAGTAATGGCGCACCGTGCGTGTGGTGCGCCATTACTAGTTTCACTAGTAATGGCGCACCACCCCACGGTGCGCCATTACTAACTTGCCCCAACACCGAATGCACCCCCTGGATCGCCTTTTCAGTTTTAAAAAAAATAAAAGAAAATGATGGAAATGTCAAAAAAATAAAAGAAAATAAGTTTCCCATGTGATATGTGATCTACTCCCTCCGTTCCTAAATAATTGTCTTTCTAGATATCTCAACAAGTGACTACATACGAAACAAAATGAGTGAATCTACACTTTAAAACATGTCTAAATACATCCGTATGTTGTAGTTCATTTGAGATGGCTAGAAAGACAAATATTTAGGAACGGAGGGAGTAGTTGTTGGGAAAATTTACAAATATGAATATCGACTTTATTTGCAAAATCTCTCTGGAAATTTGTAAAATGGGCATAACTTTTGCATACGAACTCGGATGAAAAAGTTTTTTATATGAAAAATCATCTACTCAAAAAGTTACATCCAAATTTAACCGCGGGAACCCCGTTAAACATTTTCAAAATCCCTAAAAACCTAACGGAAAAAAGTTACGGGGCTTTCAAGATCTAGAGGCAAAAAAATTCAAAAAATTTCAAACTTACTAGTGGCGCACCGTGGATGTGGTGCGCCACTAGTAACAGAAAAAAAAATTGGTTTTGAAATTTTTTTTTTGAATTTTTTTTCAGAAAATGATACGTAATATGACCGGGAAGTTTGAAATATTTTTCAAAATTTCATCATAGTCATGAACATGAACAAAGTCGTAGACATCAACAAGGTATAATAGGATTGACATGCTAGATATATCAACAAGTGCCTGTGAAGTGAGCTGTTGCTGGGGTTGGATAGAACTCTGAAGTTAAGCGTGCTTGGGCTGGAGTAGTGTGAGGATGGGTGACCTTTCGGGATGTTTGACCACAGAGTGTGATTTGACCCGAGATTAAGCCTAGTGAACTGAGATTAAGAAAAATATGAAAAAAAAATTGAATTTTTTTTTAAAAAAATATTGTTACTAATGGCACACTTCTATGTGGTGTGCCATTAGTATAACAGATACTAATGGCGCACCGTGGGCTATTCTAATGGCGCACCACAGGTGCGCCATTAGTAAAAAATTCTAATGGCGTGGTACTAATGGCGCACCGGTAGTGCGCCATTAGTAGGCAAAACCGGTGCGCCAGTAGGCCTTTTCCTAGTAGTGCGACGTGTTCTTCAAAAGTAGATCCCGCATAGGGATGTTTCGACGAACTAGTCTTCCTGCCAACTAAACATTAATATGTGTGCAACTAGACTACATGTTGCGCCAACGAGCATATGTGTGTTAATAGTCCTTCTGTCAACTAAACATCAATGTTGTGCAACTAGACTATATTCCCGCGCCAACTGAGCATATGTGTGTGCCAATAGTCCTGTCAACTAAACATTAATATATGTGCAACTAGACTACATTGCCGCGCCAACTGAGCATATATGTGTGTAACTAGTCATGTCAACTAAATATCAATGTGTGTGCAACTAAACTACAATACCGCGTCAATTGCGCATATGTGTGTGCAACTAGTGTCCTGCCAACTAAAAATCAATATGTGTGCAATTAGACTAAGTTACAAGCCAACTAGGCATATGCGTGTGCAACTAGTCCTTCTAACAGCTAAAAATTAATGTTTGTGGAACTAGACTATATTATAAGCCAACTAAAAATTAATGTGTGTACAAACTAGACTAAATTACAAGCCAACTGATTTAAAAAAAAGTTGCATCATGTAGTACTAAAGTTGCACAATGCAGTACTTTAGTTGCACCATATAGCACCAAAATTGGCATCAAAATTTTTTCGTCGAAACATATCCATGCGGGATCTAGTTTTAAAGATCTCGTCGCGATGAATCCAACAATGAAAACGGAACTGAATTTCGACGTGTGGTTTTAATGATATGGCTTTAAAAGAATTTGAAATCCCGAAATAAAAGTACGTGGATCTGTTTTCTCTAACTAATGAGACTAGTGTGAACACATTTAATGCCAGCACCCACATGCGCTACGAGACAAAAAAATACACATGCATGTGTGTGGCAGACGCGGCCGCTCGGGAACACCAAAAAGCGCACGGCCACTTTTTAGATTTTGGGAATATACAATACTACTTTTTTATCTTCTCTCTCTTATATCACGTCTCTTCCTCTGCTTTCTTTTTCTCTCACAAAGAGCACCTCTCTCTCTTCTATTTCACGGTCACGACACCTCATTCCGAGAAGAAAAAGGCGCCCTCTCTATCATCCACTCTCACAACGTCTTCCTCTTTCTTTCCCTTTTTTCCCCTCTTTTTAAGACTCTGTTTGTCACGTGAGAATAAAACTACACATATCCAGACAAGTCAAAAAAAGGTGCGCAATCATGGGATGGATCCATGTGCATGCAGTACAGTGTAAGGCCCATGTGCTTCAGTTGGCGCACTCACATTACTACGCGATCACAAAACAGGGATCAGATTACGAGGCTGGAGAAGCAGGGGTGTCTCGACACCTGGGAGTTGAAAATCCGGTGTCCTTTTGTAAGAGAGGTGATGGTGGCTAGCTTGTATAGATTAATCTCTCTGACGAGTAGCAATACTGAATAATGATTACAGAGGAATTACACAATGGAGGAGAAGAATAGAGGAAGCTTGCAACAGGGGAAGAAGAAGGTAGGGGAAAGGAGCCGCCGCCAGTTCATCCATGATCTACTGGATACCCTCTCCTTCTATGTGTCTGGCTTATGTAGCTGCATCAATGGGGCTCCGACGACCAAGTCCATGGGCTGCCCCAAGGAGCAGCCCATGTAAGTGTACAAGTTAGGAGGGCTCCTAGCATCCCTCCCTCCTTAAAATCTGGGTTGACCCCTATTAGAATAAATCCGAGGCACTCCGTCGATCTACCGAGGACCAAGGAATCACACAAGCACGGCATCGAGATTTGTTAACGAGATTCATCGATATGGCTACATCCCCGGGGAATCACTACGGACGCTCCTCGCCATGACACCGTCACAATACCGCACCCCGGCCGCCAGGGCGCCGGCACACGCGCCGGCTTCCCCTGCGTGCCCGTGCTATTATGCTGGCATAGGTTACATCATGTGTCTACCCCCGATATATATGAGAGGCCTAGGATACAGGTGTCCTATTAGGACACAACTCCTACCCTGTCTACACATAGTCTAAAACCAAGTTCAACTGTAACCTAATATTCGACACGATTCTAACAAACTCCACGTTGGCGAATATTCTTCACCACCTTGAATTCATCCATGCGTTGAACCTCTATGTACATTGGACTTGAGATACGCCATGAGCACCGCTGCTACTCCCAGACTACATGTGACTCCATCTGCAACTGTAGTCCCTTCTCGTCTTCTTCACAGTCAACACTAGAGCAAAATTAAGTACCTCATTACTCTACCTTGTGCTTCCAATTTCCGCAGAATCCGTTCAATGTCATCACACACCGACCACTGTCTGCGTGAAAATGAACAACTCACATATTGGAGGTCACATATAAGAGTTACTTGAACTCAACGTCACTGTTCTTTCTTGACCGTCTGTCTGAAACTTGAAGGAATTTCACCGTCGCCTTATGTCACCCTGTGTCAAATTCGCAGTTGTCTCACCCTTCTTCCAGATAGTCTCTGACATGTCCCACAGCTATAGCACTCCGCCTCCTTCTGTATCCGTCATCCACACTTTGCCATGTGCACTGAACACCATAGAATATACGACCATGTACTCTCTCAGCTTTTCACAATTTCAGACTCTCCGCCACTTTCTCAGATTCACCATGGTCAACTCTTGTCCATCAACCGGCACCGATAGACCCAGTCACCAACTTGAATCTGGTACTCGTCAAAACTGCTTCAACACCCCTACACACTTTGTCTGACAACATATCTGACCCCCAATGCCTTGGGCCTGTCGCTGTGTCCCGTGCTTGCCGCACGCCTCGCCGCTATCACCGCGTCAAGCCTCTGCTATCCTGGTCGAGTCTCCTGGGTAGCTAGCCCACACTGCCTCAACCCCCACTGCAGAGAACCACCGATCATCACCGACCGATGCCGAGTATCACGTCTCCATCAGACCACTGGTACCCAGTCCTATCCACATGTCTCTCGCTATCCCGCTAAAATAGGCTTCGACTCTCCGAATTCTTACGCCGTAGCCCCTCCATCAGCACAGAGTGAAGTCGTCCATCAGCACAGTGCACATGACTCCATGGTGGTTGTACGTGCCACCCTCCCGCGCCCTGTTGACTTCAACCTCTCATGTGCGCACCATCTTGAATCAACCCCGCGCCATAGTCTGTCGAAGCCGCATAAGCCCTCAGGCCTGCACCACGTGTTTCCACGCCCCAGAAGTCGGCCACCATCAGCATCACGCTCCTGTGTCGTCGTCGCTGAAATCACCGCCGTCTTCTGCTTTGACCGACATCCCCGTCGATCCATCAGACTATCCAATCCGACCCAGCCGAAATTATCCGACTGCAACCACGCTTCACCCTGCGTCGTGTCCGCCGGCACATCTTTATGCCTTGCTTAACGCCTTGTGTATGCATGATCCCTACCACGACACGCCCCATGCTCCTCCGAGCCTTATACGCATGTCGCCATCCTCGATTTCCATTTGACCGCCCGCTGAACGACGTCGCTGCCACACCACCATCTTTGACCATTTTACCAAGCAAAGAATCCAAAAGAAGTCCATGTAGTCTTGTGTACGTAGCAAAGTATTCCAATTAACTCAACTCCACGACCTAACACCTCTGACTCTCTTTTATTGTTCTTTCTTTAATGCAGCTCAACCTAGTAGTATAGCCAGCAACTTTCATGTCCAATAAGCTGTGCAAATCCTCGAAATCGACCCCTTTCTTCTCCAACAAATCCCAGCTGGACCACGAGCTGTCCCGAGCTAGGCCTCCGCTTCGAAAAGCCTGCCGCATGTGGGCCGCCCAGCTCTTGGGCCGCTGGCAGGTGCACCGCCTCACGCCCTCTTGACTGGTACGACCCCAGCGCCCGGGAAGCCGCCTTGTTCGCGCCGCTGCGGAGGAGTCCTGGTGTCGCACGCCTGAACACGCTGCCACACAGATCAGATCTGACTCCTGCGCGTCCATCGATTCGGCCTCGAAGAAGTTCGTCAAAAAACACGTCACATGTATCAGCTGCCTCACGATCGATAATCTAACTCCAAGTCGCTCCAGCTGCTGGTCATCGAACCGAGCTTCGAACTTGACAACAACTGCCACTTTTTTTGTAATCGATCCGTGAATCCGCTTCATCTCTACATTGCTTTATACACAACGATCTCCGATCGCTGCCGCACGTACCCCGTGCCCCACAGCCGCCGGTCTTCACCGTTCTCCTCTAAATCAACTTCCGCGGCCTTTTTGAAACCTTGCTCATGATATCACTTATTAGAATAAATCCGAGGCGCTCCTTCAATCTACCGAGGACCAAATAATCACACAAGCACGACACCGAGATTTGTTAACGAGGTTCACCGATATGGCTACATCCCCGGGGCATGACTACGGGCGCTTCTCCCCATGACACCGTCATAATACCGCACCCTGGCCGTCTGGGCGCCGGCACACGCGCCGGCTTCCCCTGCGTGCCCGTGCTATTATGTTGGCATAGGTTACATCATGCGTCTATCCCCGATATATAGGAGAGGAATAGGATACATGTGTCCTATTAGGACACAACTCCTACCCTGTCTACACATAGTCTAAAATCAAGTCCAACTGTAACCTACCTTGTACAATAATATTCGACACAATTCTAACAACCCCAAGCCGGCACCGTCGAGAACCGCCTGGGTCCCATTGCATTCGATGGTCCTTGGCTAGCTCGGATTCGCAGTGGCAACCGAAGGCGGGAATGACTTGAACGGCATGGGATTAGTAGTCGTGGACAATAACGACCCAGCCGAAGAAACTGTCGAGGAAGTAGTCATTGTTGAAGCTGATGTAATACTTGTGGTCCACAAAGCCTTGGGCGAAGCGAGTAGTGACAGCGGTGACACCCCTCCCGCCTTGAGAATGTTCTCGATCGAAGTCGATAGAGGGCACAATACCACACCTGCCATGTTCTCTCTTGCTTATCACCTCTGCCATCATAATTGTCGACTGCCTGTTGAAAGAGATGCCGAGGTAGTAGTTGCTGTATGTAGGGTCTTAGTTGGCTTCAACGAGGTAGTACTCGTGGTCGACGAAACCACTCATGGCATGCGCTTCATTGACAAAATACCCAACCCAACTATTCGCAGATGAATTGAGAAGAGCCCCTGAGCAAGGATGGTGTAAGGAGTTCCATCCATGATCAGCTTGTTTGTGTTCCTGCATACATGACTTCATCGGGTTCAGAGAGTGACAACTGGTGATCAACTGACCAGCAAATGTTTTTGCCCATATGAGAAACTTGCTCTGCCATGTATGCCAGACCATCCAGGCCATAAACTTGATGTCAGCATTATCCCAATATGCTGAACTGAACAGCCAGTTGGACTGCTCCGTTGTCATTCCTATTGTTTGCACCTTGCTCACTCCCGTTGAGTACATTTTTCCAATACTTGTAGACATGGCCCCAGCAATAAACTCTTTACCTGGAGATAATGGACACTCAAATAGTAGCGCCGTCAACACCCTGATATTGCTCGCGCATAGAGGATACAACCCAGGTTTTATCCCATAAGAACTCTTATCACGGCACTGCTCCCACTCAATTAGGCTCTGCGACAAAGTCACTACCAGATAGATGCTCCAACTTACACAAGTGTTTCTCTTGAATTCTTTCCTCTGTACTGCCTTAGTGCGCGCTCGGCTCTTGTGAACACTGCCAAGAGGCTCTTCAATGGAATGTGCCAAAATCTGAATCACCGCCGCAAATACTTAATGTAAAAAAAAGCGCATAAACTGTCGCTTGTTGATGATCCCACCAAGACAAGTACATGGATAACACAGGATGCAGCTTCCTCTTGTAACTGTTCCATAGGATGGTACTTCCCGGTCAGTATAAGGGTACTTCCAACAGAACAAGCTTTTCTGCTATGTACGAGAGAAGTAATGACACTCAGAACTGAAGTATTGGAACCACTGCTATCCAGCTTCCTGGGGAATGCAAACCTCGTCCAATAAAATTCAGAAGAAACACTGTCATGGATAAGATATTCAGTACATTCCTGTGGCCGTGTAGGTAATGTTCCAAGACTCAAAGTTTCCGCCACCACTGTTTGGCAGCAACATGCTTGATTTAAGTATTCAGAACTGCATTCCACAGCACCGTCATGGTATAACATGTGGTGCTTACACAAGTTCCACTGCTCCTGGCATTGATAAGGAAGATCACTAGCACTCCATAATTTCTCAAGGCAAAAACATCTAGCCCACTCCCTGACTTGCTTATAAAAACTAGAAACTGAGGCTCAATAAAATCCAATGAATCAATGGAAAGGTGTGGTTGCACCCGGGTACCCCGACACCCCATTATCCAAGCCATCCAAATTCCCTGAGATGCGTGCATGGGTCAGATGCATGTCACAGTATTAGTAGCCTCTGCGCTGTAATTTTGGGTTTGACTATTCAACCCGTGAGGCCCTAGGTAGGTTGTAGCTTTTGCCTGTAGGAACTGTAGCAGCCTGATGCATGTCAGAACAAGTCGCTTTCACACACTGTACACACGTGAGGAGTTTCAACAGAGAAAGCTGAGCCGTGTCTGCTGTCACACTCACACATGTAGCTCTCCACGGAGACTTTCTCTCACAGCGTGCCTCTCTAAACCTTCTTTAAACTCTCTCACACAAACACTCTCTTTTCCTAAAAACTTTATTTGACATACTCTCTCACATCTCTTTCAAAAGAAAAGTACTCTCATGCTCCTCTCTCTTCAGTTTCTCGAAGAAAGGAGTTGTCTCTTGTATCACAGGCTCTCTCTAGATTTCTACTCCCTCCGTTCGGAATTACTTGTCACAGAAATGGATGTATCTAGACATATTTTAGTTCTATATACATCCATTTCCGAGACAAGTAATTCTGAACGGAGGGAGTACAATGTTGTCTCTTGTTGTTAGATCGCCCCATCATTTTATTTACAGTAGGTGAAATCCTGCCAGGAGGGGGCAGGGCTAGGCTAGGCTAGTGGCCCCTAAGTTTTCTTTTTCTGGCTACACCTTAGCTTAATGAAGCACCAAACGTCCTAATTCATTCCACCAGTACAGCTCATGGCTCAAATCTCTAGGCAGCGTTTTATGAATGGAAGGTGAGATAAGGGGGTGCCTAGACACCCGGAAACTAAAAATCCACTCTCATCAACCAAGGTCATCATCCAAGATGGTCGCAGGTGTACCAAAATTAGCAACAAAAGAATAGTAGTCATCAGGGGGCTCACCATTTGGCAGCTTTTGGCCACCATTTCAGCCGAACATCCATTAATCGGCTGATCACAGAGATAGTTCTTGCCACCATATGGATCCAGTACACGACCTTCTTGGAGGAACTTGGTTTCTGGTACACACCTAGTAGATACCTCCAGGATGCTCTCAGACTTGAACTGCTAAAAAACTTCCAATGCACTGTGATGCTAGCTGGAGCACAAGATGGGAAGGACTCCAATAGCCTTAACTGCAGACCAAGATTGCTGGATAGTTCTTTGCTCATGACACCCATTTTCTTCACATGTCCGAACAATTTCACACGGAAATCTCAATCTCCAGTGTCCTCTTCATGAGAGCCAGAAAACGACGGCCATGGAGTGGGTCGAACCTCATTCCCCTCTCCTACTGTACGGATCCTGCAAACAACCTTCAGAACAATACTGGGTTTCGCCTGCCATACCCTTGGCAAATCCCCTGAGAATGTTAAGAAAGAATTCAGGACAACTGATAAATAATTGAGAAAAGTATACTTTTCGTCCCTCAATTCTTGATGAAGTCGAATTAACTCCACGTCCGACCTTCCCCCCTCCCCTCCCCTCCCGTGTCGCTCTCGCGAGCGACTGGGGGGAACCCTAGCCGCCGCAACCCACCTCCCCTCCTCTCTCTCTCCGCTCGCGCGCCGCCGGCGGGCGGCCCGCCCGTGGGGGGCGGCGGCGGGTTCTTCTTCCTCTCCTCGTGCTCGCGGGCTGGCGCGAGACGGCCGGTCGAGTGGGGCGCCGGGCTTTGGCGGGGCTGGCGCGCGGCGGCGGGCTCGGAGTTCGCGCGGGTTTGCCTGTTGGGGACGCGACGTCGAGCGGCGAGCTCGTTTGTGGCGTGGCGGCCGCGATGATTCCCGATCTGGGCGGTGGCGTGCTGGCGCGGATCCGGCCCGATCCTCCCGGATCCGGCTCCTGGATGGCGGCGGGCGGCGCGGGGTTGCGGCCTGGTGGTTGTCCGATCTGCGCGCGGCAACGGCAGCTCTCTTCGGCGGCGGTTCGTTTGCGCCGGACTCGGGTGAGCTCTCTCCCTCTTCTTTGGACTCAGCGACGGGCTCGTCAGGCCGGGGTTGCGCTATGGTGTGGTGGTGCACGCGAGGCCTGCTGGTGGTGGCAGGGGACTCCGGGAAGGCGCAGGGCGCCCCCTCCGTTGCATCTGGCGGCTGCTGCGGGTGGCCGCCGGAGTTCCCCTGGCCCTGATTCGACCGCCGAGGTCACCGATCATGCCAAGGTGTCGACTTTGGGGTGGAAGGCGAGCTTCCGCTTCGTTCTGGTCAGCCGCGTCCGTTCGGTGTGTCCTGGTTGAGGGTGGGGCTCGGATGCCGTGGCGGCGGCCCGGTTGGTGGTAGCCGGGGTGCTCTTGGGCGGAGCACGCGGCTCGGGCGTTGTCCGGTCAGCATGGCCGTGTGGGCGGCGTGTTGACCGGGGTGGGTCGTTCATCCAATCCGGTGACGATGAGTGTTGGCCGGGGTGAAAACCCGTTCTGCTCTGCCAGGCCGACGGCGGCGGCGTTCCAGCGTCGTCCCCTTCTTGAAGGCGCCGTCGCGGCATCTCATTTGTCGTCAGAGTGCTCCGGGGGAAACTCTAATCCTTGGATTGGGCGGTGGCGACACGATGGTGTTGTTTCCTTGCTGAAGGCGCCGCTTTGGAGCTTATTGTTCGTCCTACTCGACTTCTCCTCTTCGCGGTGGCCCGCCCACGGTTGAGGGCCCCGACATCATCGTAGTAGTACTGATTGTGTTCATCTGATGTTGACTAGGATTTTGTCGGGGTAATGTTGCTGTTATCAGCGTCCTTGTATCCAGCCTTTGGTGTGTGTGTGTGTGTTTGTATCGGCAGGATTCGGTTGTTCGGTGATGCTTTACCTATAAAGCGGGGGGAAACCCTTCTCAATTCTTGATGAAGTCTAAATTTGGTCTCTCAACTACGAAACCGGACAACTTGCACCCCTAATTCTTGAAACCGGACAAGTTTCATCCTTCAACCCAACCAAAGCTGTTTTTGTGCTGACTCAACACAGTATTGACTGGTTCTAGTCCACGTGGCAATCTATTTCTCCCCTTTCATTTATCTCTAACGTGGTCATTCTATCGAGCATTTGGCATGCAAGGTCTAGACCTGCCAGCGAGGGTGAGCTCCTGGAGGGAGCGGACCACGAGCGGGTCGATCTCGCCATCCATGGCCACGTTGACCGGTGACGCCATCACCGCTGCAACATATTCAGCACCGGACGAAGACTGCGGAGCGGGGTCGTCTGGCTGCAGGGCCGGGATCGAGCGGCGGCGGCAGTCAAACTCATCCTCGTGGCGCTCGTACTGGAGCCAGGGGACGAGGCGACGCAACGATACAAGTCCTTGGCGTCGAAGTGTGTGGAGACCCGCACAATGCTCGCCGCCAAGCACACAGGGTGCGCGTCTAGGCCGAGTGTGCCGGCGCACATGCTTAGTCGACGAGTTCCCCGCCCATGCGCGCTTGTTGAGCGGAGCATAATCCCTCAATGGTGTAGGCTCGGGGCGAAGTACAGGCATCGCCGACGGCGACAGAGGCAAAATGTGAGCGGACAGGGACGACGACCATGGTAGCACATGCGGGCAGGCACGGGGTGCGCCCCAATAGCCAGGTGCTAAGGAAGCCGATCCTGCTGCACATCATCCGTGTTCGCCAGCGCGTGCACATCTGAAGCCGGACGCGAGTGCTGCAAGCTTCGGCATACTCGATGTGCCGATGCATGGAGCCACCGTTCCCTAGGGGATGACACGGTCGAATGCTGCACATGTTGTTGCAGCGGGTGCTCCCTCGGCGTGCATGGCAGAGCTGAGACGGCGCCGAGTTGTGCTGCTCCCTCGACGAGCCCGACGACCCATCCAGTTTGCAGGACTTGAACGCAAAGGTTGAGCCTTGCTTCGAGCTGAGTGAGGGCGGCGAGGCGGATGCAGGCACTAGCACGCAACAGCGAGTTTCTGCCCGTGGTGATGATGGTGGCGATGACAGTGTGCGGCCGAGGCATGTCGTTGGTAGCGACAGACTTTGCACACCAAGTAACTATTAAAATGTCCACATCAGAGTAGATAGAAGGAGAGAGAAACCTTGCCACGTGGACGCGAGGACTAGTCAAAACTGGAGTGAGTCAGCACCGAGACCGCTTCATCTGTGTCGAGGGACGAAACTTGACCGGTTATAAGAATTATGGATGCAAGTTGTCCGGTTTTAAAGTTAAGGGACTAAATCTAGACTTTGTCAAAAATTGAAGAATGAAATGTATACTTTTCTCTAAATAACTCTGCAGCCAAGAAGGTTCCAGCTTCTTTTCCAATTGGCAATACATTGCCTGAGGTATTTGTGGACTTCTGCTGATGAAGTAATCAAACCAATAGGGTACTTCAGTGTTGTTGCTCAAAGGTTTTAGGCAGCCACTATGCTTCACTATCACACGTGGTGGGCGCACCAAAAGATCACCAACTTGTTTAGAACTACACGCGGAATTATCCACGTGAAATCTGGGTAAAGCAGTCTTTCCGAGTGTGAAATCAATGCATCCTCTAGCAAGTAATTTCTTCATCACACAAGTAACGTGAGAGCAAGAAAACCATGGCCACGGAGTGGGTCGCATCTCACTCCCCTCTGCACTACGATGCACCAGAAATGATGGCCATGGCGTCGGCCGTATCGGCAGCCCTTCGTGCCTTGTGGGCGACGAGACCTCCAGGTCATGGTTCCGAAACAGCTGCATGGAATCGACAATGTCCGTACCCGAGTGAAGGAGGTCGATGACGAGCATCGGTGCGGCTGCTGGGAGCAGCGACACATGCCGAACAGTAGAGGCCTCGTGGGTCTTGTTCACGGGGATGTTGAGGCCGTCGAACATGTCGTGGTAACCACAGGTGGCTAGACCGATGGCCGTCGTGGTGTTGCAGAGGTCGATCGCGAGCTCGGGACCAAGTGCGGTGGTGGAGTTGCGAACCCCCGCTGCAACGGTGGCGGCGTCATGGACATCATTGACGCTATCGATGGCGTCGACCTAGGTCAAGCAATCTGTCAAACGGGTGATGGGAACCATCGGGATGGAGACCGGGGTTGCATCACGGGCGACCGTGTGGATCCTCTCGGCCTTGATGGTGGAGTAGAAGACGTCAGGGACGGGCGCCGACGCCTCAGTAGTGGTCTTGAGCGCAGGGGTCGGCGCTGGTGGACCGTGGACGATGGTAGTGTGGGAGGACCTCTTCTCCAGGTCTGGCCGCCAGGCAACGACCAGAGCGTCCACTTTCTCGATGAGGGACCTCGTGGTGTCGGAGTAGGCGTCGAGCATGGCGTTGATCAGCCCGAGATACTCCTGCATCCATGGATCCATGGCTGATTCCATCAGATGGTGGTGGTGAAAAAAATTGGGGGAGGGTGGTGCCTGGCTCTAATACCAGATGTAAAAGAGGTGATGGTGGCTAGCTTGGATAGATCAATCTCTCTCACGAGTAGCAGTACTGAATTGTGATTACAGAGGAATTACACAATGGAGGAGAAGAATATATAGAGGAAGCTTGCAACAAGGGGAAAGAAGAAGGTAGGAGAAAGGAGCCGCCACCGGTTCATCCGTGATCCACTGGATACCTTCTCCTTCTGTGTGCCTGGCTTATGTAGCTGCAGCGATGGGTCTGGCTGGCCCGAGGAGCAGCCTATGTAAGTGTACAAGTTAGGAGGGCTCCTAACAGCGATGCACTATTAGTTGTATAAATCTTCTCTGCACTTGAAACAAGTCATGCGGCAAAGCTCAATTCGGGTCCCTCCTCCCCTCCGGCGACGCTCCTGCGAGCGTCGGGGGGGAACCCCTAGCCGCCGGTCCCCTCGTCCCCACCTCTCCCCCTCCTCCCCCGCCGCCGCCGGCTGGTGCTGACGGGCAAAGCCTGGGTGGCGCGGCGGCGACGGGGCCCCTTCTTCTCCTCTGCTCGGAGTGGCCGGTGCAGGACGGCGGCTCCTGGTGGCAGTGCGGGGCTGCTGCAGGGCCCTGCGGCACGACGGCGGGCGCATGGTGCGGCGGTCGGAGGCGGCACGTCGGCGACGCATCCTGGTGAAGCGCGACGGCTGCGGTGCTCCGGCTCGGGAGGCGGCGTGCGGGCGAGGCTCTGCCCAGATCCACTCGATCTGGCGCAGGGGCTTGGTCGGCGGCGGTGGCGGTGGCGTGCCCGTCCTTGCGCTGGCGGCGGCGGATGCAGCGGCTGCCACATCTGGCGGGCGGCGCGGGCTGGGTCTCTGTGGGCAGCTTGGGCCGCGGTCGGCCATCTCTGCGGTGATAGGTGGAGTGGCGGCGTGGTGGTGGAGGTGGTGGTTCGTGCTGGTGGTGGCGCTGGCGGCGGTGTGGGCTTCGGCCGACCTTGCGTGCGGCTGCTGTAGGCGGCGAGGGTGGTGGCGATGGTTCGGGGCTGCCCCTCGGGGTCCCGACGCGGATGTGGGCTGCCACGGCGTGGTGGTGGCCCATGGCGGTGGTCTGGGTCGTTTCACGGCGGCGGCTGGACGTCTTTGGCGTCTGCTTGTCGGTGAGTGGTCTTGGCGACCTTCGATTCCTCTCCCCGTTGTTCGGGCGCTACCTTCATCGGAGGGTTGGCCCTCTCCCAGCGGCGCCCATCGCCCGTCTCGCGCCTGGCGGCAAGACCGAGCTCGTCTCGCGCCCGGCAGCAGGACTGGACTCGTTTCACGCCCGACAGCAGGATCAGACTCGTCTCGCGCCCGGTAGCAGGACCTGACTCGTCTCGCGCCCGGCAGCGGGACCGAGCTCATCTCGTGCCCGGCAGCAGGACGGGTCGATGGTGGCCAGTTATGGCCGGTCTATCGGGTCTCGACGCTGGGGACTGCTCAGGAGTGAGAAAGGAGGTTCCTTTCCATTCGTCTCTTTGGTTGGGGTAGCGGTGGGTGGCGGGTGAGGTGGCGTCAAGGTCCTGGTTGCTGGGGCGGCGGCCCTGGTGGTGGTGTCGCGGTGCTCCTGGGCAAAGCCCGTGACTTTGTGCTGCCTGGTGGCCATGGCTGTGTCAGCGGCATGGTAGCCAGGGTGTGGCGTTCGGTGGCGGTGAATATTGGTCGGGGTGAAAACCTGTTCTATCTTCGGATTGCCCGGCGACGGCGAAGCTCGTTCCCTTCTTGAAGGCGTCGCCGCGACTCTCGCTGCCCGTCGTGTTGCTCCGGGGGAAACTCTGATCCTTGGATCGGGCGATGGCGGCACTTCGGTGTCGTAACCTGTAACACCCCAGAAAATTTTTTGGTCTTGTTTTTATTAATTAAAATTTTGCCAGGAAATTTAACTTCCCTTTTCTTGGTTTTCTTGATTTCAGAACCATTCTTTTCTTGGATTATTATGGAGTTTTACCCCAAGTGAGAACTTTCCAAATGTTTTGTTGGACTTGTGTGCCCTCTCAAATAAAAAAAACTTTTCTTTTATCAGTGGAATTAATTACATAGTTTATTTCTCATAATCTTTATTTTTCTTGAAAAATGGTTTCCCATGATTTTATGGTCCTATTTGTACTGCAACCCTTTTACAAACTCTTTCAAAAATCCCACCAAAATTTGGAGATGTCATATGATGTTTTTAAACCACTTTTATGCAAATATATCTATTGTCCATTGGAAATTTTGAGCTCTACATCACTTTTTCAAATCTGGTGCAGTGGGCAAATTTGCACTACAACCTATTTAAATATTTCTTTAAAGCTTCCACCAAAATTTTGGGAGATCAGTGGTAGCATGCAATTCAGCATTTTGCAAAAAACTAGTGATATTCTTTGGAGAAATTGAGTGAATCAACCTCTTTCCTATTCTGGTCCAACTTGAGGATTTGTACAGCAACCACTTTTTTAATTGCTCCTTTATCTTTGATTTCTTTTCCTACTTGTAGTCCTCCCTGATAAACCCCTAAGTCCAGGAGCATGCACCCATTGGATCATTTTTGGTTCATGAAGTAATGCCATTTATCTCCTGTCCAGAATTGAAGTTTTGCAAAACTTGCACTAGCAAGTTTGTGCTTTGGACAAACTAACTTCACCACCTTCTTATGCATCTAAAGAGACCCCAGTCTGGAAGATTTGGCCACTCCAAGAAATGCCTAGATGCCTGTGGCATTTTGTCAAACACCTTGAGAGCATGGACAAATTTGGCATGAGTTCTTGTTTGCACTATGAACTTGGTCTCCAGGCCAAACCACCTTGTCCCTTGATCTCCCCTCTACCACTAATCTAGTCCTGTTGCTTGCTAACTTCACCCGAGACCTCTAGCCTGCCCCGGCATTTTGTCAAGCACGTTCCGTGCGTGCTCTGGGCGCGAGCAGAGCCCGCGTTTTGCACGTGCCGCGCCCGAGCCGACGCGTCGCGCCCCTGGTTTTGCCCTCACTGCAGAGCCGCGCCACGCACTCCCCTACTCACCGCAACACGCCAAGCAGCCCTCGCCACGTCTCCGGCAGGCCAGGAGCTAGCCGCCACGGCCGCCCGACAACCCCTGCTCAGTTCAGCGCCGCCCGAGCCTCTCCCGCTCGCAACCTGCCTCCTGGAACAGCGCGAGCTCATCCACAAGCGTGTCCCCTAGCGCTCATCGCCGCCACGACGCCCTAGCTACAGAATGGCGGTCGCCGGCGACCTTATCCGCGGCCACCATCGGAACCAACCCCGATCGCCTATTTAAGGAGCCCTGAGCTCGTCCCCGCACGCAGGCAGTCTCAAGCCATCTCCCTAGGACCCCCATTGGCAGCCAATCGACCCGGGGAGGTCTCCTTCCCCATCTCCGGCGACCTCATCCGCCGCCTCTGCCCCAGCCATTCCGGCGCCACCAGGGCCTCCCCCTCTCCACTCTCTTCACCAGGAGCCCCCTCTCCCCCTCGTGAGTCCACCCCCCTGCTCAATTTTGGTCAGGGACCGCCGGAGCCAAAAACTCACTTTGCCCGACGACCACCGTCCGCTGAGGAGCTCGCCGCCGGCAGCTCCGTCCACCCCAGAGACCAAAGCGACCACCGGTAGAACCGCCTCGATCCCCTGAGACCGCGGGTGGCCTCGGTTTCCAGAACGGTGCCGCCATTCGACGGCGAGCCTCGCCGGAGCCCCGCCCCCGCTCGGGCAGAGAAAGAAGAGGGGAGGGAAGACCAGTCAAACCTGACCAGTGGGCCAGGCGGGCCCATTGTCAGTGACCCACGCACGGTCCACGCTGGATAAGTGGAGGCGCGTTTCCAGAATACGCCTTCGACGTGTACGTTTATATTCGAATCGTTTTCTTTTTCTGTTTTAATTTTAAATAACATATTTTGACCAAAATTTTGACTGAGCTTAACTTTTTAAATACAACTCCAAATGAGTTGATTCTTTTTTCTACCCCTCTCAAATATTGTCTAGTTTATTTTAAGATTTATTTGAAAAAATTTCAGACAATTTTTTTGTGCTTTTTTTAAAGTATGTGTTGTTTGCATATTTTTGAAAATAGGATTTTTGGGGGAGAAGAGAAAACTTTCAAAAGTTTTGGAGATCACCTCACCCCTCCACAACTTGAAGGCAAGCATTCTGAACCCCGGCATAATATTTTTGGTGTGTTAGTCGACACGTTTATAACACCACCTTATTTCGGAGAACTTGTTATTTCATGTGATATGATCAATGGCATGGATGCATATTAGTGTTTTCCTTGCTATTGGAAATGAATATACTTGTGATGGTAATCATCCTCATGTGCCTTGCATGCATGCCGGAAAGGAATCCGGGAAAAACCTCTGCCTTGGGTAGGCATGAGTTTGTCGCCGTCCCCGTCGGAACGGTTATGTCCGGTATGGCATAGTAAGGTATAATGAGTGTTGATTTTGTGGTTGAAATATTTTTGTGATACATGTCATACAAGGAATTTATAAACCTCCTGAGTCGACCGTTGATCGAGTCTTGTTTCGGTAACCCCCATACTGGTTTCGTGCTGCCACTTGTCCCTGCCATAGGTAGGGTACGGTTCAGTAAGTTGTCAACCCCTTTCCTAGCACACACCGTACAGAGAGGCCATGGTGGAAGATACCGGAGGCATCCGGTAGGCATGTCACCTGGTCCGGGAGCATGGGAGTTTCGGTTGTAGCTGAAGGGGTAGCTCCCCTAGTTTGCGCGCAGTATAAATTTTGTGATCCCATGTTACGTCGAGGTTGTAGCCTCCCCACTTAAAGTTTCGCTTAACAGGTGTCGTGGGTGATTCCAGACACCGGTAAGTTAGGCTGGTGTGTGCGGATAGGTGTGTTTTCAATTAAAAGGCCGTAGACGGAATTAGTCCCGATGGACTAAAGGAATCCGTTACTCGTGGGTAAAGAGTACACCCTCTGCAGAGATTAAACCTATTTGAATAGCCGTGTCCATGGTTAAGGATTACAGTCTGGGATGGGTCAAGTGTCGGTCTTCGGAGGAGAAACGGTTAAACCAGAACTGGATCATGACTTGTGACTTATGATGATCATGACTATTATTTGTTGTGGACTAATCCATTATATTATTTGAATTACTGATTATCCCTGGGACGGTTATACCTCCTGGGTATTCACTGTGATTATTTATAAGCCCTTTATGCGGTGTCGCTGAGACGCCCGACTGTGGCATGCTTGTTATTCATTTACTTCATAAGCCCTTTATGCGGTGTCGAGGCTTAGAACCAAAATGAAGAAGATACCCCAATGCTAACACAGATCCTCGAATCGTCCCAATCGGGCACCACTCTCGATCATCTGGAAATGACACATAGTAACGACCACGTTCCTCGTCGAACTCCCACTTGAGCTCGGTGGAATCACCTGCACCGCCTCATCGGAACCTGCAACTGTTTTGAAGTATCTGTGAGTCACGGGACTCAGCAATCTCACACCATGAGATCAAGACTATTTAAGCTAATAGGAAGGACAAGGTAGTAAATTGGAGCTGCAGCAAGCGACTAGCATTTATGGTGGCTACTTCGCAAAAGAGAGCGAGAAGAGAAGCAAAGCACGGTCGTGAAACTAGTAGTGATCAAGAAGTGATCCTGAACTACTTACGCCGACATAACTCCAACACCGTGTTCACTTCCCGGACTCCGCGAGAAGAGACCATCACGGTTACACACGCGTTGATGTGTATTTTATTGAGGTCCACTTTAGGTTTTCTACAACCGGACATTAACAAATTCCCATCTGCCTCATAACCGCGGGCACGGCTTTCGAAAGATATTACCCTGCAGGGGTGTCCCAACTTAGCCCATTATAAGCTCTCACGGTCAACGAAGGATTATTCCTTCTACCGGGAAGACCCGATCAATCTCGGAATCCCGGACTACAAGACATTTCGACAGCAATAAAACAAGACCAGCAAAGCCACCCGACTGTGCCGACAAATCCCGATAGGAGCTGCACATATCTCGTTCTCAGGGCACACCGGATAGGTCAGCCTACGAGTAAAACCAGCCCTCGAGTTGCCCCGAGGTGGCCCCGCAGTCTGCCCGGTTCGGGCCAG
This sequence comes from Aegilops longissima, assembly GCA_021605205.1. NCBI lineage: Eukaryota > Viridiplantae > Streptophyta > Magnoliopsida > Poales > Poaceae > Aegilops > Aegilops longissima. The sequence continues at coordinate 1,209,134 of CM038680.1, read as the reverse complement.
CACTCGAAGGAGCACTGGTCCGGGGTTAAAATAAAGATGACCCTCGGCTCGCGAAACCCGGGGAAAAGGCTTAGGTGGCAAATGGTAAAACCAAAGTTGGGCTTGCTGGACGAGTCTTATTCAAAGCGAACTGTCAAGGGGTCCCATAAATCACCCAACCGTGTAAGGAACGCAAAATCAAGGAACATAACACCGGTATGACGGAAACTAGGGTGGCAAGAGTGGAACAAAACACCAGGCATAAGGCCGAGCCTTCCACCCTTTACCAAGTATATAGATGTGTTAAACATAGCAGATATATTTATATATTGTGATATCCCCAACAAGTAAACATGTTCCAACAAGGAACAACATCTCCATGTTCCAACAAGGAACAAATCTCAGCTTCACCTGCAACTAACAACGCTATAAGAGGGCTGAGCAAAGCGGTAACATAGCCAATCAACGGTTTGCTAGGAAAGGATGGTTAGAGGCTGACATGGCAATATGGGTGGCATGATATAGCAAGTGGTAGGCATCGCAGCATAGGCATAGCAAAAGAGCGAGCAACTAGCATAGCAAAGATAGAAGTGATTTCGAGGGTATGGTCATCTTGCTCGCAATGTTCTCGAGTTGTCGAAAGCTTGATCCTCGAAAACGTTCTCAACAGGCTCCTCGTTCACGCACTCGCCTCCGACTCTACCCAAAGCAACAACACAAACAAAGGAACCACAATAAATCACGGTGCAATGCACAATCAACATGATGCAAAACATGACATGATATGCATGATGCGATATGCAATGCTTATGTGCGCCCGAAGGTAATGATGAACCAGGCATCAACTTGGCAAACCAAGCATGCCACTGAAAGATGAGATGATTTCGGTTGAAATCGATATAAAGATCACCGAATCGGATGCACGGTTTGGAAATGGCAAGCAAAACAAGATTGGCGCAAATCTGCCATTAACAGCATGATGCCACTTTGCAAGCAACAAATAATTAAGCTACTGCACCCAAACGTATCAACAAAGCACATGGCAGTGATCTACACATGATGCTCGACAAAAGATGAGCACTGAGCTACGGCTAGTTCACATCATAACATGTTCAAACAAGCATGGCAAAAGTGCTCAAAGTAACAGGCTGGACATGGCAAAAACAGTAACAGGTTGCAATGTTCAGAGCATCAAAACTACATGCTACAGGAACTTAAAATAGCAAAACATGGCATGGCATGAATCTACTCAAAGCATATTTCAAAAGTCCCTTACTGACCATAAGCCAAAAGGACTAGAAAATATAGTAACACTCATGTCAATATTGAAAGTCTTGTTAACAGATTCAGCAACTTGACATGTCAAAAACTGATAACGAGATGGCATGTTAACAAGCTCAATGCACTCACTACAGAGCCTCAAATGATAAACTAAGCATACATACATCAAGAAGACATGACATAGAAGACAACCATGGCAAGAACACTAACATAGCCTATATGGATCAACCACAACATCCTAGGCAAAATTGAATAACACGTATACAATCTGCCAGGAATCATTTGGTAGCAAAAGTAGAGCTCGATTGACTCAAGCTATGGCATCCCATAATTGCAAACAAAGGCATGGATGGATAGAGCAAGTCATGCTTTACAAAACACCCTTACTGAAGTATCTCAAAATATGCATAGATCTCTCGGTATCATCAAGCAAACATGGCATCAAAATCAGCTAAAACAGGGCTGAAATCAGCAACATTAGGACACCTACTTTGCATGCTTGTGCTAGTCACCACATAGATCACAAAAATACATGGCATATACCACTGGAAAGATGACATGGCATTTTACAAAACTCATGTAGGACTCAAATTCATAGGATGCACATATTAATCATAGCAAAAATAACAAAAGTGCAACTCCTGATAAAAATCAGAAACTATCAGCACATTGCACTCTTCCAACAGCATTTCGGGCATCAAGATGAGCTCAAATGAAAATGATGCAATGGAATGAAATGATCTACTCTTCGAGACGAACATTTTGACATATTATACGCGAAAAATGGATCTACGGATGCGAAGATATAGCATGTTGAAAATGCACAAAATTACAATGATGCAAAACTTAGAGGAAAATAAGGGAGGAGAGAGGTCAACGCAACGCGCTCGGGAGGCCGAGGTTGATCGATCCGAGCCGGATCGGCGCGGGGTTCAGCGCTCCGGAGCTCGCCGGAGAGGCGCCGCGAGGGAAGGCGCGACCGGGCCGAGGTCGCCGGAGGAGAGGAGGCGCCGGGCGGAGGCGCGGCCAGGCCACGACAGGCGGGGGCGGCGAGGGCGGCGGCGCGGCGGCGGCCGACCCGGAGGCGGCGGGCGGGCGGCGAGAGGGCGGCGGCGCGGGCGGCGCGCGGCGGGCGCTGGCGGGCGGCGGCGGCGGCGCGCGGAGGGCGGACCGCAGCGCGGGCGGACAAGGGCGACGGCGGCGCGCGGGCTGGTGACGTGGCGCCCGACGCCCGGCGGCGGCGGCGGGCGGACGCGGGCGATGCTCGTCCGGGGCGTGTCCGTGCGCGCGAGGGCAGTTTTAGGGTTTCGGGAAGAGGATGATCCGGATTTGGGGAGGTTTGCTTAAATAGGCATAGAGGAGCTAGGAGAGTCCAAATGAGGTGTAGTTTTACACACGATCGTGATCGAACGACGGAGAGCATGGAGGTGACTTAGATGGGTTATTGGGCTGTTTTGAAGGGTGTTGGGCTGCAACTTAAAAGAGGCCTTTGCGAAGGTGCGGTTAACCGCTGGAGTACCAAACGAGCTCCAAATGACCAAACTTGACCGGTGGTCTCCGGTGTTATACCAAGGCCACTAGACAAACCTCGATCCATTTCGAGAAGGTTTAATACCCGCACACGGAAAAACGCAAAAGGGACCGCCGGGGGAGATAGGAGTGTCGGATTGCAAAACGGACAACGGAAAAATGCTCGGAATCATGAGACGAACACGTATGCAAATGCGATGCACATGATGACATAATATAAAATGCATGACATGGACAAAATGCAAAAGGAGAAAACCCAACCACGGAGGGAATATCATATAACAATGCCGAAAATGGCAAGAGTCGGAGTTACAAATATGGAAAGTTACTTCCGGGGTGTTACAACACTCCACCACTACAAGAGGATCTCGTCCCGAGATCTAGGACTGAAAGAACTCCGGATACTCGAACGGAGGTGATCCTCACGCCCCGTGTAGCTTCTCGGTCGGAATGGTGTGACCACTTCACTTTCAGGAATTTGATTGACTTGTTGCGAGTCTTGCGCTCGGTTTCTTCAAGAATAGCAACGGGTGCTCATGATAAGAGAGATCTTCTTGAAGGTCAATCTCTTCGGTTGATAGTGCGTTCAGAGTCTTGAAGCACTTGCGAAGTTGTGACACGTGAAACACATCGCACGCTTGCAAAGTTGGATGGAAGCTCGTTGATAGGCGAGATCGCTCTTTTCCCAATGATCTTGAAAGGACCCACGATCTAGGGGCAAGCTTCCTTTGATACCGGCGGCGAGTGCCTTTCATTGAGAGACGCGGAGGTAGACATGGTCTCCGATTTCAAAAGTCACATCACGGTGCTTATCATCATAATAGCTCTTCCGCGCGATTGCGCAGCTTTGAGATTCTCACGAATGACCTTGCACATTTCTTCTGCTTCTGTGATCAAGTCATTGCCAAGAAGTTGGCGTTCACCTGTCTCAGACCAATTGAGAGGAGTACGGCACTTTCTGCCATAGAGAATTTCAAATGGGGCCTTGCCGAACTCGCTTGGAAGCTGTTGTTGTAAGAGAACTCGCATATGGAAGACAATCTTCCCACTTCATGTCGAAGGAAATGACACAAGCCCTGAGCATATCTTCAAGAATTTGATTAACTCGCTCGACTTGGCCACTTGTTTGAGGATGGAAAGCTGTGCTGAAACGAATGTTGGTGCCCATGGCCTTCTGAAAAGAATCCCAAAACTTGGAGGTAAAGATGCTGCCACGATCCAAGAGATCACTTGTGGAATGCCGTGCAAGGAGACAATCCTGGAGGTGTATAGCTCTGCCAACTGAGCTGCAGTGATGGATTCTTTGATAGGAAGAAAATGAGCCACTTTAGTAAGCTTGTCAATGACAACAAAGATAGCATCATTTCCACGCTTGGACTTTGGAAAGCCAGTGACGAAGTCCATTTCAATATGATCAAACTTCCATTCAGGAATAGCAAGAGGTTGAAGGAGACCAGCTGGTCTTTGGTGTTCTGCTTTCACTCTTCTGCAGACATCACACTCATTCACGAATTGAGCAATTTCTCGCTTCATTCGAGTCCACCAATATGACTGCTTGAGGTCATGGTACATCTTCGCACTTCCGGATGAATGGATAGAAGCGAATTGTGAGCCTCGCTCATAATGACTTTTCTCAGATCACCCTTAGGAACCACAATCCGTCCTCAAAGAACAGAGTGTCTTTGTCATCAACACGGAAGCACTTGTACTTGAAATGCCCTTGTCGATACCACGCTTCACTTTCTTCACCATGGTATCCAGAAGTTGAGCCTCACGAATCTGATCTTCCAAAGTAGGAGAGACTATGAGGTTGGCAAGAAAGCCTTGAGGAACAACTTGAAGATTCAGCTTATGGAAAGATTCACAGAGATCCGCTGAAAGGGCTTGAGGATTAGACTGCTGCAGAAGCTTTCCTGCTCAAAGCATCTGCAATGACATTGGCTTTACCCGAGTATACTCAATACTTGGGTTGTACTCTTGAATCATTTCACCCATCGAGTCTGCCTCGAGGTTGAGGTTGGGCTGAGTGAAGATGTACTTGAGACTCTTGTGATCGGTGAAAATGTCCACTTTCCTTCCCAACAAGAGATGTCTCCACGTAATCAATGCATGAACAACTGCCGCCAACTCAAGATCGTGAGTGGGGTAGTTCTTCTCGTTGGGCTTCAATCAAGTAGAGGTATAAGCCACAACTCTCTTCTCTTGCATTAACACAGCACCGAGACCTTGAAGAGAAGCATCACAGAACACTTCATAAGGCTTGGATTCATCAGGAGGAGTCAGAACAGGAGCTGTGACGAGTTTCTCTTTGAGAGTCTTGAAAGCAACGCCACACTCGGGAGACCGTATATACTTCACCTGCTTCGAGAAGGTTGGAAAGAGGCTTTGCAATCTTGGAGAAGTTCTCAACAAATCTTCGGCAATAGCTTGCAAGACCAAGAAAGCTGCGGAGCTGCTTGACATTCTGAGGAGGTTCCCAATTGACAATTGCGGACACCTTCTCGGGATCAACAGCGATGCCCTTGGCAGAGATGATATGACCAAGATAAAGCACTTCATCAAGCCAGAATTCACATTTGGAGAACTTAGCATAGAATTGGTACTCTCTGAGCTTGTCTAGCACCAATCGCAAATGTTTGGCATGATCCTTCTTATTCTTGGAGAAGACCAAAATATCATCAAGATAGACCAAGACGAATTCATTGGTGTAAGGATTGAATATGAAGTTCATCATCCGAGAGAAAGTTGGAGGAGCATTGACGAGGCCGAAAGACATGACAGTATATTCATAAGAACCAAAGCTTGTTCTGAATGCTGTCTTGGGAATATCTTGTTCACGAATGCGAATCTGATGATACCCCATACGAAGGTCAAGCTTAGAGAACACCGTAGCACCTTTGAGTTGCTCGAAAAGCTCATTGATGTTGGGAAGTGGATACTTGTTCTTGATTGTCTTCTTATTCAATGGACGGTAATCGACACAAAGTCGGTCCGAGCCATCCTTCTTCCGGACAAAAGAACACCACAACCCCAAGGAGATGAACTCGGTCCGATCAAACCCAGACGCTCTTGTTCATCGAGCTGCTTCTTCAATTCCTTCAGCTCATCAGGTCCAAGCTTGTATGGACGCTTAAACGGGTTCATGCGGGCTCAAGATCGATAACTAACTCAAGCGGCCGATGAGGAGGCATACCCGAAGCTCTTCCGAAAGACATCTTGGTACTCACAAACGATCGAATCGAGAGATGGCATTCAATTCGCCCTTCTCATTGAGAGAAAACAACCGAATAGTTTCATCACGAGAGGCATAGATGATCACATCATTAGAAGAATGAGTCAATTGAATTTCCACAGCAGCACAATCAAGCTGAGCTTTGTGCCGATAAAGCCACCCATTCCGAGAATAAGATCAATATCCGAGTCACCAAGAACCACCGGTTTAGAAAGAAATCTATAATCACCCATCTTGATACCGACATTGGGAACCACCAGACTAGAACTCATATGCTTGCCCGGGGAAACAATTGCTAGAGGTTTAGCCAGAAATTCCGAAGTGAAATCATGCTTGGCAAAAAACGGTCTCGACATGAAACAATGCGATGCACCAGTGTCAAAAAGAACTTTTGCAGGAATATCATTAACAAGAAGATTACCCATGAGCACATCTGAAGAATCCTCTGCCTGAGCTGCATTCATCATGTTGACCTTGGCATACTTTGGATTATGCTTGACCACTGCATTGCTGGAAGATTTCACAGGAGGAGGAGGCGGAAGACGCCTCTGTTGAAGCACTTGTTCAGATAGTGACCCTTCTCGCGACACTTGTTGCAAGTGACCTCGAAAAGCGGACGGTGGTAAGGAGCACTTGACCTTGGAGCTTGAGAATTAGACTTGTTCGATAGCTTGGGTTGGGTGGGTGGGAAGATCCACGACCACCTGAGTTCTTCTCACGGTAAGGCCGACGGAACGGAGGAGGGGGCAGATAAAACTTCTGCTGCTTGGCTGCCACTTGAGAGGACGAGGAGGACTGAACTGCGTCCCTGATTCTCTTCTTAGAAGCCTCACATTTGAGCTGTGCTGCTTCTTGCTTGAGTGCCATGTTGTAGAAATCATCATACTTATCTGGCTCAAACAGCACAAGAGGTAATTGCAGATCCTCTCTCAGACCACCCCTGAACTGATAGATCATCCTCCTTTCATCAGGTACATCTTGCTTAGCAAAACGAGCGAGCTTCTGGAACTGGATATTGTATTGATAGACAGACAAGGTGCCTTGCTTGAGATTGCGGAACTCCTCACGCTTGCTCTCAACAACACTCTTCGGAATGTGATGAGCTCGGAAATCACGGCGGAACTCATCCCAGGTAATGACACGACCTCCTCTGGAATCTTTGTATTGCTGGAACCACTCAGCTGCTTGATCCTTGAGTTGAAACGATGCAAACTTGACAAAGTCCTCAGGTCTGACATTGCTACAGTCAAAGTGCTTGCAGATGTCCACTAACCAATCATCAGCGTCTGTGGCCTCAACACAGAAACTGAAAGACTTCGCCGATTAGCGAGAAACCGACCGAGAGTAGCAAAGTGTGGCTGATTGTTGCCTTGACCTTGATTGCCTTGATTGCCTTGATTGCCTTGCCCTGAGTACGCTTCTTGCAAGAGCTGCAAAATCATCTCGAGCATTGGCATTGGTGGCTGCCATGATAGCTTGCCGTGCTTCGGAGGCGGAGGTGGAGGTGGAGGTGGAGGATTCGACTGATCCCCATCATTGCGATCCGGATTCAGACGCGTTGGCGGAGCCATCCTGAAGAGGGTGACATCCGTTAGTCCTTTGATAGACAAATGATAAGTAGAATCAACGGATAGAAATTGCAACATATAGTCTTCACAATAAACATTCGAACAAGAATGAACGAATGAATTCCAAAGTTAATCATCACACATCCATTAAGGTGAGAAGCCACTTAGATAAAGATATGGAAACAACATCTGTCTGAGAAACAATTCGAATATCACAACTGAAAACAAAAGGTTGGCTTCTAGAATGAGCCGGAACAAACACATGATAGAGATTTCGCTCAAAGTGTTCGTGGTGGGGCCCACACGGACACGACGTATAGCGGACGTCACGAATGACTAACAAGACGTCCCCGAATCAGCATAGCCAAGGATTCTTTAAGACGCCTCGCGACCATCAGAATCGACCGTGAATGGGCGGACCACTAGACGTTGAACCCCAATCTCAAATCATACATCCGTCGGAAAGAATATCCCGTAAGCTACTAGAATTCCCACCTATAAACTCCCAAACTTTCTGGTTATGCAATCTGGTGTTGGGGATACAGGGACACAAAATATATCACCCAAACTAACAATACCTAGATCCAATTGTATCCATCCGTCAACACATAACCAAGAAATCCTCGAAATCGTGTACCTCGACCTTCAAAAACATCCGTTATGCAAGTCATGGCAATACTCCCTTCGCCACAAGATCGGGCTATCAGGTTATCTCACCAACAACTGCACAAAAGAGATTTCGATGTCGGCAAAACTCGTATTCCAGAATCTGCAACGATAAAATTGTGACGACAACACCTCGGAGCTCAACTCCCCGGGACACTGCCACAACCCCTAAATGTCAGGAGGCACCAAGAACAATGTTCTCGTCACAAAACCATCGGAACGATTCCAAGATACCCACGTGATCCTAAAAAAAATTTTAGTGAAATTTGAGAAGAGAAGAGTCAAAACTCTACGTCAGGAGACCTCACCAGAAGGTCGAAGGGACTGGGAAGCAAAAAGAATTCCTATCTCCGATATATATAATCCTAAGACTCAAAACATTTTCCATTCTAGACTCAACAACGCCAAGAAACAATCAAGTAGGGGCTCCTAAGTCGGGGAAGGCTCTGATTACCAACTTGTAACGCCCCCGATGCGGCTATATCTCCCACGTGTCGAGGCACGACTTAGAGGCATAACCGCATTGAAAGCAATGTCGCAAGTGAGGTAATCTTCACACAACCCATGTAATAATTAAGGAGAAAGATACATAGTTGGCTTACAATCGCCACTTCACACAAGACATAATTAAACATACATCATTCAGAGTACACTCAAGGTCCGACTACGGAACCAAAATGAAGAAGATACCCCAACTGCTAACACAGATCCCCGAATCGTCCCAACTGGGCACCACTACTGATCATCTGAAACGACACATAGTAACGACCACGCCCTCGTCGAACTCCCACTTGAGCTCGGTGGAATCACCTGCACCGCCTCATCGGAACCTGCAACTGTTTTGAAGTATCTGTGAGTCACGGGACTCAGCAATCTCACACCCGCGAGATCAAGACTATTTAAGCTAATAGGAAGGACAAGGAAGTAAATTGGAGCTGCAGCAAGCGACTAGCATATATGGTGGCTACATCGCAAAAGAGAGCGAGAAGAGAAGCAAAGCACGGTCGTGAAACTAGTAGTGATCAAGAAGTGATCCTGAACTACTTACGCCGACATAACTCCAACATCGTGTTCACTTCCGGACTCACCGAGAAGAGACCATCACGGTTACACACGCGTTGATGTGTATTTTATTGAGGTCCACTTTAGGTTTTCTACAACCGACATTAACAAATTCCCATCTGCCTCATAACCGCGGGCACGGCTTTCAAAGATATTACCTGCAGGGTGTCCCAACTTAGCCCATTATAAGCTCTCACGGTCAACGAAGGATTATTCCTTCTACCGGAAGACCCGATCAATCTCGAATCCCGGACTACAAGACATTTCGACAGCAATAAAACAAGACCAGCAAAGCCACCCGACCAGCCGACAAATCCCGATAGGAGCTGCACATATCTCGCTCTCGTGGCACACCGGATAGGTCAGCCTACGAGTAAAACCAGCCCTCGAGTTGCCCCGAGGTGGCCCCTGCAGTCTGCTCGGTTCGGGCCAGCACTCAAGGAGCACCGTCCGGGGTTAAAATAAAGATGACCCTCGGGCTCGCGAAACCCGGGGAAAAGGCTTAGGTGGCAAATGGTAAAACCAAAGTTGGACTTGCTGGACGAGTCTTATTCAAAGCGAACTGTCAAGGGGGTCCCATAAATCACCCAACCGTGTAAGGAACGCAAAATCAAGGAACATAACACCGGTATGACGGAAACTAGGGTGGCAAGAGTGGAACAAAACACCAGGCATAAGGCCGAGCCTTCCACCCTTTACCAAGTATATAGATGTGTTAAACATAGCAGATATATTTATATATTGTGATATCCCCAACAAGTAAACATGTTCCAAAGAGGAACAACATCTCCATGTTCCAACAAGGAACAAATTTCAGCTTCACCTGCAACTAGCAACGCTATAAGAGGGCTGAGCAAGCGGTAACATAGCCAATCAACGGTTTGCTAGGAAAGGATGGTTAGAGGCTGACATGGCAATATGGGTGGCATGATATAGCAAGTGGTAGGCATCGCAGCATAGGCATAGCAAAAGAGCGAGCAACTAGCATAGCAAAGATAGAAGTGATTTCGAGGGTATGGTCATCTTGCTCGCAATGTTCTCGAGTTGTCGAAAGCTTGATCCTCGAAAACGTTCTCAACAGGCTCCTCGCTCACGCACTCGCCTCCGACTCTACCCAAAGCAACAACACAAACAAAGGAACCACAATAAATCACGGTGCAATGCACAATCAACATGATGCAAAACATGACATGATATGCATGATGAGATATGCAATGCTTATGTGCTCCCGAAGGTAATGATGAACCAGGCATCAACTTGGCAAACCAAGCATGCCACTGAAAGATGAGATGATTTCGTTGAAATCGATATAAAGATCACCGAATCGGATGCACGGTTTGGAAATGGCAAGCAAAACAAGATTGGCGCAAATCTGCCATTAACAGCATGATGCCACTTTGCAAGCAACAAATAATTAGGCTACTGCACCCAAACGTATCAACAAAGCACATGGCAGTGATCTACACATGATGCTCGACAAAAGATGAGCGCTGAGCTACGGCTAGTTCACATCATAACATGTTCAAACAAGCATGGCAAAAGTGCTCAAAGTAACAGGCTGGACATGGCAAAAACAGTAACAGGTTGCAATGTTCAGAGCATCAAAACTACATGCTACAGGAACTTAAAATAGCAAAACATGGCATGGCATGAATCTACTCAAAGCATATTTCAAAAGTCCCTTACTGACCATAAGCCAAAAAGGACTAGAAAATATAGTAACACTCATGTCAATATTGAAAGTCTTGTTAACAGATTCAGCAACTTGACATGTCAAAAACTGATAACGAGATGGCATGTTAACAAGCTCAATGCACTCACTACAGAGCCTCAAATGATAAACTAAGCATACATACATCAAGAAGACATGACATAGAAGACAACCATGGCAAGAACACTAACATAGCCTATATGGGTCAACCACAACATCCTAGGCAAAATTGAATAACACGTATACAATCTGCCAGGAATCATTTGGTAGCAAAAGTAGAGCTCGATTGACTCAAGCTATGGCATCCCATAATTGAAAACAAAGGCATGGATGGATAGAGCAAGTCATGCTTTACAAAACACCCTTACTGAAGTATCTCAAAATATGCATAGATCTCTCGGTATCATCAAGCAAACATGGCATCAAAATCAGCTAAAACAGGGCTGAAATCAGCAACATTAGGACACCTACTTTGCATGCTTGTGCTAGTCACCACATAGATCACAAAAATACATGGCATATACCACTGGAAAGATGACATGGCATTTTACAAAACTCATGTAGGACTCAAATTCATAGGATGCACATATTAATCATAGCAAAATAACAAAAGTGCAACTCCTGATAAAAATCAGAAACTATCAGCACATTGCACTTTTCCAACAGCATTTCGGGCATCAAGATGAGCTCAAATGAAAATGATGCAATGGAATGAAATGATCTACTCTTCGAGACGAACATTTTGACATATTATACGCGAAAAATAGATCTACGGATGCGAAGATATAGCACGTTGAAAATTGCACGAAATTACAATGATGCAGTGACTTAGAGGAAAAGAGGGAGGAGAGAGGTCAACGGGCTCGGGGCCGAGGTTGATCGGGATCGATCCGAGCCGGATCGGCGCGGGCAGCGGCTCCGGAGCTCGCCGGAGAGGCGCCTGGCGGGCGAAGGCGGCGACCGGGCCGAGGTCGCCGGAGGGAGAGGAGGCGGCGCCGGCGAGGCGCTGGGCCGGCGACGAGGCGGGCGGCGAGGGCGGCCGAGCGGCGAGCGGCTCCGACCGATCGGGGGCGGCGGGCGGCGGCGGAGAGAGGGCGGCGGCGGCAGGCGGCGGCGCGCCGGGCGGGGCGGCGGGCGGGCGGCGGCGCTGGGAACCGAGGCGCGGGCGGACCGGCGACGGGCGGCGGCGCGCTGGCTCTGCTGGCGTCGATCCGCCCGATTGGTCGGCGGCGCGGGCGGCGGACGCGGGCGATGAGTCGCCGGGCGGACGTGTCCGCGCGCGGGGCAAACTGCTAGGGTTCGGGAAGAGGAGGATCCGGATTTCGGGGAGGTTTGCTTAAATAGGCATAGAGGAGCTAGGAGAGTCCAAATGAGGTGTAGTTTTCGCCACACGATCGTGATCGAACGACGGAGAGCATGGAGGTGACTTAGATGGGTTATTGGGCTGTTTTGAAGGGTGTTGGGCTGCAACTTAAAAGAGGCCTTTGCGAAGGTGCGGTTAACCGCTGAGTACCAAACGAGCTCCAAATGACCAAACTTGACCGGTGGTCTCCGGTGTTATACCAAGGCCACTAGACAAACCTCGATCCATTTCGAGACGGTTTAATACCCGCACACGGAAAAACGCAAAAGGGACCGCCGGGGGTGATAGGAGTGTCGGAAAGCAAAACGGACAACGGGAAAAATGCTCGGAATCAAGAGACGAACACGTATGCAAATGCGATGCACATGATGACATAATATAAAA